>CM077149.1:74014129-74614129 GCA_039583875.1 Platanthera guangdongensis | reverse complement strand
GTAGTATTGGATGCATAATATTTTCATGCGTATGCCGCTCATATCATGCATTAGGGCCTTTTTAGAATACATAGCACAATCATGCATAGCATAACATTGCATAAGCACAACGTGCCAAGCTAAAGAATTGCGGGATGACATATGTACACACATGGTTTTAAATCAAAAAATGAATATAAACCCATGCATTCATTTCATAGGCACAAAGGTCAATAGGATGAGAGGATATCATCCTAAGTAGGACATAACATCATTATAAAATCCCAGAGCAAGTTGCAGCATAAGCAAATGTCTTTTAAGTATGGTCTGAACTAGTTGTGTGGCTTTGTTGTAAGCTAGGATTTTGACGAGTTGTTCGTTTGCTTTTTAGAAATGCCGCCAAAGCGTCCTGTGATGAGGTCGACTCCCCAGTTGGAGGGTGAGTCATTTGGTGCGCAAATGACGCGATTATCGAGAGTCTGCGTCAGAGCAATGAGGCTCTGTCGACACAATTGGTTGCGATGCAATCACAAATTGAGTCTTTGTTGTCCGCCGCTCCCGCGCAGCAACCTTCAGTGCAAGAGCCCGCCTTGGGACAAGCCGTACCCGATACCCCTGCTCCTCTGGTGCTCTCTATGGCGATACCACCACAAATGAATTTCATATCGCACTTCCAGCGGTTGGGGCCTCCCACCTTCGACGGGAGTGCTGACTTTGTGATTATAAATGATTGGATCATCTCTATCAAGGAGATGTTTTCGTATTCTGGAATTCTAGAAGCCCAGAAGATGATTGCAGCCTATCAGTTAAAAGGTCTGGCGAAGAGTTGGTGGATTTGGGAAAGAGAGGGTCTGAAGGAAGGCTGTTCTTGGGAATCTTTTAAGAAGATGCAACTGAAGAAGTTTCTATCCTCGGTCGAGCAAGACCGCCTGATGAATAACTTCCTGCATCTAAAGTAGAGACAGCTCACCGTGAGCGAGTACGAGATTGAGTTTAGCAAACTGAGCAGGTTTGCTCCTGATTTGGTAGCTTCTGAGGAGGGAAGAGTGAAACGTTTCGTGGGAGATTAAAAAACGATGTCCAGCAGTTGGCATACGCTTACCAAGCTGAAAGTTATGCTGAAGCAGTGGAAGCTGTTTTAAAAGTGGAGGCAATTGAAAACGCCAAGAACTGCGGTGTTGCAGCAAGGAAGGAGAAAAGAAAAGGCGTTGAGGATGGTAGCTTCAGGGCATCTGGCCCTTCTTCGAAGAAGAAAAGTAAGGAAGTGTGTATCTTCTGTGGTCGTCCTGGCCACCCCTACGAAAGGTGCTTCAAGAGGACTGCCACCCTGAAGCAGCAGCAGGTGCACTCCATCCAAGGTGCACCCAAGGGAGAGCTTGTGTGCTCGTTTTGTGCAAGGAAGGGTCATGACGTGACTTGCTGCTGGATGAAAGAAAGGATTTGCTTCCAGTGTGGGCAGAAGGGACACCAGAAGTCTTCGTGCCCCCAGGCTCAGTCCCCGCTGCAGCCTGCCCCACTTCGAGCTCTGCCACCGCCACCAAACCTGGATAAAGGAAAAGGAAAGCTGAACGTGATGACCAGCAAGGAATCCCAAACCTCTACGCAAGTGATATCAGGTTAGCCTCAGTTTAATATATCCTTTTTATTTATTGTTGTTGCCCTAGTTATCGTTCATTTAGTTATGTATGTTACGGTTTTAGGGGAGTTTAAGGTGCAGAATAGGTGGGCCCGCATTCTTTTTGATTCGGGTGCCACCCATTCCTTTGTGGCCCAGAGATTTGTTGATAAACATCGCCTGAGTGTGGACCATTTGGGAGGCTCCTTCAATGTCAAGCTCCCTTCCGGTGATTCTGTGATATCTAACCAAGGAGTTCTGAGATGCCCTATTTATCTTGCCAATTTTCCGGCCTTTGCGGATCTGATGATTTTGGATCTCTCTGATTTTGACGTGATTCTGGGAATGGACTGGTTGTCCAAGTATGATGCAGTCATACAGTGCAAGGCTAAGAAATTGGATTTTAGAATGGACGACCGACAACTTATGAGCGTCTATGGATTTTAGGACAGAGTTTCTCCTATCATTTCTACGGTACGTGCTTGTCGTGCTATAGAGTCTGGTTGCGATGTGTTTTGGTTTTTATTTCTGCTCTGGAGACAGCTTTTGTTATGCCACGTATTGAGGATGTCTCGGTGGTGTGAGAGTTTCCAGATTTCTTTCCTGATAGTCCTCCAGGAATTCCTCCGGAAAGGGAGATAGAGTTTGTGTTAGACCTCGAGCCAGGTACTCATCCTATTGCTAAAGCACCGTACCGTATGGCTCCGCGTTAGTTGGACAAGTTGCGTACTCAGCTCGATGAGTTGCTCAGTTGTGGTTTTATTAGACCAAGTACTTCTCCATGGGGTGCTCCTGTTTTGTTCGTCAAGAAGAAAGATGGATCGATGAGAATTTGCATCGATTATAGGGAATTGAACAAGGTAACCATTAAGAATAAATATCCCCTGCCAAGGATTGATGATTTGTTCGACCAATTGCGTGGTAGCTCGGTATTTTCAAAGATCGATCTTCGCTCAGGCTACCACCAATTGAGGATTCGTGAGGCAGATACCGCTTTCCGTTCCCATTATGATGATGTCGAACATGGATTTGATGAATCGCTTTCCGATTTGTGATTGTGTTCATAGATGATGTCTTGGTGTATTCCCGCAATGTTGAGGAGCATACACAACATTTGCGTTTGGTTTTGTCGACCCTGAGGGAGCATAAGATATATGCGAAGTTGAGCAAGTGTGAGTTTTGGTTACCTCAGGTGTCCTTTCTGGGTCATGTGGTAAGCAAGGACGGTATTTTTGTAGACCCGACCAAGATTTCTACGGTAATGGAATGGGAGAGACCTTCTACACCTAAGGAGATTAGGAGTTTCTTGGGCCTAGCTGGCTATTATAGAAGATTCGTGGAGGGGTTTTCGGTGTTGTCTGCTCCTCTAACTAGACTTACTCAGAAGAATACTGCTTTCATTTGGAGTGATAAGTGTGAAGAGGCTTTCCAAGAGCTGAAGAAGAGATTATGTACTTCTCTGATTTTAACCTTACCTACTGAAGGAGTTGAGTATGCTGTGTATGTTGACGCGTCACACATCAGACATGTTTGTGTTTTAATGCAAGATGGTAAGATGTCCGCGTATGGATCGAGACAACTAAAGATCCACGAGAGAAACTATCCTATGCATGCTTTGGAGTTTGCTGCCGTAATTTATGCGCTGAAGCTTTGTAGACACTTATTATATGAGGCGTTGTGCAAGATCTATACGTACCATAAGAGTTTGAAGTACATCTTCACTCAGAAAGAACTAAATCCGCGGCAGCGTCGGTGGTTAGAATATGTGGCGGATTATGAAGTGGAAATTTTTTATCATCCGGGAAAGGCTAATGTAGTAGCTGATGCCTTGAGTAGAAAGACCACTAAGATTTTTAATCTGTCGGTGCAGTACTTGGTAGAAGAATATTTTGTTGATGGATATTGAGGTTGGGAGTAGTACTGTGCCTACTAGTCTAGAAGCAGAAGAACCCTCTTGGATTTCCCTTACTCGAGCACATCAGAAGGATTATCCTGATTTGTTGCACCTCCGGAATAGAACTTTGAAGGGAGAGCTACCCGATTTCTCTGTGGACGAGTTGGACACCCTGAAGTATCGGGGTAGATTTTGCGTCCCCGTCTTTGGCGATATTCGAGCTAAGATCTGTGCCGAAGCTCATGGTTCCATTGTAGCCTACCACCCTGGTTCCACTAAGATGTATAAAGATCTAAAGCAAATTGTTTGGTGGTCAGGGATAAAGAATGATATCACAAAGTTTGTATCAGAATGTTATACGTGTCAGCGTGTTAAGGCTGATCATAGAAGGCCTGGTGGTAAATTGACACCGCTTAATATTCCAAGTTGGAAATGAGAGAGTATTTCAATGGATTTCATCACCGGTCTACCAAAATCTCCACGTGGGCACGACTCTGTTTGGGTGATAGTCGACAGATTGACAAAGTGTGCTCACTTTGTTCCATTTAAGATTGGGTACTCGATGAAGAAGATAACTGAGTTATATCCTGAAGAGGTGATCAGGTTACATGGTGTGCCTGTTAGCATCGTAACAGATCGGGACTCTAGATTTACGTCTCGCTTTTGGAAGAGTTTACAGGAGGGGTTGGGTACCGATTTAAGTTATTCCACCGCATATCATCCCCAGACTAATGGTCAGATGGAAATGGTAAATCAGATCGTAGAGGATATTATCAGGTGTTATATTTTGTATCATGGTGTTGCTTGGGATGATCGTCTCAGACTCATGGAGTTTGCATACAATAATAGTTATCAAGAGATTCTGTAGATGGCTCCGTTTGAGGCCTTGTATGGGAGGCATTGTAGAACTCCTTTGTTTTGGGCTGAAGTTGGTGAGGGACCGTTGTTATGTCCAGAAGCCCTCGAAGAGATGAATTGTGTCGTGACTAATATTCGGGAAAAGCTTCGTGTGGCTCAAGAGCGCAATGAGAAGTATGCTAATCTACGAAGGTTCGATCTGGAATTTTCTGTTTGTGACTTGGTTTTTCTGAAAGTTTCCCGATGTCTGGTGTTAAAAGGTTTGGAAGGAACCACAACTTAGACCCCCGGTATGTGGGACCTTTCCAGATTCTTGAGCGCATCAGAGTATCAGCTTATTGGCTGGATTTGCCTGCGACCTTCCCTGGTGTCCATGATGTGTTCCACGTGAGCCAGTTGCGGAAGTGTGTTCGTAGTGATCATCAAGTCCCCGACTCGATACCCTAAATTCAGCCCAACCTTACATATGTGGAAGAACCTGTGTGTATCCTGGATTCTCAAGAGCATGTGTTGCGGAGAAAGACCATCCATATGGTCAAGATTCATTGGAGAAATCAAGACGTCGAGAGCACGACGTGGGAATTAGAATCGGCGATGAGGGAATCTCATCCGCACCTCTTCTCTTAGTTTCGGGCATGTTGCCATGTTTTCAGTTATGCATGGTTTTATCAATTTTGGTTTGGTTTCGGATTTGTGATAAGTTTCGTGACGAAACTTCTTTTTAGGGGGAGTGACTGTAACGCCCCCGATTTCTCGATGATTTTATTTGTTTGGGCAACGTCAGATTTATGACGTCGTGGTGTTACTTTTAACGTCGAGTGTTGGATTTGAGTAGTTTTGGACGTTCTCGTCCAGTTTCGTCGCAACCCGAGCGTTTTTGGAGTCTCTCCGCGCGATCAAAATTTTGGGTTTTGTTTTTGTTCGCCGCATACTTTGGCGGTTAATATCTCGGGAATGGCTCGTAGGATTTTGGTTTTGACTTCGTCGTTGTGTCCGTAGCATCGGTTTTCGCCTACGGCGTGAGTTTCGTTTAATTCGGCGCGTTTGAGCCTTTGTTTTGATCTCATGTTTCCACGTTCAACGATCTGAACACGATAATTGCTATTTTATTGACTGCTTGTTTTGATTCTTGGGAAGCCCTCCTAAAGGTATGGAATTTCGTCGAACCAACCTTTTTGAATTATTTTTTTTGGGCGCTGTATCGAGCTCGACGATCGTCGAGCGGAGCTCGATGATTATTTTCTTTTATGGGCGCTGTCTGAGGTCGACGATCGTCGAGCAGAGCTCGATGATTGTTTTATTTTTCTGGGCACTGTGTTGAGGTCAACGATCGTCATTTTTTCTGGGCGCTGTGTTGAGGTCGACGATTGTCGAGCGGATCTCGACGATTGTCATTTTCTGGCCGCTTTGTGGAGGTCGATGATCAACGAGCAGAGCTTGACGATTGTCATTTTTTCTGGGCGCTGTGTCGAGGTCGACGATCGTCGAGCGGAGCTCGACGATTGTCATTTTTCTGGGCGCTGTGTCGAGGTCGACGATCATCGAGTGGAGCTCGACGATCGTCGAGCGGACCTCGACGATTGTTATGCTGAGCTCAACGAATCGTCAAGCGGAGCTTGCTGTAGATATAGCGGATCTTCGAGTTAAGTTCGACGATCGGGCCCTGCGTTCTGCGTTCGACGATTTCCGAATTGGGTTCGACGATCAGGCCTTGCGTTCGACGATTTTCAAACAGATTTCGTCGAGTGGATCCTCCCTTGTACTCGAGTAGTTTCCCCGTGCAGTACTCGAGTAAGTCCTTAGTACTCGAGTAATTCCCTTGCTGTACTCGAGTAAGTGCCTTAGTGCTCGAGTAATCCCCGTGTTGTACTCGTGTAATTCCCTTAGTACTCGAGTAATCTGTTCCATCTATCTCAGGAAAACCGGTTCAGCTGAACCCAGTCTATTTTATTTGTTCTTCCTGTTATCACCTTAGTAACAGGAAGGGGTTGTCCGTCCTTATTTCTTCCGGTGGCCGTCGACGGTGCTCCGGTGCTCGGAATTTCAAACCGATCGTAGATCTGGAAAGCTCTCGTCGAGAGCTGCGCCCTCGTGGTAATTTCTTCCCCGTTTCTTGAGATTTCTCGTTAAGGTTTTTCGGCCCTAATCCCCTTTTCGACCCTTTTTGTCTAGATTTCAACTCCTCCCGCAGTCTTTTGCCCCGATCTACGACGTGGAATGATTCAGAGGACTTTTCCGGTAAAACCAAGGCAAGTGGTGGTTTCCCCTCTTTTCGCTTTGTCTGATCTGATGGTAATGACTATACCTTCATGTTCTTTAAATTTTCTGCGCTTAATCTTCCAAATCATTATTATGATTAATCGTTTCAATGATACTTTGTTGTAGTAAGGTGTTGTCTTGGAAAGCCCGATTTTGTCGGTTTTGGTTAATAGTTCCTGGTGTGTCTTAATGATGAATATGGATGTTTTAGCTTTCGTTATTTAGCTTATTAGAATTTTTCTAGGACTGTAAATTGCTCCTACAGGTTGATCAAGCACGTCTTGAGTTCGGTAATGTTAAGTAGAATCTGTCAGGCCAAATCTCGATATATTCGTGTTATGGTTTCTTTGGGTTTCTTGAATGCGGGAGTTAGTGGACGATTCCACCTCCACAGTGTTTGTTACCTTCATTAGTGCCCTGTGGAAGTCTACCTGGTTTTTGGATGTCTGCTGTGTATGGTGGAGAGTATGAGACTCCCTCGCAGTTAGACGGTTTATATATCCGTTTTGTTTTTGGGTGGTGTGTCCAAGAGTGACCACTTCGCTTGTGTTTTTGGGTGGTGTGTCCAAGAGTGACCACTTCGCCCGTGTTTTTGGGTAGAGTCGACCACAGGTGCCTAATAAAGGTTTTTTATTTTCTTTCTGGTGAAATATTCATGTAGTCACCTTATAGCCTTGTGCGTCTGGTGTACCCTTATGGAACGTGACAAATTACGTAGGAGTTCTTTTCCTGTTGATGCCCTGTTTTCTTTTGTACTTTACTTCAGTGCTTTTGGTCTTGGGTTGGTACCCCTGTTGACCTTTATTTATTTTTGTCTTATTACTTTTCCTGCCACCTTTTGTACCTTCTTGTTGAGGTGTTCTGTCTTTGAAATGCCTCAGGTTCAGAGCAGTAGCTGTTAGTAGTGCTGTTTTTGGAGTTTCTAGGGGACAGTGTTGGCCGTGGTTGTTGCCTCTTCATAGCGAGGTAGTTTGATGTTCGTTTAGTTTTACTAGTTCAGACATACTTTTGTTCGTGGGTTCGTGTCAGTTTGTTGGCGCCCACTGAATTGTAAGTTGTTTGATACTTGCTAGCTGCTCATTTCTTTAAATATGGATGTGGATTACTTGTTCTCTGGGAGGATTTATGCTAGCAATGCATGTTAGGTATTTTCAACTA
The DNA here is from genome assembly GCA_039583875.1 of Platanthera guangdongensis. Classification (NCBI taxonomy): domain Eukaryota; kingdom Viridiplantae; phylum Streptophyta; class Magnoliopsida; order Asparagales; family Orchidaceae; genus Platanthera; species Platanthera guangdongensis. The sequence goes on along the minus strand of CM077149.1, from coordinate 74,606,366 downwards.
TAAAATCTACTACTATTACTTCATGTATTGCATAATTTGAAACTCTAACTTGTTATTTTTAGCGACCGCAAAAGCTATTTTTCCTACTATAATAAATTTAGAGTCTTGCATAACATGAGTTGTCCTTTTGGGACATTTTACTCATGTAGGATGTTTGAGTTAATCTAATCAAGTATTTTTCCGTAGCGTATAATATATTTTGATTCGTGGAGTAGATGAGCCACTAAGCCGAGGCATACGGCTAACTACTGCACTTAACTGATTTTCCTTAAAATAACTTAAAAAGAACCTTTATTCATATTTAGTTTGGTGTCTGCCTGAGCGTCCGCAGTTATCCCCTTCTGACGTGGCATCATGATGTGCATTTTCCGTTACTCTGATAAGCTTTTTCTATGCGGTGAAAATGCGGGTTGTGACATGGGCTCTCCAAAATACTTTTTGGGGATAGAAATCTCTCGGAAGCCCAATTCTCTTGTCCTCTCCCAACGCAAGTATGCTATTGATTTGCTAAAAGAGGCAGGGCTGACTGGTGCTAAACCTGCCTGGTACCTAATGGCGACTGGAGAAGATAAAACCTAGACGAATGACTCTCCTCTTCTTTCAGATGTTATGAGGTATAGACGTCTGGTTGGTAAACTTATATATCTCACAGTGACCAAGCACGATATTGCCTATCTTGTAGGCAAGGTTAGCCAATTCATGCAAGCTCCTAGGGAGTGCAATCTCCAGTCTACAATGAGGATATTATAGTATGTTAAATCAGTGCCTGGGAAAGGACCTCTCTTTCATTAGAATGGTCATTTGAGGGTTGAAGTGTACTCAGATTCGAGCTATGCAAATGACAAAGGAGACCGCAAGTCAACATTGGGCTTTTGCGTCTTTGTGGGAGGAAACCTTGTGTGCTGGAATAGCAAGAAACAGTCTGTAGTATCCAGGTCCAGTGTAGAAGCAGAATATCGAAGTATGGAGTCGACCACATGTGAGTTAAAGTGGTTACGGTCTCTCATGCTTGACTTAGGAGAGGTCTACAAACATCGTCTACCTATGTTTTGTGACAACAAGGCCGCTACATACATCTCCAAAAATCCGGTCTTCCATGAGAGAACTAAGCACATTGAAGACGACTGCCACTTTATTCGGGAAGAGATTCTGAAGGAACAAATTTGTACTCCGTTCGTCATCTCTGATAAAGAGTTGGCTGATATCTTCACCAAGCCGGTATCCGCCTCCTTTCATCACATTTACGACAAGTTGGGCATGATCAATTTATATGCTCCAGCTTGAGGGGGAGTGTTGTAGAATAGAGACCGGGCGGTCTGACACTGGCAGATTACAGACCGTGCAGTCTGTTGGCTTCTCCCAAGCGAGTTGATAGCAGGACTATTGCTGTTGGTGTTCTGTCGGTCTGCCGGTTTGTATCAGTTGACTTGGAGACCGGGCGATTTGGCGGTCTCCTGTGGCAGTTTGTTCTCTCCTTCTGGTGGTTGCCGAGCGGTTAGCCTATGCATCTAACTGCGCAGCTTGATCGGCTTGTATATATGTTAAACCGCTTATACCTGTAATTATTTAGTCCCACATTGTTTGATTGTAATCTCTCTCATCTCCTCCATTCTATAAAAGGGAGGCTATACCTTATAATACACATCTTTTTGGATAATAAAGATTTCTTTTATTCCAATTTTAGGTCTCTTTTTATCTGTTCGCACATAACAATCCACAAAGTATTCTCACGGTGGGTCTATCCAGTACAACTTGTTCATATCAAGTACCAATGTGATGACTTGATATCACAGTTTCATGACCTGCGAGGACGGGTCATTAGTCAATGCACATGCTAGTCTTAAAGGTATCATGATCGCCGTTAGCTTCTAAGATGATACAACGACCAGGGACTTTTAAGAATGAAGCTTCTAAAATCATAGGTTCTCACATCAAGTCACTACTTGACCTATGGAAGCAAACACTCTAAGGGCATTTACTAGATTGAACAACTCTATCACAGTAGAAATAATTTCATAATTAAAGAACTAGCCAAAATATATAAAATGAAATGCATATAGTACTTTTATTCATTAAATGAAATATTATAGAGCCAACAAACATACAGTCCACAAGACTCAAAATAGAGTTGATCATTTAGGTATCGTATACCTATAGATCTAACATGACCATCATGCTTTCTCTACGCAAGAGGCTTTGTAAGTGGATCTGCCATGTTTTCCTCAGTCGGAACTCTGCATACACTCACATCTCCTGAATCGACAATCTCTCGAATTTGATGGAACCGTCGGAGTATGTGTTTGGAGCGCTGATGAGATCAAGATTCCGAAGCAAGTGCAATTGCACTGTTGTTGTCACAGTAGAGATCTACAGGGCGAACAATGCTAGGAACTACATCTAACTCACTGATGAATTTCCTAATACACACAGCCTCCTTCGCTGCATTTGCAGCGGTAATATACTCAGCCTCAGTAGTAGAATCGGCAAATGTATCCTGTTTGGAACTCTTCCAACTAACATCACCTCCATTTAGGCAAAACACAAACCCTGACTGAGACTTTGAATCATCCCTATTAGTTTGGAAGCTAGCATCCATGTAACCACTAACAATGAGCTCTTCCTCTTTGCCGAATACCAAGAACATATCCTTAGTTATTCGCAAGTACTTGAGGATATTCTTGACGGCTATCCAATGACCTTCATCGGGATCAGACGGATACCTGCTAGTCATGCTCATAGCATAAGAGACATCGGGTCTAGTACATAACATTGCATACATTTTTGATCCAATTGCTGAAGTATATGGAACCAACTTCATGCGGTTCTTATCTTCACAAGACTTAGGACACTGGTCCTTAGAGAGACTTACACCATGAGACATGGGCAAGAATCCTTTCTTGGACTCAAGCATGTTGAACTGTTTCAACACCTTATCAATGTACGTACTTTGGGTCAAACCCAGCAACTTCTTCGATCTATCTCTATAGATCTTAATAACGACTATATAAGTAACTTCCCCTAAGTCCTTCATGGAAAATCACTACCTTAGGTTGTTCTTAATAACTTGCACGGTCAGTTTGTCATTCCCGATCAACAGTATGTCGTCTACATACAATATCAGGAAGACTACAATGCTCCCACTAATATGTTTGTAAACACAAGGTTCATCCTCATTCTTGATAAAACCAATCTCTTTGATATTTTCATCAAAATGAAGATTCCAACTTCGAGAAGCCTGTTTCAACCCATAAATCGATCTCTGCTGCTTGCAAATTTTTGTGGCTTCACCTGGAGATACAAACCCCCAGGTTGTGTCACATACACTTCCTCAAGGAGGTTCCCATTAGGAAAATCCATTTTGACATCCATCTGCCAGATCTCGTAGTCATAATACGCGGCAATGGCAAGCAGAAGTTTGATGGAGTTAACCATGGCAATAGGGGAAAAAGTCTGATCATAGTCAACACCATGCATTTGCTTAAAACCCTTTACCACCAGTCGGCCTTTGAATGTCTGTACATTCCCATACATGTCAGTCTTCTTCTTGAAGACCCACTTGCACCCTATGGGTCTTACCCCTTCAGGTGGTTCCACCAAAGTCCATACTACGTTTTCATACATGGAGTCCATTTCAAATTTCATGGTCTCAAGCCACTTCTCGGAGTTCGGTCCACACATTGCCTCCTGGTAGGTTGCAAGCTCATCATTATGATCCATAAGCAACATATTACCTATTTGAGACACGAGAAATCCATATCTCTCAGGTTCAAATCTCGGTCTACCAGATCTACATAGAACTTGTGTTTCCTGAGCAGATTCTCCAGCTACAACTACTTGTAGTCCTTACTCAAGTTCCAATTCCGGTTCATTCACTGTTTGTGGTTCCTAAACTTCTTCAAGTTCTACCCTGATTGTATTTCTACTTAAGAACTCTTTCTCAAGAAAGACACCAGTACTTGCGATAAACACTTTGCCCTCGGACGGTAGGTAGAAATAGTACTCTTTTGTTTCCCTAGGATACCCCACAAGATAACACTTATATGATTTGGGATCAAGATTATCGGGCTTTTGATGACTCACATATGCCTCGCAGCCCCAAACCTTAATGAACGACATACTTGGACGCTTCCCAGTCCATATCTCATATGGTGTCTTTAGAACCGCTTTCGTTGGAGCCCGATATAATGTTAAAGCAGCAGTTTCTACAGTAAAGCCCCAAAAGAAAATAGGCAGATCTGCATGACTCATCATCGACCGTACCATGTGTAACAAAGTACGATTCCTCCTCTCAGACACACCATTTTGCTGTGGTGTTATAGGTGGAGTGAGCTGTGATACAATACCACACTCTATCAGATGATCACGGAACTCACGACTCAGGTATTTGACAACTCGATCAGATCAGAGTGCATTAACCTTCTTGCCCAGCTAGCTCTCTACTTCGCTTTTAAACACTTTTAACTTTTCAAAGGTTTCAGATTTGCACTTCATAAGATAAACGTATCCATATATACTGAAATCATCAGAAAATATAACAAAGTAGAACAACCCATCTCTAGCCATAGAACTCATGGGTCCACATACATCACTATATACTATACCCAAGAGATCATCAACCCTCTCATTGAAGCCAGTGAAAGGAACTTTCGTCATCTTGCCTTACAAACAAGATTCGCATCTCTCAAATGATTGATAATCAAATGAGTCCAACAGTCCATCTCTATGGAGCATGGATATACGTTTCTCATTTATATGACCCAAAAGACAATGCCAAAGATACGTAGGGTTGAGTCATTTGTTCTTAGTCTTTTAGTATTTTCAATATTATAGATCGTATGGTCTAAGTTCAAAACATACAGACCATTAAACATTTGGTCTACACCATAACAAACATCATTCTTAAATATTGAACAACAGTTGTTCTTAATAATAAAAGAAAAAAACCCTCCATGTCCAAACATGAAATTGATATAATGTTTGTAGTTATGGAAGGAACAAAATAGCAATTATCCAGTTCTATTACAAGCCCACTGGACAAAGCAAGACAATATACCCCCACGACAACAGCAGTAACTTTTGCTCCATTGCCAACGCGCAGGTCCACCTCTCCTTTACTCATAATTCTTCTCCTTCCCAGTTCTTGCACATTTATACAAATGTGAGAACCACATCTGATATGGAATACCCAGGATGAAGGAGCAGAAAGGTTTATCTCTATAACATATATACCTGAAGTGGAGATCATACCTCCTCTTATCTTTTGCAGACCCTCAATATATGAAGGACAATTCCTCCTCCAATGACCAGCCTTGCCACAATGGTGGTACTTTCCTTCTTTCCTTAAGCCTTTCTTTTTCAGTGTAGAAGACTTGGGCTCCAATCCAGACTTAGGTCCCACCTTCATCTTCTTGAATCCCTTGGCCTTGCCCTTGCTTTTATGCACAATCAATATGGGGCTAGCAGACTTGGCCTTCTTCATATTTATCTCGACAGTTAACAACAAGCCTAGGAGCTGGGGCAGTGTCTTGTCTATTTCATTCATGTTATAGTTCATGACAAATTGCACATAACTGTCCGGTAATGATTACAGGATCACGTATGTAGCCAACTCTTAGCCCAGTGGGAAACCTAGTATTTCAAGGTTCTCGATATACCCAATCATCTTCAGTACGTGAGTCCCTACTAGGTCCCAAGCTCCCATCTTACATTGAAACAACGCCTTAGTCATGTCGAATCTCTCTTGATGAGCTTACCCATGAAACATTTTCTTGAGATGCTCATCAATGTCCTAACAAACCATGTTCTCATGTTGCCTCTGAAGCTCAAAGTTCATGGCCGCTAACATGAGACATTCGACGTCTAAGGAGTCGTCAAGATACTTATTATAAGCATCTTTATCCGCATGGGGTGCAATCCCGGCAGGCTCATCAGGGGATGCCTCTTCCAAAACATAGAGCATGCGCTCTTGCCAGAGAACAATTCTCAAGTTTCTGTACCAGTCTAAATAATTTGTACCACTCAGCTTCTCCTTCTCAAGGATCGCTCTGAGGGACAGGGTGGAGTGTGAACCACTTGCCATGGAAATTCTACAAGAGTACAAGAAAATCAAATTAGTACCACATTTCAAAAAACCATTTGTCTTTCAATTAGGACCTTAATCAAAAGCTCCCACTATTTTTATCAAACTGATAACCCTCGATATCAATTCGAAGAGTTTGGCGAGTAACCCTCTTAGTGGACAAGATCCATATTTCACAAACACTATGTGTCAGCTTTGGCTTTTCTCTCGCAAGGCAGCTATTTAGGTAGGCAACGCTAGCCAATTGCCTCACAATGCAATTCTTGTATGGAAGGTGAATAACTCTTTATTCGCATCCATCATATGGTGCATGCCAACCCCATGCCTCTGAGCACTCAACCTTTGAGGTCACCAAGTTAAGCTAGGCCCGATGTCGACAGTGGGATATCACAATTATCTGCTCGCACGCTCACCAAGATAGATTATTGTACCTTGCTTTGGCAAGCCCACACTTCATCAGTCGAGGCAGGAAGAGTGTCGCCCATTGGAAGGCATCCAAATACTTAATATTGCTTAAGGGATTTTAGATAGCTGATTAACTCTTTAATCATGGTTAACACTTAACCAGTGTGCACATCAAGTAAAAACAACAAGAATAATCCAAATGCATCCCAGATGTGCACAAGAATCATCAACACTTGATGAACTGGGCTAAGTCTGAACATCTAGAACATGTCCAAATCTTCAGACCTACATGCACTGGACATGAGCAACACCAACTCCGCTTACATGGTAGACAAGCACGTCACTTGATGTGATATTCAAAATCTAACACACACTTGCTTTCACAAACCAACAAAGTGACGACTACTGTTAAGCAGTAAACTCAAAGAAATGACATGTGTTCTTTGAAAGATTCAAGACTAGATTTGGGCATTTGGAACACTCCAAAATCTCCAAATCTACATGCCATGGATTTAGCAACTTCTGAAATAATGAATATTGTCAGCAACTTCCCACTGATACGACTATTCGGTTTTTGGGGATGACAAAACACTTGTGCACGCAACAAAAAAGAACAAGAAAAATCCAAACGAGTTCAGATCTAGCAATATTCATGAATTAAGAAGTAAAGCACACTATAATAAAAAATTACCGTTGAGGAATTGACTCAAAAATCATTCTAGATGCTCCAGAAAATCAGGCTGGACACAAAGCGGCTAGAGTCTTGAGCGCAGAAAGTTTATCCGCACCTCTACAGTAATCCACACGATCGAGAGAACCACAACAATTTGTCACGCAAGAACTATGTTGGGAGAGGACACACACCGTCTCCACAGATTGCTAGATCTGTTGTAGGAGAAGCGGTGGTAAACCACACCTGGATAGGGATCGGAATCGGTAGCAGGGATTGACGGAACATTTCCGTCAGCTTTCTAGGTTTATCTCTTATCGCACAGTATCGACTCGTGTGCTAGAAATATAAGATCCATACCAGATAACCCTAAATCATCCTAGTTATATACCAGGAGATAAGTCCAGTAAGTCAACATTTGACTCAGCACGGGCAATTGTCGAACTCATCTTGATGAACAATTCGTCGACCTCAGCTCGACGAACTCTGCACCAAAGGCCAGCTCGATGAACAATTCATCGAATTCAGCTCGATGAGATCTGCGCCAATGGCCAGATTGTCGAACTTCATTCGTCGAACTCAGCTCGACGAAATCTGCGCGAAAGGCCATAACGTCGAACTTCATTCGTCGAACTCAGCTCGACGAAATCTGCGCCAATGGACAGAACGTCGAGCTTCGTTCATAGAACTCAGCTCGATGAAATCTCTGCCAAAGGCCAGAACGTCGAACTTTATTCGTCGAACTCAGCTCGATGAAATCTACGTCAATGGCCAGAACATCGAACTTCATTCGTCGAACTAAGCTCGATAAAATCTGCTCCAAAGGCCAGAACGTCGAAGGCGATGAGTAGACTAAACGCCCTTAAAGTTTAAGTGCGACAGCAAACACAATCAACTCCGAGTTAACACTTAACCCACGAAAGCTTTGACATGTCTCAATGCTCTCAACACATTCAACCCGATGACGTTGAGTGAGGTAAACACACTCAATGTCTAATGCCTTAGAATCTTTCATGCCCCCATGACATTGATTGAGCTAAGCACACTCAACGCCTTCAGCACCATGGCGTTGAGTGTGCTAAGTACACTCAACGCCAATAGCTTGATGGCGTTGAGTGAGCAAAACAGACTCAACGCCTTATCCCTTCAACTCATCATACGAGCTAAAAGGTACAGATCCAGTCTCCCAATTTCTCCACAATTTTATGTGCGACCCTGATAGGCTCATAGTGAGTTAGCAGTGAGGCTACAAGCTTCATCACTTCCAGATCACTATGGTTGCACCAACAAACAACGCTTTGTTTTTAACTGTAATGTGATTTTTTGTGATCTGTGATAATCTGTGATATTGCACTGATATTTAGACAATACTGTGATCTACATGACTTGAGAACATTTTGCAGGGTAATGATTTGAATGCAAACTATGCGGACTGATGTTATGTCCGCTTATTGTTACATGAAATATGCTTGACAGTTGCTTAGGAATAGACAGGAGACAGCGAGCTGAGCGGACTTGAATTTGTGTCGGTGATCTTTTATTTTAACTTGAATGTAAATTACTGAATTCAGTGCGAGCTGTGCGGACTGAATGATCAAACTGTGCGGCCTGGCAGAAAAGCTTGCAGACCCCAAATGCTATAAATATGGCTTCATTGTCTCTTCAATGTAGGAAATGCGATCGAAGCAGTAGTCCTTACGGTCTAAGAAGATGTTGTCTTCCAGAACAGATGTTACGCTCGCCTTCCAAGCTTCTGAGCACAAAAAGTGCAAGTTGACAGAGGCCAATCTCGAGGCCTTTGTTGAAAAACATATGGCGGACTCGCCAGTGCTTGTCCTCCTACCAGCTGATCAGGAAAGAATAAACTTCTCCACTACAACTCAGGTCGCAGTGCCAATCGACCACTTCAACAGCGGATTCAAATCCCCTTGCTGTGGGAAATAGCTGAAATGTTTGAACATTACGGGATGGTGCATAGCCAGCTCGTGCCAGACACCCTGGCTGCAATAAATAGTTTCATCTCATACTTGCGATCTGAGAAGATCGCATTCTCCTTGAACATCTTCAGAAAGATTTTCTCAGTCCGCTCCATAACTCCATCCGGAGGCCGTCTATACAAGGGCGTGATATATGTTTACTGCCGAGGAATGAAGGTGATGGGTATGCCGAACAAGATGCACAACTAGACCACGAGATACTTGATATTCAAGGGCGACCTAGGGTTCATGTACACTGACCCCCAGGAACGCGCAAACTCCATCTTCAAGAGTGTAAAGCTCGATGAAGTGGAGTCCGCAATTGTTGATTTTCGCGCGGGAGCAAGGCTTGATATAGAACATTACATCCCGCTCCTGGCGAGCCTGGACGACGTAACTCGCAAAGACAGTAAGCTTTGCGGACTGACTTTGTAGTAGCTGTGATCTGCATTTAGTTGATTGATTCTTTTCTTCATCTTGCAGCGGTCTTGGTGGTCCCAGCAAATCCGCCACAAACTCTTGGCATCCATACCCCTACTCAAAGAGAAAGGAAGCAGGAGCTCGCGAGGAAAAGAAGGGAAGAAGGCGATCCAGCTGCGAACTAATCTTCCACCGAAAGTTTTGGCATGCAGGGCTTCGGAAACCGCAAGAAGGATCTACGGGGAAACCCAATGATACACTGGCATAGTAAGAATAAACATGTCTCCTCGTCCACTATGCTACCCTCTTGGAGAAGTCCGCGAATATCCCGCCACTCACATGTGGAGATCTCTGCTCTTTACGGGAAGCGCAATATGGTCGACCTGAAGAATATACCTCCTGCCAATCTCCCTCTTCTGGCCATCCAGGCAAATGCGAATAGTATGGTGATGAGCCACTTCCGTGGCAGCCTAACAAGGGATCTGCTCAAATAAAATGATCAACTTTAGGAGGAGATGAATTTATTGAAAGAAAGAAATAAGCGACTTGGAAAGAAAGTCACTCTTCAGAAAGAAGAGGCAGCAGTATGTTCTGTATTCGCAGCGGTCTCCTTTTGCAGTCCGCGGCGACCTGACTTGTCTTTTGTCTTTCTGCAGACTGCCTACGACCTGGGGAATAATAGCTTCGAGGCCGCCATATTCCACGATGTGAAGGAAAGAGTTGAGATCGCTATCCATCGGTTCATTGAAGGTGGCTTCAAAAAGGAGGGCGTGGTTGGAGTGCCTTTTCTCCAACTGTTTCCTGAAATGGAGGACCATGTCAGGGCATTGGATCGGGCTGCCAAAGGAAAAGAAGTAATTGATGAGGTAGAATAGGAAGAAGATGAAGAAGAAGGTGTGGCTGAAGATGAAGTCGCTGACGATGCTTGCTCATGCCAGCGAGGTGGAGACCAGTCGGCTGAGTCCGAATTTGCTTCATCTAGCTCTGATGACGAGAGCTCGCCTGGCGAGTCCACGGACAGTGAAGGCTCAGATAGTAGCAGAAGCGGCTCGGAGGGCTACTCCCCTGATGTTAACATAAAAGGATCAAGCCAAGATGCTCCTACGGAAAAGAAGTGGAAGAGGTTGATGAAATGAAAATATGTATTTTGTTTTTATTCTTTATAATGGAAATGGCGGACTCAAGTTTATAGGCCTCCAACTTTATGAAAGTTGTGATTTGACATTGATTAATATAAAGGATATTTTTGATCAGCTCGTGCCTTCTGCCATGTTCATTGTTCATTTCTTATTTTTCAATGCTATCTGAAATGTGTGATCAATGAGCAACTCTGTATTTAATGGAAACCTATCCACGCCATTTAGAATCTAGTCTGCGCCAAGTGATGTTTTATCTCTCCAGTAGAAGTTAACTTTGGAAAATGATTTAACTATAGCTCGTCATAACAGGATAAGAGTATGATTTTCAAGCTTGACAAAAGAAGTGAATTTGAGTTAACGCGGACTCTGGCGATAACCATTTCCAGTCCGCAATTCCATTAACCAAGACTGATGATAAACCTTTGCAAGCTAAGAAATATGGCGCACAAACTTGGGTGACCAAGCGGGTAGGTACGCACGGAGCCCATTACTTTCCTCACAGCTTGACGAAAACTGTAGATCACATCACCCAAGTAGTTGTGGAGGCCTGAAAGATCAAGCACTGCAGGACTGAGGTGATTACCAGAATTGAGTCCGACTGAATATAACTGATTCACATCTAAGGTGACCAAGCGGGCAGGTGCGCCGGAGCCCATTGCTTTCCTCGCAGGGTCACAAAAACTGTAAGATCAACCCACTGAAAGTTGGCGGACTGGGTGGATACCATAATGCAGTCCGCGCCAAAATATAAATTTTTCAAAGCTAAGGTGACCAAGCTGGCAGGTGCGCCAGAGCCCAATTATTTCCTCGCAGGGCCACGGAATCTATAAGATCAACTCAGAGAACCGACGGACTAGGCGGACACCAATATGCAGTCCGCACCGAATTAAAATGATTCACAACTTAGGTGACCAAGCAGGTAGGTGTGCCAGAGCCCATTGCTTTCCTCGCAGGGTCACAAAAGTTGTAAGATCAACCAATTGAAAGTTGCAGGACTGGGCGGATACCAATATGCAGTCTGTGCATGTCAATTTCTCCCTTTAAGATGAGAATGAGATACAATCTTAGGTGACCTAGTGGGTAGGTGCGCCAGAGCCCATTGTTTTTCGCGTAGGGTCACAGAAGCTGTACACTCAATCCTCACCCAATGATAGAAGAAAGGTTCACTGCCCTCTTGCCTGGTGTACAGTCAATGTTAATCTTTCTTATAGGTGCGCTTAGAGCCTATTGATTTCCTCTGAGATCAACAAGGCTATGGGTCTCCTGCAGGCACAGCTTGAGGGTACCAAGGAGTATTCGAGGGTCACAAGCTAAGATGATCTTGTGGGCAGGTGCATAGAGCATTGCTTTTCTCACGCGATCATCAAAGTTATAACGATATCCCTTATAAGGCAAGGCAGAGCTAGCACCCACCCTGTCCCTCCATAATGCAGAGGTGGGGTTAGATACCGGTTGGGATACGAAATTCAGTAGCCTGCCGCGCTAGAACCTACAAGCTCCCACTACACGGTGCGAAATCTCCCCGCAACATGTGGTCTTTGTGGTGTTACGCTAATGACAACGGTTCAAGGGGATGTCCAAGATGAACTCGGCGATGTCTCCTAGTCAGCTAATCGTTTAAGTTGTTCAGGAGACAAAAAGCACTTGAAAAAGTGTTAGTAAGGGGCCTTTGATCAATAATGACTTTTTAAAAAGTTTAAATAAGAAGGAAAAGAAAGGAGGAGGTTCAGGAATATTACCGTTTTAGATCATCCCCGCTCCATGTGTGTGATACATCTTCTCCTTCACTGGTTTGCAAGCGATAAGCCCGTTCTTTAACACTTCTTTGATAATGAATGGTCCAGCCCAATTTTGATTAAGCTTCCCAACTGAGCCTGCTCTTGTAACAACATCAACTTTTTTAAGAACTAGATCTCCCACTTGCAAGTGTTTGATCCTTACATTCTTATCAAAGTAGTGGGCCATTCTTCTCTTTACTTCATCTTGCCTTATTGCTGCTTTATCTCTGATCTCTTCAATATCTTCTAAACTAAATTTCATCTCTTCATTATTTAGCTTAAGCCAATCCTCCCAGCCTTATCTAGCAAGCAAAACTCTTGGAGATGGGACTTCAAACTCAACTGGAATAAGAGCTTCCGAACCACTAGAAAGCTTGAACAGAGTATCTACAGTTACAGATGAAGGTGTTGTTCTTAAGGTCCAAAGGACCGAAGTAAGTTGATCAGCCCAACTGTCATTGAGATTTTGCACTTTCTTTTTGAGCAAGCTGAGAATCTCCTTATTAGCTTCTTCAACCTGGCCATTGCTCCTGGGAAGATGGACTGATGCAAACCGCAGCTCTGTTCCGATCTGCTTGCAAAAATCAACCATGTCTCTGTTATTGAATTGTGGCCTATTGTCTGTGATTATTGCCATTGGAATACCATGCTGGCAGACTATCTCGCCCCAGATGAAGTTCTTTACAACCTGAGTTATTGTTTTAGCCAATGCCTTGGCCTCGATCCACTTGCTAAAATAGAAAATCATTACAATGATGAAGAGCCGTTGTCCGCTTGCCATGGGAAAAGGACCAAGGAGTTCCATTCCCCATACTGCAAAGGGCCAAGGTGTTGCGATTGATCGGAGCAGCTGGGCTGATTGATGTTGAAGTGGAGCAAACTTTTGGCACTGAGCACATTTCTTTGCATAAGCTTCAGAATCTTTCTTCATTTGTAGGCCAAAAATATCCTTGTCGGGGGATCCTTCTTTCCAGAGTCCTTTCTCCTGAGTGGCTCCCGCACTCACCAGAATGAACTTCATAAAGTACTGTAGGAGCTTCTTCTTCAGAGACACATCTTGCCATTGTTGACAAGAAGGTCTTTCTATATAGAACACTTGATACCAAGTAATAATAGGCTCCTTTTACTTTGAACTTTTTCTTATCCTTGATCGATGGGTGAAAGTTCCATGTAGATAGATAAGGGATGAATTGGTCCATCAAGGAGGAGCGTTGCTCAATTTGCATCAACTGTTCTTCGTCCACTGCCGGGCTGAAGAGTTCAGAAGTTGTTCCTCCTGATGGAAGTCCATGCTTAGCAAGAACATCTGCTTCTTAATTCTCATCCCTTGGAATATGCTTAATTGGGAAACTCTTAAAATTGTTGATTTCAATCTTGATGAGAGCAAGGTTATTCTTAAAAATTCAGTTCTTTGATCTCAAAGTTGTCAAGGACATGTGAAGACATTACCAGAGAATCAGTCTTGATGTGAACATGTTCAATCCCCAGTTCTCTTGCAAGCCTCAAGCTTGCTAACAAAGCCACATACTCTGCTTGATTGTTTGTAACTGGAAAGAAGAACTTTATGGCTAGCTCTAGTTTGATGTCATTGGGATTAATCAGAACCACTCCTGCTCCTAAGGAATTTTTGCATGAGGCCCCATCAACATAGATTGTCCAAGCCAAAGGAGAACTTTCTGCTTGATCAGAGATGGATTCTGCTGTATCAACCAAGAAATCTGCTAATACTTGAGCTTTAATGGCTGTGCTGGGCACATAAGAGATCTCAAATTCACTTAACTCAATTGCACATTTGGCCAACCTCCCTGTGTGCTCTGGCTTCTCCAACACGCTTTTCAACCGTTGATTTTTCAATACTTGAACTTCATGTGCATGGAAGTATGGACGGCGTCTCCGAGCAGATATTACAAATGCTAAAGCCAACCTCTCCAAAATTGGATATCTCATTTCTACATCTTTTAGGATATGGCTAACATAGTAAACTGGATATTGTCTCCTGTTCTCTTCTCGGACAAGCACTGAGCTGACCGCCTCCGGGCCAACTTCTAGGTATAGGAATAACGTTTCACCTGATCGGGGGCTCGACTGCAAGGGTGTTGTTGTTAACTGTTTCTTTAATTGCTCAAAGGCTTCTGAGCACTCTTCAGTCCATTGAAACTTGGATGATCCTCGAAGAGTCTTAAAAAAGGAAGCGCTCTTATCACCAACTCGAGAGATGAATGTCCCGAGACCTGCCAATCTTCCTCCTATCTATTGAACCTCTTTAGGTGAGCGAAGAGGTGCCATATCAAGAATAGCTTTAACCTTATCATGGTTAGGGGCAAGTCCTTCTATAGTAAGGAGATGATCAAGGAATTTCCCCTACATCTCCCCAAAGGTACACTTTGATGGATTATTTTTTATCTTATATCTCTGTACAATAGAGAACGTCTCTGTTAGATCTTGCAAATGCAATGAGAAGGATTTACTCTTGATCAAAAGATCATCAACATACACCTCAAGATTTCTTCCTTTTTGCTCTGTAAACACATGATCCATCATGCGTTGGTAAGTTGCGCCAGCGTTCTTAAGCACGAAAGGCATCACAAGATAACAATAACAACCATCGTTTGTCATCATGGCGTATGCGGAACGTCTGGCATATGCATTCTTATTTGATGATAACTAGAGAATGCATCTAAGAAACTCATAAAAGAATACCCTATCGTAGAATCAACTAAAGAATCTATCTGAGGCAAGGGGTAACAATCTTTAGGGCATGCTTTATTCAATCGCATGAAATCTACACACATTCACCATTTCTCTCCTGGATTTTTAACCATTACAAAATTTGATATGCAGGGGGGATGTTGAATTTCACGGATAAACTTTGCTTTGAGGAGCTTTGAGATCTCCTCTCTGATTGTATCATCAAGCTTGGTCTCCACATCTATCTTCTTTTGTTGCACATATTTGAAGCTTGGATGAATATTAAGATGGTGGTAGACGACATTTGGATCAATTCTTGGCATGTACTCCGCTGACGATGCGAAGACATCTAGGTGCTCTAGCAGACATGTGATTAACTTGGCCTTCTCATCTTCTGGTAGCTCTGAGTTGATGGAGAGCCTCCTCTCCTCCCCTTCAGCAATGGGGACTCCTTGAGTCACCTAGGCAGGTTCCAGGTGAGCTCATTCTTTGTTATCAGTAGCTTCTGATCTGGAAGATGTTTCTGTTGTTGTTGTTGGAAAGACGAGAGGACTGATTTCTGTCATGTTGACCGTGCAAAGATAACACTCCCTAGCTTAGCTTGGGTCACTCCTGACCTTGCACAGTCTGCCATCAACATTAAACTTTATTGTCAGGTGGTAAGTTGAGACCACCGCTTGATATTTGTTGAGCAGAGGCCTTTCGAAGATCACATAGTAGCTACTAGGAGCATCGACTACTATGAACTAGATCTGTTTAGTTACTCCTCCAAGCTTTACTGAAAGCGCTACACATCCCTCAACTTCCTTTCTTTCTCCAAAAAAAACCATAGAGTAGCCCTTCGGTGGAAAGCAGAGGCTTTCCGGTCTTTAGGGCCTCAAAACTTGACTTGAACAGGAGGTTTACAAAACTGCCTTTATCAATTAAAATTCTGTCTACTGTGTAATCTTCGATAGCTTCCTTGATCACAACATCATTGTCGAATGGGTTGGCAGTTTGAGGAAGATCGATCGGATCAAAAGTGACATCTCCCCTTGATCGAGCAGAGGTAGAAGAAGAGGAGACCTCTGCTCGAGAGACCCTCGCAATTGAAGACTTTCGAATTGATTCGGTCACTGCTCCACCATGTATGTAGAAGAGCCACCCCAAGGCTCCCTCATCATTAGCATCGAAGCATTCACTTTGAATGTTGATAGGCCCCAGACGGCCAACATCTTCAACTTCTTTGTATTCCCAATGGGCTTCAGCCACATCCTTGCCCTTGGAGGTTTACGGCTTTGAGGAAGCGTCTTTCTTCCCAGGTCCTTCATCATGCCCTTAGAAAATAGTCTCTCTACCAGTTGATGAAGGGCTTTGCAATCCTCAGTTGAATGACCCTTCTCTTTATGAAACTTGCAGAACTGAGCATTGTTCTTTGGCTTCTACTCTCTTCGAGGTGCTTGCTTCTTTTCATCTGACCTCCTTTGCAGAATCTGGACGACCTCATCTATACTAAGGCCCAGATCTATGAACTCCTCCATCGAGTTGCTGTCACGCTGCCTTGTAGCAGGCAAAGCATCTTGATGAATAGGAAGAGCTTGTGGTAGTAAGGCCAGAGTGGTGGCCAACGGCAGTCTCTGATCGCAAAACTGTTGATGGTCAATGAAAGGTTTCTTGTGACAGAAGTTTCTTCCCCTCTGAGATGGAGGCAGAAAGTCGGGACAAGGAGGCATGCTGTGATGATGAACAGCAGAGGGAGATCTGTAGGCGTCCCATCCTTCTACCTTAGCTGTCAGGGATGAAATGTTAGTCAGATAGCATTCTTACCTTCGATGAAATGGTTTACATAGCAATCAACTCTAGATAAGTTGTTGGCGCTTTGGTTGTTCCCTTGAGGCCGTGGATTAAGGAAACTTTGTAATAGTTGGGGTTCACATTCCTCACCCACTGGATCTCTTTCTGAAAATGATCAACGAATCAAGCAACCTACTCGTTAGCACTTTGCTTGATATCAAAGAGAGCAGCAGGACCATCCTTTCTCATCTACGAGGTAGCAAACCTCAGCAAGAGCTCGCTGCAGAATGATCATCGTCGACAAGTGTACCGGTCGCTGTCAAGTAATAAAGATGAGGACTTGAATCACCAGATATCAATCTCTCGAGGAGTACAAGTAGGGAGTGTGATTTCGGTATTGAAAAGGTGATTGCAAGTGTTAACATAAGCAAAGGGAGTTTAGGTTTGGAGTTTCCTAAGTTTAACACTAATAAACCTATTGTGTATCGCCGTCACCGCGTCTCTTCAGTGGATTACTCAAGAGAGTAATTATGAAGATGGATGCACCAATGAGGTTCACAATCACCTCTTCACCATGCACGCTTCTAGCAATCCCTAGAATGACACTATCTCGACTTGAACAAGAGAAAAACTGGTGCTCAACACACAATTGAGAACTAAAGTATATCAACACATGGGCATGCTGAAATACTCAAGCTAACAATGTTCTTACACATCATTCCAACTTCCAAATATGCAGAAAAATAAATACTATAAGTGAAGGGGAAGAGAAACAACCAAACACACGAAGACTTTCCGAGATTTGCGGCCGGTGTTAAGAGTTGTCGGGCCTTGTCCGATCTCGGTCTACGGATTGCGTCCGGGGTCTAGAAGGGCTGTCACTTCCTTCCAATAACCCGTCTTCTTCGTGAATAATTGCTGGGTCGGATCTATCCAGAGAACTCCACAGATGCAGCACCCTAAGACCTTGAAACGGAGCTTGGAGTTTGGAGAAGACAATGGTGGCCGAAGATGAAGCCATTGCAAGCTTTAGGAGGGAGAATGGTGGCCGGATCAACTCTCCAAGGCAGAGAGAGAAAATATCGGGCGGAGGGAAGTTTTCCCGCTCAAAGGAGCAGAAAAGGCGGGCTGGATCACCCCTGGATAGGACTGTCCCCCAGGAAGAATAAATCTGCGCTTTAAATAGAAGCAGGTTAGAAAAATAGGCATGCACGGTTAGGCGCACGAACGTAAGCAAACCGTGCGATATTAACATTCAGAACAAGCCTGCGGAAGGAGAAGCGTTGACCCGTGCATTTTACTTGCGCACGGACGATTCCACCTGTGCGTGAACGAAATCGCACGGGTAATGATAGAGAGCAGGACTTCAGGACAATACAGGGGAACCATGCTGTTTACTCGCGCACGGGCGCTGCCGCCCCTGCGTGAACAAATTGCACGATTAACCACAGTATGTAACAAATAAGAAAGCAACAAGAAAACCGTGTGTTTCCTTCGCGCACGGTTCCGAAGAAACCGTGCATTAACCGTGCGTGAAGATCATCGAGACCAGCTCGACGTTATTTCGTCGAGCTAACCTGGACGATTTTCCTGCATAACAAAACACACGGTCGGGCACAAACCGTGCGCGAATAAAATGCACGACCGTGTGTTTTCTTCAAATAAGAATTCCTGACTCGAGGAAAATGCACCACCTGCACAGAAATAAATCCACACAAATAATCATATAAAATAGAACAAACAAGTTTGAGGATCTCAAAGAACTTACCCTGAACACAAGAGTGCGTTATTGCACACCCATGGGCAAAACAGTGCACAAAATTGTCATAGACCGGCCGATGCAAATATAACCGATAACCGGTTGAAATGTTGTAAACCAATGAGAAAACTAGCCCAGATGAGTCTGAAAAGCCCTATAAATATCGGACTCATCACACCACCAGACTTAAACATTTGCTCGTCCCGAGCAAATCATTTCTCTGAGAACTAGAAAATAGCTCGCTGGCTTAGAAATTTCCAAATAAAGTAATGCGAGAAATCAAATACTTCATGGGCGTAGAAAATATAATAGATATAATTTTTAATTATGCTATGAAGTTTATAAATTTTGACAGACGTAAATAAGTAGTGTAACTACTCAAAAATAGAATCGTGGAGAATCGTTCGGTCATGAGTAGGAAGAAAGTAGATAAGCCACTCAGTTGAGCATTGACAAAGACCGGGGCTCGGGATCACCTCCAAAGAAATGCTTCAACGTCGGGGACCATACGCTTGCCCGTTCACACTCTCTCCACGACGCTAGCTTGACTCTGGAGTGAATCTGTAAGACTTTAGGAAAATAATGGGGCTTGGGTATAGACGTAGGTATGGACGCAAAAGGATAAAAATGATGGCTATGCACAACCACAAAGGAGCTCATACAAATGAAATCCTCTCGCCAACAAAACGGGCAGGTGCACCACACCACCTGACTTGAACTTGACAACACGGGTGTGTGCACCGCCTATCACCACAACAACACCATAAACAAACTCTTCATTTTCACTTTCTTATTTTATATCAATCAACACATATTTTTTTCTTTTCTTCTTCTTTTAGATTTTTATAATACACCTTCAGCCAAATTTTCATGAAAACTTCACCACACAACTACATAACAATCCCACAACAACAACACAAATGGAAGAATTAACATACTAAAACATCGAGATTGGGGTGTGCAACTGGGAAAAGATTTTAGGCTCTGGTGATCTCAAAGTGGGGCTAAATCAATAGGAGGGTAGGCCGGCTTATAATAGAAGGTGCAGCTGGAACCCGACGCCATATACCACACACAGTCGGAAGGGTTCCATAAGAATACCAAAACCATACAACTATAACTACTCGTCCTACACAGAGCATTCTAGCGCAAGCTTTTAAACAGTTATAAGGAACCCATAATTGGTATATCAAATAACATGAATGTCCATAACTACCATGGAATGAAATAACAGCTACATTGAAAGAACTTGGCCTTATGGCATTACAAGAGTTTCACTTAACAAAGTAGTGTTTTCCATACATCGGCTCGCAGGCCGGCCACACATGATAGAAAATAAAAATACAACTATTCGCATTGGCCTTCGATGGCCAGCTCAGCAACTTGGTCTTCAGCCCGCTATTTAGTACTTGGCTCTGCAGCACCTGCAAGCAACATTCCACCGCACAGTGGCAAACAAAGCAACGTTCAGCCAAAGCCGACCAAATTATAATGACCCCGCCCCTTACTCGGGATGGCGGTGCTCCTTCCCTGCAATTCATTAGCCCAGCTAAACAATAAACGTATGAATATACTACGCCATAGGTGTAGGCTCTCACGGCCCAAACACCCCATGTACTCAGGGCACATTAACAGTGTATCAGGTAAATTCTGTGGCTTCACCACCATCCCCGTGATGGCAACAACGTGAGCATTTTAGCCTTTCTGACCACTGTCTAAGGCTCCCGACTATGCCAATAGCCAGTCCCTCTATGGGTCTCTCACACCGAACCACATAGACCAGTCCGATTCCACTTGCCCGTTGCTCACAACGTGTAGTTCACCTTAAGACGTACGCACGAGCCAAGCTTCTCTCGGATCCCACAACAATCCAAACAACACATAACCTGGTTATGTACAATGCCGACTCCCAGGCTGCCAAATTAGCAGAATTATGTTTCCGCTCAGTTTTTCGGGTGCGCCTTGGAGTTAATCCCCAAGGATCCCTGCTGCAATCTATCGTGTAGAAACCCGAAAACACAAAACACGGAGTCTTCTCCGACAAATCATACAAAATACAACATCACCGATCTAGACCAACATGTCCGGGTAGGCTTCACACACAATGCCTATATCCGTACTTCGCTTCCGGACTCTATATGCAACACAAGGGGGGACTATTCCTGTCAACCCTAGGAACACCACACACTCACCGCACACTCGCGGGAGCAGGTTTCCCTGTGCAAAAGGAGAGCTTCACATGCTCAAGTATAGAATCATTACCCTTGTAGTACACTTCTGCGCCATGGAAAAATTATACAGATAGAAGGCTTCGTAATTGAATTTCCTTCGTGGATCCGCTCTCGGTTCTTAAAACGGTACTCCGATGCTCCACCGGCAGCCGGAATCCTCCTCTTCCTTTCTCCTTGCTCTAACTCCTTGGAAAGGGAAGACTTTGAAGAAAATGAGGAA
This sequence comes from Platanthera guangdongensis, assembly GCA_039583875.1. NCBI lineage: Eukaryota > Viridiplantae > Streptophyta > Magnoliopsida > Asparagales > Orchidaceae > Platanthera > Platanthera guangdongensis. Next base: position 74,585,228 of record CM077149.1, on the reverse strand, counting down.
TTAAACCTCCATTCCCGGCCTTATTAGAGCAGGAACACATCTGGGCCGTTGGATTTTAATTAAAGAAAACGAACGGCTCAGATCCGCCCAAAAATATCATCAAACCTGGGCCGAACACGGCCTCGCACACGGCCGTGTCCTAGGCCGTGTGCCTCGATCTGGGCATGATCGTAGAGCACAGAAACTAACATGGGTCGAGACACGCCCGTGTCTCAACCTGACATGCCCGTGTCGGTTTCCGACATGCCCGTGCACTAGAGCTGTGTCACCAGTAACCGCCACGCCAACCGACACGACTCTTGGGAACACGGGTGGTAACACGGGTATGCATATGCCCGTGTCATTTGACACGCCCATGTCACGCTGCCGTGTTTCCTGCTGTGTCCTCTTCTGGACACAGCCGGCCAACAAAAACAATGATACGGCCTTGGACACGCCTGTGTTCTAGGCCGTGTACCCCTATACAGGCACCAAAATTTCTCTTGGACACGACCAGCTCGATACAATTTTCGGGGCATTACAAATCTCCCCCACTTAAAGAATTTCGTCCCGAAATTTTGCAAAGGTACACAAAAATCTAAATGTTACCTGAGTGGAATAACTCGGGGTATTCTTCCAACATAGTATGCTCTCGCTCCCAAGAAAGCTCCTCACGTCCGCAGTTATCCCAACGGACTTTAACCATTCAGATTTCCTTATTACGGAGTCGCTTAACCTCCAAGTCTTCAATACATACTGTCTTGACCTTCATCATCAACCCATTATCAAACGGCACTTGATCCACCACAACGAACTGCAAAGGCTCTTGCACCGCCTTCCGCAACACTAGAACACATCATGTAGCCCACTCAACTCCACTAACAGCTTCAACCGGTACGCGGCCATGCCAATATGCTACAGGATTTCAAACGGTCCAAGGTATCTCAGACTCAGCTTCTTCAAGCGTCGAACCCGCGAGTCACCCTTAAACGGCTTGATTTTCAAATACACCCAGTCGTCAACACCGAACTCTACGTTCCTATGCTTGGTATTATTGTATTTTGCCTACCTTTCCTAAGCGATCTTCAACCTTTCCCGAACTATACGTATCATTGAAGGGGCGTCTTATACCTCTTGACGTTTGTATAGCTTCGATTTGCCTGCCTCCAACCAAGACAACTGTGTGCGGCACTTTCTCCCATAAAAGGCCTCGAAAGTCTCCATTCCAATACTCACCTGATAACAGTTGTTATATGCAAACTCCACCATATACAGGTGATCTTCACACTGCTTTCCAAAATCCAAGACGCACATACGAAGCATGTCCTCCATCGTGCAATTGACCATCTCGGTCTGACCATCCATATACGGATGAAAGGATGTGCTGAAACTCAACTTAGTTCCCAACAGACTATGCACCAGCCTCCAGTCGTTCGACGTGAAGCATCCATCTTGGTCACTAACGATACTGCGGGGTACACCATGCAATCGTACAATATTATCCACAATAGGGTTTGGCTAACTTTTCCACCGGATCTTCTTTCCTGTTTGGAATGAAATACAACACCTTTGTCAATCTATCCACGACCACCCAGATGACGTCATTTCCCCTCTGTGATTTTGGCAAACCGTGCACAAAATCCATATAAATGTCGTCGAATTTCCACTCCGTGATAGGTAGGGAGTTCAAGAAACCTCCATGCTTCTAACACTCCGCCTTTACCAAGGCACACATCTGGCACTTGGCCACATAAAGTGCAGCATCATTCTTCAATCCTGGACACCAGAACAACTTCTTCATGCCTCTATACATCTTCGTGCTCCCCGGGTGGATTGAGTACTTGGTATGATGAGCCTCGTACATCAACTCCTCCCGAAGATTATCGACACTAGGAATGTATATGCGACTCTCCCTCTTTAGCAGTCCCTCTTCAACAGCAAATTGGGAACTTTACCCATCCAAAGATTCATCTAAGATCTGCTTCATGCTGCTATCCTGAACCAATGCCTGCCAAACTCTATCAGCTAGGTCATACTGCACCTCTATCCAAAATAATTTCGCCTCGGCACTAGACTGCTTGTCGACGCAAGTTATCTCCAATGCCTCCAATTCACGGACCAAACTCTCATCATGTACCGACAACCAGTTGGCTCGCGCAGGAACCCTGCAACTCAACGCATCCGCCCCTGCATTTCCTTTCCAAGGCACATAATGTATCTCGAAGGTGTAGTCCCCCAGGAACTCCATCCACCTTCGCTGCCTCATGTTCAGGTCCTTCTGATCTAATAGGTACTTCAGGCTCTTATGATCGGTGTAGATGTCGACCTTCACACCGTACAAATAGTGCCCCCACAGCTTTAGAGCAAATATCACGGTCGCTAACTCTAAGTCATGGACCGGATAATTCCTCTCATGAATCTTCAATTGTCATGAAACATAGGCTATCACGCTCCCATGTTGTAGCAGAACACAGCCAAAACCACTTCCCGAAGCATCACTATAGATTTAGAACCCTTCTGTCCCACTCGGCTAACATAAGATAGGCTCCGTGGTCAACCGCCTCTTCAATTCTTCAAAAGCCTGCTCGCACTCCAACGACCACACAAACTTTTGATCCTTCCTTCTCAACGTCGTGAGGGGTAGCACTTTCCACGAGAAGTTCTCTACGAAGTGCCTATAGTAGCCGACAATCCCTAGAAAGCTCCGGACTTCCGCCACTGTAGACAATGCAAGCCACTCCCCTATCGCCATAATCTTTGACAGATCCACTGCTATCCCTTCTTCACTAACAACATGACCAAGGAACGCTACCGAGGATAACCAGAACTCACACTTGGAGAAATTAGCATACAACTGGTTTCTTCTCAACGTCTCCAACACCATATGCAGATGCTTGTAGTGATCTTCCTCACACTGCGAGTACACCAGGATATCATCGATAAAAAATATCACAAAATGATCCAGGTACTCTCTGACTGTCCTATTCATCAGATCCATAAACATGGATGGCGCATTGGTCAACCCAAACGGCATGACCGTGAACTCGTAATGACCAAACCACGTGCTGAATGCTATCTTTGGGATGTCGCTTTCCCTTTTCCTTAATTAGTAGTAACCAGACTTCAGATCTAATATCGAATATACTGTTGACCCAACCAACTGATCAAATAGATCGTCAATCCTTGGGATCAAATACTTATTCTTCTCCATAAGCTTGTTCAACTGCCGATAGTCAATACAGAGTCACAAGCTCCCATCTTTCTTCTTAATGAAGAGGAGCGGTGCGCTCCAAGACGATGAACTTGGACGCACATACCCTTGCTCCAACAAATCTTGCAGTTGCACCTACAACTCCACCATCTCTCTTGGCGCTATCTGATATGGATAGCGTGACACCGGTTTGGCACCCGGCAGCAGCTCAATAGTAAAATCAATCTCCCGCTACGGAGGGGCTACTGGGAGATCATCCGAAAACACATCAGGATATTCAGATACAACTGGAATACTTCTCAAACTTGGCTTAGGCGTTGAAGCATGCACTAATGTGACAAACAGCTCTGCCCCACACCGAACTGCCTTGATCACCTGAAGGGGCGACATCAAAACCTTACCCGACCCCTTCATGCCCGCAAACGTAGTCTCCCGATCAGTATTCAGTCACAACTTAACTTCCTTTCGGTTGCAATCAATACATGCTCGCTTCTCTGAGTGTCAGTCCATACCGAAAATTACGTCGAACTCCACTAACGGCAATACCAATGGTTGCAAGTCAAACTCCTGATCCCCAATCCGAATCTTAGCAACACAGACTATATCCGCGCGCATTGAGCACCCATTGGGAAACAATACATCCAACTTGTCTTTAGCCATCAAGGAAGGGACTCCTATGCGCGATACGAATCGTTCGGACAAGAAGGAATACGAAGCTCCCGTATCAAACAGGGCTCTTGCCGGACAATCAAAAATCAACACTAAGCCTAGCACAAACAAATGTAAGCTAACATATAAAACGTTAACAACTACATAAAGTTAAACTGCTATAATTTAACTCATACCTGTCACCACGTCAGCTTGATTTATGGCCTCTTGCAGAGCAAGGTTGTAAACTCTAGGCTGGGCTGGAGCATGGTGGGATGCGGTTGACTCCACCGCCTTCCCTTTCTCTTTGTAGGTTGCTCCAGGCTTCCTCTCGGATTTTGCACGTCCGCTCCAACACTCACGAGCAAAATGCCCCATCTTTCGGAAGTTATAGCAAGCTCCTAGGACTCGACTTGTGGTTTCCCCCACCGCACTAGATGAAGGGGCTGCGTTCGAAGTCTTCGGCTTCTTGTTCTATCTGCGGAAACCCGACTTTGCATTTGGCACTTTGAACTCTGACTTATTTTCCCCTGGATCCTTCTTCTCTTGCACTTTCTTCACGACCATTTCAAATGACCGGGCTGAATTGACCAAGGCTAGGAAGCCCTGCACCTTAGGCCCGACAAGGAGAAGCTGTAGGTCACCATATAGACCCTCATAGAATCGGTTGGTCTTCCGCTCCTCTTCAGAAAATATTGCACCAGCATAACGACCCAACCGCGTAAACTCGTGGAGATACACATCCACGCTTCTGCCTCCCAGAGCCAGACGAAGGTACTGATTCTCCATCTCCAGCTTCTGAGCAGAGGGTAGATATCTGAACAAGAACAACCTTGAGAATTCCTCCATAGACACATCCGCAAGTTGCCTTCCCACTAAGAGATGAACCTCCAACTCGTCCCACCACAGCCTCACTTCACCAGCCAATAGGAAGGTCACTATGGTGGTCTTCTACCACTCAACAGTTTCTATGGCCGTCTAAACCCTCATTATCATAGAGAGCCAATCCTCAGCTTGAGTTGAAATTCCAATCCCGTCGAACCTTGGAGGATTAAAGCTCATTACATGCTTGAGCTGCTTCTCCGTAGCTCTCCTTGGTGCTACCTGATCAACTGTCGCGCGCTCTACCACTCCCGGCTCTACCGCCCTAATCGGTTCTTCCTCATTAATATGTGGTACATGGTGCATTTTCCCTGCAGGTTGGCCATTAATCATAACAAAGACTGCTTCAGCAACCAATCTGATGGTTTCCACTGAAGGAGGTGTTGTAGGCACGTCGCTCGGTCCACTACTTCCCGCCGATTGTGGGCGTTCCGATTGCCCAACAACGTTCCTAGCCGCTTAAAATAGCAAAGACCCTTGATTAGATGACAATCAGATTGCTTAAAACAATCTTTGGAACACTCAGATTCCACAAAACAAGAGCATTTTTCATTTCTAAGTGGACATTCACGGGTTCTTTTTGATTTTATAACGATGACGCACACACGTGCTCACCATCCCTTAAAAGAATTCGTCCACGAATTCATTTAAGTTGACCAGAACCAAAAGTCTGATACCAAATTGTAACACCCCCATCCGTCGTATGACATATAACAGAAGGTGCAGCTGGAACCCGACGCCATATACCACAGACAGTCGGAAGGGTTACATAAGAATACCAAAACCATACAACTATAACTACTCGTCCTACACAGAGCATTTTACCGGACGCTTTTAAACAGTTATATGGAACCCATAATTGATATATAAACTAACATGAATGTCCACAACTACCACAGGAATGAAATAACAACTACACTTAAAGAACTTGGCCTTGTGGCCTTACAAGAGTTTCACTTGACAAAGTTGTGTTTTCCATACATCGGCTCGCAGTCCCGCCACACATGATAGAAAATAAACATACAACTATTCGCATTGGCCTTCGAGGGCCAGCTCAGCAACTTGGGCTTCAGCCCGCTATTTAGTACTCGGCTACGCAGCACCTGCAAGCAACATTCCACCGCACGGTGGCAAAAAAAGCAACGGTCAGCGAAAGCCGACCAAATTATAACGACCCCGCCCCTTACTCGGGACGGAGGTCCTCCTTCCCTATAATTCATTAGCCCAGCTAAAAAAAGTGCGAATATACTATGCCACGGGTGTAGGCTCTCACGGCCCAAACACCCCGTGCACTCAGGGCACATTAACGGTGAATCTGGTCAATTCCATGGCTTCACCACCATCCCCGGGATGGCAACAACGTGAGCATTTTATCCTTTCTGACCACCGTCTAAGGCTCCTGACTATGCCAACGACCTGTCCCTCTATGGGCCCCTCGCATCGAACCACATAGCCCGGGTCCGATTCCACTTGCCCGTTGCTCACAACGCGTAGTTCACCTTAAGACGTACGCACGAGCCAAGATTCTCTCGGATCCCGCAACAATACAAATAACACATAACCCGGTTATGTACAAGGCCGGCTCCCAGGCAGCCAAATTAGCAGAATTATGTTTCTGCTCAGTTTTTTGGGTGCGCCTTGGAGTTAATCCCAAAGGATCCCTGCTGCAATCTACCATGTAGAAACACGAATACACAAAACACAGAGTCTTCTCCGGCAAATCATGCAAAATGCAACATCACCGATCCAGACCAACATGTAAGGGTAGGTTTCACACACAATGTCTATGTCCGTACTTCACTTTCGGACTCTATATACAACACAAGGGGTACTATTCCTAACAACCCCAAGTAACACCGCACACTCACGGCACACTCGCACGAGCGGGTTTTCCAATGCAAAAGAAGGAGAGCTTCACATGCTCCAGTAGAGAATCGTTACCCTTGTAGTACGCTTTTGCACAATAGAAAAACTATAAAGAAATAAGGCTTCGCAATGGAATTTCCTCCACGGATCCGCTCTCGGTTCTCAAAACGGTGCTCCGATGCTACGCCGGTGGCCGGAATCATCATCTTTCTTCCTCCTTGCTCTAACTCCTTGGAAAGAGAAGACTGAAGAAAATGAGGAATTAAACCTCCATTCCCGGCCTTAACAGAACAGGAACAAATCTGGGTCGTTGGATCTTAATTAAAGAAAATGAACGGCTTAGATCCACCAAAAAAATCATCAATCATGGGCCGAACACGGCATCGAACACGGTCGTGTCCCCGGATGTGTGCCTCGATCCAGGAACATTCGTCGAGCACAGAAACTGACACGGGTCGAGACACGCCCTTGTCTTAACCTGACACACCCATGTCGGTTTCCGACACGACCGTGCACTAGATCCGTGTCACCAGTAACCGCCACGCCAACCGACATGACTCTTGGGAACACGGGTGGTGACATGAGTATGCACATGCCCGTGTCATTTGACACGCCTGTGTCACGCTGCCGTGTTTTCTACTGTGTCCTCCTTTGGACACAGCCGGCCAACACAAACAATCACATGGCCTTAGACACGCCCGTGTCCTAGGTCGTGTTCCCCTATACAGGCACAAAAAAATTCACTTGGACATGACCAGCTCGATATGAATTTCGGGGCGTTACACAAAATACGCTAACAAGGATTAACGTTAAGAACATGTACAAGGCTCAACCGGGCCAAAAACATGGCCTACATCACGCTCACGCTCGACTAACCATGCACCAATGCTTGGAGAGTAGCTTGGGGCAAGTTCTTAGCCACCAAGAAAGATGATCTTTCCACCCGACTCGAGCAATAAGAGGCTAGTGACGGCTACACACACTCCTATACTACTGTTCAATTACTCCAGATTCAATAATGTAGAGTAGTACAAACAATATTTACAAATGCAGAAAAGTATAAATCTACGAGCATAAAGAAAAATTAAATCTATACTATTTCTACACACCATGAGTAATCGATTAGGAGCAATGCATGAGTTTCACACAACTCTATCCTAAAATCCTAAGCCAACACAACTATTTTAAAGTTGACACAAAAGAAATAAATTTGACTTGTGTCGAGCGAGTATTTAAGATAATGCTCAGGTGGGTGTAGGTGCACGATGCAGACAAGATAATATAAAAATAGAAAATGAAAATAAACTTTTGGTATGAAAGTGCTAATAGTGCATGTGCATAGGTAACCCGTATAATTCTCCCCCATCAGACTTAAACTAAACAATCTATCCAAGATTTGCAATAAAAATAAAGAAATAAAAATTGAGGGAGTGGTTAACTCATGCTCAGCAAACGAGCATACCCGAAGATTGGCTTTAATTTCAGCGGAAAGTCCACGGCCCAAACGAACTCCACCTACACAAGAGAACATCTCCAACCACACATACTAAAAACATATAATCATAGAAACATATTTGAACAAATTAAAAGCGGCAAAATAGGGTTGTCTCCCAAAAGCCTTTTCTTTACCGCGCTTAAGGAGGACCAAATACCTATATTATCAGTTATATAAATATTGTTCCGAGCATAAGTTCAAAATGCAACTAAAAAGTCTAAAGTTACACACAGCAGTAAGCAGTAAATGAAACTAGAAAAAGCCGGAAACGCTCCCCGGAGATCCTTCACTCCTCAGCTGAACGTTGACTTGTAATAGAACCCCCCAGTCACGCAATATGAGGGCGAGGCGTAGGCTTTAGGGCCCAGGGAAGATGAATCTCCCCTGCACCTAACCTCTTCCTTCTCGCGCCGGCGGGCAAAATTTTGTGCCTTGCGCATGAGCAATTATTTTCTTTTCATATCCATAGATGGGGATCGCAAGGGTGGTATAACCACACCAACCAATTCAGCAACATGTCTATCTTTCTCATCCGGAGGCATCCTTTCCACACCCGCGATGGGTGAAAGATCAGCCCAAGTCACCTGTTTAACAGTCTTACAAACTTTGTTTGTATAAATCGATGTTTTTAAATCAGCCTTCCGCACGCTTTCTATTGCCGTGCTCAGCTCATGTTTCTGCTTAACTGAATCTTGTTTCACATCAAGTGACTCCGTCTCTATCTCTCCGTCAACTAACGTCAGCGGTTCTGCCACTTTCTTAACCCGATCTTGCTCATTCAGTCGATAACCTGCCTCAGCAGCACTAGATAAATCATTAGAAAACAAAACATTCAATTTCAGAAGTTCTCCAGGTTCATTTGAATTTTTTAGGGGAGTTGATGGTGGTAAAGGCAAATCGACCTTAGAAGCCAAGGTGACACCGCTCGCATTAAATTGCAAAGTAGCTTCACTAGCTTTTAGGAATGGGACCCCTAAGATGGGTTTTGACGTATTTCCCATGGGTCCTAATACCTGAAAGACAGTGACTACATCAGCCCCATTCAGAATCACTTCCACAACATTAATCTCTCAATCATTCTTTACTACAGATCCATCAGCTAGCACTAATGACTTCTGGACATCAAATTCGATATTTAAATTCAGTTTTTCAACATCTTGCAAAGCAAGAATGTTGCATGATAATCTAGAATCACATAAAGCTATCGTCTCCACTGCATTAATCTCACATTTAACTGCCATTTCAGTTTTATCGCACTCGTCCGCATCCCTAGCACTCTTCCCTTACTCATGGGGATTCTTCTCCGTATCACTTGGGAGGGTGTCGCGAATACGGTTGGAGAACACTTGGGCCAGTTGCCCAAGCTGTGTCTCCAAGTTCCTCATGGAAGCGGTTTGAGTGGCTATATTAGATTGTGACATCTCAACAAACTTCTCCATCATTTCCTCCAACACACTCTTACACGCCACCTTTGCATTCTGATTATAACACGTATGTGGCGGTCACGGCTGGCCACTAGAGTCTTGAGCATCAAATTGATGTTGGCCGCCCTGCCACCTTTGACCGGCAACATTTTGATTCCACGAGAAATTAGGATGATTTCTCGCATTGGGGTTATACACGTTATTATAAAGAGCAGTGTGGTTTTGACTATTTATAAAATTTACATTCTCATAAGAAGTTATACCTGACGGCTCAGCAAAGGTCTCCCCAGCAGTGTATTCATAAGCATGATGGTCGGAGTTACCACAACCCTTGCACGATATATCCATATATCGAGCTGGAGGAGGGGCCGATCTGGTCAACATCGTCCTTCCATCCAATGTATGATGGCTCGCCTCAGCTTGTTGCGCCTCAGCTTGTTTCACCACAGCATTCACATCAAACAAATTCCTCTCCCATCTGGGGGTATTTCTTCTGGTGGTCCAGTATGAGCTATGGGATCCAGTGTCACGAAGTAGCCTCAATGCCTCTTCAGGAGGTAGGTTCATTATTGTGCCTCGAGCTGCTGCGTCGATCATAGACCTGAAATTAGGCTCAATAGCAAAGTAGAATATTTCAACTAAATTCCACAGCGCATAGCCGTGCAGGGGGCATCGACGCTGCAAGTCAGCAAATCTCTCCCATGCCTCAGACAACGTTTCTTGGTCCAGCTACCGAAAGGTTGTAATATCCCTATGGACATTCACAATCTTATTGATTGGTCCGCGAACAGACTCTTAATGTGGTTGGTTCGGTGAGTCGATCGCCGCGGGCTTGCTAGATGAGGCAAGTGCACCTATCGTAAGTAGTACTCGATATTCGGGAGAATACCGAGGTCGTATTTTTCCCAGGAACGGGTTGATTACCCCTACTGCTCCGAAAACACTATTATTTTACCGAAATAGTAGGTGAGGGTTTTAATTAAAATAGGAACAAAAATAGATTTAAGAAAATAGTTGATGAAGAGATAACTCCCGGTATCGAATTATGTTAGGATTAAAAATAGATTTGAATAACTAGATATCTAAAGTTTTAATTTAATTAAAGCGGAAACTTGGCCATGGAGGTTCAAAATAATGAGCTCACCTATCTCTAGGAATATCGCTCACCTGGACATTAAGGCTATTCGACCGGGCTCTCGTCCGATGAAGGATTCCCCTTAATGCCCGCAGTACGCTAAGAACCCCGCTATTGGGTGGGGAACCCAATCCGGTAGAGTTAGCGCGCCTCCTCTCTCGAGGGTTAGTGCGGAACTCTATTTACCCAGGGGTGATCTGTCCATACGCACGGCCTCTCGGCTAGCTAGCGTATGGATAACGGAAATAGAGCCCACACATCGATATGTGGTTCTACGCGTCGTTAACCCGGGGTAAACCTTAAGTTTTTTAATTAAATCGAAAAATTAGACATTTGGTTATTTAAAACATTTTATATCCCAAAGCTCTTCCATACCGCGGGCTAAAAGCAATTAGCCACTCATCGGAATGGGGAAGGCTTATATGTTTGGTTATGTGAGCGTTCTAAACTATTCGCTGAAAGGTTATAAAGAAAATAAGAGGAAAAGTAAAATACCATAACATTAGAAAAGTTATTACAAATAACACACCCGCACTCATTCAAATATATAATCAAAAGACAGAAATAAAACTAAGTTATACATAAGAGAAAATTGCATAATTGAAATTTGCAGGTCCCACTCAAACGAGTGGGGGCGGGAAATAAAAGCTGAAAATTGCAAGTCCTACTCAAACGAGTAGGAGAAAATAAATGCGATTACAGGGCTTTCTTAAATATTTACATCAAAATAAAGCTCGACCATTTAACTCCTAGCGAGTAGGCGGAAAATCAAATCCAGCCATTTAACTCAAGTGAGTAGGCAGAAAAATAAAGAATGAAAATTACAAGTCCTATTCAAACGAGTAGGACTGAAAATACAGTCCAGCCATTTAACTCAAGTGAGTAGGCGGAAAAATAAAAAATACAAACACTTGCTTGAATAAAATCCAGCCATTTAACTCAAATGAGTAGGCGGAAAAATAAAAACAACACACGCACTCTATTTGAATAAAATACATCCAATTAACTCAAATGAGTAGGCGGAAAAATAAAGACAACACACGCACTCTACTTGAATAGTAACTACAAACGCACTCGACATAAATAACACACACACACACACACACACTTGCATGAATTAAATAAGAAGATAAAGATTATCTCATACACTCACACACTCGGGCATAAAATAAGAAAAAAAAAGTTATTGAACAATTAAAATGACTGCATTTCTACCGCTGGAATGCAGTAGAAATGCATAAAAAGGCAAAATAAAAATTGTTTGAGCAAAAAGTTTTCAAATTAAAGTGAGAAAGGTAAGTGCCTGAAAAATTAAAACGTTTACATTTTTACCGTTAGATTTTGATAGAAATGCATAAAAAGTGAAAATAAAAATTGTTCGAGTGAAAATATTTTTTGTAATTGCAAAAATTTTAAGTTCTTGAAAAATTATAATAATGCATTATTCATTCTTATAGGCTTGTAAAATAGTTTAAAAAGCGAAGAAAACTAAAAAAGAGCAAAAGGTTTGTAACAAAAAAGGGAAAAGAAAATCTAAGTTAGGAGTAATGAAAATCACTTTTTATCATTTTACAAGTTTATAAGAACGAATTTTAAAGCATAAAAAAATCCTAAGTCTAACCAATTTTTAAGAGTTTGAGAATGAAATCGACTATAATAACGACTATAAATTTTGTTATTATGATAGTAAAAGAAATTGTTTTTTTCATTTTAAAACATAAAGTAGAGTTAGCAATTTTAAGCTCATACACACACAAACATGCATATGAAAATGAAATTAAAAGTACTTAGGATTGATGAAAAGGAGGCCTTCAGAGATTTTTCAACATTAAAAGGATGAAAAGAAAATATTTTATTAACAAAAAAGGGTGATTACAATGCTTAAAACAACTTGAAAAAGGAGGGGGAAAGATCCTTACATAACCCCAAAACTAGCTCCAAACGACAGCTCTTAGCATCAAAACGTTTCAAAAATTTGGAACCCTGAACTCATACAGCAGCTGCCTTTTTATAGGCAAAAATTTCCAAGTACACGCCCTCTGACACGGGCGTGTCAGGGGGCATGTCAGCACTATAAAACAGCAGAATTCGGTGATTTGACGAATTTGACGGCGATTTGACTTTGCGGCCGAAAACGCGGTAGTCACGCCCCAGGTCACGGGCGGATGGGCATGTCATTCGGTGATTAAAGGCGTTGTTGACTTCGGGATTCGACGGCAGCAGTTTGTCGGGCGAGGTGGAGCAGTCACGCCCCAGGTCACGGGCGTGGCAGTGGGCGTGTCGGGTTGAGTCGACACTCGACAAACATCGAGCGGAAATTGTCGAGAGATGGTCACGGGCTTCGGCACGGGGCGTGTCGGGCTGATACGGGCGTGGCGCTCATCGGACACGGGCGTGTCTCTCTGGATTCGACGAACGTCGAGTTAAAATCGTCGAGCCGGATGGACACGAGCTTGGTCACGCCCCGTGTCGGATTGACACAGGCGTGTGGCCGGGCGTGTCAGGCTTTTCTCTTCAAAAATTAGCTGAATCACTGGTTATTGACGTGCCACTCCCTGGTCACGGGCGTGTCCCAAGGAACACGGGCGTGTACTTACCAGTTTTGGCAAATTTCTGCAAATTTATCAGAAAATCAAAAATAAACGAGGTTAGAAGATATTTACAAAATAGGAGCAATTTATTACATAAAATGAAGTAAAAATAACAAAAATAAAGTAAAACTATTTTTTTAATGTACATCAAAATAGTCATATTTACAATTCATCAAATACCCCCACACTTAAGCTTTTGCTATTCCAGAGCAAACGTTTGAGGTGAACTTATAAGGAATAGAAAAACTCCAAGTTTAGCTACCGCTTAATCAATTATAAGATAGATCTAAATAAATATACGGGGTGTAAGAGTTAAGTCCTAAAATTATGTAGATGATTTAAATAGCGCAAAAGTTTTGGCCAAAAGACTTCTTGATGTAATCGAATAGAAAACGGTAATTGTAATGGTTAGATTAACAAGAATAGTTTGGAATTATATGAACTTTTAGCCTATAGGAGTTTTACTGGAAATAATGCAATTTACAAATTATGCTCTCAAAAAAATTTTTGAATTAAATATAGAATCGTGAAATTGGCAAGGGGATTGATGTTGGTTTATGAAGAGGGTTTAGATTTTGAGGCGAGGTAATTTTTTCTCGAACCCCATTTTTTTTCTTTTTGGATTATTAGGAAAATGAAAACTTATTTTCCTAATATCATTTTTTTTTCAACTTCATAATAAATTTTAACCCAATGTATATGTGTAGGAGTAATGAATTTTATCCTCTTACTCCATAACATATAATCTTTTTAATCTATTGGGTGTCTATGTTTACGGAACGAAATCTTATTCCCATTGACATATGATCTTTTAAGGATAACAATTTTATCATGCCAAGTAGGGCATGATAAGGAAGGTGAGAAAAGAAAACTAGATTTTTTATTAAAAAACAATTTTGAGAGCAATCTTAATAAATTGTAAGTTCCAATTTTTCAGAAAGCTAAAAGTAAACATAATTGAATACTATAGTCGTTATTTTCTAACATAATACACATGCTCCTATCAATGAAAAATTAGAAGTAGTGCCTAAAACGAGTTCGCTATTTTTAACAAAGCATAATAAATTCTTTAAAATTTAACCCCGAATATTTAAATTTTTCAATCTATAATTCACAAACGAATAGTAAACAGAGAATTAATAAAATTCACGTATAAATAAACTCAAAGCAAAATTTTTGGATAGCAAGAAAACTAAGGATGGTATATTTGATTTATTTGTTTCAATTTTTTTTTTGGTTTTTTAGTATTTTTTTCATCATTAGTTTTTGTGTTTTTTTATTTATTATCTCTTTTTTTGTATTTTTGTTTTGTTTTACTCAATTTTTTTTTTGAATTTTTGTTTAGTTTTCCTATTTTTTTTTGAATTTTTTGAACTTATTATCTTTTTTTTTTAGATTTTTAAGGTTTTGGGGAAAGTGCAAGAAAAAGAGATGGTATTTACAAGAATTAGAGAGAAAAGGAAGGGGGAGAGAGAAGATTATTTACAAAATTATTTACAAAGATTTTTAAAAAATGAAACTAAATATTTTTGGAATTTTTGTTTTGTTTTATAAATTTTTTTTTTGGAATTTTTGTTTTATAATTTTTTTGGAATTTTGTTGTACATTTTTTTTTGGATTTTTGGTTTAAAAAGACAGAAAAAATATTTTTAAAGACAGAAAAAAAAAACAAGACCTTAAGTTTTGGGGATTTTTTTCATTTTCAATTTTTTTTTGATTTGTTTTGTTTTTTATATATATTTATAATTTTTTTTCATATATATTTGTTTTTTGGAAGTGCAGAAAATAGAAATACAGTGCAGAAAATAGAAGTGCGAAAAAGAAAGCGAGAAAACACCTCCATACCTCAGTCCAACATTGTCCCCAATGTCGTAACGTAAGTATGCGGAACAAAACAGGTAAGAGAGTATATACAACGAAAAGATATAGAGGGGGGGGGGGGGGGTAGAAGCTTCCCTAACAGGAGGTGGGGAAGGCGCAGTTTAGGAACCCTGCATTATGAAGAAAGATAGCAAATAAAAAGGTAAAGAGATAGCGAAAAAGATAAACATGGGGTGCCTTCCAGAAGCGCTTTGTTTATAGTCGCGTAGCCTGACTATGTTGGCGGTTTATATATCTAGGAGGGTTATGGAGTCAAAATTACCTCCCACAGGATCGCCTGCTATGTATAATTTTAAGCGATGACCGTTCACTTTAAACGAGCCTTTATCCGGGTGGGAGACGAGTACGGTCCCATAAGGCCAAACCTCTTCAACTTTGAAGGGGCCGGACCAACGTGATCTAAGTTTCCCGGGGAAAAGTCTAAGTCGTGAGTTATAAAGAAGGACAAGATCGCCCGGAGAAAAAGTTTTTTGGGGCTTGAGTTTTCGGTCGTGATAAAACTTAGAACGCTCCTTATAGAACTTATTGCTCTCGTAAGCGTTTGCACGTCATTCATCGAGCTCGTTTAGTTGCAGTTTTCTATTTTGGGCGGCTAAGTTAGCGTCGAGATTTAAAAGTTTTAAAGCCCAACGTGCGCGATGTTCTAATTCTACGGGGAGATGACACGCTTTGCCGTAGACTAATCGATACGGCGTACAACCAATTGTGGTTTTGTATGCGGTACGATAAGCCCACAACGCATCGTTGAGTTTGATGGACCAATCTTTCCTATTAAGTGAAACGGTTTTCTCTAATATGCGCTTTATCTCTCGATTGACTACCTCTACTGGGCCACTAGTTTGCGGGTGGTAGGGGGTGGCAAGTTTGTGCGTGATGCCTTATCTAGCTAACGTCTTAGCCATCTGGGTGTTGCAGAAATGCGTCCCCCTATCGCTTACAATAGCGCGCGGAGTGCCAAAGCGCGAAAATAGTTTTTTTAAGAAATGTAACGATGACTCGTGCATCGTTGGTGGGGAGAGCTTGCACTTCCGCCCACCTCAATACGTAGTCAACCACTACTAAAATATACATATTTCTAAAAGACGGAGGTAGGGGGCCGACGAAATCTATGCCCCATAAATCGAAGACTTCGCACTCTAAAAACATGTTTTGGGGCATATCGTCGCGATGAGAGATGTTACCCGACCGCTGACAGCTATCGCATGCGCGCACAAAATTGTGAGCGTCTTTGAATAGAGTGGGCCAAAAGAAGCCCGCCTCTAGCGCCTTCCGCGCGGTCCGGTTATCTTGATAATGCCCACCAGCCAGACCCTCGTGGCAGTGCCTAAGGATTTGCGTGCACTCCACACCCGCGACACATCTTCGGACCGCTTGGTCCGCAGAGATACAAAAAAGAAAAGGGTCCTCCCAAAAGAAATATTTCAAGTCAGAAAAAAATTTCTTCTTTTGCTGGCTCGAAAAGTCTTTTGGAAGGACCCTCGCAACTAAATAGTTCGCAAAATCTGCGAACCATGGCGGGGAAGATGAACTAGTAGTTATGGCTAGGAGGCGTTCCTCGGGGAATCTGTCATTTATATCAGATACGACGAGCGCTTCCGCAGCGGGATTTTCTAAGCGGGAGAGGTGATCGGCGGCTAAATTTTTCGCGCCCCTCTTATCCCGGATCTCTAAATTGAACTCCTGCAAGAGGAGGATCCATCGAAGAAGGCGGGGTTTGGCGTCCGTTTTCGCTAACAAATATTTTAAGGCGGAATGGTCGGTAAATACGATAACTTTGGATAGCGTAATATACGAGCGAAACTTATCGAAAGCAAATACGACGGCTAAAAGTTCCTTTTCCGTTGTCGTGTAATTTCATTGTGCGGAAGTGAGTGTCTTGCTAGCGTAGTAAATAGGATCAAAATATTTGTTTATACGTTGGCCAAGAACGGCTCCTACTGCAATATCACTAGCGTCGCACATAATTTCGAACGGAAGGGTCCAATCGAGCGCCACTAAAATAAGTGAATTGATAAGTTTTTAGTTTATGAAATTAAATGCAGACTCGCATTCGCTATCAAAGACAAAATTTGATTCATTTTCCAAGAGGCGAGTTAGCGGCTTTGTTATTTTTGAAAAATCTTGAATAAAACGTCTATAAAAGCCCGCGTGCCCTAAGAAACTCCTAATAGATTTAACGTTGGAAGGCGGGGGAAGTTTTTCGATAATTTCAACTTTGGCCTTATCGACCTCCATCCCCTTAGACGAAATCATATGGCCGAGAACCAAACCTTCTCGAACAATAAAGTTACATTTTTCCCAATTTAAAATGAGATGCGTGTCCTCGCTTCGCTGAAGGACACGATCTAAATTACGAAGACAGGACGGGAAAGAGCTTCCGAAAACAGAGAAGTCATCCATAAAGACTTCCATAATTTCTCCTACCAGCTCGCCAAAGATCGCCAGCATACATCATTGGAATGTAGCGGGCGCGTTACAGAGGACAAATGGCATTCTTCGAAATGTGAAGGTACCAAATGGCCAGGTAAAAGTTGTTTTCTATTGGTCATCGGGAGAAATGGGGATTTGAAAAAACCCCGACAATCCATCAAGAAAACAAAAATACGGATGACCGGACAAACGCTCTAAAATTTGGTCTAAAAATGGTAGTGGGAAATGATCCTTACGGGTGGCGTCATTTAGTTTTCTATAATCGATGCACACCCGCCAACCCGTAACAGTACGAGTTGGGATGAGTTCATTGTGCTCATTCTCCACTACGGTAAGACCGCCCTTTTTGGGCACCACGTGAATGGGACTAACCCACGTACTATCCGATATGGGATAAATAATCCCCGCATCTAATAATTTAATAATTTCGGCATTAACGACTTCTTTCATGTTTGGGTTAAGACGTCACTGCGGCTGAATAGTTTTGCGGCAATTATCGAGAAGGAAAATCTTATGGGTGCAGAAAGACGAGTTAATACCTTTGAGATCAGAAATTTGCCACGCAATTGCGTGGCGATGTTTAAGCAAAACTCCCAATAAATCGGAAGTCTCTGATTCACTCAAATGCGAAGAAATGATAACCGGGAGTGTATCATCTTTTCCCAAAAAGGTGTATTTGAGTGAATCGGGTAGAGGGTTTGAGTTCAAGGCAGGGCGGTTCTTCTAACGAGGTTTTAATTCCCATGTCTTTCTTACCAATTGGTTTGAAAGGCAAGTCTATAGAGGTTTCCTCATCGCAGTTAAAATTTTCGAGCACATAAATATCGTCGTTTAAAAAAGTAGACTCAAAAATAGTGGAAGAACAATCTCCGAGATATGTGTCTAAATTATAACAAAAGTCATCGCTCGATGACGAGTCTTCTATGGAGGGATTAATAGAGAAAGTAACTTCGTCATCTCCTACCCGAAGGAGGAGACAACCGTTACTGACATCAATTAATGCGCGGGAGGTAGTGAGAAAAGGGCGACCGAGTATAATTAGTACATCGGTGTCCTCCTCGATGTCCAGAATGATGAAGTCTACCGGAAAGATAAACTTATCAACTCGGACAAGTACGTCCTCCACTACACCAACGGGAAACTTAACCGAGCGATCCGCTAGTTGGATTCGCATTTCAGTAGGGGTCGGAGTGCCCAAACCTAATTTTTGAAAGAGTGAGAACGACATCAAATTAATGCTCGCGCCTAAATCTGCAAGAGCGTATATTACTAATATATTGCCAAAAAGGCACGAGATGGAGAACCGTCCCGGGTGATTTCTTTTTAGGGTCAATTTATTAGTAAGAGCCGCTGAGTAGTCAGCATTAAGAGAAATATGCGAAATATTTTCTAATTTTTGTTTATTGGAAAGTAGTTTTAAGAATTTCGCATATTTAGGCATCTGAGAGATTGCCTCGCAGAAGGGAACATTAATATGAATTTGTTTTAATAATAAAATAAATTTTTCATATTGCGCGTCCTTATGCTCACGATCGAGCTTGTGCGGATATGGCAAGGGCGTTTTAATAATTTTTTCATTTAAAATTTGGAAAGGCAGCGTAATCAAAGAAGGGGGAAGAGAGGTCGGAGGTGAAATATGTACCTGAGGATCGGTCCGTTTTGGATCGATCACCTCCTTTCCGCTATGGAGGGTTATAGCGTTGAAATTTTCCCGCGAATTGGGCTCCGTTTTTGCCGGCAGTGCCCCGAGCGCGCGCTCGGACATCATTCGCGCAAGTTGTCCAACCTGGAGTTCTAAGTTTTTTAGCGATCCGGTGATGTTCCGGATATTTGACTCGTTGGAAGATATATATTTAGAAAAAATCTCCTCCATCGGGGAGGGTTTTGGAAGAGGGGGAGGCAGCAGAAATCCGGGCGCGAAAGAATTGGGGGGGGGGGGGGGGGGCGCTGCGCATTATTCGCATTGCTCCATGAGAAGTTGGGGTGGTTCCTCCAACCCGGATTATAGTTATTGCTATAAGGGTTGTTGTTGGGGTTGAAGGAAGGTCGCCCCGCATTTCCCATGTAGTCTACGAATTCATTTGCTACATCGGCATTAGGGGGAATCGCCCAAGGAGGAGTGGTGGAGGCATCAGACATCTCCGCCACCTGCTTCGTCAGCCTTTCAACTTGAAGGGCTAAGTGGGCAGTGGCATCCACTTTGAAGAGGCCGGCCGCCTGCTTGGGACATCCCCGAGGGACATTCCATTGGTAGACGTTCATAGCCATCTCTTCAATAAGAGCTTGGGCAGCCTCGGGTGTCTTATTATTCAAGGTACCCCCGGCAGCCGCGTCAATCATTTGACACGTCTGATAGTTAATCCCATTGTAGAAGATTTGGACCTGCAACCACGCAGGCAGTGCGTGGTGCGGACACTTGCGGAGGAATTCCTTAGAGCGCTCCCAAGTCTCAAAAAAAGACTCGGAATCGTTCTGCACGAATGAAGAAATGTCCGCCCGCAACTTTGCAGTTTTGGCGGACGGAAAATACTTCGTTAAGAACCGTTCCGCAAGGTCGGCCCAGGTGGTGATACATCCTCGTGGGAGTGAATTCAACCACGCCTTAGATTTCGATCTGAGGGAGAATGGAAAAAGGCGCAAACGAATGGCGTCATCAGTGATGCCATTGATCTTAAAAGTATTGCAAATCTCCAAAAAACTAGACAAATGAACGTTCAGGTCCTCATCCGGCTGTCCATCGAACTGCACGACATTTTGTATCATTTGGATAACGCTCGATTTGATTTCAAAATTATTGTTCGTCACCGTCGGACGAACAATACTGAACCCAGTATCGTCCAAATTCGGTCGGGCGTAATATGATATTGTACGCTCGACGGCCACGTTCGGATTGGGGTCGGCCATAGCAATGGCAGAGGGTTCTCCGATGGATTCTTCGGGATCAAAAGAGGGATTTCATCATTGAGACCGAATATGCGCAAGCGAGCGTTCGATCTCAGGATCGAAATCAAATTTTCGGACTCCGAAGGCTGTCCATGGGTCATACACCCTAAAAGAGAGTAGAAAATTAACTTCTTCTTTTTTTTTGGATTTTGAAGAAAAGTTTTTAAGTTTTTTTTAAGTTTTTTGAAATAAAGGTAAAATTAATAGACTTCGGATTCAGAATAACAACTCAAAGAGACTCCCCGGCAACGGCACCAAAAACTTGATTGGCCCGCGAACAGACTCTTACTGTGGTTGGTTCAGTGAGTCGATCGCCGCGGGCTTGCTAGATGAGGCAAGTACACCTATCGCAAGTAGTACTCGATATTCGGGAGAATACCGAGGTCGTATTTTTCCCGGGAACGGGTTGATTACCCCTACTGCTCCGAAAACACTATTATTTTATCGAAATAGTAGGTGAGGGTTTTAATTAAAATAGGAACGAAAATAGATTTAAGAAAATAGTCGATGAAAAGATAACTCCCAGTATCGAATTATGTTAGGATTAAAAATAGATTTGAATAACTAGATATCTAAAGTTTTAATTTAATTAAAGCGGAAAATTGGCCGTGGAGGTTCAAAATAATGAGCTCACCTATCTCTAGGAATATCGCTCCACTGGACATTAAGGCTATTCGACCGGGCTCTAGTCGGACGAAGGATTCCCCTTAATGCCCGCAGTACGCTAAGAACCCCGCTATTGGGTGGGGAACCCAATCCGGTAGAGTTAGCGTGCCTCCTCTCTCGAGGGTTAGTGCGGAACTCTATTTACCCAGGGGTGATCTGTCCATACGCACGACCTCTCGGCTAGCTAGCATATGGACAACGGAAATAGAGCCCACACATCGATATGTGGTTCTACGCGTCGTTAACCCGGGGTAAATCTTAAGTTTTTTAGTTAAATCGAAAAATTAGACATTTGGTTATTTAAAACATTTTATATCCCAAAGCTCTTCGATACCGAGGGCTAAAAGCAATTAGCCACTCATCGGAATGAGGATAGCTTATATGTTTGGTTATGCGAGCGTTCTAAACTATTCGCTGAAAGGTTATAAAGAAAATAAGAGGAAAAGTAAAATATCCTTACATTAGAAAAGTTATTACAAATAACACACCCGCACTCATTCAAACATATAATCAAAAGACAGAAATAAAACTAAGTTATACATAAGAGAATATTGCATAATTGAAATTTGCAGGTCCCACTCAAACGAGTGAGGGCGGGAAATAAAAACCGAAAATTGCAAGTCCTACTCAAATGAGTAGGACTAAAATGAAAGCGTGTCCTACTCAAACGAGTAGGAGAAAATAAATGGGATTATAGGGCTTTCTTAAATATTTACATCAAAATAAAGCACGATCATTTAACTCCTAGCAAGTAGGCGGAAAATCAAATCCAGCCATTTAACTTAAGTGAGTCGGCGAAAAAATCAAGAATGATAATTACAAGTCCTACTCAAACGAGTAGGACTGAAAATACAGTCCAGCCATTTAACTCAAATGAGTAGACGGAAAAATAAAAGCTACAAACACTTGCTTGAATAAAATCCAGCCATTTAACTCAAATGAGTAGGCGGAAAAATAAAAACAACACACGCACTCTACTTGAATAAAATCCAGCCAATTAACTCAAATGAGTAGGCAGAAAAATAAAGACAACACATGCACTCTACTTGAATAGTAACTACTCACGCACTCGACATAAATAAACACACACACACTTGCATGAATTACATAAGACGATAAAGATTATCTCATACACTCACGCACTCGGGCGTAAAATAAGAAAAACAAAGTTATTGAACAATTAAAATGACTGCATTTCTACCGCTGGAATGCAGTAGAGATGCATAAAAAGGCAAAATAAAAATTGTTTGAGCAAAAAGTTTTCAAATTAAAGTGAGAAAGGCAAGTACCCGAAAAATTAAAATGTTTACATTTTTACCGTTAGATTTTGATAGAAATGCATAAAAAGTGAAAATAAAAATTGTTCGAGCGAAAATATTTTTTGTAATTGCAAAAATTTTAAGTTCTTGAAAAATTATAATAACGCATTATTCATTCTTATAGGCTTGTAAAATGGTTTAAAAAGTGAAGAAAACTAAAAAAGAGCAAAAGGTTCGTAACAAAAAAGGGAAAAGAAAATCTAAGTTAGGAGTAATGAAAATCACTTTTTATTGTTTTACAAGTTTATAAGAACGAATTTTAAAGCATAAAAAAAATCCTAAGTTTAACCAATTTTTAAGAGTTTGAGAATGAAATCGGTTATAATAACGGCTATAAATTTTGTTATTATGATAGTAAAAGAAATTGTTTTTTTCATTTTAAAATATAAAGTAGAGTTAGCAATTTTAAGATCATACACACACAAACACGCATATGAAAATGAAATTAAAAGTACTTAGGATTGATGAAAAGGAGGCCTTCAGAGATTTTTCAAAACATTAAAAGGATGAAAAGAAAATATTTTATTAACAAAAAAGGGTGATTACAATGCTTAAAACAACTTGAAAAGGAGGGGGAAAGATCCTTACATAGCCCTAAAACTAGCTCCAAACAGCAGCCCTAAGCATCAAAATGGTTCAAAAATTTGGAACCCTGAACTCGTACAGCAGTTGCCTTTTTATAGGCAAAAATTTCCAAGTACACGCCCTCCGACACGGGCGTGTGGGCAGATGTGTCAGCACTATAAAACAATAGAATTCGGTGATCTGACGGATTTGACGGCGATTTGACTTTGCGGCCAAAAACGCGGCGGTCACGCCCAGATCACGGGCGTGATGGTGGGCGTGGCATTCGGCGATTAAAGGCATTGTTGACTTCGGGATTCGACGACGGCAGTTTGTCGGGCGAGGTGGAGCAGTCACGCCCCAGGTCACGGGCGTGGCGGTGGGCGTGTCGAGTTGAGTCGACACTCGACAAACGTCGAGCGGAAATTGTCGAGATATGGTCACGAGCTTCGGCACGGGACGTGTCGGGCTGACACGGGCGTGGCGCTCATCGGGCACGGGCGTGTCCCTCTTGATTCGACGAACGTCGAGTTGAAATCGTCAAGCGGGACGGACACGGGCTTGGTCACGCCCCGTGTCGGATTGACACGGGCGTGTGGTCGGGCGTGTCAGGCTTTTCTCTTCAAAAATTGGCTGAATCACTGGTTGTTGATGTGTCACGCCCTGGTCACGGGCGTGTCCCAAGGAACACAGGCATGTACTTTCCAATTTTGGCAAATTTCTGCAAATTTATCAGAAAATGAAAAATAAACCTAATTAGAAAATATTTACAAAATAGAGCAATTTATTATAGAAAATGAAGTAAAAATATCAAAAATAAAGTAAAACCATTTTTTTAATGTACATCAAAATAGTCATATTTACAATTCATCACTTATCCATCTAGTGGAACTTAGCTAAGAACTTAGAGGACAGGGCCTCCCATGTAGTAGCGGTCCCTGGAATAATAATATGGATCTAGTTTTTGGCCTTGTCCCTTAGTGAAGACGGGAACAGCTTCAGCTTTACTACATCATAAGAAACACCAGCATAGTGGAATGTGCCGTAAATCTACGAGAACTCCGCCAGATGGAGCTGCGGATCCTCACTCGGCAAGCCCAAAAACTGAGTATTAATTTGAATCATATTCAAGATGGCGGGTTTAATCTCAAAGTGGTTGTTTAACGAATGGCCGGTCCAAAGCCAGGGTAAACACTTCCCGCAGTAGGGGTTGTAATATCACCCATTGTCCTAACACGTGGTTCGAACACCTCTTGGCCCTTAACAACCCATTCTCCGTGGCCATTTCCACCACGACCTAAATCTTCCATCCTTTCTTCAGCAGCAGCTGCATGCACGTGAGCTCTCCTCGCATGTGCGTTTTCAAGCTCACACACAAGATCTTCAACCCTATCACTGGAGTTGGGATTTGTCATACAACATAAAAAAATCCTTTCAAAAATGCCAGAAATACTTACAAACTTTTTCAAAAGAAAAAAACACTCAACGGTTGCACTCCCCGGCAATGACGCCAAAACCTTGATGCGTCGTCGATAAGTGTACTGGTCGCTGTCAAGTAATAAAGTTGAGGAGTTGAATCCCCGGATATCGATCTCTCGAGGAGTGCAAGTAGGGAGTCTCATTTCGCTATTGAAAAGGTGGTTTCAAGTGTTAACGTAAACAAAGGGGGTTTTGTTTTGGAGTTTCCTAAGTTTAACATTGGTAAACCTATTGTGGGTAGCCATAACCGCGTCTCTTTGGTGGATTACACAAGAGAGTAATAATGAAAGATGGATGAGCCAATGAGGGTCGCAATCACCCCTTTGCCACGCACGCTTCTAGAAATTGCTAGAACGACACTATCTCAACTAGAACAAGAGAAAATCTGGAGCTCAACACACAATCGAGAACAAAAATATATCAACACATAGGCATGCTGAAATACTCAAGCTAATAATGTTCTTACACATCATTCCAACTTCCAAATATGCAGAAAAAGGAACACTATAAGTGAAGGGGAAGAGAAACAACCAAATGCACGAAGGCTTTCCGAGATTCGCGGCCGGAGTCAAGGGTTGTCGGGCTGTCACAAGCCCGAATTTTATCGACGATTACACCGCATCATAGTAAGAGAAAATACGTGCCGTGATGCCACGTCATGCAGGGGATAACTGCACACGTTCAGGTAAAACTCCAAACCTTAGATTTTAAGGAAAATCATAGTTTAATATGAAAGAAAACTAGTTATATTTAATTGTCGTATCCCTCGGAACAGTGGATCAGCTAGTCCACAATTAAAAGTATAATTATACGCAGCAAGAAAATACTTTGGTTAAATTGAGTTGACAACCCTAAATGAGCATAAGTGTCCCCGAGGGATGACTCATGTTATGCACGACTCTAAGGTTAGTATGGTATATAAAAATGTAGTGTTTACGCTAAAGGAAAAGTAGTGTCTTAGTTTTATAAATATGACATGCATGAGATACATATAGTAACGCTTTTAGGGTTTAAAACTATATAACATGCAACCTAGCAAAAAACATCCCCAGAAGTAAGTAAACAACCACAAATAGGCAAAAAAAATAGCAGTTTTAGTTCATATCCAGCATCGCAAGAAAGCCACCAGTGGGCATCAACAACCTGACACGAACCCACTGCTGAGTATGCATGCCTATATAGAAAGGAAAAGAACTACCTCACAAAAATTCGAGGATCATCAAGCTCAGCTACCTAAGAGGCCACAAGTAAGCCCCTCCAAAAGAACTAGCCGCTCAACTAGCTACAACCTGGACCTGAGGCACTCAAGAAAAGAACACCTCAGCAAGGAAAATAATCAAAAGGGTAAATAGAGCATTAGATTTATGAGCAAATAAGAAGGGTTTACCAATCCGGCAACAAAATGCTATCAATAAAAGAAAGGACATGACAGTAAGAAAAGAACACTGTCTGAAGAACAGCAAAAGCACACTAAGTGCGAGTAATGAAAGCAACATGCCCTACAAAAGAGCCTGCAACAGCAACAAGACATATATATACATATATACCAAAAGAAATAGCCATAAAATAGGAAAGGAAATAACAGTCCTAACTTGTGGGTTAATGGCCGGGGTCAAAATATGAATCTGAATACATAACCAAAACCAGATCCAAAAATGGCTAAGGGGTCAAACAGTGGCAGCTCTAGGACCCCACACACACCAACCCAAACCGGGGCAAAAGGTGGTGGCCACAGCTCTCCACATAAAACCACCCCTCCAGAGGCACCAAAATTGCACCACCTGCAACAACCCAAGAGTCGACATGCAAAAACTAGCCGAACACCCAATACCCCGCCCTAGGGAAAAGTCACACTAACAATCCTAAGGAAACACACGAACCCAAGGCAGAAACGTCGAGCCCACTCGACTCGGCGTTGAGTACGATCCACTCACTTGACGCCAAAATACTTAGCCGCAAAACCTACGCTGGATGACGGCGTTGAGTGAACTCGGCTCACTCAACGCTGTTAGCACTTTCTACTTAGGCTAAACAAAAATTTTAGTTAAAACCGCAGCATAAACTCTCTCAACGCGTGGAAACAGAGAGTTGGAAATTTAATTCCAACTCTCCCTTCTATCCTATCTACTCGGGGCTACCGCAACTATACTTAAACTACAACTAAACGCAGTCATACCCTAACTCTAGCTACCCACTAGACACCAAACCGTGAATAATAACAAAAAAAAACTAGCCAAAATTCCTAGACAACCTAAATCGAACATGGACTGAAATTTAAGAACAATATACAACAAAGTATCTAGGTAAAAAGGGGGTCAAATTGGCAACGACAAGAAGCCACTTGCCTTACCACCAAGATGCAGCGATTGCAACACGAAAACTGGCTTTGGCGGCAAGATCGGCCACCTACGGGTCAAAAGGAAAGATTTAGAGAAGAAGAATAGAAATCAAAAAAAATTTTAACTCATAGAATCAGCCCTAGATCAAGAATGACTTACATGGAAGGGAAGATCTAGACGAGAGCATGCCCAATCCGCTTTCGCACGAGAAAAAATCGAGCTAAAATCCTCAAGAAATCACCGGCCAAAACTCCAACACCACCACCGACCAAAACCTTCCGCTGGAACTATTCCAGGATCGGGAAAGGAGAAAATGAAGTGGAATAGTCACGTACGGCCAAAAAAAAGGTTTCCCAGAAAAAAAAGTACGGAACACGCCACGTACACGCCGGGTACACGCCCGTTTCACGGGGCGTGTACTCACTCACCTACCCACTCGACGATCGTGGAGCTCAGCACGCCGAAACAGGGGACATGCCCCGTGACATGCCCATGTCACAGGCCGTGTACCAACCTAACTAGCGCTCGATAATTATCGAGCGCAGATCGTCGACCAGGAGTCACGCCCTATGACACGCCCGTGTCAGATCCGGCATGCCCGTGTTAGGGGGTCGTGAACTCACCCAAACGCCGCTCGACTATCGTCGAGCGCAGCTCGACGAACCGAAGGGGACACGCCCGTGTCACAGTCTGTGTTCCTACCAAAAATGCCCGTCTACCGAATTTCGTTGACCACACAACCGAGAGCTCTACCCGAGCTTGACATGCCCTGGGTAGCGCCCGTGACCAAGGATGTGTCACCCAAACATACATAAAAAACATATAAACTCCTTAGCTAAAAAAAAGAAACAAGGCACCTTCATAACAAGCTCGGCCATACCAGGCCATGCATAGCACATCAAATATACAACTAACATAACAAACGTCGAAACGACGCGAAAGCAAACGATCTCGGACTTCAACCAAAACCCACACCGTATCTAAACACCTAAGCCACAAAAACAACGGTGAGGTCGAAAACAACATCCGACGATCTCACACACGGGCTAACACCTCCCGAATCCAAAACACAAGCATTCCCTAAGAGGCCAAACTGAGTCACCCAAACAGACTCCGGCTAGCTGGGGAATCTTTCTAACAGGCTACAACCAGGCTACACAAGGAACCTAAAGAACTAAGACCACGCACTATAACGGCGAAAGGCCGGAAATGAGTTATCATAACGCCAATCAAAGATCAAACAAAACACAAAAAAACCGGGGGCATTACAGTCACTCCCCCTAAAAGAAATTTTCACCTCGAAACTTTACTCACAACACCTCTATCAAGAAGGAGAGAGAAATAGCCACGAAGGGGCTATATAAAAAAAAGAGAGCACAAAAAATACCAGGCACAAGATCAGGGAAACAGATGAGGGTAAGCCTCCCTCATAGCCAACTCCAATTCCCAAGTCGCGCTTTCTACATCCTGATTCCTCCATAAAACCTTAACCATTGGAATGGTCTTCTTCCGCAACGCACGAATCTGATAATCCAAAATGCGGACAGGCACCTCCACATAAGAAAGATTCGGCTCCAACTGAGGCACAGAATCCAAAACCTGCCTGCCATTCAACACACATTTCCGCAGCTGACTGACGTGAAAGACATCATGTACGCTAGGAAAATTTGCGGGAAAACCCAGCCTATAAGCTGATAACCCAATCCGCTCAACAATCAGAAACGGCCCCACGTACCTCGGGTCCAACTTCCTGTTCTTGCCAAACCACGGGGAAACCTTTAAGAACACCGAGTCCGCCACAACAAATTCCAAGTCCGATCTACGCTGGTTGGAGATCTTCTCATATCTCTCCTGCGCTATCTGAAGTTTTTCCTGAATAAACTTCACAGCAGTTTCCATCTCCTCGAGCTCTTCTGGACCCAACAAAGGTCTCTCGCAAACTTCAGCCCAAAACAAGGGAGTCCTACAGCGCCTCCCATACAAAGCTTCAAAAGGAGCCATTTGCAAGATTTCTGGATAACTGTTGTTATACGCAAATTCCATAAGCCACAAGCGCTCATCCCATGCTCCTCCGTGGTCCAGAATATAACATCAGATCATATCTTCCACAATCTGATTTACTCGCTCTGTCTGACAATTGGTCTGCGGATGATAAGCTGTGGAATACCTCAAATCTGTACCCAACCCCTCCTGAAGGCTCTTCCAAAAACGAGACGTGAACCTGGAATCTCGATCCGATATGATACTTATGGGTATACCATGCAATCTGATAACCTCATCCAATTACAGATTGGCTATCTTCCTCATCGGGTAGTCGATCTTAAATGGTACGAAGTGAGCACACTTCGTCAATCTGTCTACGATCACCCAAACTGAATCATGCCCCTTAGGAGATCTCGGTAAGCCTGTAATGAAATACATCGAGTGTTAACCCCTCAGTCCGCAACATACTCCAAGTTCCCAAAGCCCCCATTCAGCAGGCGCGGACAGAATTTGTCCGTCCGCCCAGTCCGGCACTGTCGCCAGTCGCGCCAAGGGTGATACTCCAGCAGCGGGCGCAAAGCCCAGTCCGCTCAGTCCGCCGGCGCGTTGGGCAAGTCTCCAGCGGCGGACGCAGTATCTCGTCCGCCCAGGCCGCCGGTCTCCAGTGGCCGCGCCCAGCAGCAGTGGAAGCTCCAGTTCGCGAGCCCAGTCCGCCCCTTCTGTGCGGACTGGCGTGTTCTTTCTTTTTGCTTCCCGTCACCGCTGCCCGGTTCTCCTGTACCCCGGGCAGCCGGTTATTTTAGCCCTGCCCGCTTGGGCAGGCCCCCTATCCTATAAATAGGGGGGAGGTGGTGCACTCAAGGCACGCTGACTCGGACCCAGGAGCCTACTTGTTACAGGCTGCGGACTCGAATCCTGTGCCTTGCGGACTCCCCCTTGCTCTACTTCCCTCAGTCCTTTCCTTTCACTTGTAACCCACTTCTTCTTCAATCAAGGGAAAGCCCGTCGCAAGAGAGGCATTCAGGCCGCGACGGGCGAAGTCTGTTGTTGCCGTGGTTCACGGCCCTGCTCCTCTTTCAGCTCTCATCCGCTTAGTAGATCGCTGCTCGCAGTCTCCCCTTTTTCCCGTGTTCGAACCGTTAGCTGGTTGTGCCCGACTCCCTGTCTGTTTCGTGCATCAACAGTTAACACGCGACCTTCAGATCCGAGTAGTGTTTTGAAATCAGCGGACGCAAGATGTCAGACCGCAGAGCCCGCTCTTCAGACCGCTCCAGCTCTTCAGAAGACTCCCTCTGGGACGCAATAGAACAAGCTCGCATTGAGGCCGAGCAGTCTCGCCGGCAGACCGACCAGCGCCTTGATACGATCAGCCAAGCTCTGCTTGCCTTGGCCCAGCGGCTTGCTCCTCAGGCCGCAGCGGACCCAGCGGACTTGCCAGTCCGCCAGACCCCAGCTCGCCGAACTCCGCTTCGGCAGTCGTCAGCAACTCCCCGGAACGCTGCTCAGTCCGCTGCACCTCTGCGCCCTCAAGAGGAAGAGTTTGCTTTCAGAGAGTTCTTCAGAGAAGCTGCTAGGGGCACTCCTGCCCGCCAACTTCACTTTACTGATCGCCAGTCCGCCGAGCCCGCGAACTCCTCGGCTCCAGTCCGCCCTTTCTACCATGCAGAATTTGACACCCCGTCTCCCTTTGTTGACCGAATTCGATGGGAATCAGCTCCAAGCAACTTCAGGGAGCCTCGCATCCCTTCCTATTCGGGGACGACAGATCCAGTTTCCCATCTCCAGGCATTTGAGGGGGCAGTAGCTTTGAGATGCCATCAAGTGTAAATTGCTGGTTACCACTCTTGAAGGGCAAGCGAGAGAATGGTTCTATTAGCTGCCTTCGGGCACTATTTCTTCTTTTGCAGAGCTCCGTAGTCAGTTACTGCTGAGGTTTGCTACCTCAAGGAAGAGGAAGAATGGGCCAGCTGCCCTATTCGAGATCAAGCAGAGGGATAACGAATCGGTAGCACGATTCGTTGATCGCTTTCAAATAGAAATCCAGGGGGTGAGGAATGTGAACCCCGACTATTACAAAGTTGCCTTGATCCGCGGCCTCCGGGAGGGCCCTCTGAAGTTTAAGGCGACGACAAAGGCATCCGAGACCTATCAGGAGTTGATCGCCATGGTCAACCGCTTCATAGAAGGGGAAAATGCTAATCCGACCTATGTTTCATCCCTGACAGCTAAGGCTGAAGGAGGGGATGCCTCCGCTTCTTCTTCTCGTGGCAGGCCCCCTCGTCCAGACTTCCAGCCTCCGTCTCAAAGAGGCAGAAACTTCCGCAACAAAAAAACCTTTCCAAGGCCATCAACAGTTTCACGAGCAGAGACTGCCGTTGGCCGCCGCTCCCGCAGTTCCTTTGCAAGCTCTTCCCATCCTCCAGCAGGCAGCCTTGCCTGCCCCGTGCCAATATGATGAAAGTCCCATGGAGGACCCTGCAGATCTGGACCTTGACGAAGTCATCCAGATCCTGCAAAGGAGATCAGAAGAAAGGAGGCAAGAGCCTCAGAAGTTGTGGAAGCCGAGGAATAATTCGCAATACTGCCAATTCCACAAGGAAAAGGGTCATCTAACTGAGGAGTGCAAGGCCCTTCGTGCGCTGATTGATAAGTTGCTTGCCGAGGGCAAGATTGACCTGACCAAGAAGGATTCTCCTTCCTCGTCGAAGCCATCCACCTCGAAGGGCAAAGAGGTAGCCGAGGCTTACCAGGAGTGTGTAGATGTGGAGGATGAAGGCCGTCTGGGGCCGATCAACGTTCCAGTGGAATGCTTTGATGCAGATGATGAAGGGATTCTAGGGCGCCTCTTCTTCATCCATGGTGGAGCTGGGACCGAGTCCACCCGGAAATCTTCAATTTCAAGGGTCACCCAGGCGGAGGTGGCCTCTTCTTCCGTTGCTCCCCCAAGAGAAGTCGTCACTTTTGGTCCAGAAGATCTGCCTCAAACAGCCAATCCATTTGACGATGCTGTTGTGATCAAGGCTGTGCTTGGGGACTTCACAGTGGACAGAATTCTTGTTGATACGGGCAGTTCAGTCAACCTCCTCTTCAAGTCTACCTTCGAGGCCCTGAGGACCGGAAAGCCTCTGCTTTCCACTGAGGGGCCGCTCTATGGATTCTCAGGGGAGAGGAAAGAGGTGGAGGGCAGCGTCACCTTGCCAGTAAAGCTTGGAGGGGCTACAAAGCAGATACAGTTCATAGTGGTCGACGCCCCCAGCAGCTATCATGCCATCTTCGGCAGGCCCCTGCTGAACAAGTACCAAGCAGTAATTTCCACTTATCACCTCGCCATCAAGTTCTTTGCCGATGGGAGGATGTGCCGGGTCAGGAGCGACCCAAGGAGAGCAAGGGAGTGCTACGTTCGCACTGTCAACATGGTTGAAGCTTCCCTTGCTCCAGCAGAGGCTGCAGAAGCCCCTTCCAGTTCGAAAGTTGCTACTGATGAAGGTGCTCACCTGGAACCTGCCCAGGTGATGCAAGGAGTCCCCATTGCTGAAGGGGAGGAGAGGAAACTCTCCATCAACTCGGAGCTTCCTGAAGATCAAAAGGCTGAGTTGATTTCCTGCCTGCTGAAGAACCTGGATGTCTTTGCCTGGTCAGCAGAAGACATGCCGGGGGTGGACCCTGATGTAGCTTGCCACCATCTGAATGTTGATCCCAGCTGCAAGCCCATCCAGCAGAAGAAGAGGGACGTGGCAACAAAGCTTGCAGAGCCAATAAGGGAGGAGGTTGCAAAACTCCTCAAGGCGAATTTTATTAAAGAAGTGCAATACCCCACCTGGATTTCAAATGTTGTAATGGTTAAAAAACCAGGGGGAAAGTGGCGAATGTGTGTAGACTTTACAAAACTTAATAAAGCATGTCCTAAAGATTGCTACCCCCTGCCTCGGATAGATTCTTTAGTTGATTCCGCGGTAGGATACTCTTGCATGAGTTTTTTAGATGCGTTTTCTGGTTATCACCAGATAAGAATGCATAAGCCCGACGTTCCTCACACGTCGTTCATAACTAACGATGGATGCTATTGCTATCTTGTCATGCCCTTTGGGCTTAAGAATGCCGGCGCGACCTATCAACGGATGATGGACCGTGTGTTTAACCATCAAAAAGGAAGAAACCTAGAAGTGTATGTAGACGATCTCTTAATTAAGAGTAAATCGTTTTCGCTGCACTTGCTAGATCTAGCAGAGACGTTCGCTACTCTGCGTAGATACAAGATGAAGCTCAATCCTTTGAAATGTACTTTTGGAGCGAGTAAGGGGAAGTTTCTTGGTCATCTCCTTACTCCGGAGGGACTTGCCCCCAATCCCGACAAGGTAAAAGCTATTCTTGAAATGCCTACCCCTCGTTCACCAAAGGAAGTTCAGCAGTTAGGGGGAAGGCTGGCAGGTCTTGCAAGATTCCTCTCTCGGGTTGGAGATAGGAGTGCCCCCTTTTTCAAAACTCTCCGCGGTGCATCCAAGTTTGAGTGGACAGAAGAGTGCTCTCATGCTTTTGAGCAGTTAAAGATGCAGCTCACCTCATCGCCTCTGCTTCAGAGTCCCCGGCCAGGAGAGGTTCTTTCTTGTATCTAGGGGTTGGCCCTGAGGCCGTCAGCTCCGTTCTCCTTCGGGAAGAAGGCAGAAAGCAGTTTCCAATCTACTATGTCAGCCATATCTTGAAGAGTGCTGAAACGCGGTATCCGATCTTGGAAAAGTTAGCCTTGACACTGGTCATGTCAGCTCGCAGGCTCCGTCCATACTTCCAAGCACATTCAGTTCAAGTCATCACCGATCAACCTTTGAAGGGTGTGTTGGAAAGGCCCGAGCATTCCGGCAGGCTAGCTAAGTGGGCAATAGAGCTAAGTGAATTTGAAATTTCTTATGTGCCCAAGACAGCCATCAAAGCTCAAGTCCTAGCAGATTTTCTGATTGACATGCCAGAGTCCAGTTCTGATCAGGCAGAAAGGTCACCTTTGGCTTGGACCATCTATGTTGATGGTGCCTCAGGCAGAAGTTCTTCTGGAGCAGGAGTGGTCCTCATCAATCCAAATGGAATCAAGCTAGAGCAGGCCATCAAGTTCTACTTTCCAGTAACCAACAACCAGGCTGAATATGAATCCCTGCTAGCAGGCTTGAGGCTCGCGAGGGAATTAGGGATCGATCATGTTCACATCAGAACTGATTCTCTTGTAATGGCGTCGCAAGTCCTTGGCAACTTTGAAGCAAGGGAACCAGTCTTGAAAAAGTATCTAGCTCTTGTGAAAATAGAAATCGGCAGGTTTAAAAGCTTCACCATCGAACATATTCCTAGAACAGAGAATGAGGAGGCCGATTTTCTCTCTAAACATGGGATACCTTCAGGAGGCACAAATTCCGAGCTCTTCCGCCTGGCAGTGATGGAAGATCTGATGCAAGTCGACCAGCGAGTCTCTTGGATGGACCCGTTTATCCTATTTCTATCAACAGGAAATTATCATCATACAGTTAGAGACAAGAAGAAGTTCAGAATAAAAGCAGCTCACTACTTTCTAGTGGCGGGAATCCTTTATAGAAAGACCTTCCTCTCAACCATGGCCCGATGTGTTTCAGAAGAAGAAGCTCACACCATTTTGCAAGAAATTCATTCAGGAGAGTGTGGAAGTCACTCTGGAGCAAGAACTCTTGAAAGACGAGTCCTACGGCAAGGGTATTTCTGGCCCACAATGAAGAAAGACTCAGAGATCTGTGCCAGAAGGTGTGTTCAATGCCAGAAGTTCGCTCCGCTTCAGCACCAAGCAGCTCAGTCCCTCAGGTCGATTGCAACTCCTTGGCCCTTTGCGGTTTGGGGAATGGATCTCATTGGTCCTTTTCCCTTGGCAAGCGGGCAACGGCGTTTTATCATCGTAATGATCGACTATTTCAGCAAATGGATCGAAGCCAAGGCATTGGCCAAGACAACGACTCAGATCGTCAAGAACTTCATTTGGGGAGAAATTGTATGTCGGCATGGGATACCAATGGCAATAATCACCGACAATGGGCCACAGTTCAACAACTCAGAGATGATAGATTTTTGCAGGCAGATCGGAACAGAGCTGCGTTTTGCATCAGTTCATCATCCCCGAAGCAATGGCCAGGTGGAAGCTGCCAACAAGCAGATCCTCAACTTGCTCAAGAAGAAAGTGCAGAATCTCAAGGGCAGTTGGGCCGATCAGCTTCCATCAGTCCTCTGGTCCCTTAGAACAACGCCATCATCCGCAACCGGGGAGACTCCCTTCAAGCTCTCTCATGGCTCAGAGGCACTCATCCCGATTGAGTTTGAAGTCCCGTCACCCAGGGTGCTACTTGCAAGAGAAGGTGTTGATGATTGGGCTGAGTTGAATAATGAGGAGATGAGGTTCAGCTTGGAACACATCGAGGAGGTCAGAGATCAAGCGGCTGTAAGGCAGGAAGAGGTCAAAAGGAGGATGGCCCGTTATTTCGATCAGAATATAAGGATCAAACACTTCCAAGTGGGAGATCTAGTTCTAAAGAAGGTCGATGCTGCTGCAAGAGCTGGTTCAGTTGGAAAGCTTAATCCAAATTGGGCCGGCCCTTTTGTCGTCAAAGAAGTGTTAAAGAGCGGCGCTTATCGCTTGCAGACGTACGAAGGAGAGGATATACCACACACGTGGAGTGGGGATGACCTCAAGCGGTTCTATTCTTAAAACCTCCTACTTTCTGTATTCTCTTCAAAAATTGTTATGAATAGAAACTGCTTGCTAACACTTCTTCGAGTGTTTTGTTGTAATCATAACAGATAAGGCGCTAAGAGAGATTTCAAAAACGGTTCTACACCCGAACTCCTTCTTTCTTTCTTATGCTTTCTTTGCAAATACATTTTCTTAATCGAAGAATCCGTACTGACACCTTTTTTCTAGTGTTTTCTCTCTCTCCCAAAGACCCATAACGGTTCCCTGATACCAGGAGACATCGCCGAGTTCAGCTAGACCTCCCCTAGAGCCGTTGTCATTAGCGTAACACCGCGAAGATCACTTGTTGCGAGGAGATTTCGCACCGTGTAGTGGGGGCTTGCAGGCTCTAGCGCGGTTGGATTCTGGACTTCGGATCCCGGCTGGTACCTGACCCCACCTTTGCATTATGGAGGGCAAGGTGGGTGTAAAGCTCTACCATGCCGTCATTAGGGATATTGTTACAACTTCGATGATCACATGAGGAAAATATGCCGTTCAGGCTCACCTGCCCGCGGGTCATCTTAGCTTGTAACCCTCGAACACTCCATGGTACCCTCAAGCGGTGCCTGTAGGAGACCCACAGCTTAGACTGTACTCGAGGCAAGAGGGCAGGGAACCGTTCCGCCAAGTGAGCATCTTGCTCTTCGCAGGGAACTTTTTGGGTTGATTCTATAGCTTGTAGCCCGGTGAGGAAAGTATGCCGCTCAGGCTCACCTGCCCACCTGGTCGCAAGTTATAGGTCATTTCTGTTTTAGCGGACTGCTTTTCTCTATCCGCAGAGTCCGCTTATTTGGGTTGATTCTATAGCTTGTAGCCCACTGAGGAAAGTATGCCGCTCAGGCTCACCTGCCCACCTGGTCGCAAGCTATAGATCATTTCTATTATGAGCGGATTGGTTTTCTGTATCCGCTCAGCCCGCAGGGTACATGTTCAAGTTTTTCCTGTTATAAGCGGATTGGTCTCTTATATCCGCTCAGTTTGCAGAATGATTTCTTATGTTATAAGTTTTGATCACTTCTATTGTGAGCGGATTGGTTTTCTGTATCCGCTCAGTCCGTAGAATGATTCTCGCATTATTCGATAAGTTCATCAATGAGCTTTTGTATTATGTGCGGTCTGGCTTGCGGACTACAGCTATAACTAAGTACCCCAGGCATTGTTATCAGCTGGCTGTTCTCTGAGGCGGATGATGAATGAGTTGATGTCTAAATACTTTAATCAACAAGGTTCACTGTAAATAATATATCATGCGGACTGCAAGAGAACTCGACAGAGTCCGCCTGAGTTTCTTGGTCCAAAGTGGAACAATATTCTCTAATCAGCAAGATTCATTATAAATGACATATATCGTGCGGACTTCAATTGGAGCTAAAACAGCGTCCGCCTGCTATTGTTTTTCTTCTAAAGGCAAACAGCAATCATTTCTAATCAGCAAGTTAAAAAGCCCAAGTTTATTAGCATGACATGCGGACTGATAAATATCGGTGCGGTGAGCGTGGAAAAAAGAGCATTGCAGAAAGCACACATGACAAAAAATATATCCTTTCTATTTCTTCAAAAAATTTTTACATCATTCAAAATGTTCGGCGGACGGCAATCTTGCGTCCGCCACTTTTTACAAGTAAAATTACAAAATGTATACATATGCATTGATCATCAGTCAGTCCGCTGTCTCTTCTCAGCAGGTGCAGGGCTGTCACCAATGATGTCGACATCTGGAGAGTAGCCCCCCGAGCTGCTCCCACTGCTACCTGACCCTGAACTAGTGGCGGACCCGCTATGCGAGCTGCCAGTAGCAGAGGAAGAAGCAGAAGAGCCGGACTCGGCGGACAGATCCTCTCCTTGCCGGCTGGGTTCGGCATTGTCCGCAGAGACTTGCTCTTCACCTTGAGAGCCTCCGTCTTCTTCTTCGTCTTCATCATCTTCCTCGACAACCTCTTTCCCTTTTTTGGCTCTTTCCATCGCCGCGACCTGAGGGGCCAGCTCAGGAAAGATCTCCAGGAAGGGGACGCTGCTCACTCCTTCCTTCATGAGGCCGTCGCAGGCAAGCCGCTCAACAGCAACCTCAACTGTCTCCATCACAAAAGGGAGCGTGGCGGCCCGGAATTTAGTGTTCTCCAAATCATAGGCGACCGGCAAAAGCAAGATTGCGAACTCAGACAGATCGCGGCGAATAGCAAATCCAGATCGCGGCGAATTCAACTCACCGCCAGCTCCTCTCTTTGCCGGGCATTCCTTTCTCCCAGCCGCGCGTTCCTTTCCCTCAGCGCTTCATTATCTTTCTGAAGCTGTTCATTTTTCCTCAACACGTCTCTGGCCAGTGTGGCAACATAATGATTTGTCACCGCGCTGTTCGCAGAGGCCTGAGAGGCCAGCAGAGGGAGGTCGGCGGCGGGCACCTTCTTCAGTTCGCTCAAATTGCGCTTTCCGTAGAGAGTGGAGAGCGCAACATGGGCGTGGCGCGTTATCCGCGGACTCCTCCACGAGGGAAGTGCGGTGGATAAGCGGACATGCTTCTCCTTGCTGTGCCAATGGACCATAGGGTTCCCCCTAAGGTCCCTCTGGCTGATGCCAAAGCCGGACATGGAGAAGCTTTCGGAGGAGGAGTAGTCCGCAGCGACATCCCCTTCCTCCTTCCTCTTCTTTGCAACCGCTTCTTTCTTCTCCTTTTGTGTAGGAACAAAGCCGCTTGGCGTCTGCGGCAGGTTGGCGGGCACCGCCAAGGTCGCTGCAAAAAGAGAACCGGTTAAAAAGCATGGTGGCGGCGGATACAAAATCTGAGTCCGCTAATACTTACTGTCCTCAGGCGTGACGTCCGCTAAGCTCGCCAGCAGCGGAAGGTAGTGCTCAATATCAAGCCTGGCGTTGGCCAGGAACTCGACAATTGCGGACTCCATTTCGTTCAGCTGCACGTTTTTGAAAGCAGAGTCCGCGCGCACTTGCGGATAAGTGTGCGCGAACCCGAGGTCGCCCTCAAAGATTAAGAACCTTGAGGTCTAGTTGTGGATCTTGTTTGGAAGACCCACTACTTTCATCCCCCTGCAATAGAAGTAAATTACACCCTTGTAGGGGCGGCCTCCAGAGGCAGTTATGGAGCGGACAGAGAATATTTTTCGAAAGATGTTCATTGAGAAGGCAATCCTTTCAGATCGCAGGTAAGAGAGGAAGCTGCAGATCGCAGCGACGGTATTCGGCGCGAGCTGGCCTGGGACCATCCCGTAGTGCTCGAAAATTGCGGCAAGCTCCCATAAGAGCGGGAACTTGAATCCGCTGTCGAAGTGATCAACTGGAATGGCGATCTGGGTCGCCGTCGAGAAGTTCAATCTTTCCTGGTGTGCGGGTAGGCGGACAAGAATGCTGGAGTCCGCCATCTTCCTCTCCACAAAAGCCGCCAGATCAGCCTCTTTCAAAGTGCATTTTCTGTGGTCGGTAGAGTGGAAGGCGACTGCAGCATCAGTACGCGCGGACACCATGTTGCAGGCCGCAGGGTTTCGTTTACTTCAGGAATTTACTACATAGAGAAAGCAGAAGGCACTATTTATAGATAAAATTTCTGACAGCTTTTTGGCCAGTCCGCGTAGGTCGCATATTCAATCCGCACAGTCCGCAAAAAATTAAAAAGCAGCCAAACAAATAGCGCGGATACAAAGACAAATTAACATTCCAAGGGAAATCCAGGGCCAAGTCGCGGCCGTCGCAGCTTCCTATCCGCTCAGGTCGCGTATTTTCCCACCTGCAGGTTAGGAAGAAGCGGACACAGCGCTAGTCCGCACAGTCCGCCACAAATCATGCCAAAGATAAACATAAGAATAGCGGACATATAATCTGGATCCGCACAGATCAAATAGAATTCAGTTCACAACACAGCATCGTTTGAGTAATCATACAAACAATATACATTTAATCAGATAAGTTCAAGGAATTGCGGACTCAGCGATCCCTGTTGTCCGTCCGCGCCGGCTTTTCTGCTCTGTCCCTGCATAGATGAGCCGCCTGATCGCTTATCTGAAGAATTTCACTGTATACCCGGCAGAGATGGTGATGGATGACGTTTATAGTCCGGTGCATATGGGCGGCTTCCCGGTCAACTCGACTGAGAGGCACCATTGGCTCCGCTGTCGGCCTCGACTCCTCATCCGCGGGCTGCTGGCCACCTGCCGGTGCCGCGATCTCAGGAGGAACGCGATCTGACGCCCGCGGCCTCTGCTCAGCGACCTCAGCAGTCCGCTTCTCCTTTCCTTCACGAGCCGACGCCAAGTGCTTGCCTCTGTAGTATCGGACGTCATCCGCGAGCCTTTTCTTTTCCCTTTCAGACCTCTCCAGCGCCCGCGAGATGCTGGCGACCTGGTCTTTGAGGGCCTTCTCGCGTTCTGCGAACGCTTTCTCGCGCGCCGCGGACGCCCTCTCGCGCTCCGCCGCTTTCTCTAACTCTGCTTTGACACATTGCATTTCAGCTTCAAATTTCTTCTCTAACTCTTTTATCATACTCAGGCTGGGTGGCTCATCTTCCGCGGACTCCACATGTGAGACCGCGTCGGCGCCAGTGTTGGGTGTCACCACGATCTCGCCACTCTCTATGGAGCCCGGCAACGACTTTCTACCTGCAACAAATAAAGTCAAACTTCGCATTCAAAGGCAGTTCGCAGCGGACTAAGAAAAAGGATAAAAGATCACTTTTAGATATAGCGGCAGCGAGTTTCCGACTATCAAAGATGATTGGCCGCCTTGCCCGCTCTGGGTCAAAGGCGCTTAACCGCTTTTTCCATTCACGGTGAACCCTTGCTCTTCTCTCGGCAGCCGCGCTTGTTGAGACCACGATATCGTCCGTCTTGGTGATAATTTTGATCGGTCTTGACGTCCGCGGCGGCGACCTGTAAAGCCACTTGCGCTGAAAGTATTTGGGCGCCGGCTGAAGTTTACCTGACCGCATCAGCTCCGCCGCAATCCTCAGATCCTCAGCAGCTTTGTCCGCCGCGGCCTGCTTCGAGGCTGCCTCGACCACGGCAACATGAGCAACGATTTGCTTCTTTTGTTCCTCTATCTTCTCCTTCAGCCTCTCCCTCTCCTCTTCCTCCGCAGCGGACAAGGAAGGGAGTTCGTCACCCTTATCTCCAGCAGTCACTGCCTCATTCTGCTGCAGCATAACCAGCAAGGAGTCCTGGATTAAGTCAAGTTGATCGACGTCTATAGAATCAAATATCTCATCCGTGGAAAGACTCACCGTTGAGAGGGAATTCTCTCCCTGGATTTGGGCCTCCGGAGTAACCAGATCGCCGTCTGGAACTTCTTTGTCGCGCGGCCTGTGTTGTAAGTCCGCTTCCCCAGTCCGCTTGGAGATGTTCTTCTCCTTCATAGCGCGCAGCCTCCTCTCAACCCGCTCAGCGACGGTCTCTCCGTCTCTCTTCCTCTTCTTCCTCTTGGCGGTCTTCTCAGCAGCATCCGCGGCGGACCCCCCTAAATCAGGCTGGTCAGCGCGGACAGGTTCAGGATTCACAACAGACAATGCCTTTGAGGGCGCGTTGTCCTCTACCTCAGTCCGCCGGTCTTCTTCGTCCAAGTCAACGATTTGCACCGAGGCATTGGGGGAAGATGTTTCAGTCTCCATGTGTTCGCCAGTAGTGTCCGCCGAGGTCGCAGTCTTCTGAGAAGGGGCGGAGTCCGACAAGGTTGCCATCTTCTCACTCCTCAATGGCTCGGCGTCAACTACGGCATCCTTGCGAGCAGAAACATCGACGTGGCGGACTGCTTTCTCCGCAGGCTTCTCGTTCTGGGAGTTTTCTCCTGCGAGGCGGACAGGATGTTGTCTTGCCGGCCTCTTTGCAATTTTCTTGGTCTTCACTGGCGTTGACGGCTCCGAGTCGCCTTTGGCAGTGAAGCTAGAGAGGAATGTACCAAGTCTTGCCATGCCGGACTGGAAAGTGGAGACCGCAAGTGGTGAGTATCGCCCCGTGTCGATCAAGATTCTCAGCAGATCCAGACCCTCCAGCAGTATTTATAGGTTTGGCGGCATTTTCGAGGTTTGCGGACTCGGCGGTTAAAGAAACATTTTCGAAGTTTTTCTGGAAACTTAAAAATGTGCGGGGATTATGTTAACCCCTCAGTCCGCAACATACTCCAAGTTCCCAAAGCACCCATTCAGCAGGCGCGGACAGAATTTGTCCGTCCGCCCAGTCCGGCACTGTCGCCAGTCGCGCCAAGGGTGATACTCCAGCAGCGGGCGCAAAGCCCAGTCCGCTCAGTCCGCCGGCGCGTTGGGCAAGTCTCCAGCGGCGGACGAAGTATCTCGTCCGCCCAGGCCGCCGGTCTCCAGTGGCCGCGCCCAGCAGCAGTGGAAGCTCCAGTTCGCGAGCCCAGTCCGCCCCTTCTGTGCGGACTGGCGTGTTCTTTCTTTTTGCTTCCCGTCACCGCTGCCCGGTTCTCCTGTACCCCGGGCAGCCGGTTATTTTAGCCCTGCCCGCTTGGGCAGGCCCCCTATCCTATAAATAGGGGGGAGGTGGTGCACTCAAGGCACGCTGACTCGGACCCAGGAGCCTACTTGTTACAGGCTGCGGACTCGAATCCTGTGCCTTGCGGACTCCCCCTTGCTCTACTTCCCTCAGTCCTTTCCTTTCACTTGTAACCCACTTCTTCTTCAATCAAGGGAAAGCCCGTCGCAAGAGAGGCATTCAGGCCGCGACGGGCGAAGTCTGTTGTTGCCGTGGTTCACGGCCCTGCTCCTCTTTCAGCTCTCATCCGCTTAGTAGATCGCTGCTCGCAGTCTCCCCTTTTTCCCGTGTTCGAACCGTTAGCTGGTTGTGCCCGACTCCCTGTCTGTTTTCGTGCATCAACATCGAGATACTCTCCCACATCCAAGTCGGAATCTCCAAGGGAGTCAGCTTGCCACTAGGCCTCCCATGGTCGGCTTTCACACGCTTTCAAGTGTGGCACTCAGAAACAAATCTGGCCATGTCTCCCCTTCATACCATACCACCAAACAATATACTTTAAATCATGATACATCTTGGTAGACCATGGATGGTAGGCAACACTAGATCCGTGGGTTTCTCTGCACACCATATCCCGGATATCTCCAACAGCGGGGATGCAAAACCTGCCACGATACTTCAAGGTACCCGCATCAACTATAGAGAAATCTGGTAATTCACCTTTTTTAGCTCGAAGTTACAAATGCAGAAGATCTGGATCATCCTTCTGATGCAGTCTCGTAAGCGCAATCCACGAAGGTTCTGCCACTGGAAAACTACTCTGTGAATCGCAGCTTCCCACAGAAATGTCCATCAAAAGGAACTCTTCCACTAGAGGCTCGGCGGAGAGATTGAAAATCTTCCCTGACTTCCGACTCTGGGCGTCAGCCACCACATTAGTTTTGCCCGGATGATACTGTATTTCAACATCATAGTCGGCCACATACTCCAACCATTGCCGCTGGCGCAGATTCAATTCCTTCTGGGTGAAGACATACTTTAAACTCTTGTCATCAGTAAAAATCTTGCACTGCGCGCTGTACAGCAAATGCCTCCATAATTTCAGCGCATAGATCACAGCTGCAAACTCCAGGTCATGCATAGGGTAGTTCCTCTCGTGAGTCTTTAGCTGCCTCGACCCGTACGCAATCACCTTCCCGCCCTGCATCAATACGCAGCCCAGTCCGACATACGACGCATCCACATATATATCATACTCACTACCTTCAGTAGGCAAAGACAAAATTGGAGTTGAACATAACCTTCTTTTTAATTCCTCAAAAGCCTCCTCACACTTGTCATCCCATAGGAAGGCTACATTCTTCTGCGTCAACTTGGTCAACGGCGCAGATAAGGTACATAATCCCTCTTCAAATCTTCTATAATAGCCAGCCAAGCCCAAGAAGCTTCTGATCTCTCTGGGAGTAACATGACTCACCCATTCCATAACAGCAGCGATCTTTTCTGGGTCCACCGATATTCCCTCCTTATTAACCACGTGGCCCAGAAAAGAAACTTGAGGCAACCAAAATTCGCATTTTCTTAGCTTAGCGTATAGCTTATGGTCTCTCAGAGTTGCCAAGACAAGTCACAAATGTCGATCATGCTCCTCCGCATCTTTAGATTACACCAAAACATCGTCTATAAAGACAATCACAAACTTATCTAGAAAATTCTTGAAAACTCTCTTCATCAAATCCATAAAAGCTGAGGACGCATTAGTCTAACCAAATGACATAACCAAAAACTCAAAATGCCCATGACGTGAGCCAAACACCGTCCGCGGAACATCTGAATCCCGAATCCTCAACTGGTGATATCCCGAACGAAGATCAATCTTGGAAAACACGGCACTACCACGCAGTTGGTCAAATAAATCATCAATCCGAGGCAGAGGGTACCTGT
The DNA here is from genome assembly GCA_039583875.1 of Platanthera guangdongensis. Lineage (NCBI taxonomy): Eukaryota > Viridiplantae > Streptophyta > Magnoliopsida > Asparagales > Orchidaceae > Platanthera > Platanthera guangdongensis. Next base: position 74,541,291 of record CM077149.1, on the reverse strand, counting down.
TCTTAATAGTAACCTTGTTCAGCTCTTTATAGTCGATGCATATCCTCATCGACCCATCTTTCTTCTTAACGAACAGCACTGGTGCACCCCAAGGAGAAGAACTCTAGCTTATAATACCTTTTGCCAACATCTCATCCAGCTGGATTCGCAACTCTTCCAGCTCTCGCGGGGCCATCCGGTACGGCGCCTTCGTAATAGGACGCGTGCCTGGCTCCAAATCTATAACAAACTCAAGATCTCGATCGGGTGGAAGACTGGGAAGATCGTCAGGAAACACATCAGAGAAGTCACACATCATAGGAATCTCCTCCAAACACGGCGCACTAACAACTGTCCCTACTAGAGAGACCACACAGGCAAAGCATCCAGAATCAAGCAACTTTCGAGCACGTACCGTAGAAATGACTGGAGACTCCTGGAGAGAATACCCATAAACGCTACCTGGCTAACTGGTGTCTACTGATATTCGCAAGGAGAAAATAACCAAACTAACAATCCAACAAGACAAGTATACCTATCGAAATGCAGCTAGGGGACACAGGTGTCGTATTAAAATTCGGGAACCGTTAATTAATCTTACTCACACGAAAAGCATTATCTTATCGAAGAATGTTTTAGGGTTTAAGAGATTACTAAAATGCGATTGAGGAGAGAAGTATTATGCTAAGAAAGAAAAGCTTGCGGAAAAATAGAGAGCTATTAAAACGATTACAGCGAGGGATTAAGACAATGAAAGAGAAGAGCACTCGATCGAGGATCACCTCGGCTGAAGTTGATTAAGAAATGCGAAAATAAACTTTTACTTAATAAAGATAAAACCTTGACTGTGGAGGTTCCATAAGTGTAAACACGCTTCTCTCGAAGTCGTGCCTACCTGAGCTTAGGAATGCTCAACCGAACTCTCGTCCGATCGGAGATCTAAAGCTCGCTTTTAGCTGTGAACCCCTCTATTGGATTTCACTCCAATCCAGGAGATTTAACGTCTGCCACTCTCGAGGGGTGCGTGCAACTCTCTTTACTCTTGAGTGCTTACTTCAAACTATCAGCCTCTCGGCTAGCCAAGAATGAAAGCTAATGATGGAAAATATACATATTGATGATATATCTCCAAGCAGGGTTTTTAATTAAGAGTAATTCAAGGTATAAATTTAGAAAGAAAAAGTAGAGTTAAAACATCATAACTTAATCAACTCGAACCTCGGATCATCAAGATCGAGTACAAGGAGGATTAGTTACTCATGGTGAAATGGAGAAAAGAAGATGCGTAGAAGAAAATAATGAAAACAAAGAAGAAATGAAAAAGAAAACAACACTTCTTTATTAATGGAAATAGGGATCTTACAACTTGAAAACCAGAGATTACAAGTGCATGGAAAGTAAACTACACTATCATTAACATTATGCTACAGAAAGAAGCAAGGAGCTAATACATGGAAATCATTAAGCTAGAGATAAGAAGAACTAAAAATGAAGAGACATGCTTGAAAAAGTTCAAAAATACAAAGGACAGAACCTCCCCTCTCAATCCAAAAGGTGTGTCTGAACCCTTGGAGATGGGCTCTATTTATAGATTTTTTCGGGTCGGGTCACGCCCCCCTGTCATGCCTGGGTCGGGCGTGACCCTGGGGCGTGACCCTGGGGCGTGACACATTCGGTGCGACTTTTTCAGGCTGGAATTTAATTCTGGCGAAGTAGCTGAAGTACACGCCCACATGTCACGCCCTAGTAGGGCGTGTACCTGGGGCGTGTTCTTTGCGCCGTGACTTTGTTGAGCTGTAATTGAATGATGGAGGTGACGGGCGTGCTTGTTGAAGTACACGCCCATATGTCACGCCCGGGTCGCGCGTGCCCCGGGGGCATGACACTTTCGGTGCGACGGTGGAGCGGGAAAAACGAGCGCATTGCGGAGATTCCTCGGAACCTGGGGACACGCCTCTAGAACACGCCCGTGTCGAATGTGACACGGGCATGACAGAGGGCGTGTACACTAAGTTTCCACGGAATGCAGTTTTGGACCAATTGCTTCATTCCTCTGGGTTACATGCCCTAGGTACACGCGTGGGTAGGGCGTGACCTTGGGGCGTGTCACAGCAAAATTCGGCTGAAAGCCGTGAAAACCTGCAAAAAGCAGAAAAAACGCATTAGCGACAAAAATATATACAAAGGGGAATCAAAATAAGTACTTTACAAGACATGATTTGTTTTAAAACCCTAAAAATACCCTAATAAAATTGACTGCAAACCATATTATCAAATTCCCCCAAGCTTAAGTTTTGCTTGTCCCCAAGCAAAGATATAAAAACTAGATAATCATAAACAGTGACTAATTCAAAAAAGTTTTAATCATGCTTACACGAGTACTATGCGAAATTCCAGGTATGGAGAATGTAAAACGTAAATCTAAAACAATTATTTTGGTATCGTTTAACTTTTATAAACTTTACTTAATAAAAATAAATCATCCAGAATTTTGACGAAATTCTTTAAATAGATTTAAGCAAGGCAACGAAAATGAAAAGAACGTATTGAGTTATTACTAGATCCAAGCAACACATTATAATTATATCAATTAAATAACAAAAATCTAAGTTTAAATCCAAAACTAAAACTGATTTACTTTTCTTCTTTTCTTAGTTGTTAAATAAAATTTAAAAAGGCGTGAATCAAAATGACTTAATAGGACCGAAATGTTTGGTTTAGGATTATGAATAGGAGTGGAATTGAAATATAAACATGGAGGCTTAAAATCACACTAAACCAAAACAACGAGTTTCAATAAAAATTTTATTTTAAACAAAATTTGTATATATATATATATATTTTGTCTTTCTTTTTCTTCTTTATTATTATTTTTTTTTCATCATTCATTTTTTTTCTTTTTTCAAAACAAATTGGCCAGAAAAAATCAAACATTGCTTTTGAGTACACTTTTTTCAACAATTTCTCCAAAGATAACACAAAATTTCCTATCATGAAAATTTTAGAATGAAACTCAAAAAATTTAGTGTGATTAGATAGGTAGGAATTTTGGCTTTGGTGAAAATGAAATGCTATGTGGAGTTATCAAATGAATTTTGAAAAAAAAGGCTCAAAAGCGGCTAACTAGTGGTAAAAGATTTTAGGTTGGCAGGAAAGCTCAAACGTAAACAAAAATGGCCTAAATCATTTTCACGCTTTTTAAATTTATTTAAAACATAGATTTGAAAAATTTCAAAAAGCAAGTTCGAGATAATAAAAGAAGATTGATGAAATTATCTTGAAAATAAAAATAATATGTGACTTGGATCATTCATATCTACTACGTTATTCAAAAGTTGTCCTTACAAAAATTATCTAAAGACGAAAAGAAAAATAGTAGATGATAAATTTTAGAGAAAGTAAAGAAAATAAAGAACGGAAAACCATAATAGAAATGCGCGTTTTAGAGAAATATTTCACCTTAACATGCTACCGTGAATTAGAAACACAGCATGGCCAATATTTTACTTGTGAAATATGATAAAAAATGATTAGAAAAATTATAATTAACTGCGTTGTTTATAAAGAAGTTTGAGAAAAACAAAACATAAACATGGGACACTTATTGAAATACCAAAATGCAGCTATATATATATTTTTTGGATTTTTGGATTTTTTGGATTTTTGAAGAATATTTACAAAAAAGTAAAAGATATTTACAAAAAGCAAAAAGAAGGAGGAAGTCCTCCACCAAGCTTAAAATCTACATTCTCCTCAATGGAGAAGGAGGTTGGAGAACGAGAGAAAATTAAAGTACAGAAATGAAAGACAAAATTGAAAAACAGGTACTTCCCCGGTTTTATTTTGCAGCTAAAGCTCAGTGATGCCGCTCCCCCATGCTTATGCTTTGAGTCTTCTGGAAAGGTCTTTTGTAGGACTTTGTGATGGATTTAGCAGCATTGGACCAGGCGATCGCAGAAGCTTGAGCTTGGCGGAACCATCCGGGGCAAAAAATGTAAGAAGAAAGAAAAAAATAAAAAAAATAGATTGGGTTGCCTCCCAAGAGCGCCCTTTGTTTAAAGCATCGTTTGAGCTCGACGCATTAAAAAAAATATTGTCCGAACGATTATTTGTCCAAAGTAGCAAGTAACTATACGGTGTCCAGTTAGTTTAAAGTTCGTGTAGAAGAATATTAATACATTTTGGACTGACATCACCACAGAGATAAAGTTTAAGACGTTGCCCATTCACTTTGAACTCACCCTTTTCAGGGTGCGAAACTAAAACCGTGCCATACGGAAAAATTTCTTTTACTGTAAATGGCCCAGACCATCGTGATTTTAGCTTTCCCGGAAATAAACGTTATCGGGAGTTATATAAAAGAACTTGGTTGCTCGGCTTAAAGGTTTTTGGGTACCTAAGATGTTTATCGTGGAAATGCTACGTCCGCTCTTTATAAAATTTATTATTTTCATAAGCGTTAGAGCGCCACTCGTCGAGTTCGTTAAGTTGGAATTTTCTAAAATTGCCGACAGAGTGGGGATCGAAGTTAACAAATCTTAAGGCCCAAAAAGCGCGATGTTCTAATTCTACGGGCAAATGACACGATTTTCCATAAACCAACCGATATGGCGTACATCCGAGGGCGGTTTTGTATGCTGTTCAGTAGGCCCATAGAGCATCGTCTAATTTTGCTGACCAGTCTTTTCTAGATATAGAAACAGTTTTTTCTAAATTTCTTTTTATTTCTCTATTTACTACTTCGACTTGTTCGTTAGTTTGGGGGTGGTAGGCAGTGGAAAGCTTATGAGTAACGCCATATTTAGTTAGGATTTCTGAAAATTGCGCGTTACAGAAATGGGAACCCCTATCACTAACAATAGCGCGCGGCGTACCGAAGCGAGAAAATAATTTTTTTAGGAAATTAACTACGACTCGGGCGTCATTTGTAGGAAGAGCTTGGGCTTCGGCCCAACGCGAAACATATTCAACGGCAACTAAAATGTACTTATTCCCGAAGCTAGAAGGAAAAGGGCCGACAAAATCAATCCCCCAGAGGTCGAAAATTTCGCACTCTAGGAAATAATTTTGTGGCATTTCATTTTTATTCGAAATATTCCCCGAACGTTGGAAACTATCACACCTACTCACAAATGCATGCGCGTCTTTAAACAGGGTAGGCCAGTAAAAACCCGCGCTTAACACTTTGTGAGCGATGCGAGCAGCTTGATAGTGTCCACCTGTCGGTCCTTCATGCAAATGTTTAATAATTTTTAATACTTCTTCATACGAAACACACCTCCTTATCATTTGGTCGGCAAAAATTCTGAAAAGGTGCGGGTCCTCCCAAAAATAGTTCTTCAGCTCAGAAAAGAATTTCTTCTTTTGCTGAGATGAAAACTCTTTTGGGAGCATACGAGCCACTAGATAGTTGGCAATGCGGGCAAACCAAGGAGAAGTAGATGTGTTAATTATGAACAGCTTCTCATCGGGGAAATAGTCATTAAAAGAATTTTCGTCTAATTTTTCTGTAAACGGGTTGTCTAGGCGCGAAAGGTGGTCGGCGGCCAAGTTCTCGGCTCCTCGCTTATCACGAATCTCTAAGTCAAACTCCTGCAGGAGTAAGACCAAGCAAATCAAGCACGGCTTGACATCCGTTTTGGAATGAAGATATTTGAGGGCCGAGTGCTCCGTAAAAACAATAATTTTTGAAAGAGTAATATAAGGATGAAATTTATCAAAAGCGAATACTACGGCTAGGAGCTGCTTCTCGGTCGTGGTGTAATTTTCCTGTGCAGATGTGAGTGTCTTACTAACGTAATAGATGGGGTGGAAGTGTTTAGATATGCGTTGGCCTAAAACGGCTCCCGCCGCATAACTACTCGCATCGCACATTATCTCAAATGGAAATTCCCACACTAGAGCTATCATGATTGGGGCATTAACTAATTTTTCTTTTATTAAATTGAAGGCAGCTAGACAGAGGTCATCAAAGATGAATGGGGCGTATTTTTCTAAGATATGGGTAAGGGGCTTGGTGATTTTGGAAAAGTCTTTTATGAAGCGGCGGTAGAAACCCGCGTGACCTAGAAAACTTCTTATAGCTTTTATGTTCGTAGGTGGCGGCAGCTTCTCGATAACTTATATTTTCACAACGTCTACTTTAATACCTCTTTCAGAAATTTTATGTCCCAAAACTAACCTTTCCCTCACCATAAAATGACATTTTTCCCAATTTAAGGCGAGGTTAGTTTCTTCGCATCGCTCTAAGACGTTTTCAAGGTTCTCTAAGCAACTATCATAGGAATCACCGAACACGGAGAAATCGTCCATGAAAACTTCCATGATGCTTTCTACGTACTTGTCAAAGATAGCGAGCATACATCGCTGGAATGTAGCTGGCGCATTGTACAATCCAAACGGCATTCTTCGGTAGGCGAAGGTGTCGAAGAGACAAGTAAACGTAGTTTTTTCCTGGTCCTCGGGAGAGATGGGGATTTGTAAATACCCCGAGAGGCCATCGAGAAAACAATAAAAGCTATGTCCGGAAAGTTGTTCTAAAATCTGATCGATGAATGGCAAGGGGAAGTGATCCTTGCGGGTGGCGTCATTTAGCTTACGGTAATCTATACACATTCGCCAACTGGTCACCGTTCTTGTCGGGATTAATTCATTATTTTCATTACTTATTATCGTTATCCCTCCCTTCTTTGGTACTACCTAGACAGGGCTAACCCACTTACTGTCTGATATAGGATAGATAATTCCGGCGTCTAACAACTTCATAACCTCCCCCTTAACTACTTCTTTCATGTTTGGGTTTATACGACGCTGAGGTTGGATAGAGTTATGCGAATTATCTTCCATTAATATTTTGTGTGTACAGAAGGATGGGCTCATGCCCTTGATATCAGAAATCTGCCAAGCAATGGCTCGGTGATGCTTACATAAAATTAAAAGGAGTTTATCATTTTGCGAATCCGTAAGATAGGCTGAAACTATGACGGGCAGCTTAGAATCCTTTTCTAAGAAAACGTATTTAAGGTGCTCTGGTAGTTCTTTCAGTTCCAGGGTAGGGGGGTCTTCATATGACATTTTTGAAATCTGATCTTTTTCAAAAACAATATGTTCATAAAATTTTTATTTGTATGGTAATTTGAAAGGGGTGGGGCTAGCGGAGAAGGCAGCTTCTCGCAGCGATTCAGTTGGAGGAGTAGAAGAGGACAAAATCAGAAAATTCTTTTTCAAAATCAGAGAGGTGAGAGGAGGACTCTTCACTTAAATGTAGCGATTCAGTTGGAGCAGTATAAGAAAGAAAATCAGAAAATTTCTTTTTCGAAATCAGAGAGGTGAGAGGAGGACTCTCCACTTACGACATTTACAAAGAAACATGAGTCATCATTGGCTAGGGTGTTTTTCATCGAGGGGGTGATAGAGAAAGTTACTTCGTCGTCGCCTACTCGAAGGAAGAGCTTACCATTGCTTACGTTAATGATAGCTCGGGAGGTGGCAAGGAAGGGGCCGGCCAAGGATCAGGGGGACCTCGACGTCTTCTTCGATGTCCAAAATGACAAAGTCCCACCGGGAAGATGAACTTGTCGACTTGACTAGGACGTCCTCCACTATACCTAAGGGTATTTGACCGATCTGTCGGCGAGCTGGATACTCATGCGTGTGTGTTGAGACTACCAATTCCTACTTTTTAAACAACGTGAGGGGCATAAGATTTATACTCGCACATAGGTCGGCTAAAGTGTGTTGACAAAGAGATCACCAAAGACACACGGGATAGAGAAACTACCCCGGTCACTGATTTTCTTCGTAATCCGTTTGTCAAAACTGCCGAGCACTCGGCATTTAACGTGACATGCGAAAGGTTCTCTAACTTTTCTTGTTGGTCAGGAGGTCCTTAAGGTATTTGCGTACTTCGCATCTGGATATGGCTCGTCGTGGAAAGGCAGATTTATGTGGTTTTGTTTAAACATTTCTAAAAATGCTGTATTGATCGTCCTGTCGTTGTTTATTAAGTTCAGAAGGTATGGCGGGGATGGATTATTTTTAAAGGTGGGTGGTGGAGTGAGTTCTTTTTCTAAAAACAGGGTGATAACTTCTTCGGCAGAAGGTGGAATATTTAAAACGGGGAGCGGAGCTTTGATTTTTTAAAGCGGGAGCGGAGCTTTGATTTTTAAAGCGGGAGCGGAGCTTGCCTCAGGTTCTTCACTTACTATACCAGGAACTTCTTCCACTCCGAAGAGTTATAGCTTTTGCTTCTCTCTCGGGTTGGGCTCGGTATTGGAAGGAAGAGCCCCTACGGGTCGCTCAGAAATTATTTTAGCGAGCTGACTCCTACCTGATTTTCTAAATTTTTAACGCTTCCAGTTAAGGTTCTAATCGTAGAATCATTAGCATTCATGTATTTTTAAAACATTTCCTCCAAACTTGGAGGTTTGGAAAACTTTGAGGAGGTGTGGTGGTGCAGAAAAATCACTTTGCGGTGGCGGCGCGCACAGCATTCGATGGATTGCTCCACGAAAAATTCGGATGATTTCTTAACGCAGGATTATAAACTATTCGGAAAATTAAAACCAGGAGGATGAAAATTTGCAGCAGAAGAATTATTAAAAGTAGTTCTTGGCATATTATTTACATAATCCAAATGTTCGGGGGGAGGAGTTGCAGATTCCCATACATGAGGGGCGGAGGCAGCAGTCATCTCCGTAATTTTTTTGCTTAATATTTCAACTTGAAGTGCGAGTTGGGAGACGTTGTCCACTTGAAAGAGACCTGCAGGTTTGTTTGGGCGGGACCTAGGCACATTCCACTTGTAAGTGTTCATGGCCATGTCCTCAAACATCTAAAGAGCCTGCTTCGGGTCTTATGGTTTACAGTACTGCCAGAGCTGCGTCTATCATTTGCTTGTGCTTTGATTTAGCCCATTATAGAACGTATGCACCTGCAACCATACAGGCAGAGCGTGATGTGGGCATCATCTTAATAATTCTTTAAATCTTTCCCAGGTTTCGTAAAGGGTCTCAGAGACTATTTGTCCAAAGGCCTAAATGTCATTCCTAAGTTTTGTAGTTTTAGCAGGCGGAAAATACTTCGCCAAAAATTTTTCAGTTAATTGCGTCCGAGTAGTTATGCTATTTTTAGGAAGGGTGTTCAGCCACTGCTTAGCCTTAATTCTAAGAGAGAAAGGAAATAGCCTAATAACATCATTTGTGACACCATTTATCTTGAAGAGTGTCACAAATCTCAGGAAAGCTGGTTATGTGTGTGCGTTCGGATCTTCATCTTGAAGCCCGTCAAATTGCACATACTGCTGCACTATTTGAATTATGCTAGGCTTCAGTTCGAAATTATTATTTGCTATTGCAGGGCGAACTATACTAGATTCGTACCCTCGAGATTCGGTCGTGCATAATAGGACATAGGCCTTTGCACGGCTTCCTCCACGTTGGGTTCTTCCATTCTTAAAGTATAAAATGACTCGGAATCCTCAACCAGCACTTGGGTAGTAGGGCCTTGAAATCGCGATATTCTCCAAAGAGTACGCTCAATTTTGTGGTCCAGGTCCAAAATAACCGACGGACTCCCGCGGGTCATACTAGAAGAAGAGAAGAGAAGAAAGATGAATAAAATAAACTAGAAAAAAAGAGCTAATGATGTTTGTTTTTTTTGAAATATATTTTTTTATGTTTTAACTCCCGAACTTCCCAAGGGCTACCCGGTGAAGGGTTCGCAAGGTACTAGACAAGGTAGTGGCATCTAGAGCCACTTTGCCCTTTTCGAGAGAGTTAGGTGGTGTAGAAAAATTTATGATGTGGGGAGGGTGAGAAAGAGAAGTGATAAAATTAATAGATTCGTGTTTTCAAATTATTAACAGAAGTTGCTTCCCCGGCAACGGTGCCAAAAACTTGGTGTCTACTGATATTTGCAAGGAGAAAATAACCAAACTAACAATCCAACAAGGCAAGTATACCTATCGAAATGCAGCTAGGGGACACAAGTGTCGTATTAAAATCCGGGAACCGTTAATTAATCTCACTCACACGAACACCATTATCTTATCGAAGAATGTTTTAGGGTTTAAGAGATTACAAAAATACGATTGAGGAGAGAAGTATTATGCTAAGAAAGAAAAGCTTGCGGAAAAATAGAGAGCTATTAAAACTATTACAGCGAGGGATCAAGACAATGAAAGAGAAGAGCACTCGATCGAGGATCACCTCGGCTAAAGTTGATTAAGAAATGCGAAAATAAACTTTTACTTAATAAAGATAAAACCTTGACCGTGGAGGTTCCATAAGCATAAACACGCTTCTCTCGAAGCCGTGCCTACCTGAGTTTAGGAATGCTCAACCGAACTCTCGTCCGATCGGAGATCTAAAGCTCGCTTTAAGCTCCAATCCAGGAGATTTAACGTCTGCCTCTCTCGAGGGGTGTGTGCAACTCTCTTTACTCTTGAGTGCTTACTTCAAACTATCAGCCTCTCGGCTAGCCAAGAATGAAAGCTAATGATGGAAAATATACATATTGATGATATATCTCCAAGTAGGGTTTTTAATCAAGAGTAATTCAATGTATAACTTTAGAAAGAAAAAGTAGAGTTAAAGCATCATAACATAATCAACTCGAACCTCGGATCATCAAGATCGAGTACAAGGAGGATTAGTTACTCATGGTGAAATGGAGAAAAGAAGATGCGTAGAATAAAATAATGAAAACAAAGTAGAAATGAAAAAGAAAACAACACTTCTTTATTAATGGAAACAGGGATCTTACAACTTGAAAACCAGAGATTACAAGTGCATGGAAAGTAAACTATACTATCATTAACATTATGCTACAGAAAGAAGCTAGGAGCTAATACAGGGAAAGCATTAAGCTAGAGATAAGAAGAGCTAAAAATGAAGAGACATGCTTGAAAAAGTTCAAAAATACAAAGGACAGAACCTCCCCTCTCAATCCAAAAGGTGTGTTTGAACCCTTGGAGATGGGCTCTATTTATAAATTTTTTCGGGTCGGGTCACGCCCCCCCCCCCCCTGTCACGCCCGGGTCGGGCGTGACCCTGGGGCGTTACACATTTGGTGTGACTTTTTCGGGCTGGAATTTAATTCTTGCGAAGTAGCTGAAGTACACACCCATATGTCACGCCCTGGTAGGGCGTGTACCTGGGGCGTGTTCTTTACGGCGTGACTTTGTTGAGCTGGAATTGAATGCTGGAGGTGACGGGCTTGCTTGTTGAAGTACACACCCATATGTCACGCCCGGGTCGGGCGTGCCCCGGGGGCATGACACTTTCAGTGCGACGGTGGAGCGGGAAAAATGAGCGCATTGCAGCGATTCCTCGGAGCTTGGGGACACGCCTCTAGAACAAGCCCGTGTCGAATGTGACACGGGCATGACAGAGGGCGTGTACACTAAGTTTCCACGGAATGCAGTTTTGGACCAATTGCTTCATACCTCTGGGTTATACGCCCTAGGTACACGCCCGGGTAGGGCGTGACCTTGGGGCATGTCACAGCAAAATTTGGCTGAAAGCCGTGAAAACCTGCAAAAAGGAGAAAAATCGCATTAGCGACAAAAATATATACAAAGTGGAATCAAAATAAGTACTTTACAAGATATGATTTTCTTTAAAACCCTGAAAATACCCTAATAAAATTGACTGCAAACCGTATTATCACTGACCGTTATCTTTGACGAAGTCCCAGCGCTTACACTTGCACTGGATAACTGCATCGTACCTGGACAACCAGTCCATGCCCAAGATAACGTCGAAGTCGTCCAGGTCAATCACCTTTAGATCTGCCTTTGCTAGAAAATCCCCCAACAAAATCGGTCAGTCGTGGACACCCAGGTCTGAAACCACAGAGTCACCGGAGGGGAACTTAACGCAAATGGCAGCACCAACACGATCTAGGCCCAAACTGAACCGCTCCACAAATGCCCTAGCCACAAACGAGTGGGTAGCGACGGAGTCGAAGAGAACGCACGCCCAGCGGTTCTTTACCTTAAATCGTCCTACAAATTGAACACGCATCTAAGGCAACAAATGCTAAAGCGAAAACTACAACCAAAAATGGAACATGACAAAATGGCTGGGGAGGAGTCGAACCTGAGATAACCTGGGTCGAAGTCTGCGCTTCGTCTATCGAAAGCACATTCAGCTTCCCCTTTCCTTTATCCATTTGCTGAGGCGGTGGCAAAGCCTTGAGGGGAACTGGCTGTAGAACAGGCTGGATCTGTGGGCACCTTGTCTTGAGATGACCCTTCTGCCCACACTGAAAATAGACTTTATCTTTTAACCAGCAACGGGCAACATCATGCCCCTTCATTCCACATAAGGCACACACCAAGTCTCCTCTGGGAGCACCCTGAATGGCATGCATCTGTTGCTTCTTCTGCGCTCCCAACCTTTTGAAACACCTCTCAAAGGGGTGGCCTGGCCGTCCATAGAAGCTTCAAACCACTTTGTTCTTCTTTCTCGAGACAGCATTAGGCTCCTGAGGTCTCTTCCCTCCACTGGACTTCCGCTTATCCTTCCTCATCTGCTGGACTCTAATCTTGGCATTCTCAATGGCGTCGACCTTCAAGGCAGCTTCAACCACGCTGGCATAACTGACTGCTCCGTAGGCATTCGGTAACTGCTGAATGTCGCTTCTTAGTCCACCTAGATACCGTTTAACTCGATCTGCTTCAACACTCACCAGACAAGGAGCAAACAGACTCAACTTGCTAAACTCAATCTCATACTCACTAACCGTGAGTTTCCTCTACTTCAAATGAAGGAAGTCATTCATTAGCCGGTCCCGCTCGACTGAAGGCAGAAACTTACTTAACAACATCATCTTAAATGACTCCCAAGTGCATCCTGCCACCAAGCTCTCTTTCTCCCTCAGCCACCAACTCTTTGCTAAGCCCTTGAGCTGGTAGGCAGCGAGCATCACTCTCTGATCATCCGCAAACCCAGAGTAAGAGAACATCTCTTCGATGGAAATCAGGCAGTCATCCAAAATCATGAAATCTGCATGCCCATCATAAGTAGGGGGCCTAAGCCGCTGAAATTGGGATATGAACGCCATCTCCGGGTGCACCACAACCAAAGGCACGGGAGGAGGTGGAGGGGTAGGAACAGCTACCCCCTCAGCGGGGTCCTGAACTCTCGGAGTCTATCCCGCCACCACTGCTACAAGAGACTGAATCAGAGCATCCATATCCACTACCTGTCTCGATAATGCCTCATTACTCTGTCGCAGGCTTTCTATCAACGCCTCGCTCTGCTCTCCCGACGTCTCACCCTCTGATTGGGGAGTCGATCTCATCGCAGGACATCTCGCCATCCTATAATCGCAAAAGCTTTAGACAAAACCTAGCCTAACAGCTAGAACAAAACTACCCGGTACAGACAAACACACTTAAATATGAACTTCAACTTCTAAACTTGCTCTGGGATTTGTTTTTTCCATGATGATATTATGCTTAATCTATGATGGTTCACCACCATCATACTAACTCATGTGCCTAAACCATGAATGTATGTATTTGTATTCTTTTTGACTCAAAACTATGCGTGTACATATGCCATCATGCAAATCTTTAGCTTGGCACGTTGTGCTTATGAAATGTTATGCTATGCATGATGTGTTATGCATTATAAAAAAAGCCTTAATGCATTCCATGGGCGGCGTACACATGAAAATATTATGCATCCCATAATACATAACATTTCCATGCAACAAAAAAAAGAAAACGTGCTAGCCGCATTCATGTGGTGAGGTTATGCATCCAATACTACATAAACCTCACATGTTGCCTCCTATGGTGGATCCATATACAAACACATATTATGCATCCCATACTACATAATATGCCCCGTATACTTCTTCATGCTCAAGAGTGTAGTGTTCGTGCTTTAGCCAAGATGTACTGATGACATATCTGTGTGTGTATGGTATGACGCTAACTACTAATGCAAACAAGGGAAAGGTTGCCCGACCAATTGTCAAGCAACCTCCCTCTGATACCAACTATCACAACCCGCATTTTCTCGACGATTACACCACATCAGAGCAAGAGAAAATACGTGTCGTGATGCCACGACATACAGGGGATAACTGCACACGTTCAGGAAAAACTCGAAACCTTAGATTTTAAGGAAAATCATAGTTTAATATGAAAGAAAACCAGTTATATTTAATGGTCGTATCCCTCGGCACAGTGGATCATCTAGTCCACAATTAAAAGTATATTTATACGCAGTAGAAAATACTTTGGTTAAATTGAGTTGACACCCTAAATGAGCTTAAGTGTCCCCGAGGGACGACTCATGGTATGCACGACTCTAAGGTTAGTATGGCATATAAAAATGTAGTCTTTATGCTAAAGGAAAAGTAGTGTCTTAGTTTTATAAATATGACATGCATGAGATACATATAGTAATGCTTTTAGGGTTTAAAAATATCTAACATGCAATCTAGCATAAAACATCCCTAGAAGCAAGTAAACAACCACAAATAGGCAAAAAAATAGCAGTTTTAGTTCATACCCAGCATCGCAAGAAAGCCACCAGTGGGCGTCAATAACCTGACACGAACCCACTGGTGAGTATGCATGTCTATACAGAAAGAAAAAGAACTACCTCACAAAAATTGAGGAACAGCAATCTCAGCTACCCAAGAGGCCACAAGCAAGCCCCTCCAAAAGAACCAGTCGCCCAACTGCCAACAACCTGGACCTGAGGCATTCAAGAAAAGAACACCTCAGTAAGAAAATAATCAAAACGGTAAATAGAGCATTAGATTTATGAGCAAATAAGAAGGGTTTACCAACCAGGCAACAAAATGCTATCAGTAAAAGAAAGGACATGACAGTAAGAAAAGAACAATGTCTGAAGAACAGCAAAAGCACACCAAGTGCGAGTAATGAAAAAAACATGCCCTACAAAAGAGACTGCAACAGCAACAAGACATATACATATATGCCAAAAGAAATAGCCATAAAATAGGAAAGGAACTAATAGTCCTAACTTGTGGGTTAATGGCAGGGGTCAAAACATGGATCTAAATACAGAACCAAAACCAGATCCAAAAATGGCTAAGGGGTCAAACAATGGCAGCTCTAGGGTCCCACACACACCAACTCAAACTGGGGCAAAAGGTGGTGGCCACAGCTCTCCACATAAAACCACCCCTCCAGAGGCACCAAAACTCCACCACCTGCCACAACCCAAGAGTCGGCATGCAAAAACTAGCTGAAAACCCAATACCCCCTAGGGAAAAGTCACACTAACAATCCTAAGGAAACACATGAACCCAAGGCAGAAACGTCGAGCCCACTCGACGCGGCGTTTAGTAAGCTCCACTCACTTGACGCCAAAATACTTAGCAGCAAAACCTACGCTGGATGACGACGTTGAGTGAACTCGGCTCACTCAACACTGTCAGCGCTTTGTACTTAGGTTAAACATAAATTTTAGTTAAAATCGCAGCCTAAACTCTCTCAACACGTGGAAACAGAGAGTTGGAAATTTAATTCCAACTCTCCCTTCTATCCAATCTACTCGGGGCTACTGCAACTATACTTAAACTACAACTAAACGCAGCCATACCCTAACTATAGCTACCCATTGGACACCAGACCGTGAATAATAAAAAAAACACTAGCCAAAATTCCTAGACAACCTAAATCGAACATGGCTGAATTTTAAGAACAATATACATCAAAGTAACTAGGTAAAAGGGGGTCAAATTGGCAAGCGCAAGGAGCCACTTGCCTTACCACCAAGATGCAGCGATTGCAACACAAAAACTGGCTTTGGCGGCAAGATCGGCAACCTACAGGTCAAAAGCAAAGATTTAGAGAAGAAGAAAAGAAATCAAAAAAAAATTTTAACTCCTAAAATCAGCCCTAGATCAAGAATGACTTACATGGAAGGGAAGATCTAGATGAGAGCAATCCCAATCCGCTATCGCACGAGAAAAAATCGAGATAAAATCCTCAAGAAATCACCGTCCAAAACTCCAACACCACCACAGGCTAAAACCTTCTGCTGGAACAATTCCATGATCGGGAAAGGAGAAAATGAAGAGGAATAGTCACGTACGGCCAAAAAAAGGGTTCCCAGAAAAAAAGTACGGAACATGCCACGTACAAGCCCGTGACATGCCCGTGTCACGGGGCGTGTACTCACTCACCTACCCACTTGACGATCGTCGAGCTCAGCACACCGAAACAGGGGACACGCCCGTGTCATAGGCCGTGTACCAACCTAACTAGCGCTCGACAATCGTCGAGCGCAGATCGCCGACCAGGAGTCAAGCCCTATAACATGCCCGCTTCAGATCTGTCACGCCCGTGTTAGGGGGCGTGAGCTCACCCAAACGCCGCTCGACTATCGTCGAGCGCAGCTCGGCGAACCAAATGGGACATGCCCTGTGACACGCCGGTTTCACAGGCTGTGTTCCTACCAAAAATGCCGGTCGACCGAATTTCATCGACCACACAACCGAGAGCTCTACCGGAGCTCGACACACCCTGGGTCATGCCCGTGACCAAGGCCGTATCACCCAAACATACACAAAAAATAGCTAAAATCCTTAGCTAAAAAAAGAAACAAGGCACCAACCTAACAAGCTCGGCCACACCAGACCATGCACATCACATCAAACATACAACTAACATAACAAACATCGAAACGACGCGAAAGCAAACTATCTCGGAATTCGACCAAAACCCGCACCGTAGCTAGACACCCAAGCCACGAAAACAATGGTGAGGTCGAAAACAACATCCGACGATCTCACACTCAGGCTAACACCTCCCGAAGCCAAAACACAAGAATTCCCAAAGAGGCCCAACTGAGTTACCAAAACAGACTCCAGCTAGCTGGGGAATCTTGCTAATAGGCTACAACTAGGCTACACAAGGAACCTAAAGAGCTAAGACCACGCTCAACAATGGCGAAAGGCCGAAAATGAGTCATCGTAACGCCAATCAAAGATAAAACAAAACACAGAAAAATTGGGGGCGTTACACGGGCTGTGTCCGAGCTCGGTTTACGAATGACGTCTGGGGTCCATAAGGGTCGTCACTTCCTTCCAATAACATGTCTTCTTCGTAAATAATTGCTGGGCCAGATCTATCCGGAGAACTCCACAGATGCAACACCATAAGAGCTTGAAATAGAGCTTGGAGTTTGGAGAAGACAATGGTGGCCGGAGATGAAGCTATTGCATACTTTTGAAGGGATAATGATGGCCAGATCAACTCTCCAAGGCGGAGAGAGAAAATATCAGTCGGAGTGCAGTTTTCCCGCTCAAAGGAGCAGAAAAGGCGGGCTGGATCAGCCCTGGATCGGACTGCCCCCAAGGAAGAAGAAATCTGCGCTTTAAATAGAAGCAGGTCAGAAAAATAGGCACGCACGGTTTGGCTTGAAGGAAATTGCAAATCGCGTGTGAAGATTCTGCCCGTGCTTGAAGGAAATTGCACGGGTAATGACAGAAAGTAGGAATTCAGGACAATACAGGGGAACCGTGCGTTTTACTCACGCATGGGCGTTGCCGCCCCTGCATGACAAATCACACGATTAACCACAGAATGGAACAAACAAGAAAGCTACAGTTAAAACGTGTGCTTCCTTCGCGCACGGTTCTGAAGAAACATTGCGTTAACCGTGCGTGAAGATCATTGAGCCCGACTCGATGATATTTCGTTGTGCTCAACTAGATGATTTTCCTGAATAACAAAACACACGATCGGGCACAAACAGTACATGAATAAATTGCACGACCGTGTTTTTCCTCAAATCAAAATTCCGGCCTCAGGGAAAACACACCACCTGCACAGCAATAAATCCACACAAATAATCATATAAAACAGAACAAACAAGTATGAGGAGCTCAAAGAACTTACCCTCAACACAAGAGTGCGCTATTGCACACCTATGGGCCAAAACAGTGCACAAATTTATCATAGACCAGCCGATGCAAATATAACCGATAACCGGTTGAAATTCAATGTACGTATGAGAAAATCAGCCCAGATGAGTCCGAAAAACCCTATAAATATCGGACTCATCACACCACCAGACTTAAATATTTTCTTGTCCCGAGCAAATCATTTATCTGTGAACTAGAAAACAGCTAGCTGGTTTAGAAATTTCCAAATAAAGTAATGCGAGAAATAAAATACTTCATGGGCGTAGAAAATGTAATAGATTCAATTTTTAATTATGCTACGAAGTTTATAAATTTCGACATACGTAAATAAGTATTGTAACTACTCAAAAATAGAATCCATGAGAATCGTTCGGTCATGCGTAGGAAGAAAGTATGCAGGCCACTCAGTTGAGCA
This sequence comes from Platanthera guangdongensis, assembly GCA_039583875.1. NCBI lineage: Eukaryota > Viridiplantae > Streptophyta > Magnoliopsida > Asparagales > Orchidaceae > Platanthera > Platanthera guangdongensis. Next base: position 74,522,975 of record CM077149.1, on the reverse strand, counting down.
TTGCCAAAGACCAGGGCTCCGGATCACCTTCAAAGAAATACTTCAATGTCGGTGGCCATACGCTTTCCCGTTCACACTCGCTCCACAACGCTAGTTTGACTCAGGCGTGAATCCATGGGACTTTAGGAAAATAATGGGCTTGTGTATATATGTAGGTAAGGACGCAAAAGGATAAAAATGATGTCTACGCACAACCTTTAATGAGCTTATACAAATGAAATCCCCTCGCCAACAAAACGTGCAGGTGCACCACACCATCAGAGTTGAACTTGACAACACGGGTGTGTGCACCCCTATCACCACAATAACACCATAAACAAACTCTTCATTTTCACTTTCTTATTTTATATCAATCAGCACATATTTTTTCTTCTTCTTTTTTTATATTTTTATAATACACCTTCAGCCAAATTTTTAAGAAAACTTCAACGCACAACCATATAACAACACCACAACAACACCACCAATTGAAGAATTAACATACTAATACATCGAGATTGGGTTGTGCAACTGCGAAATGCTTTTAGGCTCTGGTTATCGCGAAGTGGGGATAAATCAATAGGAGGGTAAGCTCAAAATAGGCTAACAAGGATTAACGTTAGGAATGGGTACAAGGCTCAACCAGGCCAAAAATATGGCCTACATCACGCTCACGCTAGACTAACTATGCACCAATGCTTCGAGAGTAGCTTGGGGCAAGTTCTTAGCCACCGAGAAAGATGATAATTACTCCTGACTCGAGCAATACGAGGCTAGTGATGGTTACACACATTCCTACACTATTGTTCGATTACTCCGGATTTAATGATTTTGAGTAGTACAAACAATATTTACAAATGAAGAAAAGTATAAATCTAAGAACATAAAGAAAAATTAAATCTATACTATTTGTACACACCATGAGTACTCGATTAGAAGCACTGCACGAGTTTCACACCACTCTATCTAAAAATCCTAAGCCAACACCACTATTTTAAAGTTGATACAAAAGAAATAAATTTGACTTGAGCCGAGCGCGTGTTTATGATCACGCTCATGTGGGTGTAGGTGCACGATGAGGACAAGATAATATAAAAATAGAAAATGAAAATAAACTTTAGGTATGAAAGTGCTAATAGTGCATGTGCATAGGTAACCCACATAACTTTCCCCCACCAGACTTAAACTAAACAATCTATCCAAGATTTGCAATAAAAATAGAGAAATAAAAGTTGAGGGAGAGGTTACCCCGTGCTCATCAAATGAGCATACTAGAAGATTGATGTTAATTTCAGCCGAAAGTCCACGGCCCAAACGAACTCCACCTGCACAGGAGAACATCTCCAACCACGCATACTAAAAACATATAATCACAGCATCATATTTGAAAAATTAAAAGAGGCAAAATTGGGTTGTCTCCCAAAATCCCTTTTCTTTACCGTCCTTAAGGTGGACCAAATACCCGTTTTATCAGTTATATAAATATTGTTTAGAGCATAAATTCAAAACGCAACAAAAAAGTCTAAAGTTACACACAGCAGTAAGTAGTAAATGAAACTAAAAAAAGTAGGAAACGGGCCCCGAAGATCCTTTAATCCTCAGCTGAAGGCTGACTTATGATAGATCCCCCCAGTCACGTGAGATGAGGGCGAGGTGAATGATTTAGGGCCCAGGTAAGACGAATCTCCCCTGCCCCTAACCTCTTCCTTCTCGCACCGGAGGGTAAAATTCTTCGCCTTGCGCATGTGCAGTTCTTTTATTTTCAGATCCACGGATGGGGATCGCCAGGGTGGTATAACCACACCAACCAATTCAGTAGCATGTCTATCTTTCTCTTTGGAGGCATCCTTTCCTCACCCGCGATGGGTGAAAGATCAGCCCAAGTCACCTGTTTAACAGTCTTACAAACTTTGTTCGGATAAATCAATGTTTTTAAATCATTCTTCCGCATACTTTCTACAGCCGTGCTCAGCTCATGTTTCTTCTTAACTGAATCTTGTTTCACATCAAGTTACTCTATCTATGTCTCTCCTTCCGCTAACGTCTACTGTTCTGCCACTTTCTTAACCCGATCTTGCTCATTCAGTCGATAACATGTCTCAGCAGCACTAGATAAATCATTAGATAACAAAACATTCAATTTCAGAAGTTCTCCATGTTCATTTAAAATTATAGGGGAAGTGACGACGGTAAAGGCAAATCGACCTTGGAAGCCAAGGTGACACTGCTCGCATTAAATTGTAATGCAGCTTCACTTGCTTTTAGGAATGGGACACCTAAGATGGGTTTTGACTTATTTCCCATGGGTCCTAACACCTGAAAGTCAGTGACTATAGCATCCCCATTCAGAACCACTTCCACATCTTTAATCTCTCCATCGGTCTTTACTACTGATCCATCAGCTAGAACTAGTGACTTCCGAAAATCAAATTCGATATTTTAATTCAATTTTTCAACATCTTGCAAAGCAAGAATGTTGCATGATGATCCAGAATCACATAAAGCTGTCGTCTCCACTTCATTAATCTCACATTTAACTGCAATTTCATTTTTATCGCACTCCACCGCATCCCTAGCACTCTTCCCTTGCTCACGGGGATTCTTCTCCATTTCACTTGGGAGGGTGCCGTGAGAATGCTCGGAGAACATTTGGGCCAATTGCCCAAGCTATGTCTCCAAGTTACTCATGGAAGTGGTTTGAGTGGCTATATTAGATTGTGCCATCTCAACAAAATTCTCCATCATTTCCTCCAACGCACTCTTACGGGACACCTGCGCATTCTGATTATAACCCGTATGCGGCAGCCGCGGATGGCCACAGAGTCTCGAGCATTAAATTGATGATGGTCGCCCTACCACCTTTGACCGGGAGCATTTTGATTCCACGAGAAATTGGGATGATTTCTAGCATTGGGGTTATACACGTTATTATAAGAAGCAATGTGGTTTTACTATTTATAAAATTTACATTCTCATTAGAAGTTATACCTGACGGCTCCGCAAAGGTCTCCCCAACAGTGCATTCATAAGCATGATGGTCGGGGTTACCAAAACTCTGACACGATATGTCCATATACCGAGCTAGAGGAGGGGCTGATCTGGTCAACATCGTCCTTCCATCAAAAGTATGATGGATCGCCTCCACTTATTGCGCCTCAGCTTGTTGCACCACAACATTCACTTCAAATAAATTCATCGCCCCTTTAGGGGTATTTCATCGGGCAGTCCAGTATGTGCTATGGGAGGCAGTGTCGCGAAGTAGCCTCAATGCCTCATTAAGAGGTAGGTTCATTATTGTGCCTCCAGTTGTCGTGTCGATCATAGCCCTGAAATTAGGGTCAATAGCAAAGTAGAATATTTCAACTAAATTCCCCGGCTCACAGCCGTGATGGGGCATCAACAGTGCAGGTCAGCAAATCTCTCCCACGCCTCAAACAACGTTTCTTGGTCCAGCTGCCGAAAGGTTGCAATATCCCTACGAGCATTCAAAATATTATCCACTGGGTGGAACTTAGCCAACAACATAGAGGACAGGGCCTCCCATGTAGTAGCGGTCCTTGGAACAATAGTATGGATCCAGGTTTTGGCCTTGCCCCTCAGCAAAAACGGGAATAACTTCAACTTTACTATGTCATCAGAAACAATGGCAAAGCAGAATGTGCCGCAAATCTCCGAGAACTCTACCAGATGGAGCTGCGGAACCTCACTCGGCAAGCCCGAGAACTGAGTATTATTTTGAATCATATTCAAGATGGAAGGTTTAATCTCGAAGTGGTTGTTTACGATGGCCGGTCCGAAGCCATGGTAAACACTTCCCGCAGTAGCGGTTATAAAATCACGCGTTATCATAACATGTGGTTGGACCACCTCTTTGCCCTCAACAACCCATTCTCCATGGCCATTTCCACCTCGGCCTAAATCTTCTGTTGGGTCCGGCGTTCCTTCACTTGACCCGTGACGCTCTTCTACTTATTTAAGAAAATAAGTAGCACCCTTTCCAACAGTCCGGGCTTTTGGAACAGTTGGTTATGCGCTTGATCCTTCAATTGGTATCAAAGCAGGTCAAGAGTTCAAGGCCGAGGGGGGGGGGGGGGGGGGCGCTATTAAATCCTGATTTTTCCCATCTACCTGTGTGGGTCCGGCGGGTCAGGAAACCATGGACATGTGGTAACCCCACCTCTGAGCCGTGCAACTGTGGACATGTGGTAACCCCACCTCTGAGCCATGTGGGCCATGTGGTAACCCCACCTCTGAGCCCTGTGGGCCTTATGTTAACTCCACCTCTGAGCCGACGGGTTGTGCTGGACGCCGGGGGGGGGGGATTGTTGGGTCCGGCGTTCCTTCACTTGACCCGTGGTGCTCTTCTACTTATTTAAGAAATTAAGTAGCACCCTTTCCAACAGTCCGGACTTTTGGAACAGTTGGTTATGCGTTTGATCCTTCATCTTCCATCCTTTCTTCAACAGCAGCAGCAAGTACTTGAGCTCTCCTCGCACGTGCGGTTTCAAGCTCACACACAAGATCTTCAACCCTATCGCTGTAGTTGGGATCTGTCATACAACAAAAAAACCTTTCAAAAATACCAGAAATACTTACAAACTTTTTCAAAAGAAAAATACACGCAACGGTTGCACTCCCCGGCAACGGCGCCAAAAACTTGATGCGTCGTCGGCAAGTGTACCGGTTGCTATCAAGTAATAAAGTTGAGGAGTTGAATCCCCGGATATCGATCTCTCGAGGAGTGCAAGTAGCGAGTGTGATTTCACTATTGAAAAGGTGTCGCAAGTGTTAACGTAAACAAAGTGTGTTTTGGTTTGGAGTTTCCTAAGTTTAATACTAATAAACCTATTGCGAGTCGCCGTCACTGCGTCTCTTTGGTTGATTACTCAAGAGAGTAATCATGAAAGATGTATGAGCCAATGAGGGTTGCAATCACCTCTTCGCCACGCACGCTTCTAGCAATCGCTAGAACGACACTATATCAACTTGAACAAGAGAAAATCTGGAGCTCAAAACACAATCGAGAACTAATATATATCAACACATAGGCATGCTGAAATAGTCAAGATAACAATGTTCTTACACATCATTCCAACTTACAAATATGCAGAAAAAGAAATACTACAAGTGAAGGGGAAAAGAAACAACCAAACGCATGAAGGCTTTCCGAGATTCGCGGCTGGAGTCAAGGGTTGTCGGGCCGTGTCCGAGCTCGGTCTATGGATGACGTCCGGGGTCCAGAAGGGCTGTCAATTCCTTCATATAACTGTATTCTTCATGAATAATTGCTTGGCCGGATCAATCCGGAGAACTCCACAGATGGAGCACCCTAAGAGATTGAAATAGAGCTTGGATTTTGAAGAAGACAATGGTGGCCGGAGATGAAGCTATTGCAAGCCTTTGGAGGGAGAATGGTGGCCGAATCAACTCTCCAAGGTGGAGAGAGAAAATATCGGCTGGAGGGAAGTTTCCCGCTTAAAGGAGAAGAAAAGGCGGGCTGGATCAGCCCTTGATCGGACTGTCCCCCAGGATGAAGAAATCTGCGCTTTAAATAGATGTAGGTCAGCAAAATAGGCACGCACGGTTTGGCGCACGACCATGCGCAAACCGTGTGATATTAACTTTCAGAACAAGCCTACGGAAGGAGAAGCGTTGACCCATGCGTTTTACTCGTGCATGGATGATTCCGCCCGTACGTGAAGGAAATCACACGGGTAACGACAGAAAGTAGTAATTCAGGAAAATACAGGGGAATCGTGCATTTTACTCGTGCACGGGCACTGTCGCCCATGCCTGAACAAATCACACGATTAACTACAAAATGGAACAAACAAGAAAGCTACAGGAAAACCGTGTGTTTCATTCGCGCACGGTTCCGAAGAAACCGTGCGTTAACAGTGTGAGAAGATCGTCGAGCCCAGCTTGACGATATTTCATCGAGCTCAACTGGACGATTTTATTGTATAAGAAAACGCACGATCTGGCATAAACCGTGCGCGAATAAAACGCACGACCGTGCTTTTTCATCAAATCAGAATTCCTGACTCGGGGAAAACGCACCACCTAAACAGCAATAAATCCACAAAAATAATCATATAAAACAGAACAAACAAGTGTGAGGAGCTCAAAGAACTTACCCTTAACACAAGAGTGCACTATTTCACACCTATGGGCCAAAATAGTGCACAAAATGGTCATTGACCGGTTGATGCAAATATAACCGATAAAAGGTTGAAATGTAGTGCATGAATGAGAAAACCAACTCAGATGAGTCTGAAAAACATATAAATATCGGACTCATCACGGAACTCAGCGAAAGAAGATATCGTGCCCGAAGGAAGCTCATAAAACCACTCTCCCGTCCATCGAGAGTGGTGACTAAGAGTTTACATTTTATGGCCTCGGAGAGGCATCTCAATGCAACTGCCCCTTCAAACGCCTACAGATGGGCAACAAGATCAGTCTACCTAGAATAAAGAGGAAGACGAGGTTCTCTGAAATTGTTTGGATCTAACACCCATCAGATTCGATCAACGAAGGGGGAGGGTGTTTCAAATTCAGTAGGATAGGAAGGGCAGACTGGAGCAAGAGTATCTGCGGGATGTGCGGACTGTCGGTCTGTTAAATCGAGCTAGCGGGAAGGAGTGACCCTGGCCGCCTCCCTGAAGAAATACATCATAGAGGCGAACTAATATTCTTAAGGCCTCAGAGGAGCTGCGGACTGAGCTGGATGGCGAGGCTGAGGAGATGGCGTAACTGCCGGAGATTTCCGAAGAGGAGTTCGGCGAGCTGGAGTCTGGCGGACTGAGGTGTCCGCGGGATCTACTGTGGCCTCGGGAGCAAGCCGCTGAGGCTGTGTGATCAAAGCCTGACTGATTGTATATAAGCACTAGTCGATCTCCATGCGAGATCGTTCAGCCTCCCAACGAGTCTGTTTGATTGCTTCCCATAGATAGTCCTTTGATGAACCAGAGTGGTCTGAAAGGCAAGTTCGGCGGTCTGACATGTTTGTCCGTGGATTTCAAAAAACTGCTTGAGATATAAAGGTCGCGTGTTAACTGTTGATGTGCGAGGGAGAGAGGGAGTCGAGCATCACCAGCTTACGGTTCGAGCACCGGTGAATGGAAGGGGAAAGAGGCAACTACAAGCAGCTATCTACTAGCGGATGAGAGAAAGAATGCAAAGCCTTGAACCACGGCAATACCAGACTTCGCCCATCGCATCAACCGATCAATGACCGCAAAGCTGGAGACCGCAAAGCCTGAGATTGCAAATGAGTTGGTTACAAGTTGGAAAAGAAAAGAGCAAGAGCAGAGCAAGCTGGAGACCGCAAAGCCTGAGATTCGAGTCCGCAATCTTAAGCAGGTAGGCTCCCGAGCTCTAGTCAGCATGCTTTGAGTGTACAACATCCCCGTATTTATAGGTTCAGGGACCTGCCCAAACGTGTAGGGTTAAAATAATCGACTGCCCGGGGTACAGGAGAACCAGTCAGCGGTGATGCGATGCAAAAAAGAAAAGACATGCCAGTGTGTGCAAGTGCGTCGGACTAGGCTCGCGGGCTGGAGGTCCCATCAACTGCTACAAGGAGCGATCCTGGTTGGAGTGTCGCGACTTGGGCGCACTAACGCTTGAGTCCGCCTGAAGAAGCAGGGCGATCCAGAGCTGATCTCCTGAGGGAGGACGACCTAGACAGACTATAACCTGAGTCCTCCATCGGAGAGCAGGATCTTGCGGAACATGCGGAGGCTAGAGGATCTGGGCGGACTGCCGAACCAAGTACACCGTTGATGGAGCACGCGACATTGGAACCTTGTTGTACGCGTTACATACTTTGGGGTTAACAATAGTTTTTTAGTGCATGACCCGACAAAACTCTCCAATTGACCCTAATCTCGACTTTTCTCCTAAATTCGACCGTAACTATCACATGATCCTTCGATCTCATGACCAAGACCATGTTTTAAATCTGGAAGAGTCTATCGAAACCACGTACGTTGAAGCAATGGCTGAACAAAAGCCATTTGCGGCCCCGTAAAGGACTATGTCATATTATGCGAGGCCGAACATGGAAGACACCGGGTCAAGTATCGTTCGTCTCACAGTTGTTAATAATAATTTTTAAATGAAACCTAGCATAATCCAAATGATTCAAAAATGAGTTCAATTCAATGGATTGTCAGATTAAGATCCTAATATGCATCTGTCAAATTTCCTAGAAATAAGGGAGACATTTAAAATAATTGGCATCACTGATGATGTCATTCATTTGCGTTTATTTCCATTTTCTTTATGAACAAAAGCCAAGCAGTGGTTAGGTTCTCTACCTAGAGGATCCATCACTACTTGGGCCGAGATGACCGAAAATTTTTTAACAAAGTATTTTTCGCCTGCTAAAACCGCTAAATTACGTGCGGATATTTCTTCCTTTGCTCCGGACGAGTCTGAGACTCTCTATGAGACTTGCGAAAACTTTAAATAATTTTTACCTAGGTGTCGACATCATGCACTCCAGGCTTGGATCTAAGTGCAGACATTCTATAATGGTTTGAATTTCAAAACCAGATAAATGATTGATGCTTGCGTCGGGGGAACGCTAAATAATAAAACCCCCAAGGCCGCTCAAGCTTTGTTTGCAAAAATGGCCATGAATGCTACCAATGGAACGTGCCTAGGACACTCCCTAATAAACCCATTGGGCTTTACGAGCTCGTTGCTTCTTCCAATTTAGCATTGTAAGTAGAATATCTAACTAGGAAAGTAGAGGAGATGTCGACTTCCTCCACTACCCCTACTTGGAATTCTAATAATCATATAAACGAAGAACACGTCGATTATATGGGGAATCCATATCAACTGCCTTCATATAACCCAAATATTAAAAATAATAATTACAATCCATGGTTTAGGAACAAGCCAAATTTATCATGGAGCAACTCCAATTATGCTCAGCATCCGCCTAATGCAAATCCTATTTGATTTGCACAACCACCACCACCACAATTACAACTATGACCCACCTCGATAGAAGACATCATTACAAAATACGTTGTCACAAATGAGTCCAATATCCAGAATTTGACTGAATCAATTAAAAATCTGGAAACTCAAATTGTACAGATTTCAAAGATGATGTCGGAGAGCCATCCTAGAGCTTAACCAGGGAATAGGGTAAACAATGCGCTTGTGGGAGACACCCCATAGTTATATATTTTTTATTTACTTTTCTTTTATTTTTATAGGTTTTGCTTACAGCCTCCCCGACCACCAATCAGGAAAGCCTCTTTATTCTATTTTACTTTTAGTTTTGTATAAATATCTTCTTTTTCTTCATACTTATGCACAACATAAGTATGGGGGAATATTTCTTTAAAAAGTCTTATTTTTTATATACATAATATTTTCTAAATAATATTTATGTATTAATTTGCTAAAAAATAATAATAAAATAAATAAAAAATAAAACAAAAAATATATATATATATATCAAAAATAAAAAAATAAAAAAATGACTTTTGTGTATATATGTTGCTTAATCAATCATCTAAAAATAAAATTTCAAACCCCTACTTCTTTTATCTATTTTCCAAAATCAAAAAAAATAAATTTTGCGTTGATGTATAAATAGTTATCCAGTTTTTCAATCTATCTATTTATTTGTCATAAATAGATAGATCTAATTATCTCGAGATAAGTTTAAAAGAATATCTTGTGCATTCTATTTTTTAAAGAGGATTTATTTTGAGCACTACTTCTGCTTTATTATAAATAAAGACATGTGTATTATGTTAGCTAAACATATGTAGACCGTAATTATCTAAACACCAATCTTATTAAAATATAGGAATTTTCAAGTTATTACAGTTGCTCTGAAAAATGTTTATCAAAAAATGGTTTTTTTTGGCATTCCCTACCTTTTTTCTTTTTGCTTGGCATGTTTTCTTACGCAAACAACCATCTAGGAGTATGTGCTCCTAGAAAAGACAAGATCATAAGTCAATGAGAATAAGACTTCATTCCAAAAACATAGGCATCCAATAATTTTTAAAAGACTATATGTAATGGAGTTTGTGCTCTAAACATATACATTGGGTTAAAATAAAATACAATTATGCTAAGTTTTTCTGTTTTGAAAAATATTTTCCTAAACAGTTGTAACAAAGCAAGAATATTGAAAAAAGGTGAGAGGATAAAATTCATCACCTTCTACATCATAGCCCGTTTTATAGGCCAACACCAAGTTTGTATCCCATAAAACCACTATCACATGATCTAATTTTGCTTAAATTTTGAGAGAGCATATTTAATAGGTTGATTGTATTCCATCATATCTCTTTTATAGTATAATTTTGATAATGCCAATCTAACTTGTTACTAATGATTGCAATATTGCTTGCTATTTGGTTTTCTCAAGAAGACTTTTGGCTACAAACATTTATCTCTGGCGATATAATTTGCAAAATATAGGACTTAACACTTTATACTCTGGATTTTTTTATTTCTATTTTCCCTTGATATAATAAATTGATAGTTGAATTAGAACTTTTATAACTGTTCGTAGAGTCGACTCATACTTTTGCTCTGGAATAGGAAAGCTTAAGTATGAGAGTATTTTATGAGTAGCAAAATATACATATTTTTAGTATATTTTATTGTTTTGTTTTAATAAAAAATGTAATTATATTACGTAAATAGGTAAATTAATCATTTCTTTTTGATTTTCAGATCTAGCTTAATCTGTTTTGTGTCCTATAGGTATTTTTGGACATTTGGGGCAATTCAATAAAATTTCATAAGTCACACCCCTAGGTCATGCTAGTGACCTAGGGCGTCTAACTTTAAAACCATGAAATCCAGTAGTTCGGTAAATTTCGGGCACCAAGTGAAGTCACGCCCGGGTAACACGCCCGTGTTCCACCTGTCACGCCCGTGACATCACCCGTGACCAAGCAATCAACACGTTGTCGTGCCGTGCAAAAGTCCTGAAGATAGCAAGCTCGAGTCACGCCTGGCTTACACGCCCGTGTGCCAGCTATCACGCCCGTAACGTCAGCCGTGACGAAGCAGATTTCCAGTTGTCGTGCCCTAAAGAAGCCAAGCTATCATGCCATGCAGGCACGTCCGGCCTAAACGCCCGTTACCCAAATGTCACGCCCGTGTACTTTCAATCCAATGCAAAAATCTGCCGAAATTCTATCCAAATCTGCCACGTCAGTGTCACGCCCAGACGACGTGCCCTTGGAGGGCATGTATGGGGGGTGGGTACTTTAGAATGTTTTGCTATAAATAGACCTCCAGGGCTGATGTTTAGAGGAGAACTAGTAGAGTTCCACATAGCTGTACATAGTGGTTAAGAGTACCTTTTGAGTTTTATTTTCCTAACCGTAGTTTTGGTTTCCTAGTATGTAACATTTTTTAAGTAATAAATTTCAGCTTTCAGTAATTTTTTCATCTCTTCTTGCTTTTTAACTTAGCTTTAATTTCTATTGAGAAAGGGTGTGTGCGTGAGTACTTTTCATTTTTTCTTACTTTTTACTACAACTGTCATCCCGGATGAGAGGCTAAGAACTTTTTATACTTGATTAAGATGGTTGAGACGAGTAATATTTCTGTACTTTTATAAATCTTTTCAATTTCTTACTACCAACCTTATCCCGATTGAAAAGCTAAGAACTTGTTAGCATCTATCGAGATACATGTGAGAGATATTATTTCTGCATCTTTATATGTCTGTTAATTTTTCTACTACCACCCCACCCCGATGAGAGGCTAAGAACTTTTTAGCACTTGATTGAGATGATCTTTGGGAAGACTATTAAATCTGCATTTTTAAAACCCTATTTTCTAAATTAAAAACTTAAGATTTATCAGGAATTGATCATTCTCAGGTTAAGAGAAACTGTACCTCACTCTCGAAAGAAATGAACGTAAGCCTCCCGGGTTGAACCTTCGAATCGCAGTCGGAGGTCAAAAGTGGGTTCACCACGAAAAGCATGCATTAAAGGTATTTTTGATTAGATACGCAATTTCGGTCAAAATACGTAATCATAAGTGGATGTATCCTCGATAGAGGTGCACACATATTTAAGGAACCTCCCCGGTCAAAGATTTTAATTAATAAATAAATAGAGTTTTTATTATTTAAATAATATTTCCCAAAGTAAGTCAAAATCGAGGGCTCTCTACCTCGTCTATTTTCAAAACCCCTATGTCTTACTTTTATTTTTACTTTTAAAAATCATTAAATCTTTTCAATAAAGTAATAGTTCTTTTCCTTAAACTAGTTTACTTGACACAGATCCGTGGAAAAATACGACCTTGATATTTAAAAAAATAATATACTACTACGCGATAGGTGCGCTTGCCTTATTCGAAGTATATAAGTAAAAAACGAGATAGAGCATAAAGAAAGCCTAATTTATAAATCCAACTTAATTTTCAAATTTAAAACTATCTCCATATTTTACTTATCATGAGGGATGACAAGAAATCGCTTCTTAATCAGTAAGATGAAGCCTTCAATCAAGGGAAGAAAGACTCCATAGCTGAATGCTATGAGATGTTCTTCATAATAGTGAACATTGTGATCACATATGCCAGGCAGTTCACAAATTATGAGCTGTATGATAAGTCCTTAAGGTCCCTAAACAAGGAGGGGATATCAATATCTATGTCATAAGAGAGGTTGGTAACTTGGCCAACACATCGCCTCAGAATCTATTTGGGAAGCTGCTTTCCCATGAGATACAGCTGAACTCGAGGAAGGAAGAACAAGATGCTGCCAGAACTCACAATAAAGAGAAGACATTTCCCTTCATAGCCGAAGCCACAAGGAGGAGATGGGAAAAGAGTCCTTCTCCACTCTGGAGAGTTGGAGAGTGAGAGTTCAGATAGTAGCTCCTCTGTAAATGAACTGTATTATGGAGAACTGACACCGTTCTCAAAGCTATTCAAGAAAATGCTAAGCAGATGGAGATAGTGGAAGAATAAGGGCTCTTCAAGCACCTCATCAAGAAATCCATATTCCAGCAAAGACAAGTCCAGAAATAAACCCTCTGGGGAAATGTATGACTCTAAACAGAACATACATACTAAGACTAACGTTGTTTTCTACTGCTACAACAAGAGTGGACATGTTATAGCTGACTGTCCAATTAAGAGTAAGGATCACATGAAGTCTCATGGCCAAAAATATTATAAGGACAAGAATGCTGAGAAGTGCTTATTGGCCAAGAAGAAAGTCAGCCCGTCTGACATTGAATCTGAATCCTCAAAATCAGATGAATAAGAGGCATACAATGGTATCATGTCCATTGTAGAAGAGGTTGATCATCCAGCTGCCCCATCTGGCATAAGGGCCCCACTGCCCTCTGTTGACATTGATTTTGATGAGGATGAAGAGTTCAGTCTCATGGCTATATTAGATGAAAATCAGGAAAATTCTACTCTTGATGAGTTAAATTCTATCCCTAGCTCTCCCTCTATCTATGAGTCTGGCTCAAACTCTAAAGCATCCAATTCCTCTAGTGGGGATGATGGATCAGAATCTGAAGATGATGTCATTTAATTGATTGACAAGTATGGTCCAATTCTAGATGCACTGAAGAAGAGAAAAAGACTTATCAAAAGACAAGCTGAGGAGATTGCCTCACTTCAGCAAGCTACTTCCCTACAACCTGAGTTCGCACCCTTGCTAGCTCAGATGAGGAGGGAAGTTAGCCAACTGAAGACAATCTCAATTATCCTAATTGGAACCATTAGCCAGAAGAATAAGATCATTATGGATCTTGAAGAGAAGCTCCTCAAGGAGTGGAAGATTATGGCTCAATTCTCCAAGACCAAAACTGTGTTGTCACTGATTGACACCATCACCTCTCAAAAGGATAAGAGAGGTTTGGGACTCAAGTGGAATTCTAGAGCTGCCCATTTCTAAGTGAAAGGGATAGATCCCGTTGTGCCTCAGACCACCTTTCAGAAGGTAATCCTCCCTTCCAATAGGTATGAACAGGACAACATCTATGGTCACTTGAAGAATGAGAACTCTTATTGTAAGAAAATAAGAGTTTCTTATAATGTAAGGAGAAAGTGGATGGGGTTGAGTGCACTGAAGGCTCACCATGAGAAAATCAAAATGGCCCACAATGGACCATTTGAATTTAGTGCTCCAACACCGACACTCGAGGATAAGGTAGTAACCTATTCTCATGATCCCTCGGAAAAACTTTGACTAAGGGCAAGTCAGTCAGTTAGCCATACCTGGCAGTTTATAATGGCATCAACTCCTTGTCAACTGCAAAGATAACATTTTTTTGGTGCTACTAAAAAAAAGTAAAGTGCATCCACTGGTAGACTTACTTTCAGTCAGATACTTGCTGAAAGAAATAGGAAGAAGGCTACTACTCTCACCTCTGAACATACAACCATTGATAGTTTGCACTCTTCAAAGGTTGTTCAAAAGAGGTACAATATTCATGAGTGTTGGTGTTGTGGTAAAGTGGGTCACTTCACCATTGACTATTGGCACAACCCTAGTATGCCAAGGGCCAGGGTGAGTCTTCTTGTCAGGGATGTTGTAGGTAGACATGTTCATTTTTAGGCTAACATGAACCAAGGAACCAATCCCTTTTGGGTTCCTAAGGTAAATTAATATGTGTTTGCATGGTAGTCTAAGTACCCACACAATTCCTATATGGTACTTGGATATTGGATGTTCCAAACATATGACTGGAATAAGGAGCCACCTTAAGGATTATACTAAAGTAAGGAATGAACCTAAAGTGATATTTGGAGGTTCAGACATAGGAGTTACCAAGGTCTATGGTATGTTCACCAATGGCAAAGTATCCTTCACAAATGTAGCTTATGTGGAAGGGTTGTAGCATAATCTTATTAACATAAGGCAATAATGTGACATTGGCCATGTCATTGTCTTCCACAAGGATTAGTGTCTAATCAAAAGGTCAAGTGACCAAGAGGTCATTTTGACAGGCACTAGTAGTGGAAATATATATTGCTTAAACTTCTTATGTCTATGTATAGACTCACCCATATGTCTGGTAGCAAATGAGAAAGTCTCTTATTGTGTGTAATGACACAAGTAGAGCTGTCACTTAAAACCGAAAACCGGAAACTGAACCGAAACCGAACCGGAACCGCAAAGAACCAGAACGAATCGTTCACAAAATATTCGGGTTCTGGTTTGAATTTTGGAACCGTGAACAACATTGGTCGGGCGTGGTTCTTACATTTTATTATCCGGATCGGAACCAGAACTGGAACTGCAAAATTCAAGTCTCAAGAGGATTCAAGATTTTTACACCCGATCCGAACTAAACCGAAGTAGAACCAAACTGCAACCGTTTATTATTATTATTGTTATTATTTTATTATTTTTCTTTAATATTTAATATTTCTATTACAAGTTAAGCTAGTGCAGTTCGAACTCAAACCGTAATGGCAAAAAATGTGGTCGAGTTTGGACCAAACAAAACTTCACCGCATAAAAACTGTGTGTTATGGTTTGACATTGGTGCAGTTTGGAGTCAATTTTTGTAGTGCACTTTTGATCTTTATACAGTTATATAATATATTTTCAATTTTACTTACATATTTTTTTGATATATTTTATTTAAAAAATACAGAAGATATACAACAACTATTTATTAGTAATCATGAAAGATAACTAATTGTAGCCTGTTGTTACGGTTGAGCATGATGACGAGGCGTGTTCAAGCCAACTAGAAGTCATGGCAAGTCTACATGCATAGGAAGGCGAATGATACTATCCTACCAATCATTAAAAACACCGTCGAGAAGTACGCTACATAATTATTTCTATATCAATATTGTTTTGAGTTTTACTATTTACAGCCTGCTTTTATTTCATTTCGCCAAGTTTGATTTTGGTTTTAGTTAGAACCGATTGGAACCTGACAAAACCGCATGGAACCAGACCAAAATGCTTGAAAATAGACCGAAGCACATGGAACCAGACCGAACTGCATGAAACCAGACCGAACCATTAGTGGCCGGTTTAGTTTTGGTTCTTGTTGAACCGGAACCGGAACAATTGACATGACGGTTCCAAAAATTAAGTTGGAACCAGAACTAGAACCGGTAAAACCAAATAAGGTTTATCTTCTAATTTGAAGAACTGTTAGCTCAGTTGTTCGGTTCATGGTTTTAGTAGAACCGGAACCGAACTGGAACTGTGACAGCTCTAGGCATAAGTGGCTGACTCACTTGAACTAGAAGACAATTAGCAAGCTCTTCAGTGAAGTCCTAGTCAGAAATGGACACAAAATAAGATGACCAAAGAGGGCATTTGTTCTACATGCCAAAAGTGCAGTTCACCATAGCATACTTCAAGAGCATTGGGGCCAAAGATTTAGAGAGGTGTTTGTACCTCTTGCATGTGGACTTGTTTGGTCTATGTCAGTTCATAGTCTAAGTAGGAAAGTCTACACACTTGTGATAGTTGATGACTATTCCAGGTTTACTTGGGTGTTCTTGCTAAAGAAAAATTCTGAAACCCTTAACATCTTTGTGACCTTTGTTTGCCAAGTTCAGAATGAAAAGGACAGTTCTGTGGTAAAATTCAGAAGTGACCATGGTAATGAATTTCTATCTGAAGGCACGACAAAGTTCTGTGAAGAACAAGGGATTCACTAGAAATTTTCTTCTCCAATAACACCCCAGCAAAATGGGATAGTTGAGAGTAAAAATAGGACACTAAAAGAGGCCGAGAGGTCATTACTCAGTGAAACCTCTCTCCCAGAATACTTTTGGGCTGAGGTAGTAAATACTTCTTGTCATGTCCTGAATAGAGCTTCTATCAATAAGTATCACAAGGAGACTCCAAATGAGATTATGAAATGAAGAAAACCAAATCTAGCCTATCTCAAGATCTCTGGAAGCAAGTGCTTTGTGCTCAATAATGGGAAGTCCTACTTGGCCAAGTTTGCTGCCAAATCCTATGAAGGAATTTTTGTTGGGTACAACAACCATAATAAAGCATATATGGTCTACAACTCGAAAAATCAAGTTGTAGAAGAGTCTATGAATATATTCTTTGATGAATCATCAATTATTAATAGTGAGATGCCTAGCTCCTCTAGATCTGCAGGTGTAGAGTTGAAGATGAAAAATCTGACAATCAAGGACACTCCTCCAATTTCCCAAGAAGAAGATGATGGTGTGCTCATTCTTGAAGAAGATCCAAATGCACGGGACATCGGTGACGACCAACAGTATCTAGCCATTGAAGTTCAAGATTCTAAGAATAGAATGCCAGTAGCAGTCAGACATTCTAGGGATCATCGTAGAGATCAAATCACAGGAGATGCAAGACATGGTGTTACAACCAGGAGCAGAAGCCTCAACATTGTAAAGTATTCAAGCTTCCTATCTTAAGTTAAACCAATGAGATTTGAAGATGCCAATATAGACCCATTTTGGATTGTGGCAATACAAGAAGAACTAGACCAGTTCAAGTTATGTAAGGTTTAGAAGCTTGTTCAAAGACGACTTGGACATAACATAATTGGAACCAAGTGGATCTATACGAATAAACTTGATGAGAATGGAGTTATCATCAAGAATAAAGTTAGATTGGTTGCCATAAGATACATACAAAGGAAGGTATTAAATTTGATCAAACCTTTGCACCAGTTGCTATACTGGAAGCTATAAGACTATTTCTTTCATATGCTGCACATAAAGGATACACGGTCTATCAAATGGATATTAAGTCAACTTTCCTAAATGGTGACCTAAAAGAAGAATTCTATGTTGAACAACCCTCAGGTTTGTTAACTCTAACCTTCCTGATTATGTATTTATGCTTAGAAAGGCTCTATATGGTTGAAGCAATCCCGCAAGGCATGGTATGAAACCCTATCTAGCTTTCTCATTGAGAACAAATTCTCAAGGTGAAAAATAAACAAGACATTATTCCTTAGGGAAGTCAAGGGTAAGATCATTCTAATCCAAATTTATGTACATGACATAATTTTTTGGTCTACTGAAGATGGCTTCTACAAGAAGTTTGCTAAACTTATGCATGGGTAATTTGACAGGAGCATTATAGGTGAACTCAAGTACTTCTTGGGCTTCCAAGTTAGACAGTATGAGGATGGTCTATCCATATCCCAATCAAAGTTCACCAAGGATTTAATTAAGAAGTTTGGAATGGAGAGTGCATCCATAATGAAAACTCCTATGGCGTCAAATGTGTCAATAGAAAAGGATGAGATTGGGAAACATGTTGATGAAACCTTGAATTGAGGCATAATTGGCTCCTTCCTCTACCTAACTGCTAGTAGGTCAGAAATCATATAAGCTATATTTATTTGTGCTAGATACCAGGCTAGCCCTAAGGAGTCTAATTATTCTACAACAAAAAGGATTCTGAGATATCTTAAAGGGACACCTTATCTTGGCCTACGGTACCCCAAGAATAATGATTTTGAACTAATTGGGGATTCAGATGCAAACTTTCTAGGTTGCAGAGAAGAAAGAAAAAGCACCTCAGACAATTGTTAATTTTTTGAAAGAAGATTGGTCTCTCGGAGCAGCAAGAAGCAAACAAGTGTTGAAATCTTAACAACTGAATAAGAGTATATCTCAGTTGGAAGCTGCTATGCACAGCTACTGTGCATCCAACATAAGCTCCAAGACTACAATCTCAAGATATGTAGAACTCTAATGTTTTGTGATTCTTCTAGTACAATCTCTATTTCTAGGAACCCTATGTATCATAGTAGGACTAAGCACATAGAGATTAGATATCATTTCATTAGAGAGCATGTAGAAAAAGAAGGTATTTGTCTTTAGTTTGTCCCCACAAACAAACAGGTGGCTAATAATTTCACTAAGTCACTAGATGAAGCCATGTTCAACACCTTTAAAATTGAGTTGGCATGTTGAACTTAGTATAGCTTCAGTATTTTTCATGAAAGTGATAGATCTTAACTAAGCTAATTAGAGTTATAAATATCACAGCACAAATATAAAATAAGAAATGCAGAAAGAAATCAAGCAACACAGAAGACACAAGGATTTTTATAGTGGTTCCCCAAATCTAGGTAGTCCACTCTTCTACCACCCTGGTAGGAATCCACTCAAGTTTTTGATCAGGTGTCTGACACCAATGAGTTTTGATCAGGTCCCCAAAAACTAAACCTCAAGTCTTTTGGAAGGAGAATTGCAACCAGGAATCACTTTTGAAGGGAGATGAAAACCCTTTATACAGGAGGGGGAAAAGAGTGATGGTGTCTTCTCTGTCAACAATCAGAGAGAAGACTTGTGGATATATGATTTTAGCAGAAAGCTCCCCCTGAGATATAGAATGGTTCAGGGAAAACTGGAGCTCTGCTACAGGGTGATAGGCCTTCAATCTTCAGGCCTGGACCAGAGTATCTCTCAGGTACTTCTGACTGATATGTTGTTTGTTGTCCTTGAAGTTGTCCCGCAGAGATGAACGAAGAAGAAGACTCTTGATATGAATGGATGTTCTTCTTCTTCTTATGATTGCTGTCTCCTCTGGTCTAGGGCTACTAGTTGCTTCAGTGATGTTGCCCTTTCTGTGTGTTCTTCACTTTCTGTATCTCTTGCTATTTTTTTAATTCTTCCTTGTCTGTCAGTGTCATGTTCTCTATCTTCTTCCCTGTATTTGAATTCCGTAGACTTGATGGCGGAAGAAACATTCCCGAGAGGAGGAGATGCTTTGGAAATTGATCCTCACTTAATTCCTCTGTAACTGTCCGTTAGAACGACTATTTTCACTGGGAATGTTGAATGCAATTAATCCTCAATAAATTCTGCCAACTGTTACTGATTCCACAGAAATCGTCGACCTGAGCATTCGTCGAGTTCATCAATCGTCGACCCGAGTTTGACATTCGTCGAACTCAGCTAGATTCGTCGAGCTAAATATCTTGCCTGCATTCGTCGACCGGAGCTTGCAGTTCGTCGAGCTCAATTTCTGTTTCATCGAGCTGAGCAAGTGTTGTCCACCAATAGTCGACCTGAGTTCTTTTGTGTCGACACAAATCCTTTGGATCTCGACACAGATTGCTGTGATGGAATCGACAGATAGTTGTGTCGACAGATGTTTCTGTGTGTCGACACTAATCGTCTGGGTGTCGACACAGCCTTGCTGAAGTCTTGAGATCGTCAACCTGAGTTCAGAGAAGCAATTCAGAATTCGTCGACCAGAGATCGTCATTCGTCGAACTGCGTTCGACGATCGTCGATCTGATTCTTTGTCTTAAATGCATTCCTTGGAATTCTTTCAGCAATTCTGGAGAAACCTTCTAAATGACCAGTACTAGAAATAATCCTATGACCCATGACTATACATGGTGGGTCAATCTAAAATTCCTAATAGTGTTCCTTACTCAAATCCTAACTGGGGTTCCAACAATCTCCCCCTATTTGGGTAAGGACACTATTTACATAAATATAAGTAAAATACAAGGCAATTAAATACAATCTCCCCCTAATCTGGATCAAGGACTACTAGTGTTGTTGCTGCTGCTGATACAACTGCTATTGATGCTTGCCCAAATCTGTAGCATTATAATCTGTTGTTGTTGCTGCTGCTACAATTCCCACAAACTGCTGCTACTGCTGGTATTTCTGCAGCTTCATTTACATGCATCTCCCCCTATATGCATAGCCACTATTCCTCTGTGGTAAAACAGACAATCTCCCCTATATTGCATAGCCTTGCACAAACTATTCAGCCATTGATATCCTGTATATTTGCTGGACTAAATTCTTTTCCTGCAAGGAGGTGTTAGGAATTCTGGACCTAGATCAACTTGGGTCCAGGTTCTTTTTTTTATAATAATCAGAAATAAAATAATAAACAAACTCTCTGTTTTGAAATTCTGAGTTCGACGAAAAATATTTTCGTCGATCTGCGTTTGACGAATGATATTGAGATCGTTGATCTCTGTTCACAGAATGATAATAACTGTTTTTTGTGATCCATTTTCGTCAATCTCTGTTCGACGAATTAAGTTTGTTTTGTCGAGCACAGAGTCCTGAATAGTTCAAAACAAAATCTTTATTCATAGTTCGTCGATCTGAGTTCGACGAATAGTATTGATGTCGTCGATCTCCGTTCGACGAAATATTTTGAACTAAGATTTTCTGAAGATTTTCATGTGATAATGGGAGATCAGTGTTAAGTGCAGCTGAAGAAGAGTCAATGGAAGAAATAGCCTGATCCTCTTCATTTGATTCACACACTGATTCTTCAGATTCTGCAACATAGCTGCTGCGAGAATCATCTATTGCCATTAGGCAAAATTCTTTTGCTCTTGCTTCTTCTTCATCACTCCAGGATTCAGCTTCAATTATTCTTTCTGATCCCGCAGCCATTGCTGTGATGGAGTCCCACATCTCTTTTGCAGATGAACATTCAGCAAGTTCTTCAAAAATGTCATCAGACATTGATTGAGCCAAAAAGTTCATTGCTTATGCATCAGCAATCTTCATACTTTTCTGGGCATCTGTCCATTGAGATGATGGAACATCATCTGAACTTGTTTTTTGCTGAGGTGGAGCTGGACCTGACAAAATAGATTTAAAGATGTTTTCATCAATGGAGTCCATAAAAAATCTAATCCTTGTCTTCCATAGTACAAACTTATCTAGATTACACATGGGCAGTCTGGTGCTTGAAAAATCTACAATTTGTGCCATGATAACTCTAAAGATATTTAAGATCTATCACAGGATCTTTGTGGTTCAGGTGCTAGCCTATGCAACCAATATGGTATGGTATTTTAACCAACCTCGCTTTAATACCAATTGAAAGTGATAGATCTTAACTAAGCTAATTAGAGTTATAAATATCACAGCACAAATATAAAATAAGAAATACAGAAAGAAATCAAGCAACACAAAAGACACAAGGTTTTTTATAGTGGTTCCCCAAATCTGAGTAGTCCACTCTTCTACCACCCTGGTAGGAATCCACTCAAGTTTTTGATCAGGTGCCTGACACCAATGGGTTTTGATCAGGTCCCCAAAAACCAAATCTCAAGTCTTTTGGAAGGAGACTTGCAACCAGGAATCACTTTTGAAGGGAGATGACAACCCTTTATACTGGAGGGGGAAAAGAGTGATGGTGTCTTCTCTGTCAACAATCAGAGAGAAGACTTGTGGATATATGATATTAGCAGAAAGCTCCCCCTGAGATATAGAATGTTTCAGGGAAAACTGGAGCTCTGCTACAGGGTGATAGGCCTTCAATCTTCAGGCATGGACTAGAGTATCTCTCAGGAACTTCTGACTGATATGTTGTTTATTGTCCTTGACGTTGTCCTGCAGAGATGAAGGAAGAAGAAGACTCTTGATATGAATGGATGTTCTTCTTCTTCTTATGATTGTTGTCTCCTCTGGTCTAGGGCTACTAGTTGCTTTAGTGATGTTGCCCTTTCTGTGTGTTCTTCACTTTCAGTATCTCTTGCTATTTTTTTTATTCTTCCTTCTCTGTCAGTGTCATGTTCTCTATCTTCTTCCCTGTATTTGAATTCCGTAGACTTGATGGCGGAAGAAACATTCCCGAGAGGAGAAGACGCTTTGGAAATTGATCCTCACTTAATTCCTCTGTAACTATCCGTTAAAACAGCTATTTTCACTAGGAATGTTGACTGCAATTAATCCTCAATAAATTCTGCCAACTATTACTGATTCCACAGAAATCGTCGACCTGAGCATTCGTCGAGTTCATCAATCCTCGACCTGAGTTCGACATTCGTCGAACTCAGCTAGATTCGTCGGGCTGAATATCTTGCCTGTGTTCGTCGACCTGAGCTTGCAGTTCGTCGAGCTCAGTTTCTGTTTCGTCGAGCTGAGCAAGTGTTGTCCACCAATCATCGACCTGAGTTCTTTTGTGTCGAAACAAATCCTCTGGATGTCGGCACAGATTGTTGTGATGGAGTCGACAGATAGTTGTGTCGATAGATGTTTCTGTGTGTCGACACTAATCGTCTGGGTGTCGACACAGCCTTGCTGAAGTCTTGAGATCGTCGACCTGAGTTCAGAGAAGCAATTCAGAATTCGTCGACCGGAGATCGCCGTTCGTCGAACTGCGTTCGACGATCGTCGTTCTGATTCTTTATCTTAACTGCATTCCTTGGACTTCTTTCAGCAATTCTGGAGAAACCTTCTGAATGACCTGTCCTAGAAATAATCCTATGACCCATGACTATACATGGTGGGTCAATCTAAAATTCCTAATAGTGTTCCTTACTCAAATCCTAACTGGGGTTCCAACATTTCATGTATTTGTGTTGTAGGCCGAATTGAATCTTGGAGGATATCATGGTAAATAACGATTAAGCATCCGGGTGTCGAGAGTACTGAGACTAAGTGGCTAAGCATCGAATGCTTCGAGTCAACTTCAGTCTTCGAGTGTGATGAGACTAAGTGTCTAAGCAGCTAATGCGTCGAGACAACTTCAGGCGTTGAGTGCGTCTAGTGCATCAAGTGCATTGAGTTCATCGAGTCCAATCTGCAAATTCTCCCATGGACTTCGGATCGCGGCTATATTTCGGGATTAATCCCTGACGTTGATCATGTTGTGTCAGACAAGACAGGTACATTCCTCTCCACATTCTCAAATCGGGGTAAGTATAAAAAGATGTGTGTGCTTAAAATAAAATACATAATTCCTATCCCTTCACGACTCTATGTCTCCCTATACTGCAAGCTCACACAAAACTCCAGAAACTCAAAGGATAAATGGCACCAAAAGGAAAAGATTTTATTTTCGAGGGTTCAAAGTTGGTTCGAAATGGCTTCAAAGATACTCCTGAGGAATTTCATCTCATTCTCCACTTACTACAGGTCGCTGACCTAGAGTTTGTTCTATCTGAGCCCATCTTGGCGTGGAAGCGTGAAGTTCATGAATTTTATATAAGTGACACTATCGACTCATCGTCCACAAAAATCAAGTCATCTGTCTGTGGACAAAAGATAAATATAACATCCAAACGACTTAGCAAAGCACTGAATCTGCCCAAAATCAATCAATCAGATGAAGAAGATGACATATACCAGGATGATGTGGAATCCGCCCTCAAGTGGTGTGGACTATTAAAACACACCACTGGCTCCATTCTAAGGAAGGACATGAATCTCAACGGTAAATTTCTAGCAGATGTTATTAGCAAGGAAGTGCTCTTCAAATCCCATAATAAGATCTCCAAGAAGGTGTTTGACGTAATGGAAAGGATTTTACCATCCAAAAGACAAATTGGCGGAAGGTACTGTTTGATATAGTGCTGGACTATATGCGAGAACCTAATCTTGGGAGAATTCTATCCTTGTATCTCCATGTATCCGTTCCAGGCATCAGATCCTCAATGTTAGGTTAGGATCAAAATTTCAACATATGAGAAGAATTGATTCTAAGATGTTTGACAGGAGGGACAGAGTGCTACTCCCACATCAGAAATCTACTAACAAGAAAAGAAAATAGTTGTGATTACAAAAGAAAGCTCTAGAAGAAGCTCTTCTAAGATAGGTAAAGAAGATCCACATAATCCTCAACTGTCTGACTCTTCTAAAGAAGCAACAAGTATCATGAGTGCTCAGGTCTCTATATATTAAAAACCTGCAGCAAGAACTCATCTTGGTTGATCTCAGCCTGAAGAGATTCCTCCTGAAATAATGGAAATGCTGACTGGATAGGTAGTGAACAACATCTGTGCAAATATTGAGGGGGAGAATACCCAGCTAAATGCTCTTGATATGTGGGAGCAAGCTCAATCCATTCAAGATAAGCTTGGCTCCTTCCTAGAGAATCTACAAAACAGAATTGATCTGATTCCAAAAGAGCCTTAATGGCTGGCCTCTAATACTTCTGTTGAGGATAGGCAAGGTACTGCAACAGTGGAAGAAATTATTCAACATAAAACTACTAAAGACCAGCATATCCCATTGGATAGTTCTGAGGTTGAGGGGGAGATTCCAACTGTGCTCCCGGCTTGTTGGGTTCATTCCTCACAATGTCCTAGATTTGTAGAAGTCAAACAAGTCAATGATATACACATAGTTGTATTTGATGTATGTTCAAGTTCATGTATGCAGGTTGGTTCTTGGCCCATTGATTGGACATCTATTACAAGTGGTTGTGACAGGTGGTCATAAGGTAGAGAACTGGAGAGATATAAATATATCCTAATCCACAGGCGTTGAGTTAAGCCAGTTCACTGAAAGCCAGATGTCAAAGAAGGATGCTAGATAGGCTGAAAATTGCCTAAGTCCACAAACATTGAGTGAAGCCAGCTCACTCAATGCTTGTTGGGTATTGTATCCACAATAACCCTGATTTGAAGAAGGGTAGAATCAAGCTAAGATGAATTGAGTATATAATTGATATTGCTTTTTAGTTATATATGTAACGCCCCGAAACTCAAAAGAGCGACGGGTGACGTTTTGGGCCAGTTTTTGGTTCTGCAAGGAGGCACACGGCCTGGGACATGGGCGTGTCCCAGGGCGTGTCAGGCTTGTATCGACACTTAGGCGGCGAAGTCGACATTTTGTTCTCGACATTGTGTCGAGACTGGGCACACGGCCTGCGACACGGGCGTGTCGCAGGGCGTGTCGACCCATGTCGACACTCAGCCCGTGAAGTCGAACTGCGCTCGACGAAGCGTCAAGACATGGCACAGGCCCTGCTACACGGGCGTGTCGCAGGGTGTGTCGAACCGTGTCGACACTCGTCCCGGGGAGTCGACGAACTTTGCTCGACGATGTGGAGAGAAGGAACACGGCCTAGGACACGGGCGTGTCCAAGGCCGTGTCGTCAGGTCGACGATCTTCGCTCGACGAAGTGTCGAGTGTCGAGACCGTGTACACGGCCTGGAGCCCAGGCGTGTTGAGGTAGACACGGGCAAGGACACGGGCGTGTCCTAGAACCCGTGCAGTGCTCGGGTTGTTTTGGGGAAAATCGACGGGGGTACACGGCCGGCCACACGGTCGTGTCAGGTGGAACACTGGCGTGTCAGGTCGAACACGGGCTTGTTCGATGCCCGTGTGTTGTTCCAGGCGATTCGATTTTGACGGCAATTGAGGCACACGGCCCTGGACACGGGCGTGTGCCAAGCCGTGTGCGGTCCAGATTGGGCATTTCAGTCCCGAATCAAAGTCGTTTGTTTCTTTAATTAATGATCCAACGGCTGGGGGTTGTTCCTGAAGGGATATAAATGGGATTGGGCCTTAGAAATCCTCACTTTTCATGAGTGGTTATCTTTCTAAAGCTTAGAGAGAGAGGAGAGCCAAGGAAGGAAGAAGGAGCTAGATCCGGCCATTGGAGGAGCTTCGAAGCTCCAAATCGCGAGCCGACTTCGGATCCACGGAGGCAAAGCTAGTGCGGTGCTTTTCATCCGCTTACTTTTCCATGGCGCCAAAGAAGAACCCAAGGGTAACGATTCTCTTCTTGAGCATGAGTAGCTCTCCTTCTTTGCATAGGAAGCCCGCTCTCGCGAGTTTGCGGTGAGTTGGAGGCGTTCCTACGGGTAGATATGTGAAGTCCCCGTTGTTTAGAGTCCGTAAGCGAGAACGGACATAGGCATGATGTGTGAAGCCTACCCGGACATGTTGGTCTGGATCGGTGATGTTGCAATGCATAAATGCCGGAGAAGACTCCGCGCAATTGGTTGTTTTTCGGGTTTTCTACGTGGTAGATTGCAACAGGGAGCCTTGGGGATTAACCCAAAGGTGCACCTGGAAAACTGGGCGGATGCATGATCTTGCCAACTTGGTGGCCTGAGAGCCAACTTGAACATAACCGAGTTATGTGAATTGTGATGGAAATGGGACTAGGGAGAAGTTTGACCCGCTCAAATGGCTTAAATTGTCGTTGCGATGTGAGCACGGGTCAGATTGAACCGTACCCATTCTATGTCGTTCAGTTAAAGAGACCTAAGGGTACGTGGCACTTGCCGTTGGCATAGATTAGGGTCTTCGGCGTTCTATGGCTTAAATTGTCGTGACCCAGTTCAAGAAGACAAAATGCTCATAGATTTGGCCGCCAAAGTGGCGGTGGTGAGTCCGGAATGTCTATGGCTTTAATTGACATGACATCGACCGGTTCACCGAGAATGTGCCATGAGAGCACGGGGCGTGTGGCCGTGCGAGCCAACGTCTGTGATGAAATGAATATTGATATATTGCTCGCTTATGCTAATGAAATGCAGGGAAGGAACATCGCCGCCCCGAGTCAGGGGAGGGATCATTATAATTTGGTCAGCATTGCTGACCGTTGCCTTATTTTGCCACCGTGCGGTGGTTTGTTGCTTGCAGGTACTGCTGGACCAAGCGGTCAATAGAGGGCTAAAGCCCAAGTTGCGAAGCCGGCCCTTGAAAGCCTAATTGGCGTGTTTACTGCTTTATTCATGTATGACCGGCCTGCTTGCCGTGATTTGTAAAACATGTAGTATCAAGTGAACCATTTTGTAAGGCCTTAGGCTTGTACTGGTGTATGTATAACATTCCTATTTGGTATTAGTGGACATTCATGCTTTAGTGCTAGGTTCTTTATTGCAACGTATTTAAACTATTTCCGCTAGAATGCTCTGTGTAGGATGTTATGATTGGTTGGATGGTTTCCATGAGTAACCACCCGGTCTGTCTGTAGTATATGGCGTCGGGCCCCGGCCGGACCTACTGCTATATGCTATGCGACGGATAGGGGGTGTTACAATTTGGTATCAGAATACTGGTTTTTGGTCGGTCTTAAGATGAATTCGTGGGCGAATTCTTTTTAAGGTGTGGTGAGCACATTGTGTGCGTCATCGTTATAACAGTAAAAGAACCCATGAATGTCCATTTAGGAATGAAAATACACGTGTTTGAGTAACCTGCGTGTTCCTATAATTGCTGTTTGCAATTTTATTTGGTCGCTTAACGGTGTTTTGTAACACTATAGGTGACCAGACGTGGTGTTGGGCCGTCGGAACGCCGAGTTTCTGAGGCTAGCAGTGCACCAGATGTTGCCCCTGCAACACCTCTATCGGCTGAGAACATACGCTTGGTGGCCGAAGCAGTGTTGGCCGTGATAAATGCGCAGCCTGCAAGGCAAACGCAGCAGCCCGCTCCTGCGATGGAGCAGGTACCGCTGCAAGAGGCTGAGCCGAGGAGAGTGGAACAAGTGGTAGTGGAACCGTTGGTGCCAAGGAGGGAAACCGAGAGGAAGCTTAAGCATATAATGAGCTTTAACCCTCCGGTATTCTCGGGGTTGGGAACCCCATCTCAAGCTGAAGATTGGCTCTCCAGGGTGAAGAGAGTCATGACAGCAACGGAGACGGAGGAGTGGCAAATGACCACCATCGCTACGTTCCTTCTGGACGGTGAAGCGAGAATGTGGTGGGAAGGATTGGAGCTGCACCTATTGAGAGGTAGGCAACTTGTTGATGTCTCGATGGAAGAGTTCTCGAGATTGTTCTTGGCTAGATACCTCCCTTCGACGCAGAGGATAGCATTGGAGAATGAGTTTCTGAAGTTGGTTCAGGGTGAGAAGAGCGTGGATGAATATCTCCACGAGTTTACTCGTTTGAGTCATTATGCTATCTCCACTATTATGGACGAGGAGCGCAAGACTAATCACTTCTATGAAGGGTTGAGAGATGAGTTGAGGTTACTACTCTCAGGGCCGATGACACAGGGTTTCTAAACCTTGGTCAACACTGCCCAATCCTTGGAGAAGGACATGAAGAATGTACAAGCAAAGAAAAGCTTGGGTGATAGGAAATCTGAATTCAAAGTGCCAACTACTTCAAAGTCCGGCTATCGGAGGCCTTTTAAGAAGCATAGGACTTCGGGTCCAGCTCCTTCTGGTGCTTCTGGGGCGACTACGAGTCGGACCCCGGGCGCGTGTTTTACTTGTGGAAAGCCGGGGCACTTTGCCCGCGATTGTTGGAGCGGACGCCCCAAGTCCGGAAGGAAGCCGGGAGCTACTTATGAAGATAAGGGCAAGGCAGTGGAGTCGACCTCATCCCACTATGCTCCGGCCCAACCAAGGGTGTATAATCATGGCCAACAGGAGGCAATCAAACAGGCTGATGTGCTAATAGGTACGGTTTAATTTATAGCAAGTCAATTCCTTTAAATACTTGTTATGCATATGTTACCTTACCACTGCTTGTTTAGGATTTGTTTTGATTTGTGAAAATCCGGCAAGAGCACTCTTCGATACTGGAGCTTCACACTCCTTCTTGTCCGAGGGATTTATATCACGCATCGGAGTCCCTTCTTCGATGGCGAAGGATAAGTTGGACGTGTTGTTGCCTAATGGGTGTTCGATGCGAGCGGATAGGATCTGCGATGTTAAGATTCATATTGGGAATCAGGAATTCGGTCTGCAAGCATCGTTACTTCCGTTGATGGAGTTCGACGTCATATTTGGCATGGACTGGCTCTCGGAACAGCAAGCCTATATCGATTGCGGTCGGAAGGAAGTCAAGTTGGGAGATAATCGTGAGACGACTTTTACGGGCTTATAGTGGTCGAGCAAGACGTTGATGTCTGCTCTTCAGGTGGTGAAGGCGGTTCGTGTCGGTGCAGAACTGTTCTTTACACTAGTGGAGGCTGCGAAGCCGAAGCCTGCGTTGGATTGTATTTCAGTGGTATCGGAATACCCTGATGTGTTCCCCGCAGATCTTCCTGGAGCCCCGCCTTAGCGGGAGATAGATTTTACGATTGAGCTAGTGCCAGATGCAAAGCTTGTGTCACGATCTCCTTATCGGCTAGCGCCTAAGGAAATGGTGGAGCTGAAAGTTCAACTGTAAGAGTTGTTGGAGCAAGGGTATGTGCGCCCGAGTTTTTCGCCTTGGAGCGCACCGGTCCTCTTTGTTAAGAAGAAGGACGGAAGCTTGAGGCTATGTATTGACTATCGGGAGCTCAACAAGTTGACGGAGAAGAACAAGTACCCGATCCCCCGGATCGATGATCTTTTTGATCAGTTAGTCGGGTCGACGGTGTACTCGAATTTGGATCTCAAAGCTGGGTACTATCAGCTGCGAATTAAGGGAGAGTGATATCCCGAAGACAGCGTTTAGTACGAGATACAGGCACTATTAGTTTACGGTCATGCCGTTTGGGCTGACTAATGCGCCGTCAATGTTCATGGATTTGATGAACAAGACTTTCAGGGAGTACTTGGACCATTTTGTGATCGTCTTCATCGACGATATTTTGGTGTACTCGCAAAGTGAGGAAGATCACTTCAAGCATCTTCATTTGGTTTTGGAGACGCTAAGGAGAAATCAACTGTATGACAAGTTCTCGAAGTGCGAGTTTTGGTTGTCCTTAGTGACGTTCCTCGGTCATATAGTGAGTGGAGAGGGTATTGCTGTAGATCCGGCGAAGATTGTTGCGATACGGGAGTGGCCTGAGCTTGCTACGGTAGCGGAAGTCCGGAGCTTTCTAGGGCTTGCCGGCTATTATAGGCGCTTCGTAGAGAACTTCTCGCGGATAGCGTTACCTCTCACTACTTTGACGAGGAATGAGCATAAGTTCGTTTGGACAGAGTGCGCGCGAGCTTTTGAGGAGTTGAAGTGTCGGTTGACCACGACGCCTGTGCTGAGTTCGCCATGTGGGACCGAAGTCTATGAGATTTACAGTGATGCTTCGGGCAGCGGTTTGGGTTGCGTGCTACTGCAACACGGAAGTGTAATAGCTTATGGCTCGAGACAGCTAAAAGTGCATGAAAGGAACTATCTGGTCCATGACTTGGAGTTAGCGGCCGTGATTTTTGCCTTGAAGCTGTGGAGACACTATTTGTACGGTGTGAAGATTGATATCTACACCGATCACAAGAGCCTGAAGTATCTAATTGATCAGAAGGATCTGAATATGAGGCAGCGTAGATGGATGGAGTTCCTGGGGGACTATACATTCAAGATCTACTATGTGCCGGGTTAAGGTAATGCGGTTGCGGACGCGTTGAGTCGCCGAGCCCCAGCTCAGGCCAATTGGCTATCGGTGCATGATGAGCGGTTGGTGCGGGAGTTGGAGGCGTTAGAGATTATTTGTGTGGATAGGCAATCAAGTGCTGAAGCAGTTCTGAATTGGACTGAAGTCCAATATGACCTGGCTGATCGTATTCGACAGGCTTTGGATATGGATGTTCATATGTAGCAGTTCATGGTAGAGGCTCTGGATGGGTCAAATTCCCAATTCGTTGTGGAGGACGGATTGCTTTGGAAAGACGGTCGTCTGTGTGTCCCAAGTGTGGGCGATTTGCGGGTGGAGTTGTTGTATGAGGCACACCATACCAAGTACTCGATTCACTCGGGGAGCACGAAGATGTACCGTGATGTGAAGAAACTGTTTTGGTGGCCGGGTTTGAAGAAGGATGTGGCGCTCTACGTAGCGAAGTGCCAAACTTGCGCCTTGGTGAAGGCGGAGTGCCAAAAGCCTGGAGGATTTCTTAAGTCCTTGCCTATTCTGGAGTGGAAATTCGACGACATCTCTATGGACTTTGTGCATGGTTTGCCAAGGTCGCAAAAGGGGAACGACGCCATTTGGGTGGTCGTGGATCGGTTAATGAAGGTGTCACATTTCATTCCGCATAGGAAGGATGATCCGGTGGAGAAGTTGGCAAAACATTATGTGGATAACATAGTACGGCTTCATGGTGTGCCCCGCAGCATCGTGAGTGACCGAGATGGGCGGTTCACGTCCAATGATTGGAGGCTAGTGCAACAAATGTTGGGGACAAAGTTGAACTTCATCACATCCTTCCATCCGCAAACGGATGGGCAGACCGAGAGGGTAAATAGAATCATGGAAGACATGCTCCGCATGTGTGTCTTCGATTTTGGAAAGCAATGGGAAGACCACCTTTATTTGGTGGATTTCGCATACAACAATAACTACCAAGCGAGTATTCAAATGGCGCCCTTCGAGGCCCTTTATGGTAGAAAATGTCGCACGCCGTTGTCTTGGTTAAAAATGGGTGAGTCAAAGTTGTATAAGCGATTGGAAGTGGAGGATGCTACTTCTTTGATTATAACCATTTGGGAGAGGTTGCTTATCGCTCAGGACCGGCAAGCGAAGTATTATAATGCCAAGCACAGGAACGTGGAGTTCACTGTGGGCGACCATGTGTACTTAAAGATCAAGCCAATCAAGGGTGTCTCACGGGTGCGGCGATTGAAAAAGCTAAGCCTGAGGTACCTTGGGCCGTTTGAGGTTCTGGAGCGAGTTGGTGAAGCGGCCTATCGGTTGAAGCTTTCAGTGGAGCTTGGTGGTTTACATGATGTATTCCATATTTCGGTGCTTCAGAAGGCGGTGCAAGAGCCTACACAAGTGATCGTGGTTGATCAAGTGTCGGTGGATAGTGGGCTGATGAAAAGATCAAGCCCGTGCGGATTGAGGACTCGGAGGTCAAGCGGCTACGCAATAAAGAGATCAGGATGGTCAAGGTCCGGTGGGACAATTACGGTCGTGAGGAGCTCTCTTGGGAGCGAGAGCAGACTATGCTTGACGAGTATCCGAAGTTGTTCCGCTCAGGTACAAATTTTTGTTTTGTACATGTCTTTCCTTTATATAATTTCATGGACGAAATTATTTTAAGAGGGGGAGAGTTGAATTGCCCCGAAACTCAAAAGAGCGACGGGGGACGTTTTGGGCCAGTTTTTGGTTCTAGCAGGAGGCACACGGCCTGGGACACGGGTGTGTCAAGCTTGTGTCGACACTTAGCCGACGAAGTCGACATTTTGTTCTCGACATTGTGTCGAGACTGGGCATACGGCCTGTGACACGGGCGTGTCGACCCGTGTCGATAATCAGCCTGCGAAGTCGAACTGTGCTCGACGAAGCGTCGAGACATGGCACACGGCCTGCGACACGGGCGTGTCGCAGGGCATGTCGACCCGTGTTGACACTCGTCCCGGGGAGTCGACGAACTTTGCTCGACAATGTGGAGAGAAGGCACACGGCCTAGGACACGGGCGTGTCCAAGGCCGTGTCGTCAGGTCGACGATCTTCGCTCGATGAAGTGTCGAGTGTCGAGACCGTGTACACGACCTGGAGCCCATGCGTGTTGAGGTAGACACGGGCAAGGACACGGGCGTGTCCTAGAACCCGTGCAGTGCTCGAGTTGTTTTTGGGGATAATCGACGGGGGTACACGGCCGGCCACACGGCCGTGTCAGGTGGAACACGGGCGTGTCACGTCGAACACGGGCGTGTTCGATGCCCGTGTGTTGTTCCAGGCGATTCGATTTTGACGCTGAGTGAGGCACACAGCCCTGGACACGGGCGTGTGCCAAGCCATGTGCGGTCCAGATTGGGCATTTCAGTCCCGAATCAAAGCCGTTCGTTTCTTTAATTAATGATCCAATGGCTGGGGGTTGTTCCTGAAGGGATATACCCGGGATTGGGCCTTAGAAACCCTCACTTTTCATGAGTGGTTATCTTTCTAAATCTTAGAGAGAGAGGAGAGCCAAGGAAGGAAGAAGGAGCTAGATCCGGCCATTGGAGGAGCTTCGAAGCTCCAAATCGCGAGCCGACTTCGGATCCACGGAGGCAAAGCTAGTGCGGTGCTTTTCATCCGCTTACTTTTCCATGGCGCCAAAGAAGAACGCAAGGGTAACGATTCTCTTCTTGATCATGAGTAGCTCTCCTTCTTTGCATAGGAAGCCCGCTCTCGCGAGTTTGCGGTGAGTTGGAGGCGTTCCTTTGGGTAGATATGTGAAGTCCCCGTTGTTTAGAGTCCGTAAGCGAGAACGGACATAGGCATGATGTGTGAAGCCTACCCGAACATGTTGGTCTGGATCGGTGATGTTGCATTGCATAAATGCCGGAGAAGACTCCACGCGATTGGTTGTTTTTCGGGTTTTCTACGTGGTAGATTGCAACAGGGAGCCTTGGGGATTAACCCAAAGGTGCACCCGAAAAACTGGGCGGATGCGTGATCTTGCCAACTTGGTGGCCTGAGAGCCAACTTGAACATAACCGGGTTATGTGAATTGTGATGGAAATAGGACTCGGGAGAAGTTTGACCCGCGCAAATGGCTTAAATTGTCGTTGCGATGTGAGCACGGGTTAGATGGAACCGTACCCATTCTATGTCATTCGGTTAAAGAGACCTAAGGGTACGTGGCACTTGCCGTTGGCATA
Source organism: Platanthera guangdongensis (assembly GCA_039583875.1). Taxonomy (NCBI): domain Eukaryota; kingdom Viridiplantae; phylum Streptophyta; class Magnoliopsida; order Asparagales; family Orchidaceae; genus Platanthera; species Platanthera guangdongensis. The sequence continues at coordinate 74,488,851 of CM077149.1, read as the reverse complement.
GATTAGGGTCTTCGGCGGTCTATGGCTTAAATTGTCGTGATCCAGGACAAGAAGACAAAATGCTCATAGGTTTGGCCGTCAAAGTGGCGGTGGTGAGTCCGGAATGTCTATGGCTTTAATTGATGTGACATCGACCGGTTCACCGAGAATGTGCCCTGAGAGCATGGGGCGTGTGGCCGTGCGAGCCAACGTCTGTGATGAAATGAATATTGATATATTGCTCGCTTATGCTAATGAAATGCAGGGAAGGAACATCGCCGCCCCGAGCCGGGGGCGGGATCATTATAATTTGGTCAGCATTGCTGACCGTTGCCTTGTTTTGCCACCGTGCGGTGGTTTGTTGCTTGCAAGTGCTGCTGGACCAAGCGGTCAATAGCGGGCTAAAGCCCAAGTTGCGAAGCCGGCCTTTGAAGGCTTAATTGGCGTGTTTACTGCTTTATTCATGTATGACCGGCCTGCGTGCCGTGGTTTGTAAAACATGTAGTATCAAGTGAACCATTTTGTAAGGCCTTAAGGCTTGTACTGGTGTATGTATAACATTCCTATTTGGTATTAGTGGACATTCATGCTTTAGTGCTGGGTTCTTTATTGCAACGTATTTAAACTGTTTCCGCTAGAATGCTCTGTGTAGGACGTTATGATTGGTTTTATGTTTTCCATGAGTAACCACCCGGTCTGTCTGTAGTATATGGCATCGGGCCCCGGCCGGACCTACTGCTATATGCTATGCGACGGATAGGGGGTGTTACAATGTACTTGCAGGTTTACAATGTCAAGTACACACCAATGTCAGGTTACAGTGGGCCACTAAATAAAGGACTATACAATGTAATCCTTCATTGTGTAGGCCAATATGTTGACTCACGTGTAATCTCTCTATTGGGGTGTACTTTTATCCCAAGTACAGGAGAAGGAGCAAGGAAGGCCAAAGAAAAGAAGTCAGAAATGAAGAATTTTACCTAAGTAAAATTCGACAAGTATGGTGAGTCATACACGTCGAATTTGTCGATTATCCCCTTGATACTCGCCAAATTCGTCATGTATGCTTCCCGATACCCGCCGAAATCATCGTATATACTTAGGGTAAATTCTCCAAGTTTCTAGAATTTGACCAAGGCAAATTCGACGAGTATCACTGGCGGTAGTCGCCGAATTCATCAAGTATCCTAGTGAGACTCGGTGAATTTGACGAGTATCCCAAGCGATACACCCCGAGAATGTCTTAGGTAAAATTCGACATATTACATTACCCTAATTCGGCTAGTATCATACCTGAAACACGATGTTTTTCGTCGAATTTTCCTTGTCATTTTTTTTCGATTTTTTTCTGGTTCGAAACCGACGGCCATGTGCAGTACTTTTTTAGGTTTCAATTTTGGAAATCTTTTAAAGCCATTTCCTTTCCAATCTCTCTATAAATACCTAGAGTAATTTTGAAATGACTACAAATCTAATAGCCTAATTGCTAATTCGATTTTCAAGAACTTCCCGAAAAAGAAAACCGTCGGCCGCACGATACGCATTTCGCGAAACCCTTCTGATCGGCCGCGACATCAAGCAATCTCTTCCTCGACGACTTCTTCGACTGGATCGTGGCATCGTTAAAGATTTGATTTACTCCAGTCCTTGTTGGTCGATGATCAAGTTTCAAGATTCAAAGATCTGGACTCGGATCGAGAATCGGAGCTCCGTAGCTCCACCTGCAGCCGGAGTTGACATTCTCCTTCCTCCTTGCTCTACTCTCTCTCTAAACTTTTAGAAAGAGAATGAAGAAGATGGAATAAGGGTCTGAAACCCTATTAATGGCCATAAACCCTGCCAAGACTAGCCAGGGCCCTTGGATCCCTTTAAGAGAAATGAACGGCCACGATTCTCCCTAAAAATAACATTTATAGGCCGAACACGGCTTTTGGAACGCCCGTGTCCAAGGCCGTGTGCCTCAATCGACGCCAAAATCGTCGCATCCTGACCAGGACACAGGCTCACAACACGCCCGTGTCGAACTTGACACGACCGTGTCAATCAGTACACGCCCGAGTATTAGGGCGTGTTCCTCTATCGACACAGGACCAACAAAACTCCGAAGAGGACACGGGATCTCGACACGCCCGTGTTGATTTTGACACGCCCGTGTCAACCCGAACATGCCTGGGCTCCAGGATGTGTTCCTCCCCCAACACAGCCTGACTAATAGCCCGAGCAAGACACAGCCCTGTACACGCCCGTGTCTCGGTCCGTGTTTGCTGTCTCGACACTCGTTGAGTGCATTTTTGTCGACAACTCGTAGAGTTTGTTGAACCTGACCACAACACGGCCCTGGACATGCCCGTGTCCCCGGCCGTGTGACCCATACTAAGCACCAAACTTGGTTCTAAATGCTGCCCGTCCCTCTTTTGAGCTTCGACGCGTTACAATTCTCTCCCTCTTAAAAGAATTTCGTCCCGAAATTATAGAAAGGAAAAGATACAAAAAACTTAAATGGTACCTGAGTGGAATAACTCTGGGTACTCCTCAAGCATGGTCTGCTCTCACTCCCATGAGAGCTCCTCTCTACCGCAGTTATCCCAAAGGACCTTGACCATCTTGATGTCCTTGTTACGCAGTCGATTGACTTCCGAGTAATCAATGCGAACGGCCTTGATCTTCATCGTCAACCCATTATCAACCAATACTTGATCGACCGCAATCACTTGCGAAGGCTCTTGCACCGCCTTTCGCAACACCGATATGTGGAATACGTCGTGTAGACCACTCAATTCCACTGATAGCTTCAACTGATAAGCTGCTTTGCCAATCCTCTCCAGAACCTCAATCGGTCCAAGGTACCTCGGGCTTAGCTTATTCAAGCACCGTACCCGTGGGACACCCTTGAACGACTTAATCTTCTAATACACCCAGTCGCCAACAGCGAACTCAACGTTCCAATGCTTGGCATTAAAGTACTTAGCATGTCAGTATTGAGCGATTAGTAATCTTTCTCGCATAGTTCGTACAAACAAGGTTTCATCTTCCACTTATTTCCGCTTGTAAAGCTTCGAATCACCCGTTTCCAACCATGACAACGGCGTGCGACATCTCATAACATAAAGGGCCTCGAGGGGCGCCATTTGAATGCTCGCTTGGTAACAATTGTTATAAGCAAATTCCACCAAGTATAGGTGATCTTCCCACTGCTTCCCAAAATGTAAGATGCACATGCGAAGCATGTCTTCCATAATCGTGTTGACTCTCTCTGTCTGTCCATCTGTCTACGGATGAAAGGCTGTGCTGAAACTCAGCTTGGTTCCCAACACTTGTTGCATCAAACTCCAGTCATTGGACGTGAATAGCCCATCTCGGTCACTCACGATGCTGCGGGGCACACCGTGAGGTCGAACAATTTTATCCACATAGAGTTTTGTCAATTTCTCCACTGAATCATCGTTCCTATTCAGAATGAAGTGCCACACTTTCATCAATCGATATACGATCACCTAGATGGCATTGTTTCCCTTCTGCGACCTTGGAAACCCATGTACAAACTCCATTGTAATATCGTCGAACTTCCACTCCGGGATAGGCAAGGACTTCAAGAATCCTCCAGGCTTATGGCACTCCGTTTTCACTAAGGCACACGTTTGACACTTCGTCACATAAAGTGCCACATCCTTCTTAAGTCCTGGCCACCATAACAACTTCTTCAAATCACGGTACATCTTCGTACTCCCTGGGTGAATCGAGTACTTGGTATGATGAGCCTCGTACATCAATTCCACCCGCAGTTTACCCACATTTGGGAAGCACAGATGCCTGTCCTTTCATAACAATCCATCCACAACATCAAATTGGGAATTTGACCCATCCAAAGTTTCATCCATGATTTGCTTCATGTTGTTATCGAAATCCAGAGCCTTCCGAATCCTATCAGCCAGGTCATACTAAACTTCTATCCAGTTCAATTGCACTTCAGCACTAGTCTGCTTGTCAACACAAGAGATCTCTAATGCCTCCAACTCTCGAATCAAGCGCTCATCATGAACCGGCAACCAGTTGTCCTGCACAGGGGCCATGCGACTCAATGCATCCGCAAGCGCATTGCCTTTCCCAGGCACATAATGAATCTTGAATGTATAGTTCCCAAGAAACTCCATCCATCTCCACTGCCGCAAGTTTAGATCCTTCTGATCCAACAAGTACGTCAGGCTCTTGTGGTCGGTATAAATATCGACCTTCACAACGTATAGGTAATGCCTCCACAACTTCAGCGAAATTATCAGACTCCCATGCTGCAGCAGAACACAACCCAATCCACTGCCCGAAGCATCACTGTAGATCTCCAAGCCTTCGATCCCACTCGGCGAACTTAGAACAGGCGCAGTGGTGAACCGACTTTTCAACTCTTTGAAAGCTCGTGCGCAATTAGGCGTCCAACCAAACTTCTGCACTTTCCTCGTCAGAATCGTGAGGGGTAACGCTATCCGTGAGAAGTTCCCTACAAAGCACCTATAGTATCCAGCCCGCTCCAGAAAACTCTGGACTTGCGCTACCGTAGATAGCACAGGCCACTCCTGTATCGCAACTATCTTTGCCGGATTGACCGCAATTCCCTCTCCACTAACTATGTGACCAAGTAATGCTACTGAGGACAACCAAAACTCAAATTTGGAGAACTTGTCGTACATTTGGTTCCTCCTCAGTGTCTCCAACACTAAATGCAGATGCTTAAACCTGATCCTCCTCACTTTGTAAGTACACCAATATATCATCGATAAAGGCGATCACGAAGTGGTCTAGATACTCTCTGAAAGTTCTATTCATCAGATCCATGAACATGGATGGCGCATTAGTCAGCCCAAACGACATGACAGTAAACTCATAATGCTCGTATCTCGTCCTGAAAGCTGTCTTGGGGATATCACTCTCTCTTATCCTCAGCTATAATATCCGTAGTTAAGATCCAATTTTGAGTACATCGATGACCCAACTAACTGATTGAACAGATCATCAATTCTTGGGATCGGGTACTTGTTCTTCTCCGTTAACTTGTTCAGCTCTCGATAATCGATACAGAGTCACAAGCCTTCGTCCTTCTTCTTAGGAAAAATGACTGGTGCACTCCAAGGCAATGAACTTGGACGCACATAACTTGTTCCAATGTAACACCCCAAATCCCAGGATGGGGAAAAGTTGGGTGACACGTCCTGGGACACGACCGTTTCCCAGGGCATATCCTGCTCGGGTGAGCAGCCGGCGAGTGTTCGACGAAAATCTATTCTACAAAGAAATGATGGAACACGCCATCTGACACGGGCATGTCAGAGGTCGTGTCCTCCTCTGGTCGACAAAATTCAGTTTGACGATGTCGAGCTCCAAGCGTGTCTGTTGTCGTGTATTGGCACATGGCCTGTGACACGGGCGTGTCACAGGCCGTGTCCTTTGTTGGATGTGCCAAGGGCATTTGAGGCCTGGTGAACATGGGCGGGACACGGTCGTGTCTTGGGGTACACGGCCTGTGACACGGGCATGTCCCTGGCCCTGTCCTGATCAGGTTGATTTGGTTTTGTGCAGCCTGAAGTACACATCCACAGACACGGGCGTGTCTGAAGGCATGTTAGGTGACACGGCCCGTGACACGGGCGTATCAAATGGTCGTGCACTGGTCTGGATGAGGCGGTTGTGTGCCTCTTAAGGCACACAACCTATGACACGGGCGTTTCATGAGTGTTTGTTTTGTATTTAAGCTATTAGAGTTTTGTTTAGGTCTTTATTGTGAAAATCTTGTCTTATTAGCTTATATATCCCTTCTTCTTGTATTTATTTATGCTACTAATATTTTTGTGCTCTTTTGTAGGTTTTCTCAATTTTCAGCCAAAATGACCTGACACGGCCACCAACACAGCCGTGACATGGGGCATGTCACCTGTTCCCAAAGAATCAACCATTAGATAAAAGTCCATGTTCATCCCTATCAGGACACGACCTCCAACACGGCCGTGTCGCTGGCCGTGTCAAGCTGGTCGTGTCAACATGAGACGATAATTTCCAGAGAAGGACACGACCACCAACATGGCCGTGTCTCCAGGTGTCTCGCCACTTCAGCAACGCATGCATCCTGCCATTAATGCACCCCCGTCAAAGCCCATCAACCGCAGAGGACATGGCTACCAACACGGCCATGTCGTCAGCCATATCAGCATGAGCGTGTTCGCTGATTCAACGTTGCAATGATCATTCCCCTCCAGAACCAGATCCTGAAGTCAACCAGCACGGGACACGACCACCAACATGGCCATGTCGCCGGCCGTGTCACCTCCTCTTGAATTTTTATAAATTCAGACCCCCTTGAGTCCATATAGTTTTTGCTGAGTGGGGGAGGTGCTGCCCTTTTGTTTTCTGAAGTTTTTCATGCTTTTTCTCCCTCCCTCTCTCTTTCCCATTTTAGTTTTTCCTAATTCTAGTATAGTTTAAGCTTTTGTAGTAGCCTTTGTAATTACTTTAGTTGCTAATGGTAGGGCTAGAATAGGATTTCAATTTTCATTGCACTTGTAATCTCTTATTTTCAAGTTGTAAGCTCTCTTTTATAGTAATATAAAAAGTGTTGATTGCTCTCTTTCTAACCTTGTGTTCTTTATGCTTTACTACTCATCCCCCCTCCTCTCCTTCACCATGATTAACTAATCCTCCTTGTACTCGATCTTGATGATCCGAGGTTCGAGCGATTAAGTTATGATGCTTTGAGTTTACCTTTTCTTTTTAGGGTTTAGCCTTGAATTACTCTTGATTTATCATGGGTTGGAGATATATCATCGATATATATTCTCCACCTTCGCTTTCATTCTTGGCTAGCCGAGAGGCCGATAGATTAAAGTGAGCACTCAAGAGTAAAGGGAGTTGTACACACCCCTCGAGAGTGGCAAACGTCCAAATCTCCCGGATTGGAGTAAAATCCAATAGTGGGGTTTACCGCGTAAAGCAAGCTTTAGGTGTAACATCCTGAATCGCACTAGGCCCCTCGTTCGTGTTTTTGAGTCAGGAAAGCTGACTTGATTTCAGGGGGAGTGCTGACAACTGGGCAGCATATGTGAAAAGGAGGATAAATCAGTCAAACATAGGACATGGGTAGAGACACGGGTGTGTCCCTACCCGTATGGGAGTGGCCAGCTCTCGAGTCGATGACTCAAGTATGCCCAAAGAAGGACACGGGTAGTGATACGGGCGTGTCACTACCCATGTAAAGTAACACGGGTAGAGACACGGGTGTGTCCCTACCCGTGTGCGTGTGTGACACGGGTAGAGACACGGGTGTGTCCCTATCCGTGTGTGTGTGTGTGTGTGTGTGTGTGTGTTTCGAGTTTGACTCGACGAAGCGTGTCGAGATCGACGAAGTGTGTCGAGACCGACAAAATGTATGACACGGGTTGAGACATGGGCATGTCCCTACCCGTGTGTATGTCTGTGTGTGTCGAGTTGGACTCGACGAAGCATGTCGAGATTGACGAAGTGTGTCGAGATCGACGAAAGGTATGACACGGGTAGAAACACGGGCGTGTACCTACCCTTGTGTGTGTGTGTCGAGTTGAGTTCATCGAGATGTATCTAGAGAAGGATAAGGCCAGGGAACATGGCCCCTTCATGTGGACACGATTCGGTACACGGGCGTGTCCCTACTCGTGTCGAGTATTGAACCGACACTGCAACTGTCGTTGGCGCTTCGCTCGAAGCAGGACACGGGTAAGGATACGGGCATGTCCCTACCCGTGTCACTTTTTATATAAAAGGGGAAGTGAAAACCCTAGCTTTTTTCATGCTCATTTCATCCCCTATTTTCCGAGAGAAACTTCTGTTGAGAGAAGGAAGTTGATGGAGCAAGTTCTAGAGGAGGAGATCCGCCGTCGTCGTGAAAGAGAAGATGTCGCCGAGAAGACTCACAAGATCCATGGCCGGAAATAGTGGAAATGCCGGAAATGAGGTGAGCTTCCTCCCCTCTCACTTGGTGATAGATCTGTAGATATCTAGGTGATATGTGAGTCAAAAGAGTCTAGACTTGTGAGATGATGATTTCTCTAGGAAGAGGTCGTTCTAGGGCTTGTGCTCTAAGGATAGTGGTGTCTTCAACCTCTCCAACCTTATATGTGAAGATGGGGGATGATTTTTTGAAAAATCATGGCCTCTTGAGGGTGAATAAGGGAGGAGGAATTTCTGGTGTGATTTTGGAAGTCCTACTTGAGGAGGAAGATGAACCGATGCCGTTCATTCCTCTTTAAGATGCGTGCATAATCTATGTTCTGCGCGCAGCAATCTTCTTGGCCATTTTTAGATGTTATATGTCCACATCTGGGATGTCGACTAAACACAAAAGTTGAAGTCCTTGAAAATACCTTTCCAACGAGCGGTTGCATGACTTCTGGCGAAGTATATAGCCACGGGAAAGACTGAATGAATATGACATCCGATAAATCCTGCATGTAGAAATTGTGTTCTGTACGCAGCGGACTTCAAGGACTTATTTCAAGTATGATACTTTCAAATCTGGGTTGTGGTCTGAATATGAAAGTTGTAAGTCATGGAAAGACCTTTCCATCAAGGTGTTACACGCCTTCACCCAATTAAGGTAGCTTCAGGTATCTCCGGTTAAATTTGCTGTCCAGATTTATTCTGCACTTAAATTCTGGGTTTTTATATAATATGGATTTGGATTCGGTGGAATTGATGTTGCAAACTAACTCAAAATCTTGGTGAACTATTTTATGTTAACCACCATTGTGCTATGAATGATGAAGATTATTAATTGTTTTTCATATAACTGGATTGTGAAGCAAGCTTACCTAAACGAAATGACTTTTTAGAAATTGGTAGACTATTATATATGCGAATTATGTTATACTATGTTGAAATTATTTGGAATGACATATACAAGCATAAACTATGGTCATGAGTTTGTTTGATGGTAGGAATGAAATTTAGTATTCCAATACTTAGAGCGTAGTCTCCGTACAGGTAGTATTGTGGAAGGATGTAAGTGCGGTGTTGACCGTCACTAGTTGGGTTATTGTTGAGATGAGATATAGATGGATGGTTGGACTGTGTCCTCGTGCTTGCTTCTGAGGCCTCTTCTATATCACAGTGATGTGGTATTTGCATGCGGTGTGATTCGACACTCGGTGTCGTAATCCTGGGTTAAGGATAATGTAACAGGTCTACAGGCTCGCCGATCGTCACACCGACGGGAGTTGACAGTTAGACTTTGGGCGGTTGGGCTGTGTCCTCGGTGTTCACGTCCCGGGGCCCCTTTCGTGCCAAGGGAACGGTTGGAATGTGTCCTCGTGCTTACTTCTGAGTCCCCTTCCAGGTCACACCAGGCCAGTTCGGCTGTATTCTTGGTGCACATCTACTTGAGACCCCGCTGGGCCATAAGTACGCATGGGCTCCATTGTTATGTTCTTAGCGTTGAGGTTTACGGAGGACTAGGTGAAGTAGTGTGGATACCCGCCTAGTAGTAGAGATTCCTGATCTACTATCACTGCCTAGCCACGGTAGTTGATTCCTGAGAGGTTAGCTACCTGCTCGAATAGTGGAACTATAGTCTGTGTCAACTTGGCAATTGCATATGTGTGATCATGGGTGAGTCATAACATAACATACAAACCATTTCATATCATTGCACAACAAGATCCTCATTGTATAAGTTTGTATGGGCACTCCTATACGATGAGTTACTTTTTGTAAACCGATCCTTAACTTATAAGCTTGTATGGGCATCCTTATAAGTTAAGTTACTTTCCTGTTATAGTTACTTGTACTTGTTGAATTACTATTGCTCAATTAGAACTGCTAGTTTATAATATGGTAATTCAAGTACTATTACCACCTTCTTGCACCTGTTTTACTACTTGTATATATTACCCTTGCTCTATTCTCCTCCCGGTGCCGAGGAGTCGCCGGGGGAGCGGATGTGAAGGCACATAGTCTTTTTCGACTAATGGTTGCTATGTCTTCCTTTTTAGGAGGTCACCCCGCAGGTAGAGCAGCAGACAGACTATGCAGCAGGACCGTCAGGCCAGGATGACATGGACTAATGTGACGGTGCCGTCGCTACCGTCGGTTATGGATGTGATTGTTGAGCGACTCTGATGTAGCTCATTTGGGAAACTTTATTGTTGTACTCTGATATTATAGAAGCATGTTTTAGCTTATCTATTTTATTGTAATTTGGACATATATGCTTAGTGTGGATTTGACTTCTCTCCCTCTTTTATATTATGGTTGGGTTGGCATGTATATATTGATATTGGTTGTAGCCGGCGGAATAGGCGTCTTGTGGTACAGGATAGCCCGTGTGCTAATGCTACTGAAAGGTGGCTGTTCCGGGCATAAGACCCCCTTCGTGTCGTATTTTGGGATCCGGGAGGGGGTCTTACAAATGGTATCATTTTGCCACGATCCTCAACTAAAGCAGTCATTCAACAATAGTACCACCCCCACTCGATTAGTCAGTTTGCGGACAAACTGACTTAGCGGAAGCAGTTGTGTGCCCATATGTAATTCACACTAAGTATGTCCAACTTTGACCCCGCGATTAGCCAACCTGACCTTATGTACGTACCTTTATACGTCGATCTCCTGAAGTTTGGATGACCCTATGTATGTAAATCTATTGTATAAAGTCTTGCGAGATCCCCTAGGGCAAGCACTTTTGTTTATAGCGGATTTTGAATCTAGCGGAGATAATAAACATGGCAGATTTCCTAGGGCAACCATTTTTGTTTATAGCAGACTCAAACTTGGTGGAGACAATGGATTTGATAAAGTGGTTGGAAGCTGGCCTTTTGGGTATTCAGACAAGCGTTAAGAGACTCGCTGAAGGAGTGATTGAAGCATGACCGGACTCCAGGATGAGGACCACGAGGAAGAAATTAAACATTCGTCCTTAGTCTTCCTAAGTTGTTCTAGGAATCTGGCTTGAGCCTTCACAATCCTGATACTTAGGCGTAATGGTCAGAGAGAAACCGACCTATACTCTATTCGATACCTGTGCCACACACTCGTTTGTGTGACGGACTTCGTTGAAAACCTAGAAGTAGTGCAATACTTCACTGGTATTGCTCGAATAGTGCGCCTCCCAGACGGCTCTGAGATGACCGCAACCGCTAAGTGCGAGCTAGAGATATTCATTGACGGAAAAGCCTTTGATACGTCTGCTACGGTCTTGAGAATGACAAAGTTTGACATCATTTTGGGCATGGCGTGGTTGGACTAGCACTTTGCAAGGATTGACTGTACAGAGAAATGAATCTACTTGAGGCATGGAGACACCAACGTCATTTTTCAAGGTATTAGCTTCGCACCTCTTATGATGTTATCTTCCGTTCAGGTTGTAAAAGCACATATGAAGGGGGATGAAGTCTTCATGATCTGGTTCGAGTTGAAGGAGATAGCATTGGATATAAAAGACGTACAGGTAGTGCGGGAATTCCCCGAGGTATTTCCTGAGAAACTGCCAGGATTACCCCTGCATAGAGAGGTTGACTTCCAGATTAATCTAGTACCGGGTGCCAAGCCTGTATCCAAGGTCCCTTACCGAATTGCACCGAAGGAACTCGTAGAGTTTAGAGTTCAACTGCAAGAACTGGTGGAGTCAGGGTTCGTTCTCCCCAGTTCGTCACCCTGGGGAGCCCCTTGTATTGTTTCGTGAAGAAGAAGTATGGAACCCTACATTTGTGCATAGACTATTGGGAACTCAATCAGCTGACGGTGCGGAACACTTATCTGTTACCTCAGATCGATGAGTTGTTCGATCAACTACTGGGAGCGCATTGGTTTTCTAAGCTTGACTTGCGCTCAGGGTATTATCAGTTGAGAATACAAGAAGGTGACATCTAGAAAACGGCCTTTAGTTCAAGATATGGGATATACGAGTTCACTATAACGTCGTTTGGGCTCACAAATGCCCCTTCGGCTTTCATGATCCTGATGAACAAGGTATTTGAACTGTATTTGGACATCTTCATCATTCTTTTCATCGATGACATCTTGGTCTACTCAAAGACGGAGGAGTAAAATGTCAAGCACCTGACCCTGGTGTTGAAGAAATTGAAGGAGCACGCCTTGTACGCCAAATTCAGCAAGTGCGATTTCTGGATTGAGGAGGTTGCTTTCTTAGGTCACGTGATCAGTGGTGCTGGGCTAGCGGTGGATCCGACCAAGGTGCGTGCCGTGAAGGAGTGGTCCCCCTTGAAGTGGGCAGCCGATGTGCGGAGCTTCCTTGGGCTTGTCGGGTACTACCGCAAGTTCGTGAAAGGATTCTCCAAGATTGCCCGCCCACTTACATCATTGACGAAGAAAGGCGTGCCATTTGAGTGGACGCCCCAATGTGAAACGGTGTTCCAGGAGCTAAAGGATAGACTTACCTCTGCCCCCATCCTTGCACTTCCGTATGGGAAGGAAGGATTTCAAGTTTACATTGACGCATCATATCAAGGGATGGGAGCATTATTGATGCAGCATGGGAACGTGATTGCTTATGCTTCAAGACAACTGAAGATGCATGAAATCAATTACTCGGTTCATGATTTGGAATTCGGAGCAGTGGTGTTGGCTTGAAGGTTTGGAGGCATTATCTATACGGCGTCCACTGTGAGATCTTTTCAGACCACAAAAACTTGAAGTACGTTCATACTCAGAAGGAGTTGAACTTGAGACAACGGTGGTGGTTAGAATTTCTATGCGACTATGAGTTCACCATGAACTACCACCCCGGAAAAGCAAACTCGGTAGCCGATGCGTTGAGTAGAAAAGTACGAGGCTCTAGCCTAGAGTCTCGGTTGATGGGTATCGAGTTGGCTTGGATGATTGAGGAGATGGATATTACATTGATATTTAAGGCTCCTTCGACAGAGTATATAGTGTACTTGGCAAGCATAAGCATAGTTTGTTATATCCGGGACCGAATCAGAGTGGAGCAAGGTATGGATGCGGGCTCTGGCCCCGACAATCAGGTCAATCGAAGATGGGACTACGGATGAGTATACACTAAAAGATGGCTTTGTTTATTTTTGTGGCCGGCTCTATATTCCCAAGGGCGGTAAAATCCGGGAGGATAGCTTGAGAGAGGCTCATTGCTCTCAATATTCAGTGCACTCGGGTATTGCTAAGATGTACACCGGTTTGGGGAAGACCATGTTGGAACACCCTATTACTAATTTGGGTCAGGATCACTATGTCTCTAGGAACCTTTGTTTGACCTCCTGTATAGCTTAATAGGTCAATTAGAATTGAGTCTAAGGGTTAGAAATCTAGGATTGGAAGCTGCCCTGAAGAGCAAGTTTTTCTGTCTGGAGACCAAGTCTGATCGTCGAGCTCAGCACGACGATTCGTCGAACTCCAGTCGACGATCGTCTAGCTCAACTTCGACAGATCGTCGAACTCCATTCGACGATCGCTGAGCTCAACTTCTTAATATCGTCGAACTCAGTTCGACGATCGGTGAGCTCAGTTCGACGGTTTTGACTCTGCATTGGATCTTTATCTCTGAGCTCAGTTCGACGATCTTTGAGCTCAGATCGACGATTATTTTGCTGCTTGAGTTTTCCAGTTCGCTGAGCTCAGCTCGACGATAGCAGAGCTCAGTTCGACGATTTCAGATAACTTCCAGAATTCAAATTCAAATCAGTCAGGAGTTATTCTGCAATTAATTCAAAGATTTGCTAGCCGTTTTCATTTACTTCTGGACCAAGTTTCAAGGGACTTTTCAAGGAATAATTCTGTGGACTTTCCTCTAGAAGAGATTATGCAATTAAGGATGCAATCAATGCAGACCAACGGCTATCCTTGACAGAGAATGATATTCTATTCAGGAACAGAGAATAAAAGACAGAATGTTTTTTGAATCAAGAGAGATTAACAAGAAGAGAACACACAATACAGAGTACAGAGACTCATTCAAAATCTTCTGTCAAAAAGAATTCTGAAGAACACTCATCAAAGAGATCAAGCTTTCAAAATCTCTTCATCTTTCAAAGTGTTCAAGGCCAACATCATTTCAAGACTCCAGACACTCAACATTTCAGCCATTGCTGAAATCATCCATTGCTGGAGTTCTATATTTGAAGGCCTATCACCCTCAAGCAAAGCTTTTCTTCCTGAAGATTTCAAGGATTCAGGGGGAGCTTTGACATCAATCCACTTAGTCTTCTCAGCTGTTTGAGAAACAGAAGACTGCCATCACTCTCTCACCCCCACTCTGTAAAGGGTTTTTCAAACTCCCTTCAAAAGTTTGAATCTGGTTTTTGAGCACCTTGTCAAAAGCTCATTGGTGGCAAGACACCTGATCAAAAAATCTGCTTTGGTTTTTGAGCACCTTATCAAAAGCTCATTGGTGCCCAGGACACCTGATCAACTCATCCTGCAGTGGATTCCTACCTAGGGTGGTAGAAGAGTGGATGTACCCAAGTTTGGGGAACCACTATATTTCCTTGTGTCTTCTGGTTCTGCTTGTTTACTTTTTGTTTCTGGCCTTGATTCTCTCTGTGCTTAGTTTTTGTTTAGCTTAGTGCTGTAGTTAGATTCTTTATTGCTTCCCTGCTGACACATATTACAACAATTGTTGTAAAAGCTTGTAAAAAGTTTTTAAGCACCATATACTCTATTCACCCCCCCTCTAGAGTATATCAGATCTAGTTGCCCTTTCAATTGGTATCAGAGCCAGGTTGGTTAAACATACCATATCTGATTGGTTGTACAGGCTAACACCTGAACCCCAAGATTCCAAACTAGATCTGTTTTTCTTTTGTATTTTATTATTAGTTTTTGTTTGCACAAATCATGGCCCAAAACAAAGATTATGCTAGCACCAGACCTTCAGTGTGCAATCTTTCCAAGTTTGCACTTTGGAAAGCAAGGATTAGAATTTACATGAATTCCATTGACGAAGATATTTTCAATTCTGTTTTGACAGTGTGTCCAAGACCCCCAGAGAGCACAAGCACAAATGTTGTTCCACCTCCATCAGGAACAGATGCTGACATCAAAAAATGGAAAGTAGCTGATGCCAAGGCTATGCACATCCTAGCCCAGACAATGTCAGATGACATATTCCAAAAGGTAGCTGAATGCAACTCAGCCAAGGAGATTTGGGACAAGCTCTCAGAAATTGTCTCAGGCTCAGCTGATGAGAGAAAGGACAGAAGATCCCATCTCATCTCCCAATATGAGAACTTCAAGAAGGGAGAGACTGAGTCAGTGGGAGACATGTACAACAGATTGAGTCTAATTGTCAGTGAGCTAAGGACATTGGACAAAGAGATTTCTCTGACAGAACTTAATGACAAGATCCTAATGTGCTTCCCCAGCACTTGGGATTCAAGAATCTGGCCAATTAAGGATGCCAGAAGTCTAAATGAGATCACCACTGAAGCCTTGTTGGGTAAGCTCAAATCTTATGTGCT
Source organism: Platanthera guangdongensis (assembly GCA_039583875.1). Lineage (NCBI taxonomy): Eukaryota > Viridiplantae > Streptophyta > Magnoliopsida > Asparagales > Orchidaceae > Platanthera > Platanthera guangdongensis. Next base: position 74,473,429 of record CM077149.1, on the reverse strand, counting down.
ACTCATCAAGAATAGAGAGGAAGAACAGAAGGCTGCTTCACCAGCCACAAGGAAAGAGAAAACCATAGCCTTTAAGGCAACTAAGGATCTGCCTGAAGATAAGAGTACAGGCAATGATGAACTACTCAGCTTGTTGGCCAAAAGATTCTACAAGATGGCCAGAAAGGACTTCAGAAGAAGATCATACAAGGAGCAGGACAAGCCAAGGTATGACAAGTCCATTAGCAACAATAAAGACATTATCTGCTTTGGTTGCAGGAAATCAGGGCACATAGTTCCTGACTGTCCAGAGAATAAGACCAAGGACAGAAGGGACAGAAAAGAAAGAAGAAAGTAGAAAGACTCCAAAAGGAATGGAAATGGCAAGCCCTCTTCAAGCAAAAATAAGCATACAAGAAAAGGGTTTGTTGCTGAATCCTGGAGTGAGACAGAAGAGGAATCAGAAGCCTCATCCAGCTCCAGTGATGATGAGGATGATGCAGAAGAAAAGGAATTCTACATGATGGCAATTAATACCTCACAGCACAATTCAGAGGATGAAGAGTCAGAGTCATACTCAGAAACTCAACCTGAAGAAGATCAGGTAATTAGCTCTTTTGATTTTACTTCAGAAGATTTTAAATCTGAATTTAAAGCACTGTGTTTAGACCTGCTAAAGTCTGAGAAAGAGATTATCTCTCTCAGAAATCAATTATCTGAACACAATGGTTTAAAGTCAGAAAACCTCAAACTCTCTCAGGAGTTGGAGAACTGTAGGGAACAGATAGCTACACTGAAAAGTGAGCTCTCTGAGGCCAAGAAGCTTGAAGAATCCCTTAATGGGAGAAGCATCAAGCTGATGGACATCACAAGCACAGTGAACTCTAGATTCAACAGTACACTGGGCTTGGGAGCTTCATCCAGCCAACCTATAGTCCTAACAACTTCCATCAAGTTTATTTCTAACAAGGGAAAGGGAGTTGCAGAGGTTGCCAGGAAAAATTCTGATCTGCCTCAGAAAACTAAGTCCCAGCAAAAATCGTCGAACGGAGATCGACGATCGCCGAATGAAGATCGACGATCGCCGAACGCAGCTCGACGATCTCAGGAAAAATCGTCGAACGCAGATCGACAATCTCAGCCAATGTCGTCGAACGCAGCTCGACGATCTCATATACCTGACCTCAGCCATAGTCGACCGTCGAACAGAGCTCGACGATCTGACCCAAGATCGTCGAACGCAGCTCCAAGATCGTCGAACAGAGGTCAGAACTCTGGAAACTTTTTCAAAGGCAAATCAAAATTGAATCCTAAGGGTTCTTCATCCCAAACCTTTAACCCTTATACTGAATGGATTTTACCTCCAAGGAGATATCATCCTGAAGGATATAAGAGTCAGCCAGGGATGTCTTTCATTTCTGAATTTAGAGGTTATCAACCTAGGCCCAAGGTAAACTTGGTCAAAAACAAGTAAGTTGTTTTATGTGTAGATGAAGACCTATCCAACATCTAACCAACAATGGTACTTGGATAGTGGGTGCTCTAAGCACATGACAGGGAATAAGGACAACCTCACATCCTTCAGAGCCAAGCTTGGACCCAAAGTTATCTTTGGTGATTCCAACTTTGGACAGACTAAAGGATATGGTACAGTCCAGATTGGTTCAGTAACCTTCAAGAAGGTAGCATATGTGGAAGGACTGAAGCACAACCTAATCAGCATCAGTCAGCTATGTGATGAAGGCTACCAGGTGACCTTCAGCAAAGCCTTATGCAAAATCAAGTCAGAGGACAACACAACTGTGTTGACAGGTATAAGGAAAGGTAACATCTACCTAGTAGACTTTCTTTCAACTGATATAGATATCTGCTTGTTTAATTCAGTCTGTAGACCAAATGTTTTATGACATAAGAGACTAGGACACCTAAACCTTAGAACTATTGCTAGGCTATCCAAGGACAACCTTGTTAGAGGACTACCTTCTGGCCCCTACAAGAAGGAAGGACTCTGCAAGGCCTGTCAATTAGGCAAGCAAACTAAAAACAGTTTTAAGTCACTTAATAAGAGTGATTCACCTAGGATATTGTATCTGTTACACATGGATCTATTTGGACCCATCACAGTACAAAGCCTAGGAGGGAAATCCTACACTTTAGTAATTGTAGATGACTTCTCTAGATTCACTTGGGTGTTCTTTCTAAGGAAGAAGTCTGATAACTTTAAGTGTCTGACAGAGTTTCTCAAATGTATACAGATTGAGTTCAATACTCACATTGCCCTGATCAGAAGTGATCATGGGACAGAGTTTGATTCTCTTCTTATGCAAGAGTTCTGTCAGAGTGAAGGGATCAGGCATACTTTCTCAGCTCCTAGAACTCCTCGACAAAATGGGGTAGCTGAAAGGAAAAATAGAACCCTTATTGAATCTGCCACTACATTGTTGTCAGATGCTCATCTACCTCTATCCTTTTGGGCAGAGGCAGTGAAAACCTCCAACTATGTGCTGAACAGAAGTCTGATACATAAACTAAAGGGAAAGACACCCTATGAATTACTCAAAGGGAAGAAACCTAAAGTTGACTATTTCAGAATTTTTGGTTGTATTTGCTATATTCACAATAATGACAAGAAATATTTAGCAAAATTTCAAGCCAAAGCTGATGAAGGAGTGTTTCTGGGATACTCCATGATCAGCAAGGCCTATAGGGTCTATAATAAATCGTCTTTGAAAATTGAGGAATCTGTTCATATTTCTTTTGATGAAACTAACATGTCCTTCAAGGAGAAGATTTCTTCTACCATAGAACCTTTGCAGGAACATTCTCTAGTTGAAGATATGAACAAGTTACAGGTTGCTCAAGAAGAAGAAAGCAGTGAAGATGAAGGCAATGCTCAACATATTGAACCACCACCTGAAGAGCCAGTTGTTGTACCACAAGAGGAAACAACAACACAGGTTGGTGAACAATCAACACCCCCTGTTGATTTAGTAACATCAAGAGACCATCCAATTACCCAAATAATTGGAGAAATCTCAGCTGGTGTGCAAACCAGAAATCAGGTCAAACAAAACCTGTTGCACAACTGCTTCGTATCTCAAATTGAACCTCAGTCCATTCAAGATGCAGAGCAAGATCCACACTGGATTATTGCAATGCAAGAGGAGTTGCATCAATTTGAGAGGAACAAAGTATGGGAACTAGTGCCAAAGCCTAAGGATCATTCCATTGTTGGAACAAAATGGGTATTCAGAAACAAACTGGATGATCAAGGAGTAATAATAAGGAACAAGGCAAGGCTAGTTGCTCAGGGATATTCTCAAGAAGATGGAATTGACTACGACCAGACTTTTGCACCTGTTGCAAGATTGGAAGCCATCAGGATATTTCTAGCTTATGCAGCTCACAAAGGCTTCAAAGTCTATCAGATGGATGTCAAAAGTGCTTTCTTGAATGGAGACATCAAAGAGGAAGTTTATGTCAGACAACCTCCAGGTTTTATCTCTTCAACTCTTCCTGATTATGTTTTTAGACTGAACAAAGCATTATATGGTCTCAAGCAAGCTCCTAGAGCATGGTATGAGACCCTAGCATGCTTTTTCTTGGAAAATGGTTTTATAAGGGCTAGAGTAGACCAAACTCTTTTTATTAGAACCCATAAGTCTCATACCCTACTAGTGCAAATTTATGTAGATGATATCATTTTTGGTTCTACTGACTCAAAATTGTGCAGAAGGTTTTCTAACCTGATGCATTCTAAATTTGAGATGAGTAGCATGTGTGAGCTATCCTTCTTCCTAGGATTGCAAGTCAAACAACATGCTGAAGGCATCTTTATTTCTCAAACCAAATATGCTAATGAACTGGTTAAGAAATTTGATATGTCTGAGGCATCTTGTATGAAAACACCCATGCCTACCAATGCTGTATTGGATACTGATGAACATGGGAAACCTGTTGATCAGACAACATATAGAGCAATGATTGGCTCTTTACTGTATCTTACAGCTAGTAGACCAGATATAATGTTTGCTACATGTATATGTGCTAGGTTCCAAGTAAGCCCTAGAGAGTCACACCTAACATTAGTAAAGAGGATTCTCAGGTATGTTAAAAGTTGTCCAAATCTAGGTCTCTGGTATCCAGAAGATTCAGCATTTGATTTAACTGGATTCTCTGATGCTGATTATGCTGGATGCAGAATTGACAGGAAAAGCACCAGTGGAACTTGTCAGTTCCTTGGTGACAGACTTGTCTCTTGGTTTTGTAAGAAACAAACATCTGTGTCAACCTCAACTGCTGAAGCTGAATATATGGCTGCAGGCAGTTGTTGTTCACAAATATTGTTGATTCAAAACCAACTCCTAGACTATGGTTACAACTTAGAGAAGTCTAAAATCTTTTGTGACAATACAAGTGCTATTTCTATAGCTCAAAATCCAGTCCTCCATAGTAGGACAAAACACATAGAGATTAGGCATCATTTCTAAAGGGATAATGTTGAAAAACACAAAATTGAATTATAATATATCCCAACTGATTTACAAAGGGGAGATATTTTCACCAAGCCTTTGGATGAAAAGAAACACACCTTCTTCATAAATCAGTTAGGAATGTTAGATGAAGGAAGTCTTAAATAATCTCCAAGATTTTGAAAGCTAAAAATTGACCAAGTCTAGGCAAAAATTCTGATTTTTCTTAGTGTCTAGAATTTTTTTTCTGATCTCTGAACTGCGCTCGACGATTTCCCCTAAGATCGTCGAACGGAGATCGACGATTTCCAGAATCGTCGAACTGAGTTCATCGCCTCTCAGATAGTATGAACTATCTCTTCCGGTCAACGATCGTCGAACGGCGCTCGACGATTATGTTCACTGAACGATCGTCGAACGGAGCTCGACGCTTTCCAAGATCGTCGAACGGATATCGACGATGTTGGAGTCTCTTCAGATTCCTTTAGAAGCCTCGATCGTCGAACTGAGTTCAACGATCTTTCCAATTCTGCGTCGAACCCTAATATAAAACTCATTTTTCGCCGTCGTTCTCTCTTGCACTTTCGATTTCTCTGCAAGGATTTTCTTTCCCTCCAAACAGTTCTACGCTTGGTCGGTTTGTTTGTTGAATTTTTGCAGGTACAATGGTTGTGTCCGTTGTAGTTCTAGCCGCAATGAAGTTCGATGCTGGATTCGACATTGATATGGAATCTTTCAACACCACTGATCAAATCTTCCAAGATATACTGGATTTATTCAAGGATCAGAATCTGTCTGCCCTCATGACCACTAGAATCAAGCTTGCTTCAGATGAGATAAAGGAGTGGGTCTATACTGCTCATAACCAAGACAACTCCACAATAGTTGGGTCCATTGCTGGAACTCAGGTACCTCTGACCCCCACCATTTTAACAGAGGTTTTTGGACTAAGGAATGGAGATGATACTGCTGAGTTATCTGGAGAGGAGTTTTCTGACATGCTTGCCAGGATAGGTCATCCAGAGGGAAACCCTAGCAAGTTATTCAAAAGGAACTTGTCTGTTGAGTACAGGTTCCTAGCAGATGTGGTAGGAAAAGTGCTGCTGGCAAAGCACTCAGCTCATGATACTATCTCCAGATACCAGCTCTGCCTCATGGGAGCTCTGGTGGATTAGAGAAGTTTGAACTGGGGAGAGGTCTTCTTTGACCTAATCAAGAAGAAAATCAACAAAAGCTTTGTTAACTTTGGAAGGATTCTTGGAGTCTTCCTGCAAAACAGGTGCCCTGCCTTGCTGGTCTCCTCTGGAGTGCACATAAATGCCTCCAAGAGACTCACCTGTGCCCTCTTTGGCAAGTGGGACAGGCAAATCAGCAAGCCTGGCAGGCCCTCCTCAAGTGCTCCTTCAGGCACCAGGACTCATGGAGTCACTCCCCCACAGGTCTCTGCTCCTGCAGAGGACCTGGTTGCTGCTGTTACTGCCTCTTCTCCTCCTCCAATTCCAACCCTACCTCTTCCTTCCACCATTCTAGCTACATCCACCATTACCATCTCTAGCCCATCTCCAACAACAATTCCATCTCCAGACCCCATTCTGCCTCCACCAGAAGACCACTTCCAGCCACTGTTCTCATACCCTCCACCAGATATCACCTCTTCTCCATCCATTCCATCCTTCACCCTCCTGGATGACTCCTATATGGATGATTCCCCATCCTCTCCTCCAGATTTACCCTCCTCCTCAACTTCATTCCAAGATCTCCTCCACCATATCATTGACCAAACCACTTTCACCCCATCCATATCCATCCCCTTGTCCTCCATTTCCACTATCCCAACACCTGAGCCATCCATTCCACTCTCCAGCCCTCCACTTCCAGCATCCTCAGCTATCCCCATTCCATCTACCTCTGCTCCTATTCTTGAGCAAGTAGACCTCTCAGCCCTAGCTGACAAGTTGTATGAGCTAATTGCCCCCAGGCTCTCCCTACTCTTGGAGACCTCATTGGCTCCTCTACACTTGTCAGTGGCAGCCCTCTCTGCCAGGCTTTCCTCCCTCCTTCCTCAGGCAGCACCACCAGCAGTTTGCCTTGATACAGATGTCTCTATATCTAGGCAGGGGGAGATGCCATATGAAGCAAGCCTTCATGCTGTTGCTGCTGCTGTTTCTGCTCCTGCTGCTGATGATACTGCTGCTGCTGCTGCTGTTCTTGTGTCTGCTGCCCCTTCTGCTACTGTTGTTGTGCCTCCAGAATGTCAGGCTCCTACTGCAGTTCTTGCAATAGGAGCCTTTGATCCTGCATTCTTCAGCTATCTCCCAGAGGTTAATGCTGTCCAGCCCCCAGAAGATTTGTCCAAGGCACTGGTGCCTGTCTCTTGCTGTGACCCTAGTATTATCTCTGCATTTGTACATTCAGTGACTGCTGCTTCTGAAGATGTTGCTGCTGCTGCTGCTGTTAAAGAAAATACTGACTTTGCTTCTGAAATTGTTGATACTGCTGAGATTGCTCACACTGCTGCTGAAATCCCAACTGCTTCTGATGAGCAAACATCCAAGTATCTTCTGATGTCAGAGGCCACTGTTTTTGAGCCTGCTGCAGTTTTTGATGTTGTTTCTGCTGTTACTGAAATTTCTGCTGATAGTGAGACTGTTACAGTTACTTCTGCTGTCACTACTCCAGTATCTGTTGCATCTACTGTACTTGTTCCTGTTGCACCCTCTCCATCTGCTGCTCCATCTGCTGCTGTCACCTCTGCTGCTGCTGTTGTTGTTCCTGCTTCACCTCCTGTATCTTTTGCTGTTCAACTGAAGAAAGATTTGATGAAGAGAATTGATGCTATATATGATGACCAGAGTTCTGAGACTGATGAATTCAAAACAGACTCTGATGATTCAGCTGCTACTATTGCAAGGAAAAGGAAAGCTAGGAGCAAGGCTATGAAAAGGGTTCCTCCTGCAAAAGTCAAGGATAATAATGACATTCCTTATTACATTCTGCATAACTTCCCCATCACAGAATATTGGATGCAATATTCTAAAAATCAGCTCAAGGCCATGAAGAAGAAGAGAAAGTATGAAAAGGGCTCATCCCAGTTCCAGCACCCTCATCCTCCTCCACCACCTCCTCCTGATGCAGGTGCAGGTGGCAGCTCTGCAAGTAAAGCCCCAGCTAGAAGCCAGGCTCCCTATCAACCCCATGCCAGATCCTACCAAAGGGAAAGCCAGTCTAGGGGTTCTTATTCTAGGAAAGGAGGATACAGGGGTAATCAAAGAGATTTTCAAGTTTATTCCAAAGGGTATTCCAGGCAGCACCCATACTCCAGGGGAGGACATAGTCCTGCTGATACTACTTCTGGTCCCTTCCCCTACAAGCTCAAAGAGACAGTGTCTGCCAGGCCTCCTCAAGACAATTCTTCCAACATGTATGAGCCACCTGTACCATTTGAGGACCCTGAAAAGAATCCATCTGCTTGGACTGCTAGGATGAAGGAGTTGGCTGCACTAGACCAGATCAAGAAGGCCAGGGAGCAAGGTTTAGACACTTCAAATATTTCTACAATGTCAGAGCAAAGACAAAAGGAACTAGACAAATATGCTTCCAGTAAATTCTTTGATGCTGAGAGATATATGGAGTTGCATCCTGCTGCTGTGGTCCCCAGATCTTCAAAGCAAACTTACTTGGGTGCAGCAGATGACACCAGGTCCAACAAGGAAGCTCTAAATCCAAACAGAGAAATCAAACTTGTCAAAGGCAAAGAGAAGAAGTGACAGTGTAAGGTGACAATTTCTGTGAATTCTGACTGCTATCTGGATGACATATATACATATATATATCTCTGTGATGTTTCTGCAATGTCTAGCTGCTGTTTTTATGTTTCTCTGATTATATGTTGTTATTTGAATTTTTCCAAAGTCTGTAAATAGTCATCCTAACCCAAATAGGGGGAGATTGTTGGAACAACCTATTACTAATTTGGGTCAGGATCACTATGTCTCTAGGAACCTTTGTTTGACCTCCTATATAGCTTAATAGGTCAATTAGAATTGAGTCTAAGGGTTAGAAATCTAGGATTGGAAGATGCCCTGAAGACCAAGTTTTTCTGTCTGGAGACCAAGTCTGATCGTCGAGCTCAGCATGACGATTCGTCAAACTCCGGTCGACGATCGTCTAGCTCAACTTCGACAAATCGTCGAACTCCATTCGACGATCGCTGAGCTCAACTTCTTAATATCGTCGAACTCAGTTCGACAATCGGTGTGCTCAGTTCGACGGTTTTGACTCTGCATTGGATCTTTATCTCTGAGCTCAGTTCGACGATCTTTGAGCTCAGATCGACGATTATTTTGCTGCTTGAGTTTTCCAGTTCGCTGAGCTCAGCTAGACGATAGCAGAGCTCAGTTCGACGATTTCAGATAACTTCCAGAATTCAAATTCAAATCAGTCAGGAGTTATTCTGCAATTAATTCAAAGATTTGCTAGCCGTTTTCATTTACTTCTGGACCAAGTTTCAAGGGACTTTTCAAGGAATAATTCTGTGGACTTTCCTCCAGAAGAGATTATGCAATTAAGGATGCAATCAATGCAGACCAACGACTATCCTTGACAGAGAATGATATTCTATTCAGGAACAGAGAATAAAAGACAGAATGTTTTTTGAATCAAGAGAGATTAACAAGAAGAAAACACACAATACAGAGTACAGAGACTCATTCAAAATCTTCTGTCAAAAAGAATTCTGAAGAACATTCATCAAAGAGATCAAGCTTTCAAAATCTCTTCATCTTTCAAAGTGTTCAAGGCCAACATCATTTCAAGACTCCAGACACTCAATATTTCAGCCATTGCTGAAATCATCCATTGCTGGAGTTCTATATTTGAAGGCCTATCACCCTCAAGCAAAGCTTTTCTTCCTGAAGATTTCAAGGATTCAGGGGGAGTTTTGACATCAATCCACTTAGTCTTCTCAGCTGTTTGAGAAACAGAAGACTGCCATCACTCTCTCACCCCCACTCTGTAAAGGGTTTTTCAAACTCCCTTCAAAAGTTTGAATCTGGTTTTTGAGCACCTTGTCAAAAGCTCATTGGTGGCAAGACACCTGATCAAAAAATCTGCTTTGGTTTTTGAGCACCTTATCAAAAGCTCATTGGTACCCAGGACACCTGATCAACTCATCCTGCAGTGGATTCCTACCTAGGGTGGTAGAAGAGTGGATGTACCCAAGTTTGGGGAACCACTATATTTCCTTGTGTCTTCTGGTTCTGTTGTTTACTTTTTGTTTCTGGCCTTGATTCTCTCTGTGCTTAGTTTTTGTTTAGCTTAGTGCTGTAGTTAGATTCTTTATTGCTTCCCTGCTGACACATATTACAACAATTATTGTAAAAGCTTGTAAAAAGTTTTTAAGCACCATATACTCTATTCACCCCCCCCCCCTCTAGAGTATATCAGATCTAGTTGCCCTTTCAATTGGTATCAGAGTCAGGTTGGTTAAACATACCATATCTGATTGGTTGTACAGACTAACACCTGAACCCCAAGATTCCAAACTAGATCTGTTTTTCTTTTGTATTTTATTATTAGTTTTTGTTTGCACAAATCATGGCCCAAAACAAAGATTATGCTAGCACCAGACCTTCAGTGTGCAATCTTTCCAAGTTTGCACTTTGGAAAGCAAGGATTAGAATTTACATGAATTCCATTGACGAAGATATTTTCAATTCTGTTTTGACAGTGTGTCCAAGACCCCCAGAGAGCACAAGCACAAATGCTGTTCCACCTCCATCAGGAACAGATGCTGACATCAAAAAATGAAAAGTAGCTGATGCCAAGGCTATGAACATCCTAGCCCAGACAATGTCAGATGACATATTCCAAAAGGTAGCTGAATGCAACTCAGCCAAGGAGATTTGGGACAAGCTCTCAGAAATTGTCTCAGGCTCAGCTGATGAGAGAAAGGACAGAAGATCTCATCTCATCTCCCAATATGAGAACTTCAAGAAGGGAGAGACTGAGTCAGTGGGAGACATGTACAACAGATTGAGTCTAATTGTCAGTGAGCTAAGGACATTGGACAAAGAGATTTCTCTGACAGAACTTAATGACAAGATCCTAATGTGCTTCCCCAGCACTTGGGATTCAAGAATCTGGCCAATTAAGGATGCCAGAAGTCTAAATGAGATCACCACTGAAGCCTTGTTGGGTAAGCTCAAATCTTATGAGCTACTCATCAAGAATAGAGAGGAAGAACAGAAGGCTGCTTCACCAGCCACAAGGAAAGAGAAAACCATAGCCTTTAAGGCAACTAAGGATCTGCCTGAAGATAAGAGCACAGGCAATGATGAACTACTCAGCTTGTTGGCCAAAAGATTCTACAAGATGGCCAGAAAGGACTTCAGAAGAAGATCATATAAGGAGCAGGACAAGCCAAGGTATGACAAGTCCATTAGCAACAATAAAGACATTATCTGCTTTGGTTGCAGGAAATCAGGGCACATAGTTTCTGACTGTCCAGAGAACAAGACCAAGGACAGAAGGGACAAAAAAGAAAGAAGAAAGGAGAAAGACTTCAAAAGGAATGGAAATGGCAAGCCCTCTTCAAGCAAAAATAAGCATACAAGAAAAGGGTTTGTTGCTGAATCCTGGAGTGAGACAGAAGAGGAATCAGAAGCCTCATCCAGCTCCAGTGATGATGAGGATGATGCAGAAGAAAAGGAATTCTGCATGATGGCAATTAATACCTCTCAGCACAATTCAGAGGATGAAGAGTCAGAGTCATACTCAGAAACTCAACCTGAAGAAGATCAGGTAATTAGCTCTTTTGATTTTACTTCAGAAGATTTTAAATCTGAATTTAAAGCACTGTGTTTAGACCTGCTAAAGTCTGAGAAAGAGATTATCTCTCTCAGAAATCAATTATCTGAACACAATGGTTTAAAGTCAAAAAACCTCAAACTCTCTCAGGAGTTGGAGAACTGTAGGGAACAGATAGCTACACTGAAAAGTGAGCACTCTGAGGCCAAGAAGCTTGAAGAATCCCTTAATGGGAGAAGCATCAAGCTGATGGACATCACAAGCACAGTGAACTCTAGATTCAACAGTACACTGGGCTTGGGAGCTTCATCCAGCCAACCTATAGTCCTAACAACTTCCATCAAGTATATTTCTAACAAGGGAAAGGGAGTTGCAGAGGTTGCCAGGAAAAATTCTGATCTGCCTCAGAAAACTAAGTCCCAGCAAAAATTGTCGAACGGAGATCGACGATCGCCGAATGAAGATCGACGATCGCCGAACGCAGCTCGACGATCTCAGGAAAAATCGTCGAACGCAGATCGACAATCTCAGCCAATGTCGTCGAACGCATCTCGACGATCTCATATACCTGACCTCAGCCATAGTCGACCGTCGAACGGATCTCGACGATCTGACCCAAGATCGTCGAACGCAGCTCCAAGATCGTCGAACAGAGGTCAGAACTCTGGAAACTTTTTCAAAGGCAAATCAAAATTGAATCCTAAGGGTTCTTCATCCCAAACCTTTAACCCTTATACTGAATGGATTTTACCTCCAAGGAGATATCATCCTGAAGGATATAAGAGTCAGCCAGGGATGTCTTTCATTTCTGAATTTAGAGGTTATCTACCTAGGCCCAAGGTAAACTGGGTCAAAAACAAGTAAATTATTTTATGTGCAGATGAAGACCTATCCAACATCTAACCAGCAATGGTACTTGGATAGTGGGTGCTCTAAGCACATGACAGGGAATAAGCACAACCTCACATCCTTCAAAGCCAAGCTTGGACCCAAAGTTATCTTTGGTGATTCCAACTTTGGACAGACTAAAGGATATGGTACAGTCCAGATTGGTTCAGTACCCTTCAAGAAGGTAGCATATGTGGAAGGACTGAAGCACAACCTAATCAGCATCAGTCAGCTATGTGATGAAGGCTACCAGGTGACCTTCAGCAAAGCCTTATGCAAAATCAAGTCAGAGGACAACACAACTGTGTTGACAGGTATAAGGAAAGGTAACATCTACCTAGTAGACTTTCTTTCAACTGATATAGATATCTGCTTGTTTAATTCAGTCTGTAGACCAAATGTTTTATGGCATAAGAGACTAGGACACCTAAACCTTAGAACTATTGCTAGGCTATCCAAGGACAACCTTGTTAGAGGACTACCTTCTGGCCCCTACAAGAAGGAAGGACTCTGCAAGGCCTGTCAATTAGGCAAGCAAACTAAAAATAGTTTTAAGTCACTTAATAAGAGTGATTCACCTAGGATATTGTATCTGTTACACATGGATCTATTTGGAACCATCACAGTACAAAGCCTAGGAGGGAAATCCTATACTTTAGTAATTGTAGATGACTTCTCTAGATTCACTTGGGTGTTCTTTCTAAGGAAGAAGTCTGATAACTTTAAGTGTCTGACAGAGTTTCTCAAATGTATACAGATTGAGTTCAATACTCACATTGCCCTGATCAGAAGTGATCATGGGACAGAGTTTGATTCTCTTCTTATGCAAGAGTTCTGTCAGAGTGAAGGGATCAGGCATACTTTCTCAGCTCCTAGAACTCCTCGACAAAATGGGGTAGCGGAAAGGAAAAATAGAACCCTTATTGAATCTGCCACTACATTGTTGTCAGATGCTCATCTACCTCTATCCTTTTGGGCAGAGGCAGTGAACACCTCCAACTATGTGCTGAACAGAAGTCTGATACATAAACTAAAGGGAAAGACTCCCTATGAATTACTCAAAGGGAAGAAACCTAAAGTTGACTATTTCAGAATTTTTGGTTGTATTTGCTATATTCACAATAATGACAAGAAATATTTAGCAAAATTTCAAGCCAAAGCTGATGAAGGAGTGTTTCTGGGATACTCCATGATCAGCAAGGCCTATAGGGTCTATAATAAATCATCTTTGAAAATTGAGGAATCTGTTCATATTTCTTTTGATGAAACTAACATGTCTTTCAAGGAGAAGATTTCTTCTACCATAGAACCTTTGCAGGAACATTCTCTAGTTGAAGATATGAACAAGTTACAGGTTGCTCAAGAAGAAGAAAGCAGTGAAGATGAAGGCAATGCTCAACATATTGAACCACCACCTGAAGAGCCAGTTGTTGTACCACAAGAGGAAACAACAACACAGGTTGGTGAACAATCAACACCCCCTGTTGATTTAGTAACATCAAGAGACCATCCAATTACCCAAATAATTGGAGAAATCTCAGTTGTTGTGCAAACCAGAAATCAGGTCAACCAAAACCTGTTACACAACTGCTTCGTATCTCAAATTGAACCTCAGTCCATTCAAGATGCAGAGCAAGATCCACACTGGATCATTGCAATGCAAGAGGAGTTGCATCAATTTGAGAGGAACAAAGTATGGGAACTAGTGCCAAAGCCTAAGGATCATTCCATTGTTGGAACAAAATGGGTATTCAGAAACAAACTGGATGATCAAGGAGTAATAATAAGGAACAAGGCAAGGCTAGTTGCTCAGGGATATTCTCAAGAAGAAGGAATTGACTACGACCAGACTTTTGCACCTGTTGCAAGATTGGAAGCCATCAGGATATTTCTAGCTTATGCAGCTCACAAAGGCTTCAAAGTCTATCAGATGGATGTCAAAAGTGCTTTCTTGAATGGAGACATCAAAGAGGAAGTTTATGTTAGACAACCTCCAGGTTTTATCTCTTCAACTCTTCCTGATTATGTTTTTAGACTGAACAAAGCATTATATGGTCTCAAGCAAGCTCCTAGAGCATGGTATGAGACCCTAGCATGCTTTCTCTTGGAAAATGGTTTTATAAGGGGTAGAGTAGACCAAACTCTTTTTATTAGAACCCATAAGTCCCATACCCTACTAGTGCAAATTTATGTAGATGATATCATTTTTGGTTCTACTGACTCAAAATTGTGCAGAAGGTTTTTTAACCTGATGCATTCTAAATTTGAGATGAGTAGCATGTGTGAGCTATCCTTCTTCCCAGGATTGCAAGTCAAACAACATGCTGAAGGCATCTTTATTTCTCAAACCAAATATGCTAATGAACTGGTTAAGAAATTTGATATGTCTGAGGCATCTTGTATGAAAACACCCATGTCTACCAATGCTGTATTGGATGCTGATGAACATGAGAAACCTGTTGATCAGACAACATATAGAGCAATGATTGGCTCTTTACTGTATCTTACAGCTAGTAGACCAGATATAATATTTGCTACATGTATATGTGCTAGGTTCCAAGTAAGCCCTAGAGAGTCACACCTAACATTAGTAAAGAGGATTCTCAGGTATGTTAAAAGTTGTCCAAATCTAGGTCTCTGGTATCCAAAAGATTCAGCATTTGATTTAACTGGATTCTCTGATGCTGATTATGCTGGATGCAGAATTGACAGGAAAAGCACCAGCGGAACTTGTCAGTTCCTTGGTGACAGACTTGTCTCTTGGTTTTGTAAGAAACAAACATCTGTGTCAACCTCAACTGCTGAAGCTGAATATATGGCTGCAGGCAGTTGTTGTTCACAAATATTGTGGATTCAAAACCAACTCCTAGACTATGGTTACAACTTAGAGAAGTCTAAAATCTTTTGTGACAATACAAGTGCTATTTCTATAGCTCAAAATCCAGTCCTCCATAGTAGGACAAAACACATAGAGATTAGGCATCATTTCTTAAGGGATAATGTTGAAAAACACAAAATTGAATTACAATATATCCCAACTGATTTATAAAGGGGAGATATTTTCACCAAGCCTTTGGATGAAAAGAAACACACCTTCTTCATAAATCAGTTAGGAATGTTAGATGGAGGAAGTCTTAAATAATCTCCAAGATTTTGAAAGCTAAAAATTGACCAAGTCTAGGCAAAAATTCTGATTTTTCTTAGTGTCTAGAATTTTTTTTCTGATCTCTGAACTGCGCTCGACGATTTCCCCTAAGATCGTCGAACGGAGATCGACGATTTCCAGAATCGTCGAACTGAGTTCAGCGCCTCTCAGATAGTATGAACTATCTCTTCCGGTCAACGATCGTCGAACGACGCTCGACGATTATGTTCACTGAACGATCGTCGAACGGAGCTCGACGCTTTCCAAGATCGTCGAACGGAGATCGACGATGTTGGAGTCTCTTCAGATTCCTTTAGAATCCTCGATCGTCGAATTGAGTTCAACGATCTTTCCAATTCTGCGTCGAACCCTAATATAAAACTCATTTTTCGCCGTCGTTCTCTCTTGCGCTTTCGATTTCTCTGCAAGGATTTTCTTTCCCTCCAAACAGTTCTACGCTTGGTCGATTTGTTTGTTGAATTTTTGCAGGTACAATGGCTGTGTCCGTTGCAGTTCTAGCCGCAATGAAGTTCGATGCTGGATTCGACATTGATATGGAATCTTTCAACACCACTGATCAAATCTTCCAAGATATACTGGATTTATTCAAGGATCAGAATCTGTCTGCCCTCATGACCACTAGAATCAAGCTTGCTTCAGATGAGATAAAGGAGTGGGTCTATACTGCTCATAACCAAGACAACTCCACAATAGTTGGGTCCATTGCTGGAACTCAGGTACCTCTGACCCCCACCATTTTAACAGAGGTTTTTGGACTAAGGAATGGAGATGATACTGCTGAGTTATCTAGAGATGAGTTTTCTGACATGCTTGCCAGGATGGGTCATCCAGAGGGTAACCCTAGCAAGTTATTCAAAAGGAACTTGTCTGTTGAGTACAGGTTCCTAGCAGATGTGGTAGGAAAAGTGCTGCTGGCAAAGCACTCAGCTCATGATACTATCTCCAGATACCAGCTCTGCCTCATGGGAGCTCTGGTGGATTAGAGAAGTTTGAACTGGGGAGAGGTCTTCTTTTACCTAATCAAGAAGAAAATCAACAAAAGCTTTGTTAACTTTGAAAGGATTCTTGGAGTCTTCCTGCAAAACAGGTGCCCTGCCTTACTGGTCTCCTCTGGAGTGCACATAAATGCCTCCAAGAGACTCACCTGTGCCCTCTTTGGCAAGTGGGACAGGCAAATCAGCAAGCCTGGCAGGCCCTCCTCAAGTGCTCCTTCAGGCACCAGGACTCATGGAGTCACTCCCCCACAGGTCTCTGCTCCTGCAGAGGACCTGGCTGCTGTTGTTACTGCCTCTTCTCCTCCTCCAATTCCAACCCTACCTCTTCCTTCCACCATTCCAGCTCCATCCACCATTACCATCTCTAGCCCATCTCCAACAACAATTCCATCTCCAGACCCCATTCTGCCTCCACCAGCAGACCACTTCCAGCCACTATTCTCATACCCTCCACCAGATATCACCTCTTCTCCATCCATTCCATCCTTCACCCTCCTGGATGACTCCTATATGGATGATTCCCCATCCTCTCCTCCAGATTTACCCTCCTCCTCAACTTCATTCCAAGATCTCCTCCACCATATCATTGACCAAACCACTCTCACCCCATCCATATCCATCCCCTTGTCCTCCATTTCCACTATCCCAACACCTGAGCCATCCATTCCACTCTCCAGCCCTCCACTTCCAGCATCCTCAGCTATCCCCATTCCATCTACCTCTGCTCCTATTCTTGAGCAAGTAGACCTCTCAGCCCTAGCTGACAAGTTGTATGAGCTAATTGCCCCCAGGCTCTCCCTACTCTTGGAGACCTCATTGGCTCCTCTACACTTGTCAGTGGCAGCCCTCTCTGCCAGGCTTTCCTCCCTCCTTCCTCAGGCAGCACCACCAGCAGTTTGCCTTGATACAGATGTCTCTATATCTAGGCAGGGGGAGATGCCATATGAAGCAAGCCTTCATGCTGTTGCTGCTGCTGTTTCTGCTCCTGCTGCTGATGATACTGCTGCTGCTGCTGCTGTTCTTGTGTCTGCTGCCCCTTCTGCTACTGTTGTTGTGCCTCCAGAATGTCAGGCTCCTACTGCAGTTCTTGCAATAGACCTAAGGTCTTTGCTTTCTGCCTTTGATCCTGCATTCTTCAGCTATCTCCCAGAGGTTAATGCTGTCCAGCCCCCAGAAGATTTGTCCAAGGCACTGGTGCCTGTCTCTTGCTGTGACCCTAGCATTATCTCTGCATTTGTACATTCAGTGACTGCTGCTTCTGAAGATGTTGCTGTTGCTGCTGCTGTTAAAGAAAACACTGACTTTGCTTCTGAAATTGTTGATACTGCTGAGATTGCTCACACTGCTGCTGAAATCCCAACTGCTTCTGATGAGCAAACATCCAAGGATCTTCTGATGTCAGAGGCCACTGTTTTTGAGCCTGCTGCAGTTTTTGATGTTGTTTCTGCTGTTACTGAAATTTCTGCTGATAGTGAGACTGTTACAGTTACTTCTGTTGTCACAACTCCAGTATCTGTTGCATCTACTGTACTTGTTCCTGTTGCACCCTCTCCATCTGCTGCTCCATCTGCTGCTGTCACCTCTGCTGCTGTTGTTGTTGTTCCTACTTCACCTCCTGTATCTGCTGCTGTTCAACTGAAGAAAGATTTGATGAAGAGAATTGATGTTATATATGATGACCAGAGTTCTAAGACTGATGAATTCAAAACAGACTCTGATGATTCAGCTGCTACTATTGCAAGGAAAAGGAAAGCTAGGAGCAAGGCTATGAAAAGGGTTCCTCCTGCAAAAGTCAAGGATAATAATGATATTCCTTATTACATTCTGCATAACTTCCCCATCACAGAACATTGGATGCAATATTCTAAAAATCAGCTCAAGGCCATGAAGAAGAAGAGAAAGTACGAAAAGGGCTCATCCCAGTTCCAGCACCCTCATCCTCCTCCACCACCTCCTCCTGATGCAGGTGCAGGTGGCAGCTCTGCAAGTCAAGCCCCAGCTAGAAGCCAGGCTCCCTATCAACCCCATGCCAGATCCTACCAAAGGGAAAGCCAGTCTAGGGGTTCTTATTCTAGGAAAGGAGGATACAGGGGTAATCAAAGAGATTTTCAAGTTTATTCCAAAGGGTATTCCAGGCAGCACCCATACTCCAGGGGAGGACATAGTCCTGCTGATACTACTTCTGGTCCCTTCCCCTACAAGCTCAAAGAGACATTGTCTGCCAGGCCTCCTCAAGACAATTCTTCCAACAGGTATGAGCCACCTGTACCATTTGAGGACCCTGAAAAGAATCCATCTGCTTGGACTGCTAGGATGAAGGAGTTGGCTGCACTAGACCAGATCAAGAAAGCCAGAGAGCAAGGTTTAGACACTTCAAATATTTCTACAATGTCAGAGCAAACACAAAAGGAACTAGACAAATATGCTTCCAGCAAATTCTTTGATGCTGAGAGATATATGGAGTTCCATCCTGCTGCTGTGGTCCCCAGATCTTCAAAGCAAACTTACTTGGGTGCAGCAGATGACACCAGGTCCAACAAGGAAGCTCTAAATCCAAACAGAGAAATCAAACTTGTCAAAGGCAAAGAGAAGAAGTGACAGTGTAAGGTGACAATTTCTGTGAATTCTGACTGCTATCTGGATGACATATATACATATATATATATCTCTGTGATGTTTCTGCAATGTCTAGCTGCTGTTTTTATGTTTCTCTGATTGTATGTTGTTATTTGAATTTTTCCAAAGTCTATAAATAGTCATCCTAACCCAAATAGGGGGAGATTGTTGGAACACCCTATTACTAATTTGGCTCAGGATCACTATGTCTCTAGGAACCTTTGTTTGACCTCCTGTATAGCTTAATAGGTCAATTAGAATTGAGTCTAAGGGTTAGAAATCTAGGATTGGAAGCTGCCCTGAAGACCAAGTTTTTCTGTCTGGAGACCAAGTCTGATCGTCGAGCTCAGCACGACGATTCGTCGAACTCCGGTCGACGATCGTCTAGCTCAACTTCGACAGATCGTCGAACTCCATTCGACGATCGCTGAGCTCAACTTCTTAATATCGTCGAACTCAGTTCGACGATCGGTGAGCTCAGTTTGACGGTTTTGACTCTGCATTGGATCTTTATCTCTGAGCTCAGTTCGACGATCTTTGAGCTCAGATCGACGATTATTTTGCTGCTTGAGTTTTCCAGTTCGCTGAGCTCAGCTCGACGATAGCAGAGCTCAGTTCGACGATTTCAGATAACTTCCAGAATTCAAATTCAAATCAGTCAGGAGTTATTCTGCAATTAATTCAAAGATTTGCTAGCCGTTTTCATTTACTTCTGGACCAAGTTTCAAGGGACTTTTCAAGGAATAATTCTGTGGACTTTCCTCCAGAAGAGATTATGCAATTAAGGATGCAATCAATGCAGACCAATGGCTATCCTTGACAGAGAATGATATTCTATTCAGGAACAGAGAATAAAAGACAGAATGTTTTTTGAATCAAGAGAGATTAACAAAAAGAGAACACACAATACAGAGTACAGAGACTCATTCAAAATCTTCTGTCAAAAAGAATTCTGAAGAACACTCATCAAAGAGATCAAGCTTTCAAAATCTCTTCATCTTTCAAAGTGTTCAAGGCCAACATCATTTCAAGACTCCAGACACTCAACATTTCAGCCATTGCTGAAAGCATCCATTGCTGGAGTTCTATATTTGAAGGCCTATCACCCTCAAGCAAAGCTTTTCTTCCTGAAGATTTCAAGGATTCAGTGGGAGCTTTGACATCAATCCACTTAGTCTTCTCAGCTGTTTGAGAAACAGAAGACTGCCATCACTCTCTCACCCCCACTCTGTAAAGGGTTTTTCAAACTCCCTTCAAAAGTTTGAATCTGGTTTTTGAGCATCTTGTCAAAAGCTCATTGGTGGCAAGACACCTGATCAAAAAATCTGCTTTGGTTTTTGAGCACCTTATCAAAAGCTCATTGGTGCCCAGGACACCTGATCAACTCATCCTGCAGTGGATTCCTACCTAGGGTGGTAGAAGAGTGGATGTACCTAAGTTTGGGGAACCACTATATTTCCTTGTGTCTTCTGGTTCTGCTTGTTTACTTTTTGTTTCTGGCCTTGATTCTCTCTGTGCTTAGTTTTTGTTTAGCTTAGTGTTGTAGTTAGATTCTTTATTTCTTCCCTGCTGACACATATTACAACAATTGTTGTAAAAGCTTGTAAAAAGTTTTTAAGCACCATATACTCTATTCACCCCCCCCCCCTCTAGAGTATATCAGATCTAGTTGCCCTTTCAGACCATGTGTTGGTCGGGAATTAAGAAGGATGTCCGATATTTTGTTACACATTGCGAAGCTTTCCAAAGGGTGAAGGCAGAATGCAAGAGTCCCGGTAGTATGCTACAATCGTTGCCCATCCCCGAGTGGAAGTTTGAGGATATCTCCATGGACTTTGTCCATGGGTCACCTCGCTCACGCTCTGGGAATGATTCAGTATGGGTGATAGTTGATCGCCTGATGAAAGTAGCCCGGTTTATCCCAATGAAGAAAGAAGCTCATGTGGATGTCTTAGTATGCCTTTTTGTGGAGCAATTTGTACAGTATCATGTCGTGCCTAAGACGATCGTGTCTGACCGTGATGGTCGGTTTACCTCCAAGGAGTGGAAAGCGGCTCAGGTGTATTTGGGTTCGCGCCTCACATTTAGCACCGCATTTCATCCTCAGATGGACGGGCAATCTGAAAGGACCATCCAGACATTGGAAGACTTGTTAATATTATGTGTGTTGGATAGAGGAGAGCCATGGGAAAGGCTCTTACTGTTGGTAGAATTCTCCTATAATAACAGCCACCAAGCTAGTATCGGCATGGCTCCTCATGAAGCTCTCCACCCTTGCCTTGGGTGCAAGATGAAGACCCGAAGGCAAGATGAAGACCCGAAGGCTTTGGGTGTTGAATATATTGATGATACCGATGCGGCAGATAGACTGATACGAGTCGCATGTTAGAGGCTCAAAGTCGGCAGGCGAAGTATTATAATGCAAGGCACCAGATGGTGGAGTTTCAAGAGGGTGATAAGGTGTTCCAGAAAATCCGATCGATGCATGGAGTGTCACGTGAGCGTGGTGTGAAAAAGCTCAGCCCAAGGTATGTTGGGCCTTATACTATATTGGAAAGGATTGGCCCGTTGGCCTATCGGTTGGAGTTACCGTCAGAGCTAGATCAATACATCCACGACGTGTTCCATGTGTCGTCGCTTCGGAAGGCGCTGTTGCAGCCTGATCAATACATCCCCACAACTGATGGTGTTGTGGCATCTGATAGGTCTGTACGACTAGAGCCGGTGCGGATCATAGATAATGAGACAAGAATGTTGCGCCGCAAAAGTGTTCCCTTGGTGAAGGTGCTATGGTCTAATCATGGGAAGGAGGAATATACATGGGAGCCGATGGATTTGATGCAAAAACACTACCCGGAGTTATTTTCTCAAGGTAATTTTATTTAAAAGCATATTATATTTTCTGTTATGCTTTTCTCCCCATAGCCTAAGCCTGATTTCGGGGACGAAATCTTTTATTTTGTTTATAGGATTTGTAACGTCCCGAATAGCACTAGTCCCCTCGTGCGTGTTTTTGAGTCAGGAGAGCTGACTTGGGTTCAGGGGGAGTGCTGACAACTAGGCAGTACATTTGAAAAGGAGGAGAAATTAGTCAAGCATAGGACATGGGTAGAGACACGGGCGTGTCCCTACCTGTGTGGCAGTGGACAGCTCTCTAGTCGATGACTCGAGTATGTCCAGAGAAGGACACGGGTAGTGATACGGGCGTGTCACTACCCATGTCAAGTGACACGCGTAGAGACACTTGTGTGTACCTACCCGTGTGCATGTGTGACACGGGTAGAGATACTGGCGTGTCCCTATCCGTGTGTTTTTGTGTCGAGTTGGACTCGACGAAGCATGTCGAGATCGACGAAGTGTGTCGAGACCGACGAAATGTATGACACGGGTAGGGACACGAGCGTGTCCCTACCCGTGTGTGTGCATCAAGTTGGACTCGACGAAGCATGTCTATATCGATGAAGTGTGTCGAGACCGACGAAATGTATGACACGGGTAGTGATACGGGCGTGTCCCTACCCGTGTGTGTGTGTGTGTGTGTCGAGTTGAGTTCGTCGAGATGTATCTAGAGAAGGACACGGCCAGGGAACACGGTCGTGTCATGTGGACACGGGTCGGCATACCGGCGTGTCCCTACCCGTGTCGAGTATTGAACCAACACTGCAACCATCGTTGGCGCTTCGCCCGAAGCAGGACACGGGTAAGGACACGGGCGTGTCCCTACCCGTGTCACCTCTTTATATAAAAGGGGAAGTGAAAACCCTAGCCGTTTTCATGCTCATTTCATCCCCTATTTTCTGAGAGAAACTCTTGTTGAGAGAAGGAAGTTGCTGGAGCAAGTTCTAGAGGAGATCTTCCATCGTCGTGAAAGAGAAGATTTCGCCGAGAAGAGTAACAAGATCCATGGCCGGAAATAGTGGAAATGCCGGAAATGAGGTGAGCTTCCTCCTCTCTCCCTTGGTGCTAGATCTGTAGATATCTAGGTGAGATGTCGACTCAAAAGAGTCTAGACTTGCGAGATGATGATTTCGCTAGGAAGAGGTCGTTCTAGGGCTTATACTCTAAGGATAGTGGTGTCTTCAACCTCTCCAACCTTCTATGTGAAGATGGGGGATGGTTTTGTGAAGAATCATGGCCTCTTGATGGTGAATAAGGGAGGAGGAATTTCTACTGTGATTTTGGACGTCCGACTTGAGGAGGAAGATGAACTGATGTCGTCAATTCCTCTTTAAGTGCGTGCAGAATCTGTGTTCTACGTGCAGCAATCTTCTTGGACATTTTCCGATGTTATATGTCCATATCTGGGCTGTCGACTAAACACTAACGTTGAGGTCCTTGAAAATACCTTTCCAATGAGTTGTTGCACGACTTCTGGCGAAGTCTGTAGCCACAGGAAAGTCTGAACGAATATGACGTCTGATAAATCCTGCATGCAGAAATTGTGTTCTGTACTGAGCGGATTTCAAGGCTAATTTCAAGTATGATACTGTCAAATCTGGGTTGTGGTCTGAATATGAAAGTTGTAACTCATGGAAATACCTTTCCATCGTGTGGTTACACGCCTTCACCGGATTCGTGTAGCTTTGGGAATCTCCGGTTGAAGTTGTTGTCCAGATTTATTCTACATTTAAATTCTGGGTTTTTATATAATATGGATTTGGATTCGGTGGAATCGATGTTGCAAACTAACTCAAGATCTTGGTGAACTATATTATGTTAACCACCGTAGTGCTATGAATGATGAAGATTATTAATTGGTTTTCATATAACTGGATTGTGAAGCAAGCTTACCTAAACGAAAAGACTTGTTAGAAATTGGTAGACTATTATATATGCGTATTATGTTATACTATGTTGAAATCATTTGGAATGACATATAGAAGCATAAACTATGTCCATGAGTTTGTTTGATGGTTGGAATGAAATTTAGTAGTCCAATACTTAGAGCGTAGTCTCCCTACGGGTAGTATTGTGGAAGGATGTAAGTACGGTGTTGACCGTCACTAGTTGGGTTAATGTTGAGATGAGGTACAGATGGATGGTTGGGCTGTGTCCTCGTTCTTGCTTCCGAGGTCCCTTCCATATCACATTGATGTGGCATTTGCATGCGGTGTGAGTCGACACGCAGTGTCGTAATCCTGGGTTAAGGATAGTGTGATAGGTTTATGGGCTCGCCGATCGTCACACCGACATGAGTTGACAGTTAGACTTTGGGCGGTTGGGCTGTGTCCTCGGTGTTCACGTCCCGGGGCCCCTTCCATGCCATGTGAACGGTTGGGCTGTGTCCTCGTGCTTACTCTGAGGCCCCTTCTGGGTCACACCAGGCTAGTTCGGGCTGTGTTCTCGGTGCACATCTACCCGAGACCCCCGCTGGGCCATAGTACGCATGGGCTCCGCTGTTGTGTTCTTATCGTTGAGGCATACGGAGGCCTAGGTGAAGTAGTGTGGATACCCGCCTAGTAGTAGATATGCCCGCTCTACTATCACCGCCTGGCCATGGCGGTTGATGGATGAGAGGTTAGATACCTGCCCAAATAGTGGGAACTATAGTCTATGTCAACATGGAAATTGTATGTGTGTGATCATGGGTGAGTCATAGCATAGCATTTATACCATTTCATATCATTGCACAAGAAGATCCTCATCGTATACGTTTGTATGGGCCCTCCTATACGACGAGTTACTTTTTATAAACTGATCCTTAACTTATAAGCTTGTATGAGAATCCTTCTAATTTAAGTTACTTTCCAGCTGTAGTGACTTGTACTTGTTGAATTACTATTGCTCAATTAGAACTGTTAGTTTATAATATTGTTATTCATGTACTTTTATCACCCGCTTGTACTTTTTTTACTACTTGTATATATTACCCTTGCTATTTTCTCCGCCCGGTGCTGAGGTGTCGTCGGGGGAGCGGATGTGAAGCCACTTAGTCTTTTCGACTAATGGTTACTTCATCTTCCTTTTTATGAGGTCAGCCCGCAGGTAGAGCAGCCGCAGACTATGTAGCAGGACAACCAGGCCAGGACGACATGCCTTAATGTGACGGTGTAGTCGCTACTATCGGTAACGGATGTGAGTGTTGAGCGACTATGATGTAGCCTGTTTGGACAACTTTATAGTTGTACTCTAATATTGTAGAAGCATGTTTTAGCTTCTCTATTTTGTTGTAATTTGGACATATATGCTTAGTGTGGATTTGACTTCTCTCCCTCTTTTATATTATGGTTGGATTGGCATGTATATATTGATATTGGTTGTAGCTGGCGGAATAGGCGTCTTGTGGTACAGGTTAGCCCGTGTGCTAATGCTACCGCAAGGCGGCTGTTCTGGGCATAAGACCACCTTCGTGTCGTGTTTTGGGATCCAGGAGGGGGGTCTTACATTAGGCCTCCAATTTTGACGAGCTTTGGTTGGACCTTCCTAAACTCAGTTGGGCACGACTTCGAGAGAAGCATGTCTAAGCTTTAGGAACCTCCACGGTCAATGACCTTTACCCTATTAAGCTTAGGTTTATTTATTGTGTTTTTAATCGACTTTTGTCGAGGTGATTCTTCATCGAGTGCATTTCCATCTCATCATTCTAACCCTTCAGTGTAATCGTTTCTTTTATGCACTCTTTATTTTTATTGCAAGTAGTCCTCTTTTTCATGTAATATTTCCTTTAGTGCTGTAATTCCCCAAAATTCGAAAGAGGGACGGACATTGTTCAAAGCCGTTTGGGTCTTGGTGAGGGCCACACGGGCATGTCCCTGGCCGTGACCTGCTCGGGTTCAACGAAGAACTCGTGTGGTCAACGTTTTGGTATCGACGAAGTGTCAAGACATTGAACACAGCCTAGGACACAAGCATGTCCATGGCCATGTCGTGCTCGGGTTCGTCGAGATCCCGGGAAGTCGATGAACTATGCTAGACAAAGTGTCGAGACAGTGAACACGGCCTGAGACACGGTCATGTCCAAGGCCATGTCGTGCATGTGTCGAGGAATTTTCTGCGAAGTCAACAAAAAGGCAGTCGACGATCGTCGAGACTTCGAACACGTCCTGAGACACGGGCGTGTCCCAGGCCGTGTACTACTCGTGTTGTTGGTCGTACTGTGTGAGAGGTTAGACACGACCTAGAGCCCAGGCAAGTTCGTGTTGGACACGGGCGTGTCACATGTGATACGGGCGTGTTGCATACCCGTGTTCTCCTCGGGTTGTGTTTGGTCCTGTGTCGATGGCGGAACACGCCCAGGCAAACAGGCGTGTATTGCGTGACACGGGCGTGTCAGATATGATACAGGCATATTCAGATCCTGTGTCCCTTTCTAGGTGCGACGGTTTCGTCGTCGATTGAGGCCGAACAAGGCCTCAGATACGGGCGTGTCGCAAGTCGTGTTCGGCCCAGGTGTTTTGATTTTAAGTTCGGATCGTGGCCGTTAATTTCCTTCTAGTGAGATCTGATGGTCCAGGGCTTTCCTTGCTGAGTTATGTCCGGGAATAGGGTTTGGAAACCCTCATTCTTCATTAAGTACTATCTTTCTAAGTTCTAGAGAGAAGGGAGAGCAAGGAAGAAGGTGAAGGAGAGATCCGGCTGCCGGAGAAGTTTCGGAGCCCCAAATCGTGAGCCAAGTCCGGATCCATGGAGGCAATACCGTTGCGAAGGTTTTCATCCGTCTAAGTTTCCATGGCAAGGAAGAGGCTTCGTAAGGTAATGACACTTCTCCTCTTGGTTTTAGGATGCGTGTTTAGCATCTTTTCTTTCAAGCTTTTGGGCACCAAATCTGTCAAATGAGAGGGGTTTGGGTCGTCATGGTTCAAGAGGAACTTCCGGGTCGATTGAGTCCGTCCCCGATATGTTTTTGCATTTGAGATCCGCTCTGTTAGTGGATTAAGCATTGTGGGTGAATCCGTGGTCGCGACCTTTAGTCCGAGTCGGTGATGTTGCATACGAGATTTAAGGATTTTGTAGAATCCGCTGCGGTAAGATGTTGTTTGTGATGTTTGTGTTTCCCCCTTTTCTCAAGTGAGTACGTGTAGCCAAAACCAGACAAGGTTAGCTCCGCAAAGTCGGCAGATGGTTCCTCGGTGGACAAGGTTAGCTCTGCATTGGCAGTAGATGGTTTCCTAGGAGCGTAGGGACGTTGCAGTACAAATGGGGATTAGGGTGGGAATGATTTTTGGATGTGATGTGCTAAGGATCGGCTATGTATCCACAGTCGGCTGGCTATCCCATGGCGTGCGAGTCATGTGTGGAGAGTGTCCCGGCGGGACTAGTCCCCTTTTGTGAGACAGACGAGAACGCCAAGCATGGGGCAAGCCCATGCAATGAGGCCATGAGAGGGTCGGGTCTAGCAAGGGTTCTTAGAATCAGTCAGTGTGTTAGACGGAATCCTGACATGAGAAGTCAGAGCTTGCAGGCAAGCCCGGGTCTAAGACCATGAGCGGGTGGGGCCTTGGCAAGAGTTCCATGTGGGGGCTTTTATATCGTTAGGGGAATTGCAGTGCCCCTTTTGTTTATGGCTTAACACCAATGGGGAAAGTGAAAGTACCCAGATGATTGATTATGTGCTAGATGCATACGCGATAGGGTACCTTGGGCGAAGCCCGTGTTTTGCATACATGCTGCATAGTAGGCCCCTTTTTATTATATGCTCAACAATAGAAAACGTGCATGTTGTTTGAGACATCCAAGTATGTTCTTTTAGTGCTTTACTTGTTTATGTATATGGTACGAAGTGCTGACTTTTCAGGTTGGAGGGGTACCCAGGGTCCATTAGGGGCATCCTTGTGGAGAGGTGTTTGTTACACAGTTTGAGGTCAGCCTTTGCTGACCCACGTTACAACAAATTTTTACAGGGCAAGGATCGTAAGCAGGAGCTAGCTCGCCAACTAAAAGGGCCTAAGCCTCATCGAGTGTTTCCAATTTTGTACTAGCTATATTTTTGGTGGCTCTGTATGCTTGATGATTTTATTTTCCAGCTTGTATGCTGAGGTAGTCTAGGAGTGTCTTTGCACATTGATGTGTTATATATCAATTGAAATTGTGGACTCTCTTTTTTTGTATGGCCATAAGGCCATTTCGATACTCCTATATGTGTGGATAACTTCTAGTCGTGGTTGATGTTTCCGCTGTTGTTTACTTCTGAGTTTTGAGATTGGGTAGTTATATCATCTTTTAATGCTAAAGCTATGGCGCCTATATGTTGTGGGGCGCCAGCCGGACTCATATTATACGGTCATTTTAGGGGAGGTGTTACAATTTGGTATCAGAGCCAGGTTAGATTCAAGGTCAGTGCGTATAGAATTTATCCACATAGGAGTAATGCGGGACCATGAGTGTCCTTATGTTTGAGTCTTGCGATTAGAGACTGATTCCTTGTTACCTTGCTTTTCTTAAGAGTGCAAGCAATGAGGCAAGTACGTCAAGACTAAGAGAAGAGCTTTCGGCAAGCAGTGTCAATGCTTAGGGTCCTTTGGGCATGGGTGTGAACCCTGCCGACTTCTATCATATTTTTGCAGAATCATTGGTGGCAGCTCAAGCTACAGCGACAGCTCAGGTAGCAACCCCTACTACACCGGATAAGGTGACGGCCCTGCCGGGCGGAGAAGCCAGGCAAGTAGAGCCGTTGGCCGAAAGAGTGGTGGTCGGACATGGAGACCGGCAGATGAAGTATTTTCTGATCTTCCATCGTCCCACGTTCAAGGGAGTTAGTACGCATACTGATGCAGAGGATTGGTGGGCATGGATTCAAGAGCTTCTGAGGGCGGAAGAGACGCCAGAGGAGAAGAAATCTGAGTTTGCGGCTTTCATGTTATAGGGAGACGCAAAGTTGTGGTGGGTGAGCCATAGTGGCCGCATGTTTCCTGGACGAACCCCGTCCATGAAAGAGTTTGGGAATGCTTTCCTAAAGAAGTACATTCCCATTTTGACGAGGTTGGCCCTTCAAAGACAGTTCTGTACTGGGTGCAGTGGGATAAGACAGTGGACGAGTATGTTCAGGAGTTCACTCGGTTGGGTCGTTATTCAGGAACGACAATGGCAGACGATGAGGAGAGGGATAACCTCTTCTTCCAGGGGCTGAGGGAGAATCTAAGGCAACCCCTCATCACCATAAAGAGAGTTGGTTTCAATGAGTTGGTTGAGGCGACCAGAACGTTGGAGAGTGATCTAGAGCGAAGCTAACGCCGTAAGGGGTTTGTGCCCAAGCAAGGCGAAGGGAAGCCTTCTCAATCCCAAGGAAGGTCTGAAGGGAATAGGTGGAGGAAAAAACCTCACCCATTCAAGTCCGGTGAGAAAAGCAAGTGGACGTCCGGAGTGTCTCACTATAAGGGACCACCGACGTGCTTCAGTTGTGGTATGGTGGGGCACATTGCTCGTTTTTATAATCAAGGAGGTGCGGAGCAGGAGCCAAGGCAGGAGCAGACTGTACGATCAGGCCCCAGTTCCGCAGAGAAAGGGAAGATGGCGGAGTCTATGATGCGTAAGATCACGGCAGTGAACCGGTCGCACAAGTAATATAAAATGGGGATTTTCCCAAGTATCGATCTCTCAAGGAACACAGTAAGGTGGAGTTAATTTCGAGGAGGACTTGAGATTGAAGTCCTTAAGTCAGAGCTAACTAAGGGGGGTTTTGATGTTGCGGACACAGAAAATAAAACACTATCAACTACTCCTATGCAATGCCGTTATGCGATGCTTCGCCAGGCGGGATGGAAGACTAGTTGGGCCGCTATGCACCGAATCACTAGGAGGATGGGCGAGTAGGCTTGCGGATGAGGTGGTTAGAATGGCGGAATGAGGGTCGTAAGCACCTCTTCGCTACGCACGCCAATAGCAATTGCTAGTGCGGCAAGGGTGGATGGATGGTGGATGTACTATGGCGCACCTCAAGTAAATAACGAAAATACAAAATTACATAGACATGATTGTAAAAACATTTTACAAACTAAGCATACTTCATTATATACAAGAGTTCAACAACACATTCGACAACAAATCAAGAAAAGAGTGTGCGATATTGAACGAATCTGAAGCCTTGCTGAGGATTCACAGTTGGAATCGTCGGGTTGTCAATCCGCATCCAAGCTCGGTCCGCAGCTGCATCCGGGATAGAGAAGGGCTGTCACCACCTTCCAATGGCTCGTCTTCTTCGTGTCACGATCCGGTGGCGGATGGCACAACTTCTCCTAGCTTGGTGAAGAAACCTAGATCAAGCTCTTCTTGAAGCTCAAAGATGAAGGAGGAGGCCGAGAGGAAGCTCCAGCTTGGATTTGGCGGTGAATGCTTGCCCGGAGCACCTCCCTAGGGTGGAAGATGAAGGGGAATGACGGAGAAGGCGGAAAACGGCAGAGAAATGTCGAGCTCCGGATCGTTACTCGAATTAGGGCGAGACCTGCACTATTTATACAAAGCAGAAATGAACAATGCGCACGATCACAGGCGTACGATCAGTGGTTGTGCGCACTATGTCCGGTGAGCGTGCGCACTGGCATGGAAGATCAGGAAGAAGAACTGGGATAACGCGCATGACCAGTGGCGCATGACTAGTGGTCGTGCGCACTAAGTCCAATGGTCGTGCGATTACACCAAACAGGACTCCAGAAAAGAGGAATCAATGCACATGATCAGTGGCGCAAGACCGGTGGTCGTGCGCATTATGTCCAGTGGTCGGGTGTTACCCCAGGCTGATTCTTGAAAACGTAGAGTAGTGCGCACGATCAGGGGCGCACGACCCGTGGTCGTGCGCATTAGATCCCATGATCGTGCGCAATATTCCTGTTTCACAACCATCCCAGAACACGCACACGACCCTTGTACCGTAAGGAAAAACGAATCACTGATATGTGCAGACATTCCAGGTAATCACACAAAGGAGTACAAACTATAAAAATAACAAAATACACAACCACGAGCATAAATGTGCACTTCCTATGGAAATAAAGATACGATGAAATATGAACGATATAGAACTAAAAGTGAAGTGCAAACACATTAAAACTAACCCAAATGAGTCCAAAAATAGGTATATAAAGTGGAATCATCACACCCCCAGACTTAACTGTTTGCGCGTCCCGAGCAAACAAAATCTAAGCAGATAGGGAAAATACTAGTTAACAAAGAAATTGCAATACAGAGTACCATGCGAAGTCGCATGCTCGCGCGCGTAAAAATATAATAAAAGAAATTTCTAAGTATGCAGAATAGTTTATATTTTTCACAATACGTATCAACATTTTATTATTACTCAAAAATGGAATCACGGTGAATCATCCGGTCACGCGTAGGGAGAAAGTAAACTAATCACTAGGCGAGCAGTGCCAAAGATCGGGGCTCAAGATAACCTCCAAAGGAATCCACCAATGTCGGTGACCATATGCTTGCCCTTTCGCATTCTCTCCACGACACTGGTTTGGTTCACACACGAATCAGTAGGACTTTAGGTGAAGAGATGGGGCTTGGGTTTCAGTGAGGTAAACAAAGATAAACAGAAAGGCTATACACCTAACCCAAATGAGCAATCAAAGAAAGAATCCATCAGCTAACCAAAATATATACGGGTACAACACACCCCCAGACTTAACTTTTCAAATACTGGTGTGTGTACCGCCTACTCCAAATACAATTTCTTCTCAAAAAGAATTTTCAATCAAACTCTTTCTTCTTTTCACTTTTATTTTTCACAATCAATTTTTTTTTGTATATATATATATTTTTTCTCGAATCCTATTTTGCTTTAACAATTTCAGCAAATAAAACTTTGGAGCACATCCACATATTCACATGTAATATCACCACATCACATCCCAAAATGAAAATGTAAAACTCTAAAGCTCAATTTGGGTGTGCTACTAGGATTGGCTACTAGGCTTTGGTGAAATCATGGTGGAGCTGAATCAAAAGGAGGGGTAAACACAACGGGGCTAGCGAGGACAAGACATTAAGAATGGTACAAAGCTCAACCAGGACAAAATGATGGCCTACATCATGCTCATGCGAGTGAACTTACCTATACCCATGCTTCAAGAATAGCTTGGGGCAAGTTCTTAGCCAACGAGAAAGACTATCCATCCTCCCGACTCGAGTAATACGAAACTAACGGCCGTCTACACACATCCCTAAGCTACCGTAGGATTCACACTGGATTCACCAATTTTTGAGTAGAATAAAAAGTATTTACGGAATTAGAAAAATATAAAACTATAAGCATATAGAAAAATTAAATCTACACAAATTTCTACACGAGACGAGAGCAGTTGAATAGGAGCACAGCAAGGTCAACATTTTTACTCCGTCTCACAATCCTAAGCCAGCACCATAATTTTCACAAATCTAACGAAGAAATGAGTTTAACTCGCAACACACTAACAACTAAGCACACGCTCAAGTGGGTGCAAGTGGTGTACAGTGCAATGAACTAATTAAAATAAAACTATAAAAGCTTCTAGTATGCACATGAGATGTGCACGTGCAAAAGGCAATAAAACTGGCTCTCCCACAGACTTAAACTAAACTACACAGCATATGATATAGAAATTAAAATCATAAAGAGCTAAGGGAAGAGGTTACCCAATGCTTAGCCAGTGAGCATACCAGAAGATGCGTGGAAATCTGAAGCAGGCATGCCATACGAAGAATCACAATCCCGCCAAAACGAAGTTGTCAAGAATACCTGCAGGGGTGAGCTCCGCAAAAACAAAAGAAAAATATAAAAAAAGAAATGCTAAAACTAAAAGAGACATGAAAATAAAAATGCAGGAAATGAAAGATAAGTACTAGGATTATTGTCATCCCAACACGACTTATTCGGCTACGAAAAGGTTCTAGCTAATGGGCCTATGAAAATAAAAATGCACAGGTAACTGTTCCAATATCCGTTTCGGTAACGGGTACTGATACGGTGATAGAGCAGTTACCGCTCTGACTAAATAATCATACGTGCTCCTCGCAGGCAGAGGAAATAGGAAATAAAATGAGGAGGAGGGCTAGTCCTCACTCATCTTATCACAAAAAGTATCCTCCCCTAGCAAGACATTGTCAACCACAGGTGTGCAGGGTGTGATGGCAATGGCAAGAATACCAGGCTCATCATCATCCCAGCATACCTGTGGAGACTCAGCCTGCACAGGCTCAGATAGAGAAGGGGGATCAAGAATTAAAGGAGACGAAGAACTAAAATAATCAGAAAATGGGAGAGTGATCCCTGTATCACTCTCAGCAGGATCCAAGCAGAGATCATCGTCGGTATTATTGATGCGCGGAAATGGCACCGGGGGCACAGCTATCACCGAGGGGGTGTTTGGTCTCACAGGCTAGGTGAGGAGGGAGGATAAGGTTGCGTGGGTAGAGGAGAAGGAAGCTTCTGAGTGCTCGAGAGTGGAGCAAACAGCTTGTTCAAGGAGGGTTGCGGGGGAAGAGGAGAGGCTGCTGAGAGCAGAGGCGAGCCTTGATCAACAAAGAGAGAGTTGATCAAGAGAGGAAGAGGAGGTTGAACAGGAGCTGTCGAGCAGACAGTAACCGCGACAGTTGCACTTGCAGGTTGGTTGCCGAGAAGAGCTGAGCTGAGTAGAGGGCTAGGCTTGCTGAGTAGAGGAGCAAGGCTTGCTGAGAAAGGCTTGCTGAGCAGAGGAGCAAGGCTTGCTGAGCAGAGGAGCAAGGCTTGCTGAGCAGAGGAGCAAGGCTTGCTGAGCAGAGGAGCAAGGATTGCTGAGCAGAGGAGCAAGGCTTGCTGAGCAGAGGAGCAAGGCTTGCTGAGCAGAGAGCAAGGCTTGCTGAGCAGAGGAGCAAGGCTTGCTGAGCAGAGGAGCAAGGCTTGCTGAGCAGAGGAGCAAGGCTTGCTGAGCAGAGGAGCAAGGCTTGCTGAGTAGAGGATCAAGGCTTGCTGAGCAGAGGAGCAAGGCTTGCTGAGCAGAGGAGCAAGGCTTGCTGAGCAGAGGAGTAAGGCTTGCTGAGCAGAGGAGCAAGGCTTGCTGAGAAGAGAGCAAGGCTTGCTAAGCAGAGGAGCAAGGCTTGCTGAGCAGAGGAGCAAGGCTTGCTGAGCAGAGTAGAGAAGAGGGGGCCGCTAGCAGCGGCAACAACACACTTCGCCCGCCGCGGCCTAAATGTCACTCTTGCGACGGGCTTTCCTTTGATTAATAGCGAGAGGTTACAAGCTTACAAGTACACCTTTACAACAAACCACTAAAGGGGTACAAGGAGAAGCTGGCGACTAAGGGCGAAGAAATTGCCAAAAAGCAGAGAAGAGAAGCTGCCAGAGACTAAGTAAAAGAGGCTGCCAGAGCAGCTGGAGGACTGGAAAACTGAGTTTTCAGAGTCTGCTGGCAAGCTGGAAGAGAGCTGTGGAGGACTGCGCAGACAGAAAAACTGAGTCCGCAGAGTCTGCTGGAAGGCTGATGACGGACTGCGCGGACAGGAAAACGGAGTCCGCAGGGCTTACTGTCTAGACTTGTCTCTTCTTCCAGTCCCCCCAAATGAGAGGAAACAGGGGCTACTTATAGGCCCAGGGAAGTTCTTCAAGAAGCGGGGCCCAGTGATGTCAGCATGACGACTTGCGCGGACTCCGCGGACTGGAAATTGGAGTCCGCCATTGTTGAGCAAAGCAGGCAGGAGACCGGGAGAAAACGGGGCCGCCGCCTTGCGGGCGGCCGGGGCGGACTCCGGGTGGAGTCTGCCCGGCATGCCGGGCCGCCCCCTGTAGGGCGGCCTGGGCGGACTCCGGGGGGGGGGGGGGGGGGGGGGAGTCCGCCCGGCGGAACCGGGGCCGCCACCTAGCGGGCGGCCTGGCGGACTTCGGGAGGAGTCCGCCCGGCAGAACCGGGGCCGCCCCCTAGCGGGCGGCCTGACAGACTCCGGGAGGAGTCCGCCCGGCGGAACTAGGGCCTCCCCCTAGCGGGCGGCCTGGCGGACTCTGGGAGGAGTCCGCCCGGCGGAACCGAGGCCGCCCCCTAGCGGGCGGCCTGGCAGATCCGGGAGAAGTCCGCCCGGTGGAACCGGGGCCACCCCCTAGCGGGCGGCCTGGCGGACTCTGGGGGGAGTCCCCCCGGCAGAACCGGGGCCGCCCCCAAGCAGGCGGCCTGGCGAACTCCGGGAGAAGTCCGCCCGGCAGAACTGGGGCCGCCACCTAGCGGGCGGCCTGGCGGACTCTAGGAGGAGTCCGCCCGACGGAACCGGGGCCGCCTCCCTAGCGGGGAGCCTGGGCGGACTCCGGGGGGGAGTCCGCCCGGCGGAACCGGGGCCGCCCCCTGGCGGGCGGCCTGGGCGGACTCCGGGGGGGGAGTCCGCCCGGCGGAACTGGGGCCGCCCCCTGGCGGGCGGCCTGGGCGGACTCCGGGGGGAGTCCGCCCGGCGGAACCGGGGCCTCCCCCTAGCGGGCAGCCTGGCGGACTCCGAGAGGAGTCCTCCTGGCGGAACCGGGGCCGCCCCCCAGCGGGCGGCCTAGTGGACTCCGGGGGGAGTTCGCCCGGCGGAACCGGGGCCGCCCCCTAGCGGGCGGCCTGGCGGACTCCGGGGGGAGTCCGCCCGGGCGAACCGGGGCCGCCCCCTATCGGGCGGCCTGGCGGACTCCGGGGGGAGTCCGCCCGACGGAACCGGGGCCGCCCCCTAGCGGGCGGCCTGGCGGACTCCGGGGGGGAGTCCGCCCGACGGAGAGCGGAGGCCGCCCCCTGCGGGGGGCCTGGACCTACCCCGGGGGGAGTCCGTTTGGCTGTCTGCGAAGCGGGCGCCCTCCTGTGGGCGAGATCCAGATGGTCGGCTGCCTCCTGCAAGGAAAAGCATTGCACGGTTAGCGGGCCTAACCGCATGACCTGCGAGGGTGAGCTATGGGAACAGCCCGCCGTCCCGCAGGGCATGCGGTTGCAAGGGGACCTACACGGACGGGGAAAACTGTCCGCCTACGCTGGGGGCTTGTCACGATCAAAAGGGAGAATCTAAGGAGCGCGACTAGCCAACTGGCTACCTTGGGAAGGATCGCCGATTTCCGGGTTAACATAATCCCCGCACGTTTTTAAGTTCCGAAGGGAACTTCGAAAAAGTTGGAGACCCATGAAAATCGTGATCCACCCCAAAGGAAAGAGAAGGGGGGCAAGGAGAGATAGAACCTGAAGACTCTCCTTACAAGCTTGGTGCTTCCTCTCTATTTTTCTGCAAGAGGAAAGTTAGGGTAAGCATGTATGGGTGATACATCGAGTGTGTACCTGAGTTTGCTTTTGCAAAACGAAAAAGGTGCGTCTTCTGTTAAGTTCTGCAAAACAAAAGTGAGGAAAGCAGGAAGGCATAATAACTCGCAAGTACCTGAGTGGAGCTTGCAAGTGCCTGTTATCCTTTGCAAAAAGGGCAGGAAGAAGAGTATACAAGGAAGAAAGAAAAATGAGTTCCAATTACCAGGAAGTAACTTGCAAATCTTTGGTGGTTTCTGCAAAAGAAGAGTTAAAAGTACACATAGTGCATGAAAGTAACTTGCAAGTAGCTGAATGGAGCTTACAAGTGTCGGTGATCTCTGCAAGAAGAGAGTTAGAGACATGTATTGTTATACAAAGATAAGCTGCAAGTACCTGAATATGACTTGCAGACGTCTACTAACCACTGCAAAGTGAAGAGTGAGCAGCAGATATAAAATAATGATTTAAACTGCAAGTACCTGGATGAGGTTTGTAGGTGTCTGCTGTTCTCTACAAAGAGAAAAGTTAGATGCAGACAATATGCATATGAAAGGAGCTTCGCAAGTACCTGTGGAGAAGGCTTGCAAGGGTTTGCTAACCTCTGCGAGGAGAGGAATTAGAAGCAAATGAGACACGAAGATAACCGCACCAGAATTGTTGAGATAACCCATGAAGGTTGATGAGATAGGATCGATATGACCAAGTAGCAAGAGAAATTCCCGATGAACATTATCATGAAGCCCAGATTAATGAATCGAGCGCTAGCTGTCGACATGGCTGGATGGACATGATCAAAATGAATGCCAGAATCCTTTTGGTAGGTTGGATTAACCTGTTCACCTGTGAAAGGAGGGAAGAGAGAAAATGAGGTCTACACTCGGAATGACTAAAGAGGGTTGAGTGCTGCCACAGGTGTTCCCCGTGGGCCTTATGCATCACTTGCCCGAAAAATCATCCCGAGTATAGTCCTGCTCAAAGCGGGCTGGCTGCGCATCCTCAAGGTGGGCACAAAAGAGAAAAGCAAGGGAAAGATCCTGAGAAGGATCGCTAGAAGGAACGCTCTCTTGTCTTTGGCACAAGCATCACTGATCAATGAGACTGGTTGCGCCAAGAGGCCTAGCTTGTCTGTGGATTGATCTGTGGAATTGTGAGAACCCGAGAAGGCACGGATCGAGAATACCAGAGTGTTCAACAATCACAGTTAGGTGATGATCGAAGGGACAAGGCTACGCTTGGTCGCCATTACTTTTCAAGCAAAGATCATCATGACTGTAATGTATCCTAAGCATAGTACAGCAGAGCTAACACATGGGGCTCCCCTAGCACACACTCTGTGTCAGATGCCGGCCAGGATCCGAAATCTGATGCCCATTCCCGCGATTGAACTGCTCCCACTACACACATGGGTATACTCCCGCCATGTGTGGTCGTAGCAGTTGTGCGAGAACAATCTATGGAGGGAACGTTTCAGACTCGGTGATATCTCATTGGCATACCGATCCCTAGAGAGAGAGGAGAGGAAGGAGCAACACAAGAAGGGAACTGTGTCAATATAAGATCCTTGATAAAAAGCTTTGTAGAAAAGCAAGAGAAGAACATTAAGAAGTGTTTGATGAAAAGAAAATGTTTGAAGAGAGAGAGAGAGCAAGGGTTGAGATAACCCATGAAGCTCGCTAGGAGCCTTGGAGGACTGTGAAGTCCATCGCTTGCTCAGAATAGCCTTCCAAGCATACCCTCGTCATTGGCATCGAAGCATTCGACGGCTGGGTTAACAACGAGGAGAGGAGGCTCTGCGACTTGGTTCACTCCTCTTGAGGAGCAAGGAGCATCTGCGACTCCTTTGCCCTTTGAAGTTGCTGGATCAGGGCGTTCTTCTTGAGGAAGCAGGTCATGCATATTTCCCTGC
This sequence comes from Platanthera guangdongensis, assembly GCA_039583875.1. Taxonomy (NCBI): domain Eukaryota; kingdom Viridiplantae; phylum Streptophyta; class Magnoliopsida; order Asparagales; family Orchidaceae; genus Platanthera; species Platanthera guangdongensis. Next base: position 74,435,462 of record CM077149.1, on the reverse strand, counting down.
CGGAGCATCCTTTGCACAAGTTGCCAGAATGCTCGGCAGTCTTCAGTTAGGTGACCTGGTTCTTTGTGAAATTCGCAGTAGGGTTCTGAGCCCCTAGATCTTTGATCTGCTGGTTGATAGGGCTTCTTGAAGTTTGCCTTGTCTTTCATGATCTGGATTACTTCTTGCATGACCTCGTCGAGATCAGACTCATGCAAGTCACTGTCCTGTTGCTGTTGAACTGCTGTTGTTTGCAAAGACGGAGATAGCGGCAGCAATGGGTCTTGAGCATGATCACGGCTCGGGAAGGAGTATCGATGGCGATGAATCCTTCTCTCCTTCTTTGAGTGAGTTGGGAAGTGATTGTGAGGAGACCTTGGAGGATGCTTGCGAGAGAGATCCTCCTCGGATAAAAGCTTGGAGACGAAGCCTGGGTTGCTCTTTTCGCCTCGGATATATGAGTTGGCTAGAGCAATTAACTCTTGATATGTCCTTGGAGCACGGACATTGGCTTCAAATTTGAGGGCCCTTCACGAAGATCGTGGATAAGAGCCACTCGATACATTTCTTGATCAGTAACTTCGATGTCCAAAATCTCTCTTTGGAATCGATCAACGAACTGAGACCAAGTCTCATTTCCGCACTGCTTTATCTCAAAGAGGGCTTCAGGACCTCCCTTTCTCTTGGTTGATGTAGAGAATCTGAGAAGAAACTCCCTTCGAAGATCAACGAAGTGATGGAGTGAGGACGGAGGCCATAGAACCAGTCCCTCACTTGCCCATCAATGGAGGTGACAAGGAGCTTGCACTTGGTTGCATCTGAAAGGGTTTTGAGAGCAACGGCTGATTCAAAAGCTTGGAGATGCTTTACTGGATCTGTCTCTCCAGTGTAGACTGGTAGTCGAGGCTCTCTGAAGTTTGCTGGAGTTGGTTCATGGAGAACATTCTCCGTGAATGGTGAAGGTTCTTCTTGCTCTCCTACAGCATAGGGATAAAAAGGAGCATAAGCTGCAGCTGCAAAAGGAGCATGAGGATAACAAGAAAAAGTTGCTGCAGGAGGAGCAGGGGCAGGAGCTGAAGGGTAGGGATGACTTCCCTGAAAATTGAGAACTCTAGCAGGACTTCCCCGGGCTGCTTCCCGGAAGAATTTATGGCGAGCAGCAAACTCTTCATCTTGAGTTCGTAAAAAAGCTGCAGGCCCTTGCGGAAAGGTTGGGGTGTAAGGAGGATAGAACGGCGGGCAAGCTTGAGAGTAAGCTTGCTGATGCTCTGATGTTGGTGTTGGGTTGATTGGAGCAGCTGGAGCTGCTGCTGGATGAGCGTCCAATCACTGCGTGATTGCAGCAAGAACTTTGTTGATCGCCTGGAACTGTTGAGCATTCTCTCAGCACGACTGCTCAAAGGCTTCCCAGAGAGGATCTTCACTAGGACTTGGAGCAAGGTTCTTGGCTTATTGGTTGTCTGACATGGTTAACTGTTACTTTCACTGCCTGTTCATATCTGAAGGATTGCGCGTGAGCTGGCGGTCCACGCTCACCGCACCAAAACTATTGATGCGCGGAAACGGCACCGGGGGCACAACTATCACCGAGGGGGTGTTTGGTCTCACAGGCTAGGTGAGGGGGGAGGAGAAGGTTGCGGGGGTAGAGGAGAAGGAAGCTTCTGAGTGCTCTAGAGTGGAGCAAACAGCTTGCTCAAGGAGGGTTGTGGGGGAAGAGGAGAGGCTGCTGAGAGCAGAGGCAAGCCTTGATCATCAAAGAGAGAGTTGATCAAGAGAGGAAGAGGAGGTTGAACAGGAGCTGTCGAGCAGACAGTAACCGCGACGGTTGCACTTGCAGGTTGGTTGCCGAGAAGAGCTGAGCTGAGCTGAGAGCTAGGCTTGCTGAGGAGAGGAGCAAGGCTTGCTGAGCAGAGGAGCAAGGATTGCTGAGCAGTGGAGCAAGGCTTGCTGAGCAGAGGAGCAAGGCTTGCTGAGCAGAGGAGCAAGGCTTGCTGAGTAGAGGAGCAAGGCTTGCTGAGCAGAGGAGCAAGGCTTGCTGAGCAGAGAGCAAGGCTTGGTGAGCAGAGGATCAAGGCTTGCTGAGCAGAGGAGCAAGGGCTTGCTGAGCAGAGAGCAAGGCTTGGAGAGCAGAGAGCAAGGCTTGCTGAGCAGAGGAGCAAGGCTTGCTGAGTAGAGGAGCAAGGCTTGCTGAGCAGAGGAGCAAGGCTTGCTGAGCAGAGGAGCAAGTCTTGCTGAGCAGAGGAGCAAGGCTTGCTGAGGAGAGAGCAAGGCTTGATGAGCAGAGGAGCAAGGCTTGCTGAGCAGAGAAGAGAAGAGGGGGCCGCTAGCAGCGACAACAACACACTTTGCCCGCCGCGGCCTAAATGCCACTCTTGCGACGGGCTTTCCTTTGATTAATAGCGAGAGGTTGCAAGCTTACAAGTACACCTTTACAACAAACCACTAAAGGGGTACAAGGAGAAGCTGGCGGCTAAGGGAGAAGAAATTGCCAGAAAGCAGAGAAGAGAAGCTGCCAGAGACTAAGTAAAAGAGGCTGCCAGAGCAGCAGGAGGACTGGAAAACTGAGTCTGCAGAGTCTGCTGGCAAAGCTGGAAGAGAGCTGTGGAGGACTGCACGGACAGAAAAACTGAGTCCGCAGAGTCTGCTGGAAGGCTGATGACGGACTGCGCGGACAGGAAAACGGAGTCCGCAGGGCTTGCTGTCAAGACTTGTCTCTTCTTCTAGTCCCCCCAAATGAGAGGAAACAGGGGCTATTTATAGGCCCAGGGAAGTTCTTCAAGAAGCGGGGCCCAGTGACGTCAGCATGACGACCTGCACGGACTCCGCGGACTGGAAATTGGAGTCCGCCATTGTTGAGCGAAGCAGGCAGGAGACCGGGAGAAAATGGTGCCGCCCCCTTGCGCGCAGCCTGGGCGGACTCCGGATGGAGTCCTCCCGGCAGGCCGGGCCGCCCCCTGGCGGGTGGCCTGGGCGGACTCCGGGGGGGAGTCCTCCCGGCGGAACCGTGGCCGCCCCCTAGCGGGCGGCCTGGCGGACTTCGGGAGGAGTCCGCCCGACGGAACCGGGGCCGCCCCCTAGCAGGCGGCCTAGCAGGCTCCGGGAGGAGTCCGCCCGGCGGAACCGGGGCAGCCCCCTAGTGGGCGGCCTGGCGGACTCCGGGAGGAGTCCGCCCGGCGGAACCGGGGCCGCCCCCTAGCGGGCGGCCTGGCGGACTCCGGGAGGTGTCCGCCCGGCGGAACCGGGGCCGCCCCCTAGCGGGCGGCCTGGCGGACTCCGAGAGGAGTCCGCCCGGCGGAACCGGGGCCGCCCCCTAGCGGGCGGCCTGGCGGACTACGGGAGGAGTCCGCCCGGCGGAACCGGGGCCTCCCCCTGGCGGGCTGCCTGGAGGACTCCGGGACGAGTCCGCCCGGCGGAACCGGGGCCGCCCCCTGGCGGGCGGCCTGGGCGTACTCCGGGGGGGAGTCCGCCCGTCGGAACCGGGGCCGCCCCCTAGCGGGCGGCCTAGCGGACTCCGGGAGGAGTGCCCGGCGGAACCGGGGCCGCCCCCTAGCGGGTGGCCTGGACGGACTCTGGGAGGAGTCCGCTCGGCGGAACCGGGGCCGCCCCCTAGCAGGCGGCCTGGCGGACTCCGGGGGGAGTCCGCCCGGCGGAACCCGGGCCGCCCCTAGCGGGCGGCCTGGCGGAATCCGTGGGGAGTCCGCCCGGCGGAACCGGGGCCGCCCCCTTGCGGGCGGCCTGGCGGACTCCGGGGGGAGTCCGCCAGGCGGAACCGGGGCCGCCCCCTAGCGGGCGGCCTGGCGGACTCCGGAAGGAGTCCGCCCGGCGGAACCGGGGCCGCCCCCTAGCGGCGGCCTGGCGGACTCCGGGGGGAGTCCGCCCGGCGGAACCGGGTCCGCCCCCTAGCGGGAGGCCTGGCGGACTTCATGGGGGAGTCCGCCCGGCACAGAGCGGAGGCCGCCCTCTGCGAGCGGCCTGGACGGACCCCGGGGGGAGTCCGCTTGGCTGGCTGCGAAGCGGGCGCCCTCCTGTGGGCGAGATCCTAGATGGTCGGCTGCCTCCTGCAAGGAAAAGCATTCCATGGTTAGCGGGCCTAACCTGCATGACCTGCGAGGGTGAGCTATGGGAACAGCCCGCCGTCCCGCAGGGTACGCAGTTGCAAGGGTACCTAGATGGACGGGGAAAACTGTCCGCCTACGCTGGGGGATTGTCGCGATCAAAAGGGAGAATCTAAGGAGCGCGACTAGCCAGCTGGCTACCTTGGGAAGGATCGCCTGATTTCCGGGTTAACAGGAATCATACGAGCTATACTGAGGGGAATCCGAGAACTCCAGGTCCGCGGTGGTAAGAGGAATGGCCTCATCCAATAAGGAGGTGCAAACCTCCACATCAGAAAGAGGGTATTCCTCATCCCACCGGGGTGCGTAAAAGTGTTCCGAAGGTCCACCTTCTCCGTCGGAGATAAAGGAATCATCATCCCACTTCGGCGCAACCTCGGGCACCGAATCATTCACAAATACGGCATCATCAACCGACTCACACAAAAATGGAGTAGCACAATCAGGCAAAAAATGCGGAGGGGCAAGGCTTCTCTCAAAATCAAGCACTGAATGAGCAGGCCCCCTCGCACAGTCATTCGCAGACGCCAACCCGTCGACGACCGGAACAATCTCATCGTCCCATACAGGAGCATCCATGAGTTCCTGCTCCTCTTTTTGTTGGCTAATGCCAGAGTGATCATCATCACTCAAGGGAAGCTCGTAAAAAGGGATCGAGGGACCCATGAAAGAGTTGTATGCTGCTAGAGATTCTTCGGTAATCTCAACGGGTAGAGAACAAGCAAAGTGCGTTATGTCAGTGTATGGGCCAGGAAACACCCTGATAGGCCTGTCCACAACAGTCTGTCGCGAACGGGAGGTTGTTGTGCACACGCCCTCAGAGGGAGAAGGCTTGCACAAACGAGGGCAATCCTTCAACATGTGGCCCAACACCTTGACATAACAAACACCGAATGCAATGCTCAGCATTCATAATAGCAATGACATCGATGGATCGGCACAAAGTGTCAAGTAGACGGCACTCAGCATCAGGATCCATCGCAAACAAAAATAATTGCTGAAAAAGTGCTACACAGCTAGAATGAAAATAACACGGATCTATTATCTAAATCAAAAATCAGAAAAGGGCAAAAAGAAATAAGCAAAATAAAAATTCTAATAACCAAAGCAAATAAGAAAAAAAATGATATGCACAAATGGAAAAGGGCTTCAATCTATTATCTCCCTCTCCACAAACTCACACGACTATGTTCCCCGACAACGGTGCCAAAAATTTGATGCGTAAGATCACGGCAGTGAACCAGTCGCACAAGTAATATAAAATGGGGGTTTTCCCAAGTATCGATCTCTCAAGGAACACAATAAGGTGGAGTTAATTTCGAGGAGGACTTGAGATTGAAGTCCTTAAGTCGGAGCTAACTACGGGGGGTTTTGATGTTGCGGACACAGAAAATAAAACACTATCAACTAATCCTATGCAACGCCGCTATGCGATGCTTCGCCAGGCGGGATGGAAGACTAGTCGGGCCACTATGCACCGAATCACTAGGCGGATGGGCGAGTAGGCTTGAGGATGAGGTGGTTAGAACGGCGGAATGAGGGTCGTAAGCACCTCTTCGCTACGCACGCCACTAGCAATTGCTAGTGCGGCAAGGGTGGATGGTGGATGTACTATGGCGCATCTCTAGTAAATAAAAAAAAATACAAAATCACATAGACATGATTGTAAAAACGTTTTACAAACTAAGCACACTTCATCATATACAAGAGTTCAACTACACATTCAACAACAAATCAAGAAAAGAGTGTCTGAAATCAACCGAATCCAAAGCCTTGCTGAGGATTCAAGGTTGGAATCGTCGGGTTGTCAATCCACGTCCAAGCTCGGTCCGCAGCTGCGTCCGGGATAGAGAAGGGCTGTCACCACCTTCCAATGGCATAAAAATAACACAAAGGAGTACAGACTATAAAAATAACAAAATACACAACCACGGGCATAAATGTGCACTTCCTATGGAAATAAAGATACGATGAAATATGAACGATATAGAACTAAAAGTGAAGTGCAAACGCGTTAAAATTAACCTAGATGAGTCCGAAAATAGGTATATAAAGTGGACTCATCAGTCTAGCGCTTCTCGGTTCCAACAGGTGCAACCAATGGCCTACAACCTTGGATAGCAGGAGGCAATCCGCCAACCTGATGTGTTGACAGGTATGAGGAAGTTTAAGTTTAACCTTGTGCTTCATACTTCTAGACAGTTATGTTTGATGTCTATGTTTAAGGCTTTGTGTTGGTTTCCGGATACCCTGCTAGGGTATCGTTTGATACGGGAGCATCACACTCATTCCTTGCGGAAAGCTTCATCTAGAGGATTGGAGTTGAGTCGATCTCGGCGGGTGCAGAGTTGAAGGTGCGCATGCCCAATGGGTCCGATAAGTTGTAAATATACATATTTTTATGTACATTATTTAAGTAGTATTTGTTTTATTTGATTATTTTAGGTTAAATTTCTTTAATAAAATGCTCTTTTTATTGTAAATATTTGGTTAACTTCTTTTATTTTATTTTTCAGAAAAAATCCAAAATTCTACCAAAAACAGTAATGTCACGCCCGTGTACTTCGGGTCACGCCCGTGACCAGGGGCGTGACAGGTCAGACCGGTGAAATCAATAATTATGTGAAGAAACAGTGTGACACACCCTGTCACACGGCCATGTCAAATGTGACATGCCCTGTCACAAGGTCGTGACAAATGTGACACGGCCGTGACCTAACCTGTGTCACAGCGCTCGATGATTTTCCGCTCGACGAAACTGCGTTCAATGTTCGTCGACCCTACATGACACGCCCAACGTCACGCCCTTGTTAGAGGGCGTGACTCCTCCACCTGGCCCGACAAAGTGCAGACGGCGACTTTCGACGCAGACGGGGCCCAGTTCAACCTCCCGAACACGCCCAATGTCACGCCCGTGACCTGGGGCATGACCGTCGCGTTTTCAGCCGCAAAGTCAAATCTCCAGTCGATTCACCGGCCGCCATTTGAATAGTAATGACACACCCCCTGACACGCCCGTGTCAGAGGGTGTGTACTTGGAAAATTTTGCCTATAAAAGGCCAGCTGCTGTATGAGTTCTGAGTTCCGAAATTTTGAACCATTTTGTTGACAAGGGCTGTTGTTTGGAGCTTGCTTTAGTGCTATCGACTAGTTTAGAATGCTCGCCTAACCAAACTCATAATCTATCCCCATTTCGATGAGTGGCTAATCGCTTTTAGCCCTCGGTATCGAAGAGCATTGGGATATAAAAAATGTTTTAAATAACTAAAGGTCTTATTTTTCTATTTAATTTAAAACTTAAGGTTTACCCCGGGTTAACGACCCGTAGAACCACATATCGATGTGTGAGCTCTATTTTCATTTTCCATACGCTAGCTAGCCGATAGGCCGTGCATATGGACTGATCACCCCTGGGTAAAGAGAGTTCCGCACTAACCCTCGAGAGAGGAGGCGCGCTAACTCTACCGGATTGGGTTCCCCACATAATGGCAGGGTTCTTAGCGTACTGCTGGTATTAAGAGGAATCCTTCGTCGGACGACAGCCCGGTCGAATATCCTTAATGTCCAGGTGAGCGATATTCCTAGAGATAGGTGAGCTCATTATTTTGGAACCTCCACGGCCAAGTTTCTGCTTTAATTAAATTGAAACTTTAGATCTCTAGTTATTAAAATCTATTTTTAATCCTAACGTAATTCGATACTGATTGTTATCTCTTCATCGACTTTAATCTTAATCTATTTTCGTCCTATTTTAGTTAAAATTAACAACTTATTATTTCGGTAAACTAATAGTGCTTTCGGAGCAGTAGGGATAATCAACTCGTTCCCGGGAAATTTACGATCTGGATATTCCCCCGAATATTCGGTATTACTTGTGATAGGTGCACTTGCCTCCCTTAGCAGGCCCGCAACATTCGACTCATCGAACCAACCACCCACATAAGAGTCTGTTCGCGGGGAATCAAGTTTTTGGCGCCGTTTTCGGGGACACTTTGAGTTGTTATTTCGAATCCGAAGTCTATTACTTTTACCTTTATTTCTAAAAACTAAAAAAATAACAAAACTTTACTTAAAATCCAAAAAAACTTTTAATTTTCTAGATTATATTTTAGGGTGTATGACCAGTGGACAACCTTCGGTGTCCGAAAATTTGGATTTCAATCCTAAGATCGAACGCTCCCTTGCGCGTATTCGGTCTCAACGCCGAAATCCCTCTTTGGATCCCGATGAATCCGTCGGAGGACCCTCTGTCGTTGCTATGGCCGACCCCAATCCGAACGCGACCGTCGAGCGTACAATGTCATATTACGCCCGACCGAATTTCGACGATATTGGGTCTAGTGTTGTTCGCGCGACGGTGGCGAACAATAATTTTGAGATCAAATCGAGTGTTATACAGTTCGATGGACTGCAGGATGAGGACTCGAATGTTCATTTGTCTAGTTTTTGGAAATCTGCGATACCTTTAAGATCAATGGCGTCACCGATTAAGCCATTTGTTTGCGCCTTTTTCCATTCTCCCTCAGATCAAAAGCTAAGGCGTGGTTGAATTCCCTCCCACGAGGATGTATCACCATCTGGGCCGAGCTTGTGGAACTGTTCTTAACGAAGTATTTTCCGCCCGCCAAAACTGCAAAGTTGCGGGCATACATTTCTTCGTTCGTGTAGAATGATTCCGAGTCTTTATTTGATACTTGGGAGCGCTTTAAAGAATTCCTCCACAAGTGTCCGCACCACGCGCTATCTGCGTGGTTGCAGGTCCAAATCTTCTACAATGGGCTTAACTATCAGACGCGTCAAATGATTGATGCGGCTGCCGGGGCTACCTTGAATAATAAGACCCCCGAGGCTGCCCAAGCTCTTATTGAAGAGATGGCTATGAACGCCTACCAATGGAACGTCCTGTGGGGACGTCCCAAGCAGGTGGCTGGACTCTTCGAAGTGGATGCCACTGCCCACTTAGCCCTTCAAGTTGAAAGGCTGACGAAGCAGGTGGCGGAGATGTCTACTGCCTCCTCCACTCCGCCTTGGGCGATTCCCCCTAATGCCGGCGTAGTCAATGAATTCGTAGACTACGTGGTAAATGTTGGGCGACCCTCCTTCAACCACAACAATAACCCTTATAGTAATAACTATAATCCGGGTTGGAGGAACCACCCCAACTTCTCATGGAGCAATGCGAATAATGCCCAACGCCAGCCAAATTCTTTCGTGCCCGGATTTCTGCTGCCTCCCCCTCTTCCAAAACCCTCCCCAATGGAGGAGAATTTTTCTAAATATATAGCTTCCAATGAGTCAAATATCCGGAACATCACCGGATCGCTAAAAAAATTTGAACTCCAGGTTGGACAGCTAGTGCGAATAATATCCGAGCGCGCACTCGGGGCACTGCCTGGAAACACGGAGCACAATCCGTGTAACACCCCCTATCCGTCATATAGCATATAGCAGTAGGTCCGGCCGGGGCCCGACGCCATATACCACAGACAGACCGGGTGGTTACTCAATGGAAACCATCCAACCAATCCAACGTCCTACACAGAGCATTCTAGCAGAAGCAGTTTAAATAGTTGCAATTAAAAGAACCCAGCAACAAGCATGAATGTCCACTAACAAGCCAAATAGGAATGAAGTACATACACCAATACTGGCATTAAGGCCTTACAAATGGTTTACTCAAATTTCATGTTTTCCATACCACGGCATGCGGGCCGGTCATACATGAATAAAAGCAAGAAAACACTCCAATTAGGCCTTCGAGGGCCGGCTTCGCAATTTGGGCTTTGGCCCGCTATTGACCGCTTGGTACAGCAGCACCTGCAAGTAACAAACCACCACACGGTGGCAAACAAAAGCAACGGCCAGCAAGGCTGACCAAATTATAACGATCCCGCCCCCAATTCGGGGCGGCGATGCTCCTTCCCTGCAGTTTATTAGCATAACCAAGCAGTATATAAATATATATTGCATCACAGGCGTTGGCATGCACGACCACACGCCCCGTGCACTCAGGGCACATTCTTGGTGAACCAGTCAATGTCACGTCAATTTAAGCCATAGACATTCCGATCCCACCACCGTCATTTTGACAGCCAAACTATGAGCATTTTGTCTTCTTGTCATGGGTCACGTCAATTTAAGCCATAGACCGCCGAAGACCCTCATCTATGCCAACGGCTCTAACCGAACGACATAGAACGGGTACGGTTCCGCCTAACCCATGCTCACATCGCAACGACAATTTAAGCCATATGCGCGGGTCAAACTTCTCCCCAGTCCCGTTTCCGTTACATATTTCACATAACCCGGTTATGTTCAAGTTGGCTCCCAGGCCACCAAGTTGGCAAGATCACGCATCCGCCCAGTTTTCCGGGTGCACCTTAGGGTTAATCCCAAGGCTCTCTGTTGCAATCTACCACGTAGAAAACCCGAAAAATAAACATTCGCATGGAGTCTTCTCCGGCATTTATGCAATGCAACATCACCGATTCAGACCAACATGTCCGGATAGGCTTCACACATCATGCCTATGCCCGTTCTCGATTACAAACTCTACACAACGGGGACTTCACATATCTACCCGAAGGAACGCATCACCCTCACCACAAACTCGCGAGAGCGGGCTTCCTATAAAAAAGAAGGACAGCTTCACATGCTCAAGTAGAGAATCGTTACCCTAGTGTTCTTCCTCGGCACCATGGAAATGTAAGCGGATGAAAAGCACTGCAATCTCCTCGCCTTCGTACATCCGAAGTCGGCTCGCGATTTAGAGCTCTAAAACTCCTCCAAAGACTGGATCTAGACTTCTTCTTCCTCCTTTGATCTCCCCTCTCTCTAGGATTTAGACAGAGACTTACGGCCGAAAAATACTGGTTTTGAAACCCTTCACTCGGGTATAACCTCTTAGGGATAACCACAGCCATCGGATCCCACAAAAGGGAAATGCACGGCACAATCCAGGTCTGACCTGGACAAATGGGGTTAAGCACCGCATGGTTCACAATTAGGAGCAGGACACATCCACGTCCAAACCATGTCGGAACATTTATTCAACACCCGGCAAAACCCCCGTGTCGACAGAGTTAAACACGCCACAAGGCACCCTGCGCTCGACGATCGTCGAACCAAGATCGTGGACCGCTGCCATATCGTCGAACAGAGATCTATAGCCCGATCGTCGAACGCAAAACTCTGGCCAAATCGTCGAACGGATGGCCCGATCGTCGAACCCACGACCCAAACGTCGAACCCAAAAAACTGCCTGATCGACAAACACGCGGCCTGATCGTCGAACCCAGATAGCTGGACCGATCGTTGAACACAGAATAGCTGGCCTGATCGTCGAACACAGAATAGCTGGCCCGATCGTCGAACACAGAATAGCTGGCCCGATCGTCGACCGCAGCATTGTGACCAGATCATCGACCGCTGCTCGACGATCGTCGAACCCAGATTTTTGCCTGAACAATTAGCCAACTTTGAACTACCCCGACACGCCCTGGGACAGGACCGTGTCCAGAGCCGTGTTTGCTGCTCGACGATCGTCGAACCCAATTTTGTTGACCTCTTTGCCAAATCTTCGAACCCAACACGATACGCCCTGGGACACGCCCGTGTCCCAGGCCGTGTACCTCCTTCCAAATTCCAAATTTTGCCCGGAATGCCTCCCGCTGCTCTTTTGAGTTTCGGGGCGTTACAACTCTCTCTCTCTTAAAAGAATTTCGTCCACGAAGTTTCATAAAGGAAAGATAAGTACAAAATTAAATTATACCTGAGCGGAATAACTCCGGATACTCGTCAAGCATAGTCTGTGCTCGCTCCCAAGAGAGCTGCTCACGACCGCAATTTTCCCAACGGACCTTGACCATCTTGATCTCTTTATTGCGTAGCCGCTTGACTTCTGAGTCTTCAATCCGCACGGGCTTGACCTTTGTCGTGAACCCACTATCAATCGGCACTTGATCGACCGCGATCACTTGCGTAGGATATTTCACCGCCTTCCGTAGCACCGATATATGGAATACATCATGTAAACCACTAAGCTCCACCGATAGCTTCAACCGATAGGCTGCTTCACCAACTCGCTCCAGATTCTCAAACGGCCCAAGGTACCTGGGGCTAAGCTTTTTCAATCGCCGCACCCGCGAGACACGCTTCAACGGCTTGATCTTTAAGTACACCTAGTCGCCCACAACGAACTCTACGTTCCTGCGCTTGACATTATAATACTTCACTTGCCGGTCCTGAGCGATAAGCAACCTCTCCCGTATGGTTCGCACCAACGAAGTAGCATCTTCCACCTCTTGACGTTTGTAAAACTTTGACTCACCCGTTTCCAACCTGGACAACGGCGTGCGACATATTCTATCATAAAGGGCATCGAAGGGTGCCATTTGAATACTCGCCTGGTAGGTATTGTTGTACGCAAATTCCACCAAATAAAGATGGTCTTCCCATTGCTTTCCAAAGTCCAAGACACACATGCAGAGCATGTCTTCCATTGATGTAGGGTAACCGTGAGACGTGCTCAATACACTAACAGAAACTATCGCCTCAAAACATAAAGACAAGATGGGAGGGCACCGACCAAAAGCGAGCGAAAATGGGTCGGGTTGGCTCCCAAAAATCCGAGAGATAAAATCAAAATAGAGGAATCACGCCGGACTCGATACAACGTCCTTAGGACCTACCTCTCCAAAAAGCACACAACTCACCGTAAGCCGGACTCGATACAACGTCCTTAAGACCTACCTCTCCAACAAGCACACAACTTACCGCACCTACACAAGCATCTATTGTACCAACTTTAGCCGTTTCAACGCAACAATAATTTACTTTCGGAGTGGCGGAAAACTTCAATAGGCGATCGAATTCGAGTTGAGATGAACTCCCTTGTCAACACCAAAATGTGCCAATCTTGGAGGGCAAGTCAAGGCTAGGCCAAGTCTCGCTCTCGCAATGGATCTTCCCAATCCTGATCACAAGAGGTTCAATAACAACGAAATCGAAATCGGATTTTGCAAGCGACGTATTTAAAATCACAGAAGAAACGGTTCGCAAAAACCTCCACAAACTCTAAAGCAGGAATCACAAAGGGGAAGGAGTTACCCAACCAAGAACATCAATCACACAAGATAAGGTGGGAGAATCACTCTCTCCACGGATCCACCGGCTTCACACCGAATGGGCTGCAACCTTCTTCCTTGGAGTCTCACCGAAGGAAGCCACGCCGGCATCACACCGAAGTAGGGGAGGAAGCAAGGGGGGGGGGGGGTGGCGGCGGCTTCACACCTTGGCCGACGGCTATGGAGGAACCTCCTTGGCCGAACTCTCTCAAATGAGGGTTAGGGTTCTTTTTAATTCTCTCTAACTTCATTCTCAAAAGGATCTCCTTATATAAGAGTTACAACACACATCTAGCCATCCAATATGGAGATGAAATCTCATCCATCCGGAAGGCTAAATACACACCAAATGTTTGCAGGAAATAAAAAAAGATTACAAGTCCCAAATGAATATAAAATTATTAACCAAGATTGGAATAATTTTATATTCGCACATAAAATAATAAAGCATAAGAAATTAATTAAAATAGTCTTCAAGTGGGTGTAGCACGCCGCGGGCGGAAGTTGTAGCGGCGTCTTCCGTTAGCATCATCACAGCTCCGAAGGTCTTTATGTTGAAGTGCCTTGGGAACTGGATCGTCATCAAGTAGTGGCGGAGGGGCAGCGACATCAATCCTCCCCTCCTCAAAATCACGTATCTCCGATTCGTGGGCCGAGAGATAGCGGCGGAGAAGCTCGGCATCCAAACGTTGAAGATCTGTCGCGAGCACCCAAGAGTCATCTGAAGGGGGGCGGTCACGCCAACGGATGAGGAAGCGGTAGGTAGCACCATCAGGAGTAGCAAGCAGCTCAACAACAAGTATCATGTCTGGAGTGAGAAATGTCTTTAGAAACCTGGGAAACATGTCAGCAGTAGGAAAAAAATAAGGCAACGTACCATCTGATGTTATACCTGTGGGGACCGAAAGAGAGAGATCATCTGAACTACCACTCCCCAACCCATTAGAAATTTTAGTGGAGGGAGAAGACGACAAAGAATTCAACTCAGGTGGAGGCGAAACAAACGACGTCAAATCCGAGACATTAAAAAAAGGGGAGATACCCCAATAAGCAGGCAAATCCAACACGAAAGCATTGTCACCTAGTTTCTTTATAATCCGAAAAGGGTCGGCGCGCTTTTGTGCCATCTTTTTAACGGTGCCAGATGGCAAGTGTTCAGGAACTAACCGGACTAGGACCAAATCGCCGACATTGAAGTGCAACACCCTCCTATGTAGATTAACGTGTGTCTGATAAGACTCGTATTGAGCAGCCAAGGTAGCTCGTATACATGCATGTAGGTCATGAATATGTTGGGCGAAGGATTGTGCAAATTGACTTGTCTTATATGTTGGGGGAAACAGAACCAAGTCAAGAGGCACATGGGCCTTGTACCCGTGAACAATTTCATTTGGAGACAGACCGGTGGAACGATTTTTGGAATTATTATAGGCCAACTGGGCGTGGGGAAGAAGAAGATCTCATGTACCTTTGTGATCGCCCACTAGGCACCTAAGAAGGCTTCCCAGGATCCGGTTGACCACCTCTGTTTGCCCATCGGTCTGAGATTGATAGGCGGAAGAAAACAATAGCTTGGTACCCATTAAGACCCAAAGTGTTTTCCAAAAATAACTCGTGTACTTAACATCTCTATCGGAGACTATTGCCTTTGGCACTCCCAGGTGACTAACTACTTCCTTAAAATATAATTTGGCAATATGAGATGCGTCGTTGGTTCTAGCGTATGGAATAAAATATGTCATTTTAGAGAATCTATCCACCACGACTAAAATAGAATCATGACGGCATAAGGTGGTGGGTAGGCCTAGAACAAAATCCATGCTCACGTCTTCCCATGGTGTGGAGGGGATAGGCAGGGGCGTATATAATGCTATGTTGGTCTTGGTGCCCTTGGATACCTGATAGGTACAACAACTACTAACTACCCTTCCCACCATCGCCTTAAGTTTCGGCCAATATAACTTCTCCTCAACTAACGTAATGGTCTTATCCCTACCGAAATGACCACTCAACCCTCCGCTATGCAATTACCAGATGATATGAAGGCGTAACGATGACTACGAAATACATAACTTCCCATGTCTAAATAGATAGCCATCCTTAATGACGAACGTAGATATAATCGTGGGGGAGCTATCTTGGGCAGACAAATATGCATCCTAAAAGTCTGGACATGTGGCGTATTCATCCTTGATTCGCTCGAATCCTACCACGTTAACCTCCAGAGTGGTGAGTAACAGGGTCAGGCGACTAAGAGCATCCGCGACTCGATTGTCAGCTCCCTTAAGGTGTTTGAGATTAAAAGTGTAACCCTGTAGGAAAGATACCCATTTAGCGTGTCGCGGACTGATTTTATGTTGGCCATTGATGAACCGCAATGCCTCGTGATCGGAGAGGATCACAAACTCCTTAGAGAGGAGATAGTGCCTCCAATGGTGCAGACATCTAATGACAGCATAAAAATCCCTATCGTAATTTGTGTATTTCAATTTGGCGCCCGCTAACTTCTCACTAACATAACTCACAGGGTGCCCTTCCTGACTCAAGACACCTCTGATTCCTACGCCAGAAGCGTCACACGTAAGCTCGAAGACTTTATTGAAGTCAGGTAGATGTAAGACAGGTGCCTCAGTGATAAGTTCCTTAATGCGTTGGAAAGCAATAGCGGCGGACTTTGTCCAGGTGAACTCACCTTTCTTCATGCAATCACTAATGGGGTCCATAATGCTACTAAAGTCTCAAATAAAACGACGGTAAAAAGTAACTAACCCATGGAAACTTCGCACCTCTCGTAGTGTGGTCGGTTCGGGACATTCCTTAATGACTTAACGTTATTAGGGTCAAATCTAATGCCTTCCGAACCGACTATATAGCCTACGAAGTCCACTTCAGTAACATAGAATATGCATTTCTTGAGATTAAGGAATAATGTTTCCTTCCGCAGGGTGGAAAGAACCGACCTCATGTGGGAGACGTGCTCGGCAGTGGTGGTACTAAAGACTAAGATGTCATCAAAATAGACGACCACAAACTTCCCATGTAAGTCTGAAAGACATGTGTCATCATCCGGGAGAAGGTACTAGGGGCGTTGGATAGCCCAAAGGGCATCACAAGCCACTCGTATAACCCATCCTTGGACTTAAACGCTGTCTTCCATTCGTCGCCCTCACGGATCCTGATCTGGTGATAGCCACTCCGCAAATCTAACTTTGAAAAAATGGTAGCGCCAGATAAGAAATCTAGGAGGTCATCTAATCGCGGAATAGGAAATCTGTATTTGATGGTAATCTTGTTGATGGCACGGCTATCAACACACATTCTCCACGTACCATCCTTCTTGGGGGCAAGAAGGGCAGGTACCGCACATGGACTCATACTGTAACACCCCCTATCCGTCTCATAGCATATAGCAGTAGGACCGGCCAGGGCCCGACGCCATATACTACAGACAGACCGGGTGGTTACTCATGGAAACCATCCAACCAATCATAGCTTCCTACACAGAGCATTCTAGCGGAAGCAGTTTATAAAAGTTTCAACAAAGAACCCAGCACTAAAGCATGAATGTCCACTAATACCAAAACAGGAATGTTGTACATACACAAGTACATCCTTAAGGCCTTACAAAATTGTTCACTTCATATTACATGTTTTACCAACAACGGCACGCAGGCCGGTCATACATGAATGAAAATAGTAAACAATCCAATTCGCAGGCCGCTATTGACCGCTTGGTCGAGCAGCACCTGCAAGCAATAAACCACCGCACGGTGGCAAAACAATGCAACGGTCAGCAATGCTGACCAAATTATAACGATCCCGCCCCCGGCTCGGGGCGGCGATGCTCCTTCCCTGCATTTCATTAGCAAAAGCGAGCAATATAACAATATTCATTTCATCACAGACGTTGGCTCGCACGGCCACACGCCCCGTGCTCTCAGGGCACATTCTCGGTGAACCGGTCGATGTCACGTCAATTAAAGCCATAGACATTCCAGACTCACCACCGCCACTTTGACGACCAAACCTATGAACATTTTGTCTTCTTGGCCTGGGTCACGACAATTTAAGCCATAGACCTCCGAAGACCCTAATCTATGCCAACGGCAAGTGCCACGTACCCTTAGGTCTCTTTAACTGAACGACATAGAACGGGTACGGTTCCCTCTAACCCGTGCTCACATCGCAACGACAATGTAAGCCATTTGCGCGGGTCAAACTTCTACCGAGTCCCATTTCCATCACAATTCACATAACCCGGTTATGTTCAAGTTGGCTCTCAGGCCACCAAGTTGGCAAGATCACGCATCCGCCCAGTCTTCCGGGTGCACCTTTGGGTTAATCCCCAAGGCTCCCTGTTGCAATCTATCGTGTAGAAAACCCGAAAAACAACCAATAGCACGTAGTCTTTTCCGGCATTATGCAATGCAACATCACCGATCCAGACCTACATGTCCGGATAGGCTTCACACATCATGTCTATGTCCATTCTCGCTTACGGACTCTAAACAATGGGGACTTCACATATCTACCCGAAGGAACGCCTCCAACTCATCGCAAACTCGCGAGAGCGGGCTTCCGATGCAAAGAAGGAGAGCTACTCATGCTCAAGAAGAGAATCATTACCCTTGCGTTCTTCTTTGGTGCCATGGAAAAGTAAGCGAATAAAAAGCACCGCACTAACTTTGCCTCCGTGGATCCGGAGTCGGCTCGCGATTTGGAGCTTCGAAGCTCCTCTAATGGCCGGATCTAGCTTCTTCTTCCTTCCTTGGCTCTCCTCTCTCTCTAAGTTTTAGAAAGATAACCACTCATGAAAAGTGAGGGTTTCTAAGGCCCAATCTCGGGTATATCCCTTCAGGAACAACTCCCAATCGTTGGATCATTAATTAAAGAAACGAACGGCTTTGATTCAGAACTGAAATGCCTAATCTAGACCGCACACGGCCTGGCACACGCCCGTATCCAGGGTCGTGTGCCTCATTCTCCGTCAAAATCGACTCGCCTTGAACAACACACGGGCATCGAACACGCCCGTGTTCGACCTGACACGCCCGTGTTCCACCTGACACGGTCGTGTGGCCGGCCGTGTACCCCCATCGATTTATCCCGAAAACAACCCGAGCACTGCACGGGTTCTAGGGCACGCCCGTGTCCTTTCCCGTATCTAACTCAACATGCCTGGGCTCCAGGCCGTGTACACGGTCTCGACACTCGACACTTCGTCGAGCGAAGATCGTCGACCTGATGACACAGCCTTGGACACGCCCGTGTCCTAGGCCGTGTGCCTTGTCTCGACACATCGTCTAGCAAAGTTCGTCGACTCCCGGGATGAGTGTCGACACAGGTCGACATGTAACGTCCTGAATCGCTCTAGGCCCCTAGTGTGTTTGTTTTGAGTCAGGAGGGTGACTCGAGCCCTGAGAAGTGCAGGGAATTGGATTGCACTTGTGGAGAAGTGGAGAAATCAGTGTAAAAGAGGGAAGTGACACGGGTAGTGACACGGCCGTGTCCCTACCCGTGTGCGTTGAGTTGAGCTCGACGGGGCGTGTCTAGATCGTCGAGCTGTGTCGACACCAAGTGACACGGGTAGTGACACGGCCGTGTTCCTACCCGTGTGTGTCGAGTTGAGCTCGACGAGAAGTGTCGAGATGCAACCCGAGAGTACACGGCCAATGACACGGCCAGGCACACGGCCGTGTCATGTGAACACGGGTCGGGACACGGGCGTGTCCCTACCCGTGTCAAACATTGAACCGACATGGAAACCGCCACGGCCGTTTCGCGAAAGCGGGACACGGGTACGGACACGGCCGTGTCCCTACCCGTGTCATATTTTGCTTATAAGGGGCAGAGGAAACCCTAGCCGTTTTCACTCTCATTTCACCCCCTATTTCCTGTGAGAGCTCCTGGTGAGAGGAAAACTGCAGGAGCAAGTTCTACCGAAGGAGATCCGCCATCGCCGTGAAAGAGAAGATGCCGCCGAGGAGAACTACGCGATCCATGGCAAGAAATGGTGGTACCGCTGGAGCCAATGTGAGTTTCCTACCCTCTCCCTTGGTGCTAGATCTTAGATATTTAGGAGAGGCATCGACTCAAGAGAGTCTTGATGGAGAGGAGAAGATTTCTAGGTTAGGCCATGTTAGAACTTGTGTTCTAGACTTTAGATCTCTTCAACCCTTCCCCTTTTCTTCAATATGACGATGGGTGGATGGTCTCGTGAGGAGTTTATGGCCTTTGAGGTTGAATAAGGGAGGAGAATATTTCTGGGAAATTTAGGAACGATCGCCTTGAGGAGGAAGACGAACCGTTGCCGTTCATTTTCCTTTAAGATGCGCGCAGAATCTGTATTCTGCGCGCAGCAATCTTCTAGGCCATTTTCCCGATGGATACGGCCAGATCTGGGCTTTCGGCTAAACAATAAAGTTGAAGCCCTTGGAAATACCTTTCCAACGAGTGGTTGCACGACTTCAAGCGATGTCTGTAGCCACAGGAAAGTCTAAACGAAAATGGGGTTTTATAAATCTTGTATGCAGAAACTGTGTTCTGTATGCAGCGGACTTCGGGTCCGATTTAAAATAGGATAATATCAAATCTGGGTTGAGCTCTGAATATGAAAGATGTAGTCCATGGAAATACCTTTCCATCGAGGGGTTACACGACTTCACCGGATTCCTGTAGCCTCGGGAATCTCCGGTCGAAGTTGCTGTCCAGATTCAACCTGCGCCAAAATTCTGGGCTTAATGAAAGATGAAGTTTGATTCAGTGGAATTAATAATGCATGATACGTGCCTTGGATGAACCCTTATGATTAATCAATTGTTGCATGATTGAAGTTGCTTATTAATCAGATTTCATATTATCAAATTGTGAAATAATCTTATTGTTACGAATCGAATTGGTAGGAATTGAAAGATTGGTATTGTGCACTTCATGTTTAAATTATGACATTATCAAATGAAAATGAGATAGATCTTTATATGCGCATCATGTTTATATTACATTGTCATCATTTGGAAAGTCATATAGATGAATAGATTATGATTATGGACATGTTTGATTAATGAAATGAATCTTGTAGTCCAATACTTAGAGAGTCGTCTCCCTACGGGTAGTATTGTGAAGGGATGTAAGTGCGGTGTTGACCGTCACTTGTTTTGGTTGTGTTGAGTTAAGGTGTGGATGGATGGCTGGGCTGTTGTCCTCGTGTTTACTTCCGAGGCCCCTTCCATGATATGTTGATGTGGTATTTGCATGTGGTGTGAGTCGACACGCGGTGTCGTAATCCTGGGTTAAGGATAGTGTGGCAGGTCTACGGGCTCGCCAGTCGTCACACCGACGGGAGTTGGCAGTTAGACTTGGTCGGTTTGGGCTGTGTCCTCGGTGTTCACGTCCCGAGGCCCCTCCGGCCATGTGAACGGTTGGGCTGTGTCCTCGTGCTTTCTTCCGAGGCCCCTTCCGGGTCACGCAAGGCCAGTTCGGGCTGTGTTCTTGGTGCACATCTACACAAGACCCCGCTGGGCCATAGTACGCAGGGGCTCCGCTGTTGTGTTCTTAGCGTTGAGGCGTACGGAGGCCTAGGTGAAGTAGTGTGATACCCGCCTAGTAGTAGAAGTGCCCGTTCTACTGTCACCGCCTGGCCACGGCGGCTGATGCCTGAGAGGTTAGCTACCTGCTCGAAAAGTGGGAACTATAGTCTGTGTCGACATAGCAATTGCATGGGTGTGCATGGGTGAGTCATTGCATAGCATTCATAGCATTTCATATCATTGCACAACAAGATCCTCATCGTATAAGTTTGTATGGGCACTCTTATACGATGAGTTACTTTTATGTAACCCGATCCTTAACTTATAAGTTTGTATGGGCATTCTTATAAGTTAAGTTACTTTCCTGCTGTTACTTATACTTGCTAGTTTAGTGTAGCTCTTATATAAATGCTGATTATGATACTGTCACCTGCTTGTACTTCCTTTACTTGCATACTTGTTATATACTATACTCTTGTTCCTTTTCTCCGCCCGGTGCCGAGGAGTCGCCGGGGGAGCGGATGTGAAACCACTTAGTCGTTTCGACTAACGGTTGCTACGTCTTCCTTTTTAGGAGGTCACGCCGCAGGTAGAGCAGCCGCAGACTACGCAGCAGGACAGCCAGGCCAGGACGACAGGGCCTGATGTGACGGTGCCGTCGATACCGTCGGTTATAGATGTTAGTGTTTTTATTACTCTGATGTAGCCCGTTTGGGCAATGTTTAGCTGTACTCTGATATATTGAAGAAGCATGTTTTAGCTTCTCATTATTGATGTATTTGGACTGTATAACTTAGTGTGGATTTGACTTCTGGATGTTTATTTATTTGGTTGGGTTGGCATGATTTATTGATATTGTTGTAGCCGGCGGGATAGGCGTCTTGTGGTACAGGTTAGCCCGTGTGCTAATGCTACCGCAAGGCGGCTGTTCCGGGCATAAGACTCCCCCTTTGTGCCGTGTTTTGGGATCCGGGAGGGGGGGGTCTTACAAATGGTATCAATTTGCCACGATCCTCAACTAAGAAGTCATTCAACAATGGTGCCACCCCCGTTTGGTTAGTCAGTTTGGGGACAAACTGACTTAGCGGAAGCAGTGGTGTGCCCATATGTAATTCACATTAAGTTTGTCCAACTTAGACCTTAAGCTTAGCCAACCTGACCACAAATTTGTCGTGTATGTGTAGGTTCCATTGCATGTTGAGCCGATGGGGGGTACTCCTACCCCTCCCATACCCACTCAGTTCGAACAATCTGAGTTGGGGCAGACGCTCACCGCCATTCTTAATGCTTTTAAGGCACAGCAGACTCCGGTGCAACAACAGGCCCCGAGCTCCAACTGGCTGAGCACCTTCCGGGCTCTCTCCCCTCCCGTCTACCTTGGGACGGAGTCAGCCGTACGTACAGAGGAATGGCTAGACACGATACAGGAGTTGTTGGCCGGTATCCGTTGCCCAGCCAACATGGCAGTGACATTGGCAGTGTCTGTCTTGGACTTACATGCGAAGAGGTGGTGGAAGTCCCTCATGGGCTCTACCTTCCAAGGCCGGATCTACACAGAGATAAGTTGGAGTGAATTCTCGGGTGTTTTCTTGGAGCACTTTATCCCTACATCGGCCCGAGATGAGCTTGAGCAGAGGTTCCTTCTACTAAAGCAGGGATCAAAGTCGGTTACAGAATACCAGCGGGAATTCCAGCATCTCGCAAGGTTTGCGGACTCTTATGAGTTGGATGACAGAGGTTATGCCAAGCGCTTCTATAAAGGGCTGCGAGATCCCCTAAGGCAGTCCCTTTTGTTTATAGCGGATGGTAGCTTGGCGGAGATCATTGATATGGCGAAAAGATTGGAGGCGGACCACCTGGGATGTAGTAAGAGGCCTGCGGAGGACGTGATGGAAGCCGGCCCAAGTAATAGAAGGAGACGGGACTTCAGAGGAGGAAGAGGTTATCAAAGAGGTGGCAGGCGTGTCCACCGAAACTATAGGGTGGAGCATCCAGTTCCGCAGCCGCCTGCGTTGCCTCCACCCCCACAGCATCAGCGATTTCAACAACCTGAAGGGCGTCGTGGTCTGGTGTGCTTCGAATGCAACCAGCCGGGCCACATCCGGCGTTTTTGCCCGCAGCTATATGGGAACGCCCCTCCTGCTCTCCCTCCTGCTCTCCCTCCTGCTCTCCCTCCAGCCGCTCCACGAGGGCGGGGATATATGCGCGGTCGAGGACGAGGACCGCCAAGAGGAAACCCCGGACCTGTCCGGGATCAGGTGTACGCGATTGATATGGCGCAGGAAAGGAACCCACAAGATGTGATTGCAGGTATGATTTAATTAATTTACATATTTGCATGATCTAGCTTGAATTGATTAGAACTTACTAGCCACTAGCAATAAGTTTTGGTTGTTGGTACTTAGGCACCGTGATTATTGGCGGGAAGACAGCCTATGCGCTGTTCGATACCGGTGCCTCACACTCCTTTGTGTCCGAGGATTTCATAAAAGACATGGGGGATGTACAGTACTTCACTGGCATAGCCCGACGTGTACGCCTTCCGGACGGCTCGGAGATGATCGCGACCGCCAAGTGCGAGTTGGAGTTATTTATTGATGGGAAGGCCTTTGATACGCCGGCCACGGTTCTGAGAATGCCGGAGTTTGACATCATTTTGGGCATGGCATGGCTGGACTGGCACTTCGCGAGGATCGACTGCGCGGAGAAGCGGATCTATTTGAGGCATGGAGACTCTGACGTCATCTTCCAAGGTATTGGCTTCGCGCCACGTATGATATTATCTTCTATTCAGGCTGTAAAGGCTCATATGAAGGGGGATGAGGTCTTCATGATCTGGTTCGAGTTGAAGGAAGCAGCGTTGGAATTAAAGGATGTACGGGTAGTGCGGGAATTTCCTGAGGTATTTCCTGAGAAGCTACCAGGATTACCTCCGCATAGAGAGGTTGACTTCCAGATCAATCTAGTACCAGGTGCCAAGCCTGTATCCAAGGCTCCGTACAGAATGGCTCCGAAAGAACTCGCGGAATTTAGAGTTCAATTGCAAGAACTGGTGGATTCAGGGTTCGTTCGCCCCAGTTCATCACCATGGGGAGCCCCTGTGCTGTTCGTGAAGAAGAAGGATGGAACACTGTGATTGTGCATAGATTATCGGGAACTCAATCGGTTGACGGTGCGGAACACTTATCCGCTACCGCGGATCGATGGGTTGTTCGATCAACTAGTGGGAGCACATTGGTTTTCTAAATTGGATTTGCGCTCCGGATACTATCAGTTGAGGATACATGAGGGGGATATTCAGAAAACAGCATTCAGTTCGAGATATGGTTTGTATGAGTTCACAGTAATGCCGTTTGGGCTCACAAATGCACCTTCGGCCTTCATGAGTTTGATGAACAAGGTGTTTGAACCGTATTTGGACATCTTCGTCATTGTTTTCATCGACGACATCTTGGTCTACTCAAAGACGGAGGAGGAGCATGTCGAGCACCTGACCTTGGTTTTGAAGAAATTGAAGGAGCATGCCTTGTATGCCAAGTTTAGCAAGTGTGAATTCTGGCTTAAGGAGGTTGCCTTCTTGGGGCATGTGATCAGTGGAGCAGGGTTAGCAGTGGCTCCAGCAAAGGTGCGGGCCGTGAAGGAGTGGTCGCCCTTGAAGTCGGCGGCTGATGTACGAAGCTTTCTTGGACTTGCTGGCTACTACCGCAAGTTCGTGAAAGGATTTTCCAAGATTGCCCTTCCTCTTACCTCCTTGACAAAGAAGGGTGTGCCATTTGAGTGGACACCTCAATGTGAAGCGGCATTTCAAGAATTGAAAGTTAAACTTACCTCCGCCCCCATCCTTG
Source organism: Platanthera guangdongensis (assembly GCA_039583875.1). Taxonomy (NCBI): domain Eukaryota; kingdom Viridiplantae; phylum Streptophyta; class Magnoliopsida; order Asparagales; family Orchidaceae; genus Platanthera; species Platanthera guangdongensis. Next base: position 74,410,872 of record CM077149.1, on the reverse strand, counting down.
CACTTCCGTCTGGGAAGGAAGGATTCCAAGTTTACACGGACGGATCATATCAAGGGATGGGAGCGGTGCTGATGCAGCACGGGCATGTGATCGCTTATGCTTCAAGGCAGTTAAAGAAACATGAAATCAATTACCCGGTTCATGATTTGGAGTTGGGAGCAGTGGTGTTCGCTTTGAAGGTCTGGAGGCATTATTTATATGGCGTGCACTACGAGATCTTTTCCGATCACAAAAACTTGAAGTATGTTCACACTCAGAAGGAGTTGAACCTGAGATAACGGCGGTGGTTGGAATTTCTATGCGACTACGAGTTCACCATGAACTACCACCCCGGGAAAGCGAACTCGGTAGCCGATGCCTTGAGTAGAAAAGTGCCAGGCTCTAGCCCAGAGTCTCGGCTGATGAGCATGGAGTTGGCTCGGATGATCGAGGAGATGGAAATTACTCTAGTATTCAAGGATCCTTCGGCAGAGTATGCGGAGTATTTGGCCAACATGAGCATAGTTTGTGATATCCGAGACCGGATTCGGGTGGAGCAAGGAATGGATGCGGCCTTGGCCCCGGCAATCAAGGCAATTGAAGATGGGACCACCGATGAGTACACACTCAAAGACGGCCTCATTTATTTTCGTGGTCGACTCTATATTCCCAAGGGCGGCAAAATTCGGGAGGATATCTTGAGAGAGGCACATTCCTCTCAATATTCAGTGCACCCTGGTATTGCTAAGATGTACGCCGGATTGCGGAAGACCATGTGTTGGCCGGGAATGAAGAAGGATGTTCGCTACTATGTTACACATTGCGAAGCTTGCCAAAGAGTGAAGGCTGAATGCAGGAGTCCCGGTGGTTTGTTGCAGTCATTGCCCATCCCCGAATGGAAGTTCGAGGATATCTCCATGGACTTTGTTCATGGGTTACCTCGTTCCCGCTCCGGGAATGATTCAGTATGGGTTATTGTGGATCGACTGACAAAGGTGGCCCGGTTCATTCCAATGAAGAAGGAAGCACACGTGGATGTTTTGGTACGCCTTTTTGTGGAGCAATTTGTACGGTATCATGGCGTGCCCAAGACAATTGTTTCGGATCGGGATGGTCGGTTTACATCCAATGAGTGGAAGGCGGTACAGGCGTATTTGGGCTCACGCCTAACCTTTAGTACCGCATTTCATCCTCAGACGGACGGGCAGTCAGAGCGGACCATCAGAACACTGGAGGATTTATTGAGGTTATGTGTGTTGGACAGAGGAGAGCCATGGGAAAGGCTCTTGCCACTAGTGGAATTCTCCTATAATAATAGCCATCAGGCAAGCATCGGCATGGCGCCCCATGAAGCCCTTTACGGAAGAAGGTGCAGGACTCCCTTGTCTTGGGTGCAAGATGAAGATCCGAAGGCATTGGGAAACGAATACATAGATGATACTGATTCGGCGGTCAGATTGATACGGGATCGCATGTTGGAGGCTCAAAGTCGACAGGCGAAATATTACAATAAAAAGCATCGGATGGTGGAGTTCCAGGAGGGAGAAAAAGTGTTCCTCAAAATTCGGCCGATGCATGGAGTGTCGCGGGTGCGTGGAGTGAAAAAGCTCAGCCCAAGGTATGTTGGGCCTTATACTATACTAGAAAGGATCGGCCCGTTGGCCTATCGGTTGGAGTTACCACCAGAACTAGAAAATCTCCACGACGTGTTCCATGTGTCGTCGCTTCGAAAAGCACTGTTGCGGCCCGACCAGTATATTCCCACTACTGATGGTGCAGTGGCATCAGATAGGTCTGTGCGACTAGAGCCGGTGCGGATTGTTGACAGCGAGACAAGGACTTTGCGCCGCAAAAGTGTACCCTTGGTGAAGGTGCTATGGTTGAATCATGGGAAGGAGGAGTACACATGGGAGCCAATGGACTTAATGCAGCAACGCTACCCGGAGTTGTTTGCTCAAGGTAATCTTATTTAAAAGCATACGTTAAATTTTTTGTTATGCTCTTCTCCCCACTGCCTAGGCCTGATTTCGGGGACGAAATCTTTTATTTTGTTTATAGGATTTGTAACGTCCCGAATCGCTCTAGGCCCCTAGTGTGTTTGTTTTGAGTCAGGAGGGTGACTCGAGCCCTGAGAAGTGCAGGGAATTGGATTGCACTTGTGGAGAAGTGGAGAAATCAGTGTAAAAGAGGGAAGTGACACGGGTAGTGACACGGCCGTGTCCCTACCCGTGTGCGTTGAGTTGAGCTCGACGGGGCGTGTCGAGATCGTCGAGCTGTGTCGACACCAAGTGACACGGGTAGTGACACGGCCGTGTCCCTACCCGTGTGCGTCGAGTTGAGCTCGATGAGCAGTGTCGAGATCGTCGAGCTGTGTCGACACCAAGTGACACGGGTAGTGACACGGCCGTGTCCCTACCCGTGTGCGTCGAGTTGTGCTCGACGAGCCGTGTCGAGACTGACGGCCTGTGTCGACACCAAGTGACACGGGTAGGGACACGGCCGTGTTCCTACCCGTGTGCGTCGAGTTGAGCTCGACGAGAAGTGTCGAGATGCAACCCGAGAGTACACGGCCAATGACACGGCCAGGCACACGGCCGTGTCATGTGAACACGGGTCGGGACACGGGCGTGTCCCTACCCGTGTCAAACATTGAACCGACATGGAAACCGCCACGGCCGTTTCGCGAAAGCGGGACACGGGTACGGACACGGCCGTGTCCCTACCCGTGTCATATTTTGCTTATAAGGGGCAGAGGAAACCCTAGCCGTTTTCACTCTCATTTCACCCCCTATTTCCTGTGAGAGCTCCTGGTGAGAGGAAAACTGCAGGAGCAAGTTCTACCGAAGGAGATCCGCCATCGCCGTGAAAGAGAAGATGCCGTCGAGGAGAACTACGCGATCCATGGCAAGAAATGGTGGTACCGCTGGAGCCAATGTGAGTTTCCTACCCTCTCCCTTGGTGCTAGATCTTAGATATTTAGGAAAGGCATCGACTCAAGAGAGTCTTGATGGAGAGGAGAAGATTTCTAGGTTAGGCCATGTTAGAACTTGTGTTCTAGACTTTAGATCTCTTCAACCCTTCCCCTTTTCTTCAATATGACGATGGGTGGATGGTCTCGTGAGGAGTTTATGGCCTTTGAGGTTGAATAAGGGAGGAGAATATTTCTGGGAAATTTAGGAACGATCGCCTTGAGGAGGAAGACGAACCGTTGCCGTTCATTTTCCTTTAAGATGCGCGCAGAATCTGTATTCTGCGCGCAGCAATCTTCTAGGCCATTTTCCCGATGGATAAGGCCAGATCTGGGCTTTCGGCTAAACAAGAAAGTTGAAGCCCTTGGAAATACCTTTCCAACGAGTGGTTGCACGACTTCAGGCGATGTCTGTAGCCACGGGAAAGTCTAAACGAAAATGGGGTTTTATAAATCTTGTATGCAGAAACTGTGTTCTGTACGCAGCGGACTTCGGGTCCGATTTCAAATAGGATAATATCAAATCTGGGTTGAGCTCTGAATATGAAAGATGTAGTCCATGGAAATACCTTTCCATCGAGGGGTTACACGACTTCACCGGATTCCTGTAGCCTCGGGAATCTCCTGGTCGAAGTTGCTGTCCAGATTCAACCTGCGCCTAAATTCTGGGCTTAATGAAAGATGAAGTTTGATTCGGTGGAATTAATAATGCATGATACGTGCCTTGGATGAACCCTTATGATTAATCAATTGTTGCATGATTGAAGTTGCTTATTAATCAGATTTCATATTATCAAATTGTGAAATAATCTTATTGATACGAATCGAATTGGTAGGAATTGAAAGATTGGTATTGTGCACTTCATGTTTAAATTATGACATTATCAAATGAAAATGAGATAGATCTTTATATGCGCATCATGTTTATATTACATTGTCATCATTTGGAAAGTCATATAGATGAATAGATTATGATTATGGACATGTTTGATTAATGAAATGAATCTTGTAGTCCAATACTTAGAGAGTCGTCTCCCTACGGGTAGTATTGTGAATGGATGTAAGTGCGGTGTTGACCGTCACTTGTTTTGGTTGTGTTGAGTTAAGGTGTGGATGGATGGTTGGGCTGTGTCCTCGTGTTTACTTCCGAGGCCCCTTCCATGATATGTTGATGTGGTATTTGCATGTGGTGTGAGTCGACACGCGGTGTCGTAATCCTGGGTTAAGGATAGTGTGGCAGGTCTACGGGCTCGCCAGTCGTCACACCGACGGGAGTTGGCAGTTAGACTTGGTCGGTTTGGGCTGTGTCCTCGGTGTTCACGTCCCGAGGCCCCTCCGGCCATGTGAACGGTTGGGCTGTGTCCTCGTGCTTTCTTCCGAGGCCCCTTCCGGGTCACGCAAGGCCAGTTCGGGCTGTGTTCTTGGTGCACATCTACCCAAGACCCCGCTGGGCCATAGTACGCAGGGGCTCCGCTGTTGTGTTCTTAGCGTTGAGGCGTACGGAGGCCTAGGTGAAGTAGTGTGATACCCGCCTAGTAGTAGAAGTGCCCGTTCTACTATCACCGCCTGGCCACGGCGGCTGATGCCTGAGAGGTTAGCTACCTGCTCGAAAAGTGGGAACTATAGTCTTGTGTCGACATAGCAATTGCATGGGTGTGCATGGGTGAGTCATTGCATATCATTCATAGCATTTCATATCATTGCACAACAAGATCCTCATCGTATAAGTTTGTATGGGCACTCTTATACGATGAGTTACTTTTATGTAACCCGATCCTTAACTTATAAGTTTGTATGGGCATTCTTATAAGTTAAGTTACTTTCCTGCTGTTACTTATACTTGCTAGTTTAGTGTAGCTCTTATATAAATGCTGATTATGATACTGTCACCTGCTTGTACTTCCTTTACTTGCATACTTGTTATATACTATACTCTTGTTCCTTTTCTCCGCCCGGTGCCGAGGAGTCGCCGGGGGAGCGGATGTGAAACCACTTAGTCGTTTCGACTAACGGTTGCTACGTCTTCCTTTTTAGGAGGTCACGCCGCAGGTAGAGCAGCCGCAGACTACGCAGCAGGACAGCCAGGCCAGGACGACAGGGCCTGATGTGACGGTGCCGTCGATACCGTCGGTTACAGATGTTAGTGTTTTGATTACTCTGATGTAGCCCGTTTGGGCAATGTTTAGCTGTACTCTGATATATTGAAGAAGCATGTTTTAGCTTCTCATTATTGATGTATTTGGACTGTATAACTTAGTGTGGATTTGACTTCTGGATGTTTATTTATTTGGTTGGGTTGGCATGATTTATTGATATTGTTGTAGCCGGCGGGATAGGCGTCTTGTGGTACAGGTTAGCCCGTGTGCTAATGCTACCGCAAGGCGGCTGTTCCGGGCATAAGACTCCCCCTTTGTGTCGTGTTTTGGGATCCGGGAGGGGGGGGGGTCTTACACGACACGCCCTGCGACACACCCGTGTCGCAGGCCGTGTGCCATGTCTCGACACTTCGTCGAGCGCAGAGTGTCGACTTCGCGGGCTGAGTGTCGACACGGGTCGACACGCCCTGGGACACGCCCGTGTCCCAGGCCGTGTGCCTCCTGCCAGAACCCAAAACTGGCCCAAAACATCCCTCATCGCTCTTTTGAGTTTTGGGGCGTTACAACTCTCCCCCTCTTAAAAGAATTTCGCCCACGAAATTATATAAAGGAAAGACATGTACGAAACCAAAATTTGTACCTGAACAGAACAACTCCGGATACTCGTCAAGCATAGTCTGCTCTCGCTCCCAAGAGAGCTCCTCACGACCGCAATTGTCCCACCGGACCTTGACCATCCTGATCTCTTTATTGCGTAGTCGCTTGACCTCCGAGTCCTCAATCCGCACGGGCTTGACTTTTGTCGTCAGCCCACTATCCACCGGCACTTGATCAACCGCGATCACTTGCAAAGGCTATTGCAACGCCTTCCGAAGCACCGAAATATGGAATACATCATGTAATCCACCAAGCTCCACTGAAAGCTTCAGCCGATAGGCCGCTTCACCAACTCGCTCCAGAACCTCAAACGGCCCAAGGTACCTCGGGCTTCGCTTTTTCAATCGCCGCACTCGCGAGACACCCTTGAACGGCTTGATCTTTAAGTACACATAGTCGCCCACAGCGAACTCCACGTTCCTGTGCTTGGCATTATAGTACTTTGCTTGTCGGTCCTGAGCGATAAGCAACCTCTCCCGAATGGTTCTCGCCAAAGAAGTAGCATCGTCCACTTCCAATCGCTTATACAACTTTGACTCACCCGTTTCTAACCAAGACAACAGCGTGCGATATTTTCTACCATATAGGGCCTCGAAAGGCGCCATCTGAATACTTGCTTGGTAGCTATTGTTGTATGCGAACTCCACCAAATAAATGTGGTCTTCCCATTGCTTCCCAAAATACAAGACACACATGCGAAGCATGTCTTCCATGGTTCTATTGACCCTCTCGGTCTGCCCATCCATTTGCGGATGGAAGGCTGTGCTGAATTTCAACTTTGTCCCCAACATTTGCTGCACAAGCCTCCAATCATTGGACGTGAACCGCCCATCTCGATCACTCACGATGCTGCGGGGCACACCGTGAAGCCGTACAATGTTATCCACATAAAGTTTTGCCAACTTCTCCACCGGATCATCCTTCCTATGCGGAATAAAATGCGACACCTTCGTTAGCCGATCAACAACTACCCAGATGGCGTCGTTCCCCTTTTGCGACCTTGGCAAACCGTGCACAAAGTCTATAGAGATGTCGTCAAATTTCCACTCCGGAATAGGCAAGGACTTAAGAAATCCTCCCGGCTTTTGGCACTCCGCCTTCATCAAGGCGCAAGTTTGGCACTTCGCCACGTAGAGCGCCACATGTTTCTTCAAACCCGGCCACCAAAACAGTTTCTTTACATCGCGGTACATCTTTGTGCTCCCCGGGTGAATCGAGTACTTGGTATGGTGTGCCTCGTACAACAACCTCACCCGTAAATTGCCCACACTTGGGACGTACAAACGACCGTCTTTCCAAAGCAATCCGTCCTCCACAACGAATTGGGAATTTGACCCATCCAGAGCCTCTACCATGAACTGCTTCATATGAACATCCATATCCAAAGCCTGCCGAATACGATCAGTCAGGTCATATTGGACTTCAGTCCAATTCAGAACTGCTTCAGCACTTGATTGCCTATCCACACAAATAATCTCTAACGCCTCCAAATCCCGCACAAACTGCTCATCATGCACCGATAGCTAATTGGCTTGAGCTGGGGCTCGGCGACTCAACGTGTCCGCAACCGCATTACCTTTACCCGGCACGTAGTGGTTCTTGAATGTATAGTCCCCCAGGAACTCCATCCATCTACGTTGCCGCATATTCAGATCCTTCTAATCAATTAGATACTTCAGGCTCTTGTGATCGGTGTAGATATCAATCTTCACACCGTACAAATAGTGTCTCCACAGCTTCAAGGCAAAAATCACGGCCGCTAACTCCAAGTCATGGACCGGATAGTTCCTTTCATGCACTTTTAGCTGTCTCGAGACATAAGATATTACACTTCCGTGTTGCAGTAGCACGCAACCCAAACCTCTGCCCGAAGCATCACTGTAAATCTCATAGCCTTCAGTCCCACATGGCGAACTCAGCACAGGCGCCGTGGTCAACCGACACTTCAACTCCTCAAAAGCTCGCGCGCACTCCGGCGTCCAAACGAACTTATGCTCCTTCCTCGTCAAAGTAGTGAGAGGTAATGCTATCCGCGAGAAGTTCTCTACGAAGCGCCTATAATAGCCGGCAAGCCCCAGAAAGCTCCGGACTTCCGCTACCGTAGCAAGCTCAGGCCACTCCCGTATCGCAAAAATCTTTGTCGGATCCATAGCAATACCCTCCCCACTCACTTTATGACCTAGGAATGCCACTGAGGATATCCAAAACTCGCACTTCGAGAACTTGGCATACAGTTGATTCCTCCTTAGCGTCTCCAAAAACCAATGAAGATGCTTGAAGTGATCTTCCTCAATTTGCGAGTACACCAAAATATCGTCGATGAAGACGATCACAAAATGGTCTAAGTACTCTCTGAAAGTGCTATTCATCAAATCCATGAACACTGACGGCGCATTAGTCAGCCCAAACGGCATGACCGTAAACTCAAAATACCTGTATCTCGTACTAAACGCTGTCTTCGGGATATCACTCTCCCTTATTCGCAGCTGATAGTACCCAGCCTTGAGATCCAACTTCGAGTACATCGTCGACCCGACTAACTGATCAAAAAGATCATCAATCCGGGGGATCGGGTACTTGTTCTTCTCAGTCAACTTGTTGAGCTCTCGATAATCAATACACAGCCTCAAGCTTCCGTCCTTCTTCTTAACAAAGAGGACCGGCGCTCTCCAAGGCGAAGAACTTGGGCACACATACCCTTGATCCAACAACTCTTGCAGTTGAACCTTCAGCTCCGCCATTTCCTTAGACGCTAGCCGATAAGGAGATCGTGACACAGGCTTTGCACCTGGCACTAGCTCAATCGTAAAATCTATCTCCCGCAGAGGCGGGGCTCCAGGAAGATCTGCGGGGAACACATCAGGGTATTCCGATACCACTGAAATACAATCCAACGCGGGCTTCGGCTTTGCAACCTCCACTAGTGTAAAGAACAGTTCTGCACCGGCACGAACCACCTTCACCACCTGAAGAGCAGACATCAACGTCTTGCTCGACCCTTTTAAGTCAGTAAAAGTCGTTTCACGACTTCCTCCCAGCTTGACTTCCTTGCTACCGCAATCTATATGTGCCTGCTGCTCCGAGAGCCAGTCCATGCCAAATATGACGTCGAACTCCACCAACGGAAGTAACGACGCTTGCAGATCGAACTCCTGATTCCCAATACGAATCTTAACATCACAGATCCTATCCGCGAGCATGGAACACCTATTGGGCAACAACACATCCAACTTATCCTTCGCCATCGAAGAAGGGACTCCAATGCGTGATATAAATCCTTCGGACAAGAAAGAGTGTGAAGCTCCCGTATCGAAGAGTGCTCTTGCCAGATTTTCACAAATCAAAACAAATCCTAAACAAGCAGTGGTAAGGTAACATGTGCATAATAAGTATTTAAAGAAATTGACTTGCTATAAAGTAAACCGTACCTGTCACCACATCAGCCTGTTTGATGGCCTCCTGTTGGCCAAGATTATAGACACTTGGTTGGGCCAGAGCATAGTGGGACGCGGTCGACTCCACCGCCTTGCCCTTCTCTTCATAAGTCGCACCCGGCCTTCTCTCGGACTTAGGACGTCCGCTCCAACAGTCACGGGCAAAGTGCCCCGTCTTTCCACAAGTAAAACACGCGCCCGGGGTCCGACTCGTAGTCGCCCCAGAAGCACCAGAAGGAGCTGGACCCGAAGTCCTATGCTTCTTAAAGGACCTCCGATAGCCAGACTTTGAAGTCATCGGCACTTTGAATTCATATTTCCTATCACCCAAGCTTTTCTTTGCTTGAACATTCTTCATGTCCTTCTCCAAGGACCGGGCAGTGTTGACCAAGGTTAAGAAACCCTGCGTCATCGGCCCCGAGAGTAGTAATCTCAACTCATCTCTCAACCCTTCATAGAAGCAATTAGTCTTGCGCTTCTCATCCACGATAGTGGAGCTAGCATAACGACTCAAACGAGTAAACTCGTGGAGATATTCATCCACGCTCCTCTCACCCTGAACCAACTTCAGAAACTCATTCTCCAACGCTATCTTTTGCACCGAAGGGAGGTATCTAGCCAAGAACAATCTCGAGAACTCTTCCTTCGAGACATCAACAAGTTGCCTACCTCTCAATAAGTGCAGCTCCAAACCTTCCCACCACATTCTCGCTTCACCGACCAGAAGGAACGTAGAGACGGTGGTCATTTGCCACTCCTCCGTCTCCGTTGCTGTCATGACTCTCTTCACACTGGAGAGCCAGTCTTCAGCCTGAGATGGGGTTCCCAACCCCGAGAATACCGGAGGGTTAAAGCCCATTATATGCTTAAGCTGCCTCTCGGTTTCCCTCCTTGGCACCAACGGTTCCACTACCACTTGTTCCACTCTCCTCGGCTCAGCCTCTTGCAGCGGTACCTGCTCCATCGCAGGAGTGGGCTGCTGCGTTTGCCTTGCAGGCTGCGCATTAATCACGGCCAACACTGCTTCGGCCACCAATCGTATGTTCTCAGCCGATAGAGGTATTGCAAGAGCAACATCTGGTGCACTGCTAGCCTTAGAAACTCGACGTTCCGATGGCCCAACACCACTTCTGGTCACCTATAGTGGTACAAAACACTGTTAAGCAACCAAATAAAATTGTATACAGCAATTATAGGAACACGCAGGTTCCTCAAACACGTGTATTTTCATTACTAAGTGGACATTCATGGGTAATTTTACTGTTATAACGATCACGCACACAATGTGCTCACCACCCCTTAAAAAGAATTCGCCCACGAATTCATCTTAAGCCCGACGACAAACCAGTAGTCTGATACCAAATTGTAACACCCCCTATCCGTCGTATAGCATATAACAGTAGGTCCGGCCGGGGCCCGACGCCATATACTACAGACATACCGGGTGGTTACTCATGGAAACCATCCAACCAATCATAGCGTCCTACACAGAGCATTCTAGCGGAAGCAGTTTATAAAAGTTGCAACAAAGAACCGAGCACTAAAGCATGAATGTCCACTAATACCAAAACAGGAATGTTGTACATACACAAGTACAGGACTTAAGGCCTTACAAAATTGTTCACTTCATATTACATGTTTTACCAACAACGGCACACAGGCCTGTCATACATGAATGAAAACAGTAAACACTCCAATTATGCCTTTGAGGGCCAGCTTCGCATTTTGGGCTTTAGCCCGCTATTGACCGCTTGGTCCAGCAGCACCTGCAAGCAACAAACCACCGCACGGTGGCAAAATAAGGCAACGGTCAGCAATGCTGACCAAATTATAACGATCCCGCCCCCGGCTCGGGGCGGCGATGCTCCTTCCCTGCATTTCATTAGCATAAGCGAGCAATATAACAATATTCATTTCATCACAGACATTGGCTCGCACGGCCACACGCCACGTGCTCTCAGGGCACATTCTCGGTGAACCGGTCGATGTCATGTCAATTAAAGCCATAGACATTCCGGACACACCACCGCCACTTTGACGGCCAAACCTATGAGCATTTTGTCTTCTTGGCCTGGGTCACGACAATTTAAGCCACAGACCACCGAAGACCCTAATCTATGCCAACGACAAGTGCCACGTACCCTTAAGTCTCTTTAACCGAACGACATAGAATGGGTACGGTTCCATCTAACCCGTGCTCACATCGCAACGACAATTTAAGCCATTTGCGCGGGTCAAACTTCTACCGAGTCCCATTTCCATCACAATTCACATAACCCGGTTATGTTCAAGTTGGCTCTCAGGCCACCAAGTTGGCAAGATCACGCATCCGCCAAGTTTTCCGGGTGCACCTTTGGGTTAATCCCCAAGGCTCCCTGTTGCAATCTACCGTGTAGAAAACCCGAAAAACAACCAATAGCACGGAGTCTTTTCCGGCATTATGCAATGCAATATCACCGATCCAGACCAACATGTCCGGATATGCTTCACACATCATGCCTATGTCCTTTCTCGCTTATGGACTCTAAACAACGGGGACTTCACATATCTACCCGAAGGAACGCCTCCAACTCACTGCAAACTCGCGAGAGCGGGATTCCTATGCAAAGAAGGAGAGCTACTCATGCTCAAGAAGAGAATCGTTACCCTTGCGTTCTTCTTTGGCGCCATGGAAAAGTAAGCGGATAAAAAGCACCGCACTAGCTTTGCCTCCTTGGATCCGGAGTCGGCTCGCGATTTGGAGCTTCGAAGCTCCTCCAATGGCCGGATCTAGCTTCTTCTTCCTTCCTTGGCTTTCCTCTCTCTCTCTAAGTTTTAGAAAGATAACCACTCATGAAAAGTGAGGGTTTCTAAGGCCCAATCCCGGGTATATCCCTTCAGGAACAACCCCCAGGCGTTGGATCATTAATTAAAGAAACGAACGGCTTTGATTCGGGACTGAAATGCCCAATCTGGACCGCACACGGCCTGGCACACGCCCGTGTCCAGGGCCGTATGACTCATTCGCCGTCAAAATCGGCTCGCCTGGAACAACACACGGGCATCGAACTCGCCCGTGTTCGACCTGACACACCCGTATTCCACCTAACACGGCCATGTGGCCGGCCATGTACCCCCATCGATTTATCCTGAAAACAACCCGAGCACTGCACGGGTTCTAGGACACGCTCGTGTCCTTGCCCGTGTCTAACTCAACACACCTGGGCTCCAGGCCGTTTACACCGTCTCGACACTCGACACTTCGTCAAGCAAAGATCGTCGACCTAACGACACAGACTTGGACACGCCTGTGTCCTAGGCCATGTGCCTTATCTCGACACATCGTCGTGCAAAGTTCGTTGACTCCCGGGACGAGTGTCGACACGGGTCGACACGCCCTGCGACACGCCCGTGTCGCAGGCCATGTGCTATGTCTCGACACTTCATCGAGCGCAGAGTGTCGACTTCGCGGGCTGAGTGTCGACACGGGTCGACACGCCCTGGGACACGCCCGTGTCCCAGGACGTGTGCCTTCTGTCAGAACCCAAAACTGGCCCAAAACGTCCCCCGTCGCTCTTTTGAGTTTCGGGGCGTTACAACTGTCCCCCTCTTAAAAGAATTTCGCCCACGAAATTATATAAAGGAAAGACATGTACGAAACCAAAATTTGTACCTGAACAGAACAACTCCGGATACTCGTCAAGCATAGTCTGCTCTCGCTCCCAAGAGAGCTCCTCACGACCGCAATTGTCCCATAGGACCTTGACCATCCTGATCTCATTATTGCGTAGCCGCTTGACCTCCGAGTCCTCAATCCGCACGGGCTTGACTTTTGTCGTCATCCCACTATCCACCGGCACTTGATCAACCGCGATCACTTGAGAAGTCTCTTGCACCGCCTTCCGAAGCACCGAAATATGGAATACATCATGTAATCCACCAAGCTCCACTGAAAGCTTCAACCGATAGGCCGCTTCACGAACTCGCTCCAGAACCTCAAACGGCCCAAGGTACCTCGGACTTAGCTTTTTCAATCGCCGCACCCGCGAGACACCCTTGAACGGATTGATCTTTAAGTACACATAGTCGCCCACAGCGAACTCCACGTTCCTGTGCTTGGCATTATAGTACTTCGCTTGCTGGTCCTGAGCAATAAGCAACCTCTCCCGAATGGTTCTCACCAAAGAAGTAGCATCGTACACTTCCAATCGCTTATACAACTTTGACTCACCCGTTTCTAACCAAGACAACAGCGTGCGACATTTTCTACCATATAGGGCCTCGAAAGGCGCCATCTGAATACTCGCTTGGTAGCTATTGTTGTATGCGAACTCCACCAAATAAAGGTGGTCTTCCCATTGCTTCCCAAAATCCAAGACACACATGCGGATCATGTCTTCCATGGTTCTATTGACCCTCTCGGTCTGCCCATCCGTTTGCAGATGGAAGGCTGTGCTGAATTTCAACTTTGTCCCCAACATTTGCTGCACAAGCCTCCAATCATTGGACGTGAACCGCCCATCTCGATCACTCACGATGCTGCGGGGCACACCGTGAAGCCGTACAATGTTATCCACATAAAGTTTTGCCAACTTCTCCACCGGATCATCCTTCCTATGCAGAATAAAATGCGACACCTTTGTTAGCCGATCAACAACCACCCAAATGGCGTCGTTCCCCTTTTGCGACCTTGGCAAACCTTGCACAAAGTCCATAGAGATGTCAAATTTCCACTCTAGAATAGACAAGGACTTAAGAAATCCTCCCGGCTTTTGGCACTCCGCCTTCACCAAGGCGCAAGTTTGGCACTTCGCCACGTAGAGCGCCACATCTTTCTTCAAACCCGGCCACCAAAACAGTTTCTTTACATCGCGGTACATCTTTGTGCTCCCCGGGTGAATCGAGTACTTGGTATGGTGTGCCTCGTACAACAACCCCACCCGCAAATTGCCCACACTTGGGACGCACAAACGACCGTCTTTCCAAAGCAATCCGTCCTCCACAACGAATTGGGAATTTGACCCGTCCAGAGCCTCTACCATGAACTTCTTCATATGAACATCCATATCCAAAGCCTGCCGAATACGATCAGCCATGTCATATTGGACTTCAGTCCAATTCAGAACTGCTTCAGCACTTGATTGCCTATCCACACAAATAATCTCTAACGCCTCCAACTCCCGCACCAACCGCTCATCATGCACCGATAGCCAATTGGCTTGAGCTGAGGCTCGGCGACTCAACGCGTCCGCAACTGCATTACCTTTACCCGGCATGTAGTGGATCTTGAATGTATAGTCCCCCAGGAACTCCATCCATCTACGCTGCCGCATATTTAGATCCTTCTGATCAATTAGATACTTCAGGCTCTTGTGATCGGTGTAGATATCAATTTTCACACCGTACAAATAGTGTCTCAACAGCTTCAAGTTAAAAATCACGGCCGCTAACTCCAAGTCATGGACCGGATAGTTCCTTTCATGCACTTTTAGGTGTCTCGAGCCATAAGTTATTACACTTCCGTGTTGCAGTAGCACGCAACCCAAACTGCTGCCCGAAGCATCACTATAAATCTCATAGCCTTCGGTCCCACATGGCGAACTCAGCACAGTTGCCGTGGTCAACCGACACTTCAACTCCTCAAAAGCTCGCGCGCACTCCGGCGTCCAAACGAACTTATGCTCCTTCCTCGTCAAAGTAGTGAGAGGTAACGCTATCCGCGAGAAGTTCTCTAAAAAGCGCCTATAATTGCTGGCAAGCCCCAGAAAGCTCCGGACTTCCGCTACCGTAGCAAGCTCAGGCCACTCCCGTATCGCAACAATCTTCGCCGGATCCACAGCAATACCCTCTCCACTCACTATATGACCGAGGAATGCCACTGAGGATAACCAAAACTCGCACTTCGAGAACTTGGCATACAGTTGATTCCTCCTTAGCGTCTCCAAAACCAAATGAAGATGCTTGAAGTGATCTTCCTCACTTTACGAGTACACCAAAATATCGTCGATGAAGACGATCACAAAATGGCCTAAGTACTCTCTGAAAGTCCTGATCATCAAATCCATAAACACTGACGGCGCATTAGTCAGCCCAAACGGCATGACCGTAAACTCAAAATGCCCGTATCTCGTACTAAACGCTGTCTTCGGGATATCACTCTCCCTTATTTGCAGCTGATAGTACCCAGCCTTGAGATCCAACTTCGAGTACACCGTCGACCCGACTAACTGATCAAAAATATCATCAATCCGGGGGATCAGGTACTTGTTCTTCTCAGTCAACTTATTGAGCTCTCGATAATCAATACACAGCCTCAAGCTTCCGTCCTTCTTCTTAACAAAGAGGACCGGCGCGCTCCAAGGCGAAGAACTTGGGTGCACATACCCTTGCTCCAACAACTCTTGCAGTTGAACCTTCAGCTCCGCCATTTCCTTAGGCGCTAGCCGATAAGGAGATCGTGACACAGGCTTTGCACCTAGCACTAGCTCAATCGTAAAATCTATCTCCCACTGAGGCGGGGCTCCAGGAAGATCTGCGGGGAACACATCAGGGTATTCCGATACCACTGAAATACAATCCAATGCGGGCTTCGGCTTTGCAACCTCCACTAGTGTAAAGAATAGTTCTGCACTGGCATGAACCGCCTTCACCACTTGAAGAGCAGACATCAACATCTTGCTCGACCCTTTTAAGCCCGTAAAAGTCGTTTCACGACTTGCTCCCAGCTTGACTTCCTTGCTACCGTAATCTATATGGGCCTACTGCTCCGAGAGCCAGTCCATGCCAAATATGACGTCGAACTCCACCAACGGAAGTAACGACATTTGCAGATCGAACTCCTGATTCCCAATACGAATCTTAACATCACAGATCCTATCCGCGCGCATCGAACACCCATTGGGAAACAACACATCTAACTTATCCTTCGCCATCAAAGAAGGGACTCCAATGCGTGATATAAATCCTTCGGATAAGAAGGAGTGTGAAGCTCCCGTATCGAAGAGTACTCTTGCCAGATTGTCACAAATCAAAACAAATCCTAAACAAGCAGTAGTAAGGTAGCATGTGCATAACAAGTATTTAAAGAAATTGACTTGCTATAAAGTAAACCGTACCTGTCACCACATCAGCCTGTTTGATGGCCTCCTGTTGGCCAAGATTATAGAACCTTGGTTGGGCCGGAGCATAGTGGGACGCGGTCGACTCCACCGCCTTGCCCTTCTCTTCATAAGTCGCTCCCGGCCTTCTCTCGGACTTAGGACGTCCGCTGCAACAGTCACGGGCAAAGTGCCCTGTCTTTCCACAAGTAAAACACGCGCCCGGGGTCTGACTCGTAGTCGCCCCAGAAGCACCAGAAGGAGCTGGACCCAAAGTCCTATGCTTCTTGAAGGACCTCCGATAGCCGGACTTTGAAGTCGTCGGCACTTTGAATTCAGATTTCCTATCACCCAAGCTTTTCTTTGCTTGTACATTCTTCATGTCCTTCTCCAAGGACCGGGCAGTGTTGACCAAGGTTAAGAAACCCTGCGTCATCGGCCCCGAGAGTAGTAACCTCAACTCATCTCTCAACCATTCATAGAAGACATTAGTCTTACACTCCTCATCCACGATAGTGGAGCTAGCATAACGACTCAAACGAGTAAACTCGTGGAGATATTCATCCACGCTCCTCTCACCCTGAACCAACTTCAGAAACTCATTCTCCAACGCTATCTTCTGCGCTGAAGGGAGGTATCTAGCCAAGAACAATCTCGAGAACTCTTCCATCGAGACATCAACAAGTTGCCTACCTCTCAATAAGTGCAGCTCCAAACCTTCCCACCACATTCTCGCTTCACCGTCCAGAAGGAACGTATCGATGGTGGTCATTTGCCACTACTCTGTCTCCGTTGCTGTCATGACTCTCTTCACCGTGGAGAGCCAGTCTTCAACCTGAGATGGGGTTCACAACCACGCAAATACCAGAGGGTTAAAGCTCATTATATGCCTAAGCTGCCTCTCGGTTGCCCTCCTTGGCACCAACGGTTCCACTACCACTTGTTCCACTCTCCTCGGCTCAGCCTCTTGCAGCGGTACCTGCTCCATCGCAGGAGCGGGCTGTTGCATTTGTCTTGCCGGCTGCGCATTAATCACAGCCAACACTGCTTCGGCCACCAATCATATGTTCTCAGCCGATAGAGGTGTTGCAGGAGCAACATCTGGTGCACTGCTAGCCTCAGAAACTCGACGTTCCGACGGCCCAACACCACTTCTGGTCACCTATAATGGTACAAAACACCGTTAAGAGACCAAATAAAATTGCAAACAGCAATTATAGGAACACGCAGGTTCCTCAAACATGTGTATTTTCATTCCTAAGTGGACATTCATGGGTTCTTTTAGTGTTATAATAATGACGCACACAATATGCTCACCACCCCTTAAAAAGAATTCGCCCACGAATTCATCTTAAGCCCGACCAAAAACCAGTAGTCTGATACCAAATTGTAACACCCCCTATCCGTCGCATAGCATATAGCAGTAGGTCCGGTTGGGGCACGACGCCATATACTACAGACAGACCGGGTGGTTACTCATGGAAACCATCCAACCAATCATAGCGTCCTACACAGAGCATTCTAGCAGAAGCAGTTTATAAAAGTTGCAACAAAGAACCCGGCACTAAAGCATGAATGTCCACTAATACCAAAACAGGAATGTTGTACATACACAAGTACAGGCCTTAAGGCTTTACAAAATTGTTCACTTCATATTACATGTTTTACCAACAACGGCATGCAGGCCGGTCATACATGAATGAAAACAGTAAACACTCTAATTAGGCCTTCGAGGGCCAGCTTCGCATTTTGGGCTTTAGCCCACTATTGACCGCTTGGTCCAGCAGCACTTGCAAGCAACAAACCACCGCACGGTGGCAAAACAAGACAACGGTCAGCAATGCTGACCAAATTATAACGATCCCGCCCCCGGCTCGAGGCGGCGATGCTCCTTCCCTACATTTCATTAGCATAAGCGAGCAATATAACAATATTCATTTCATCACAGACGTTGGCTCGCACGACCACACTCCCCGTGCTCTCAGGGCACATTCTCGGTGAACCGGTCGATGTCACGTCAATTAAAGCCATAGACATTCCGGACTCACCACCGCCACTTTGACGGCCAAACCTATGTGCATTTTGTCTTCTTGGCCTGGGTCACGACAATTTAAGCCATAGACCACTGAAGACCCCAATCAATGCCAACAGCAAGTGCCACGTACCCTTAGGTCTCTTTAACCGAATGACATAGAACGGGTACGGTTCCATCTAACCCGTGCTCACATCGCAACGACAATTTAAGCCATTTGCGCGGGTCAAACTTCTACCGAGTCCCATTTCCATCACAATTCACATAACCCGGTTATGTTCAAGTTGGCTCTCAGGCCACCAAGTTGGCAAGATCACGCATCCGCCCAGTTTTCCGGGTGCACCTTTGGGTTAATCCCCAAGGCTCCCTGTTGCAATCTACCGTGTAGAAAACCCGAAAAACAACCAATAGCACGGAGTCTTTTCCGGCATTATGCAATGCAACATCACCGATCCAGACCAACATGTCCGGATAGGCTTCACACATCATGCCTATGTCCGTTCTCGCTTACGGACTCTAAACAACGGGGACTTCACATATCTACCCGAAGGAACGCCTCCAACTCACCGCAAACTCACGAGAGCGGGCTTCCTATGCAAAGAAGGAGAGCTACTCATGCTCAAGAAGAGAATCGTTACTCTTGCGTTCTTCTTTGGTGCCATGGAAAAGTAAGCGGATAAAAAGCAACGCACTAGCTTTGCCTCCATGGATCCGGAGTCGGCTCGCGATTTGGAGCTTTGAAGCTCCTCCAATGGCCGGATCTAGCTTCTTCTTCCTTCCTTGGCTCTCCTCTCTCTCTAAGTTTTAGAAAGATAACCACTCATGAAAAGTGAGGGTTTCTAAGGCCCAATCCCAGGTATATCCCTTCAGGAACAACCACCAGCCGTTGGATCATTAATTAAAGAAACGAACGGCTTTGATTCGGGACTGAAATGCCCAATCTGTACCGCACACGGCCTGGCACACGCCCGTGTCCAGGGCCGTGTGCCTCATTCGCCGTCAAAATCGACTCGCCTGGAACAACACACGGGCATCGAACACGCCCGTATTGGACCTGACATGCCTGTGTTCCACCTGACACGGCCGTGTGGCCGGCCGTGTACCCCCATCGATTTATCCCGAAAACAACCCGAGCACTGCATGGGTTCTAGGACATGCCCGTGTCCTTGCCCGTGTCTAACTCAACACGCCTGGGCTCCAGGCCGTGTACACGGTCTCGACACTCGACACTTCGTCGAGCGAAGATCGTCAACCTGACGACACGGCCTTGGACATGCCCGTGTCCTAGGCCGTGTGTCTTGTCTCGACACATCGTCGAGCAAAGTTCGTCGACTCCCGGGACGAGTGTCGACACGGGTCGACACGCCCTGCGACACGCCCGTGTTGCAGGCCGTGTGTCATGTCTCGACACTTCGTCAAGCGCAGAGTGTCGACTTCGCGGGCTAAGTGTCGACACGGGTCGACACGCCCTGGGACACGCCCGTGTCCCAGGCCGTGTGCCTCCTGCCAGAACCCAAAACTGGCCCAAAACGTCCCCCGTCGCACTTTTGAGTTTCGGGGCGTTACACATACTAGTCCTAATGAACCCCTTTTTCATCAAATCCTCGATCTGGATCTGTAACTCTTTATGGGCGGCGGGGTGAAGCCTATAGTGGGGCTGGTTCGGTAAGGAGGAACCAGGGATAAGCTCTATAGCATGCTGTATATTCCTAAGCGGTGGTAATACCGAAGGCAGCTCATCCGGGTACACGTCCTTATATTCATCCAACAAGTCCCGTAACTCTTTAGGCAAATCTTCAAATGCTCTCATATCCCCCTTCGCACTCATAAGAACTAGTGCGTACATCATCCCGTCAAGAAAGGGATCCTTCACAAATTCTTTTCTTCCCACGAGACTCAACGTTTTCCTCTCGACTGGAATAGTGGTGTCCTTAACCAAAGCTACTGGCTCCTTCGGGACGGTCGGTCTCAACGTAATGACCTTGCCATTAAATTTAAACTCATATGTGTTGGCTCTCCCAAAGTGTGTCACGTCGCGGTCGTAAAGCCAAGGGCGGCCCAACAACACGTGACAAGCGTCCATTGGAAGGACATCGCACCACACCTCGTCAGTATAGGATTTGATCGAGAGAGGTACAAGGCAACTCTTGGTGACCGGGATGGTAACCTTATTAATCTAGGCTACCTGATAGGGAGTTGGGTGGGGCTGCGTAGTCAAGGACATACGTGTAACGGCATTCTCAGAGATGACGTTTACACAACTGCCACTATCAATGATCAACTTGCACAACCTCTCGCCACTCTTAAAGATCAAGGAAAATATGCTCGTCCTTTTCCAGTCATCTAACGGATGAGGAGTGGTCAAGATACAACGCATCACCATAAGGGGGTGCTCGTCCTCTAAATCACTTGGGACCCCCTCTGGGTCACTCTCCTCAGCGGCCTCATAAACAAAATCAACAAGGTCGGTAGTCGACTCTAGTAGGGCTATGGATTTAGTCTTCGTTTGGCATTCAAAGGCGTAGTGACCTTGAATGCCACAAGAGTAACACGTAGTGTTAGACTTGCTCACCTTCCCGATGGGGATACGCTCACTTGCAGGGTTCTTGGCATTCCTAGCAGTGATCACGATAGACTTTGACTCGGCGGACCTAAACATCCCTTAATCTTGATATGTGGAGGAAGAGGCTCCAGCTGTGGACTTTCCCTTCGCATGGTAATAACGGGAGTGATCCTTAGAGGCTAAGTGCTTTTCGATGTCGAGGGCGGCATTAAATGTCGTGTTCAGATCCTTAGAGGGAGCTTCCGCTGAATATCGGGATGAAGCCCCTTACGAAATCTGGATAGGGTGACCTCGGGGAGCTCCCTCAGATCACAACGCACCATACGGTCTTTCAGTTCTCCCGTATACTCAGCTACCGAATTGGAGCCCTGCCGCAGAGTGGCAAGATCGTCGAACATCTGTGTCCGATGGTACACGGGAACGTACTGATTGGTCAACAAATTCTTCATCACGGCCCATCAAATAATTGGGACCCTGTTCCCGGTTCCTAGCCTACACTCTTCATTCAGCCAATAAGTTTTGGCACATCCCGTTAGCTTCATCCTGGCAACTTGAACCTTTTGATGGTCCATAAGGGTGTGCCAATCGAAGTAGCACTCCATATCCACCACCCAAGTAAGGAAGATCTGGGGATCTCCCATGCCATCATAAGTGGGGGCGTCGATCTTAATGGCCCTAGTAATATCGAAAGCACGATCGTGGTGGTGTTCTCGAGGGGGCACTCGGGGAGAGTCCTCATCGGAATCCGAATCAGGAGTTTGTTGGCGCTGGTTGGGCTGCTCAACATTAATGGGTGGCGGGGGTGGCCTTGCTTGATTTTGTAGGATCTGTGCTAACATGTTACTAAGCTCCGTCATTTCGTCACGTAGCCCTGCTATGGCCTCGGTGTTGGGATCCCCACGCTCGTTCACAACCATCCTAGACGTAGACCGTGTCGTGTACTCCGATACTAGCCTAGTGCGCATTCAGGTTTAAAAAAATCTTGGGAAGATGATTTTTCCTAGGTCTGTATCTATATTGGAATTAGGATACATTTATAGTTTCCCGATGTGAGGAACACGTGGATCGTTAAAATTTTTTTTTTGAAATTTTGCTGAAAAATAAAGATTTCAGCCCGCTATTGGCAGACCACTGAAAATAATTTTTTTGTTATTCTAAAGATTAGATTGACCAACAAGGAACGCATAGAGGATGTTTGCAACGTGGGAGTTGAAACAACCCGTTGGGTACATTAGTTCTAATGTATCTGATTTGAATAAGCCTCACCCTACTCAATGATATACATCAAAATGTTTTTGATGAATGTTGAGTTTACTTGTGCAGGTTAAGTATTTGCAGGAAAGATGAAAAAGTTTCTAAGTCCATGTGTCGACACCCAGAGGGAAAGTGTCGACACTTAAGAAGACTTGTGTCGACACCCAGACAAGCAGTGTCGACACTTGGAGTACTTGTGTCGACACCAGTGATGCAGAGTCGACACCAGACAGAAAGTGTCGACACTAGGAGCTGTGTCGACACTCAATAAAGAAAATTCCAGTGAAGCAGTGTTGACACTTAACAGTTGTGTCGACACCCAGTGAAACTGTGCCTACATCAGAAAGTGTCGATACTTGGAGGCTGTGTCGACACTCAGCAGAAGTCAGCAGAGTCTAAGTATAAGTGTCGACACCCAGAGCAATGTGTCGACACACAGCAGAAGAGTCAACACTTGAAGAAAGTGTCGACACAAGAAAGAATGTGTCGACACTCAGCAGAAGACTCAACACTTGAAGAAAGTGTCGACACAAGAAAAATGTGTCGACACTCAGCAGAAGACTCAAAACTTGAAGAAAGTGTCGACACAAGGAGCTGTGTCGACACTTAGCAAAGTTCAAGAATATTCTAAGTACAAGTGTCGACACAAAGGAGAGGTGTCGACACTCAGCCAGAGTCTCAACAGAAGAATAATGTGTCGACACAAGGAGCAGTGTCGACACTCAGCAAGTATCAACACAGAAGGCATGTGTCGACACCAAGAATATGTGTCGACACTGAACAAGTTCAACACATGAAGATGTGTCGACACAAAGGTGTTGTGTCGACACTTACAAGAATTCAACAAAGTGCTGAAGAACAAAGTGTTGTGTCGACACTCAATATCAGTGTCAACACATGAAGAAGTTGTGTCGAGAAGTGAAGTCTACAACACAAGGAGTTGTGTCGACACCTTGTAGGCTAGTGTCGACACTCAGACAACTTGTGTCGACACTTAGTCTATAAGTGTCGACACTTAAAGACAGACAGTCTCGACACTTACAGACAGTTACAGATTTTTCAAGAACTGACTGGATGACTTGACAGCTGCCATTCCAGCCGGTCTACTGCACCTGTCAGAGTTGTCAGAAATCAGTTAAGAACCGGACCAGCCGGTTACCATGAAGAAGGCCTATAAATAGGCTTATACTATCTACAGAAATAGAAGATTAATTGTTGTTCAAGTGATCAATATACAAAGAAGATCTAGCTCTTCATTGAAGAATCTAGTGAAGATCTAAGAAGTTCGAGAGAGAGAGCTCCATCCAAGAAGACAGCCGTTGGAACCAGGCTGAGAAGAAGGGTTCAGATTTTGTTCTGAATCTTAAGTAGCAGAGATCAAGGATCAACTGCAGAGAAGATCAATCCTATTGTGTTCAACATTCAAGAAGTTTTGAAGAAAGACAAGTCAGATTGATCTCAGCAGAGTTCATCCAAGAACTCATCAAGATACTCTCAACTCTTCTCTCTTTTCTCTGAGTTGTAGAGTTTACATTTTTGTATTCATATTATCTTGTAGGATCCTTAGGGATCTGAGTTTGTAAGCCTGTAATTATAAAGGCTGAGTGTAGGGCTTGAGTGCCTGAGTGTAGGAGATTTGAATCTCTGAGTGTAGGCCTGTTGTGGCTGAGTGTAGGCCTGGGTGGCTGAGTGTAGGCTTTGTGAAGAAGCTGAGTGTAGGCTTTGTGAAGAAGCTGAGTTGTAGGGCCTTGGGCCTGAGCTGTAGGAACCTATTTTGGGGTTCTGAGTGTAAGATATGAGCATCTGAGATAGTGGAGGAGTTTGGCCGAATCTAGTACACTGCTAGATAGGCGAAGGGGGAAGTGGATGTACCCAAATCTTGGGGAACCACTATAAATTTGTGTGTTCACTGTGTGCTGGATTGTTTGCTGTGATTGCTGGTTAATTGCTGTGTTATAATTCTGTGAGAAACTCTGAGTTCTGCCTAAAAAGTTAAAAAGATTTAAGTCACCTATTCACCCCCCCCTCTAGGTGATTAGGCACAATATCTTTCAAGTTGTATCAGAGGGAGGTTACTCAAAAAGGGACATAACTGTCTGAGTAGATCCTGTTTGCAGATTCAGTCCAAGTACATTACAAAATCAAGAACATCAAGAACCATGGGTTCCACTGAGAATCATAAGGAATTGGGATCTATGAAGCTACCCATATGTAGAAAAGAGATCTTTGGCATCTGGAAGGAAAGGGTGAGACTGTTTATGGAAGCCTCAGACCCTAGAATATATATCATAGTGAAAGAAGGGTCATATGTGCCCATGAAGGTTTCAGTCTTAGATGCAAATCAGAGAACACCTAAGGATTTCTCTGAAATGATAAAGGATGAGATAGTTCTAGCCACAATGGACAAGAGGGCTCAGAACATCATTGAGAGTGCTATAGATGATGCTACCTTTCAAAATTTGATACACTGCAAGACATCCAAGGAAATGTGGGATACTCTTATTGTGTACATGGAGGGTTCTGAAGAAGTGAGGCAAGACAGAAAGTCTTTGCTAAACCAAGAATATGAAAGTTTCAGGCAAGGTTGGACTGATAGCATAACTGAATGCTATAAGAAGTTCTATAGGATTGTGAATGAGCTAATGTCCTATGGCAGAGAGTTCAGTAATTATGAGCTTAATGATAAGTTTCTAAGGTTCCTAACAAAAGATTGGGACACCAAGATCTGTGCCATTAGGGAAATGGCAAAGTTAGCAGAAATTCCCCCACCAACACTGTTTGGTAAACTGCCATCCTATGAAATGCAGTTGATGGTGAGGAAAGAAGAGGAGAAATCTACAAGAAGTGAACATAAAGAAAGGACAGTGGCATTTAAAACAGAAGCCCCCAGAAAGTACAGAAGTAAGTCACCAACTCAACCACCAAAAGTAGCTGAAACTGAGTCAGATGAGTCGGCAAGCAGAAAGTCTGAAAGCAGTGAAAGTGATGAGGACTTTGCTGCCTTCACAAGACACTTTCAGAAGTTCTTAAAGAAGAAACAGTGGAGGACAAAGCCATCTACTTCACAGGGTAAAGAAGACTATTATCAGAATAAAAAGTCATCAAAGAAAGACAGAAAAAAGTCCAAGTCTAGCAAAGCAACTCTTTCAAAAATTGTTTGCTATTACTGTAATAGACAAGGACATGTTATTGCAGACTGTCCAGAGAAAAGAAAGGAGTCTAATGATAAGAAAAAGACTCAATTCAAGGGCAAGAAGGAAAGATCTTTTGTTGCCAAAAAGGATAAGAGCCTGTCAAACATTTCTTCATCAGAAACTGAGTCAGATGCTGAAGCATATATAGGACTGTTTGCTGAGGAAGAAGAAGAAGAGTTCATTCAGATCATGAACTCTATATATGAACAAGAGGACAGTCAGTGTCAAGGACTGATGGTATTGACAGAAAGTGACAAAATCCTGGAGCAGCCTGGACCTAGTAAGGTACAAAATTGTTCTTTCAGTTCAATTTCTTGTGCTAGTTTAGAATCAGATTCATCATCATCAAGGGATGAGAGTGCATCTGAGTCTGAAGAGGATATTCATCAATTGATAGATGAATATAAAGTTCTGTTGCAAGAATTTAAGAAATGCAAATCCTTGGCCAAGAGTCAAGCTAAGGAGATTGCAAGTCTCAAAGTGGCTGCAACTGATTATGAGAAGTTGTTTGATCAAAAACTTAATGAGATAGCCAGACTGAAGCACATAAATATGATTCAGATGGGGACTATATCATTTAAGAATGATCAAATCAAAAGTCTGGAGATTAGTCTTCAGAAGGAGAGAGATTTAGTTGCTAGGTTTTCTAAACCAAAGTCAGTTCTACCCTTAATTGATGAATTTGTTCATCACAAAGGTAAAGCTGGACTGGGATTTACTAAACCTGCAAGGACTGTCAAGTCCAAGTCCAAGGGAAAAGCCTCAACTCTCAACAAGCGAGTTGTAGATAAAACAACTAAGAATGTACCTAAGCAAAGGTACAATAGGTTTGAATGTTGGTGTTGTGGCAAGGTAGGCCATTTTGCCATGGACTGTTGGCACAATGCTAGTGCCAAAATGAGTAGCAAACTGCCTATTGGAAAACCTGCAGGTAGATTTGTTAGGAAGCAAACTAACCAGTACCAAGGACCCAAGAATTCTTTGGGTTCTAAGGTTCACTAATCTGTTTTGCAGGTGAGTCCAAGTGGCCATGCCCCAATATGGTACTTGGACAGTGAATGTTCCAGACATATGACTGGAACAAGGGGATTGCTAAAGGACTTCACTCCAATCCAAGATGGTCCAAAAGTCACCTTTGGTGGTTCTGAAAATGGAATCATCAAGGGATTTGGTAACATTTCTAGCTCCCATATTACTATTACTCAAGTGGCCTATGTTAAAGGTTTGAAACATAACCTTATTAGTATAAGTCAATTGAGTGATGTAGGATATGACATCTCATTTGTAAAAAATGGTTGTCATATCAGGAGGTCAAATGATCAAGAGATCATTTTGACAGGTTATAGAAAAAGAAATGTCTAATGTCTAGACATTATGTATGAGAACAATGGTTCTCCACTATGTCTTGTAGCTGATGAGAAAGTCTCTCATTGTGTCAAATGGCACAAGAGACTAGCCCATCTCAACTACAAGACAATTGGCAAACTCTTTAGCAAAGAGTTAGTGAGGAATGGTCCTCAAGTTAAGTGTATTAAAGATGGAATATGCTCAGCTTGTCAAAAGGGCAAGCAGACAAGATCCACCTTTAGTAGCATTGAAAACAAAGATGCTGTGAGGTGTTTATACCTCTTGCATATGGATCTCTTTGGTCCAATGCCAGTTCACAGCCTAGGTAGGAAGGTCTATACCTTTGTAGTTGTAGATGACTACTCAAGGTTTTCCTGGGTGTTCTTCCTTAGACAGAAATCTGAAACACCTAGTGTCTTCTATAGCTTTGTCAAACAAATTCAGAATGAACTAGCTAGTACAGTGGTCAAAATAAGAAGTGACCATGGTACTGAATTTCAGTCTGATAGTATGGCAAAACTATGTGAAGAATTTGGGATATTTCAAGAGTTTTCTTCACCAAGAACACCTCAGTAAAATGGCATTGCTGAGAGGAAGAATAGAACCTTGATTGAGGCTGGTAGGACCCTATTAAGTGATACTTCACTACCAGAATATTTCTGGGCTGAAGCAGTTAATACTACATGCCATGTTATTAATAGGGCTACCATTACTAAAAGCCACAACAAGACCCCCTATGAGGTTGTGAAAGGCGGAAAACCAAACCTATCCTACTTCAGGATCTTTGGTTGTAAGTGCTTTATACTTAACAAAGGAAAGTCTTACTTGACTAAGTTTGCTGCCAAGTCCCAAGAGGGGATCTTTGTTGGGTACAGCAACAATAGTAAGGCTTATAGAGTCTACAACTTGTCTACTCAAGTTGTAGAAGAGTCTGTACATGTAGTATTTGATGAAACTAGACTTATTAATAATGAGTTGTCTAGTAGTATATACAGCTCCACAGGTATAACAAAGAAGATGGACAAGCTCACTATAGAAGAAGAACCTACTGCAAGACATCAAGTAGAAGATAGTGGCTGTTGTCCAGGGGGAGTACTACATGTACCTAATGAAGAAGAAGTCCAAGAAGTACAACAAGATGAAGAAGTTGAAGAAGTTCAACCTGAAGCCAGGATGACACCAGGTAATAGGCATCTAAGAGATCATCCACCAGATCAAATCATTGGTGATCTAAGACAAGGGGTACAAACAAGGAGCAGAAATCTGAGTGCAGCACTCTACTCCAGTTTTCTATCCCAAGTAGAGCAAAAGAAGTTTGAAGAAGCCATCCTAGACCCTCATTGGATTGAGGCAATGCAAGAAGAGCTGAATCAGTTCAAGAGGTGCAAGGTCTGGGAAATTGTTCCGAAACCTAAAGACCACAACATAATTGGGACCAAGTGGAACTTTAGGAACAAGATGGATGAGCATGGAGTCATCATTAAGAACAAAGCAAGATTGGTTGCTAAAGGATATAGGCAGGAAGAAGGTATTGACTTTGATCAAACCTTTGCTCCAGTAGCCAGACTGGATGCCATAAGGATGTTCTTGGCCTATGCAACCTTTTAAGGATTTAAAGTTTACCAAATGGATGTTAAGTCAGCCTTTTTGAATGGTAATCTAAAAGAGGAAGTCTATGTGGAACAGCCATCAGGTTTTGTTGATTCAACTCAACCTAATCATGTCTATAGACTTAGGAAAGCATTGTATGGGTTAAAGCAAGCCTCTAGGGCTTGGTATGAAACCCTGTCTAGTTTTCTCATTGAGAATAAATTCACAAGGGGGAAAATAGAAAAGACTCTATTCCTTAGGGAATCCAGAGGCAAGATCATACTAGTCCAAATATATGTAGATGACATCATATTTGGGTCTACTGAAAGTAGTCTTTGCAAAAAGTTTGCAAAACTAATGCAAGGACAATTTGAGATGAGTAGTATGGGGGAACTTAAGTTTTTCTTGGGTCTCCAAGTTAGACAGACTGAGAATGGTTTATCCATATGCCAGTCTAAGTTCACCCTAGAACTCATAAGGAAGTATGGTATGGATTCATCCAGTACCATGAAGACTCCTATGGGGTCAAGTATGTCTCTTAGCAAAGATGATGCAGGGAAACCTGTAGATGAAACTTTGTATAGAGGGATAGTTGGCTCCCTACTCTATTTGACTGCAAGTAGACCAGATATCATGTATGCTACATGTGTCTGTGCTAGGTATCAAGCATGCCCTAAGGAGTCTCATTTGATAGCAGTCAAAAGGATACTGAGATATCTAAAGGGCACTCCTTATCTAGGCCTCTGGTACCCTAGGAATGGAGACTTTTTTCTAACAGGTTATTCAGATGCAGACTTTGCAGGATGCAAAGAAGACAGAAAAAGCACAACTGGAACCTGTCAATTCCTAGGTGGAAGATTGATTTCATGGAGTAGCAAGAAGCAAACAAGTGTGGCTATCTCCACTCCAGAATCAGAATATGTGGCTGCAGGAAGTTGTTGTGCTCAACTTCTATGGATACAACATCACCTTGAGGACTATGGAATTCAGGTAAGTAGAACTCCACTATTTTGTGATTCTACTAGTGCTATATCAATTGCAAACAATCCTGTTTCCCATAGTAGAACTAAACATATTGAAATAAAATACATTTTCTTAGAGAACATGTAGAAAAAGAAGATATTTTACTGGAATATGTTAGAACAGATAATCAACTAGCTGATATGTATACTAAGCCATTAGAAGAAACTAAGTTCAATAGGTTTAAAATTGAATTAGGTATGATAAACTTAGAATAAGTTTATAGAAATGGCTAAGTAAAATAGTGTCGACACACAGAGATATCTGTGTCGTCACAGAAAAGTGGTGTCGACACTTCAGGGAAAAAGTGTCGACACATCTAGGAAGTTGGTGTCGACACTTCAGAAAATTAGTGTCGACACATACAGGGTCAGTGTCGACACAAACAAGGTGGTGTCGACACTTAGTGTTTACTCAGAATTATCTAAGTAAAGTCTCGACTAAATGTCGAGTTATGTGGTGTTGACACATAAACAAGTGTCGACACATATATTCTGTTGACTAAACTTGTGTCGACACATAGGTGTCGAGACATTATAAGTCTGTGTCGACACTTTTCCATAGTGTCGACACAATTTAAGTTAGTTAACCCGCCTTTTCATCTTCAAACCTAGAAAGGTATAAATAGAATTTCTCCATTGTCTGTCGACACGCTCTCTAAAGTTTCGAGACCAAACTTGTGTGTCGACACCTCTCTTCTCTCTAGTCAAATTCTTCAAACCCTAATGGCGCCAAAGCTCGAGGAGAACGTCAATGAAGGCTATGAACTGGTGCGACAAGCGTTTGACGAAGCAGAACAGGAAATCAAGGATGTAGTAACCATAGTTGCAGACTCAGGGTTAGAATTTCTTGTTTCTGAGCCGACTAAGATCTGGAAGAAAGAAGTACTGGAATTCCTGAATGGAGCTAAAGTAGACGAATCTGGATTCAAGATCAAGTCCAGGGTCCATGGTGAAAAAGTGAAGGTCTCTCCCAAAAGTTTGAGAAAGGTTCTAAACCTGCCAAGGACAAAAGAAGAGGATGAAGTAACTGCTTCTAAGACCAGAGAAGCATTAACATGGTGTGGACTGGATGCAAAGATGAAAATTGGTTCTGTCTTCAATAGAAAGGGGATGAACAGCCAGGGGAAATTTCTTTCTGAAATTGTTGGCAAGTTAATCTTAAGTAAGCCTGGAGGGCATGATAGGGTATCAGCCCATATGTTCAGCATTATGACAAGGATAATCTTCACATTGAAAACAGATTGGTCTGTTATTGTCTTTGCTAAGATTAAAGAAAGTCTGAAGAAACCCAACATGGGTAGGATCTTAAGTCTATACTTGGCTGGTAGTTTACCAGAAGTTATGAGTCAAGCTGCTGGCACTAAGATCAACCATATGAGGAAGATGGACTTGAGGATATTCTCTAGATGGGACAGGGTTTTGTCTAAGGAGATGCCAACCCCTGAGAAAATAACTCCTGAGAATGTCACACCCCAAAAGAAGAAGAAGAAAACTTCCCCAGTGGCTCAGGTTTGATCTAGCAGCTCTGATAGTGAAGAGCAAG
This sequence comes from Platanthera guangdongensis, assembly GCA_039583875.1. NCBI lineage: Eukaryota > Viridiplantae > Streptophyta > Magnoliopsida > Asparagales > Orchidaceae > Platanthera > Platanthera guangdongensis. Next base: position 74,380,117 of record CM077149.1, on the reverse strand, counting down.
TTGTCTTTACTCCAGAAGAGGATGTAGAAGAAAATGCTGGGAAGTCTCCAGCTCAACAAGATGCTGTAGAGAGGCAGGGGGAGCTACCACCATCTAGCCCCTTACACCAGGATTCAGTCCAGGGGGAGCTTCTAGTTGTGGAAGAGCCAACTACACTAGAGAGTGAGCAAGCAACCCACATCATCCTTGAGGTAATCACTGAGCTTAATGCTTTAGATTTCCTTATAGAGGATACTGTTTTGTCTGATTCCTTAAATAATGTTAATCAGCAAACTCAGATTGATAGCCAACTCCCAGATGTTGTCATGGAGGACACATCTGTTATAGCTCAAGTTATATCTGATCCAGTGGTAGATGAGCAAAGAGTTTCTACATCCCATTCTCCACAAGAATATACAATGGAAGATCTTTTTCTCAATCTGGATCAGACAAACTTTGACAAGGACAATGCTGTAGTTGAGGTGGAGCAAGTAGTACTTGTTGAATAACCTGCAAGGCAAGAGCCTGAAAATCTAAAGGAAGTTGAAGAGCTCCCAAAGGAGAGGGTAGACATAGCCAGCACCTCAGCTTCTGAAGATGATGAGGCAGCAAGAGCTAAGAAAAGGAAGTTCCAAGTATTCAAGAGGAGGAGTCAGAATTACAAAAAGGCTCTACAAACTATTGCTCCACAGCCTATATCTCAACCAGCACCATCTGTAGATTATAGTTCTCTCATGGTTGGTATGCAAATAAAACTTGATGAGCACAGGAAAGCCATTGAAACCTATGTGGATGAGGGGCACAAGTCTTCACAGTTTGATCTGGCCCAAGACATAAAGTCTATAAGATTTGAAATGAATCTCAATAAAAAGGAGATGACTGACTGCTTCCACAAGGGAGGGAATGCAGTGGTATACTTAGCAACTCATCAAGAGAAAATAAAAGCTCAAGTAGATGACATTGCACTGAAGCAAGGATATGTTCTTGAGAACCAGATCAGAATGAATGACAATTTGACTGCTTCACACAATGCAATTGTCACTGAGATGAAGAACATAGCTACTGGACTGACAACTTCTAATGTTACTGTTATGGCAGAGTTTGATAAAGCCCTACAAGAGAGCATAACTGCTGTTACATCTGCTATTCAAGATTCTCAGAAACTGATCTCAGAAAAACTCCAAAGGTTAAAACCTTTCTACAAGGATGGAGTCAATTATCTTAATGCACAAATAAGATTTCAAAAGGATGATGTAAGAGATCACATGGAAAGAGAAGTCATAAAGGGGGAGAGGGTGTTAGTCAAAGCCAGCTCTGATCATGCCAAGTGGATTTCGAATTCTATCAGAGCTATATCCTCCTTTATGTGATGATGACAATGTTGCAGAATCTGGGATACATCCTGCATATCTAGGAGGGGAGCAAACAGAAGTGGCTCAAGTCATCTACCCTCCAAATTTTGATATGGTCCATGCTGATATACAGTCTATGTATAGCCCACCTGAGGGTCAGCAAAATGTCATCATAGAGAAGGTGGTTCAGCCAGTCTCTGAGGCTTTACAGGAAGCTATACTGAAGGAACAAGCTGAACAAGAAGCCAGACTGTCTAAAAAGAGGTTTAGAGAGCAAGCTGAACAAAGACTTGACTTTGAGCAGTGGAGCCCCACTTCCAGAAACATTATCTTAACTGCATGGAAAGCTTCAAAAGATAATATTCAAGATAAAAACAAGTGGTTTTCTGAATTGGAATGGAGAAAGCATGAGACAAGGCAAGAAGCCATAGTCTAATATAGAAGAAAGGCCAAGATGGGAAAGCTACTTCCTACTGCCCAGGAGCCTAGCAAGTACTTTCCCAAGCCTTATCATTATTTTGAGAGGCAAAAGATCAAAGCTGAAGAGCTAAAGAAGAAGGAGCTGAAAGGGAAAAAGCCTACTGAAACTGAAGATGCTGAAGCTTCTGTGCAAGCCAAGATACAGTCTGGAAAATGGATAGTGATTAAAGATGCTGATCAAAAATAGCATAGAATTTTCTTAAGTTTACTATGTAATCTTTTGTTGTTAAACATTCTGTAAACGTTTGAAAAATGAATATGACAAAGCTGTTAGAACAATGTGCTGTGTGATAAATTTGCTGTGTGATAAATTTATTTCATAATTGTTCTGAGATAATGTCTATGTATACATGTTTGATTGATACATGTTTATGTTTGCCCTGATATATAATCCTGCTTTACATCATACTAAGATTTTATTCTGTATGGTGTATATCATTGACTAAGGGTTATGACTTCTCCAAATAGGGGGAGATTGTTGGGTACATTTGGTTCTAATGTACCTGATTTGAATAAGCCTCACCCTACTCAATGATATACATCAAAATGTATTTGATGAATGTTGAGTTTACTTGTGCAGGTTAAGTATTTGCAGGAAAGATGAAAAATTTTCTAAGTCCATGTGTCGACACCCAGAGGGAAAGTGTCGACACTTAAGAAGACTTGTGTCGACACTTGGAGTACTTGTGTCGACACCAGTGATGCAGAGTCGACACCAGACAGAAAGTGTCGATACTAGGAGCTGTGTCGACACTCAATAAAGAAAAGTCCAGTGAAGCAGTGTTGAAACTTAGCAGTTGTGTCGACACCCAGTGAAACTGTGTCAACATCAGAAAGTGTCGACACTTGGAGGCTGTGTCGACACTCAGCAGAAGTCAGCAGAGTCTAAGTATAAGTGTCGACACCCAGATCAATGTGTCGACACACAGCAGAAGAGTCAACACTTGAAGAAAGTGTCGACACAAGAAAGAATGTGTCGACACTCAGCAGAAGACTCAACACTTGAAGAAAGTGTCGACACAAGAAAGAATGTGTCGACACTCAGTAGAAGACTCAACACTTGAAGAAAGTGTCGACACAAGGAGCTGTGTCGACACTTAGCAAAGTTCAAGAATTTTCTAAGTACAAGTGTCGACACAAAGGAGAGGTGTCGACACTCAGCCAGAGTCTCAACAGAAGAAGAATGTGTCGACATAATGATCAGTGTCGACACTCAACAAGTATCAACACAGAAGGCATGTGTCGACACCAATAATATGTGTCGACACTGAACAAGTTCAACACATGAAGATGTGTCGACACAAAGGTGTTGTGTCGACACTTACAAGAATTCAACAAAGTGCTGAAGAACAAAGTGTTGTGTCGACACTCAATATCAGTGTCAACACATGAAGAAGAAGCTGTGTCGAGAAGTGAAGTCTACAACACAAGGAGTTGTGTCGACACCTTGTAGGCTAGTGTCGACACTTAGACAACTTGTGTCGACACTTGGTCTATAAGTGTCGACACTTAAAGACAGACAGTCTCGACACTTACAGACAGTTACAGATTTTTCAAGAACTGACTGGATGACTTGACAGCTGCCATTCCAGCCGGTCTACTGCACCTGTCAGAGTTGTCAGAAATCAGTTAAGAACCGGACCAGCCGGTTACCATGACGAAGGCCTATAAATAGGCTTATACTGTCTACAGAAACAGAAGATTAATTGTTGTTCAAGTGATCAATATACAAAGAAGATCTAGCTATTCATTGAAGAATCTAGTGAAGATCTAAGAAGTTGGAGAGAGAGGGCTCCATCCAAGAAGACAGCTGTTGGAACCAGGCTGAGAAGAAGGGTTCAGATTTTGTTCCGAATCTTAAGTAGCAGAGATCACGGATCAACTTCAGAGGAGATCAATCCTATTGTGTTCTACATTCAAGAAGCTTTGAAGAAAGCCAAGTCAGATTGATCTCAGCAGAGTTCATCCAAGAACTCATCAAGATACTCTCAACTCTTCTCTCTTTTCTCTGAGTTGTAGAGTTTACATTTTTGTATTCATATTATCTTGTAGGATTCTTAGGGATCTGAGTTTGTAAGCCTGTAATTATAAAGGCTGAGTGTAGGGCTTGAGTGCCTGAGTGTAAGAGATTTGAATCTCTGAGTGTAGGCCTGTTGTGGTTGAGTGTAGGCCTTGGTGGCTGAGTGTAGGCTTTGTGAAGAAGCTGAGTGTAGGCTTTGTGAAGAAGTTGAGTAGTAGGGCCTTGGGCATGAGCTGTAGGAACCTATTTTGGGGTTCTGAGTGTAAGATCTGAGGATCTGAGATAGTGGAGGAGTTTGGCCGAATCTAGTACACTGCTAGATAGGCGAAGGGGGAAAGTGGATGTACCCAAATCTTGGGGAACCACTATAAATTTGTGTGTTCACTGTGTGCTAGATTGTTTGCTGTGATTGCTGGTTAATTGCTGTGTTATAATTCTGTGAGAAACTCTGAATTCTGCCTAAAAAGTTAAAAAGATTTAAGTCACCTATTCACCCACCCCTCTAGGTGATTAGGCACAATATCTTTCACAACCGCCTCTGATACCAAATTGATGCAGGGTAACCGTGAGACGTGCTCGATACACTAACGGAAACTATCGCCTCAAAACATAAAGACAAGATGGGAGGGCACCGACCAAAAGCGAGCGAAAAGTGGGAGTTAAAATCAAAATAGAGGAATCACGCCGGACTCGATACAACGTCCTTAGGACCTACCTCTCCAACAAGCACACAACTCACCGTAAGCCGGACTCGATACAACGTCCTTAAGACCTACCTCTCCAACAAGCACACAACTCACCGCACCTACACAAGCATCTATTGTACCAACTTGAGCCATTTCAAAGCAGCAATGATTTACTTTCGGAGCGGCAGAAAACTTCAATAGGCGATCGAATTCGAGTTGAGATTAACTCCCTTGTCAACACCAAAATGTGCCAATCTTGGAGGGCAAGTCAAGGCTAGGCCAAGTCTCGCTCTCGCAATGGATCTTCCCAATCCGTATCACAAGAGGTTCAATAACAACGTAATCGAAATCGGATTTTGCAAGCGACGTATTTAAAATCACAGAAGAAACGGTTTGCAAAAATCTCCACAAACTCTAAAGCAAGAATCACAAAGGGGAAGGAGTACCCAACCAAGAACATCAATCACACAAGATAAGGTGGGAGAATCACTCTCTCCACGGATCCACCGGCTTCACACTGAATGGGCTGTAACCTTCTTCCTTGGAGTCTCACCGAAGGAAGCCACGTCGGCGTCGCACCGAAGTAGGGGAGGAAGCAAGGGGGGCAGCGGCTTCACACCTTGGCCGGCGGCTATGGAGGAACCTCCTTGGCTGAACTCTCTCAAATGAGGGTTAGGGTTCTTTTTAATTCTCTCTAACTTCATTCTCAAAAGGATCTCCTTATATAGGAGTTACAACACACTTCTAGCCATCCAATATGGAGATGAAATCTCATCCATCCGGAAGGCTAAATACACACCAAATGTTTGCAGGAAATAAATAAATATTACAAGTCCCAAATGAATATAAAATTATTAACCAAGATTGGAATAATTTTATATTCGCACATAAAATAATAAAGAATAAGAAATTAATTAAAATAGTCTTCAAGTGGGTGTAGCACGCCGCGGGCGGAGGTTGTAGCGGCGTCTTCCGTTAGCGTCATCACAGCTCCGAAGGTCTTTATGTTGAAGTGCCTCGGCAACTGGATCGTCATCAAGTAGTGGCGGAGGGGCAGCGACTCATCCATAGTTTTATTGACCATCTCTGTCTGCCCATCCGTCTGCGGATGGAAGGCTGTGTTAAAACCAAGCTCTGTTCCCAACATTTGCTGCAAAAGCCTCCAATCATTGGACATGAACTACCCATCTCGATCACTCACGATGTTGTGGGGCACACCGTGGAGCCGCACTATGTTATCCACATATAACCTTGCCAACCTTTCCACCGGATCATCCTTCCTATGCGGAATGAAATGCGACACCTTCATTAGCCGATCTACGACCACCCAGATGGCGTCGTTCCCCTTTTGCGACCTTGGCAACCCGTGCACAAAGTCCATAGTGATGTCGTCGAATTTCCACTCCGAAATAGGCAAGGACTACAGAAATCCTCCCTGCTTTTGGCACTCCGCCTTCACCAAGGCGCAAGTTTGGCACTTCGCCACGTAGAGCGCCACATCCTTCTTCAAACCCGGCCACCAAAACATTTTCTTCACGTCGCGGTACATCTTTGTGCTCCCCGGGTGAATCGAGTACTTGGTATGGTGCGCCTCGTATAACAAATCCACCCGCAAACTGCCCACGCTTGGGATGCAAAGACGACCATCTTCCAAAGAAATCCATCCACAACTTCATATTGGGAATTTGACCCATCCAGAGCCTCTATCATGAGTTGCTTCATGTGGCCATCCAAATCCAAAGCCTGCCGCATCCGATCAGCCAGGTCATATTGAACTTCAGTCTAATTCAAGAGTGCTTCAGCACTTGACTGCTTATCGACACAAACAATCTCCAATGCCTCCAACTCCCGAACCAACCTCTCATCATGCACCGATAGCCAATTGGCTTGAGCTGGGGCTCGGCGACTCAACGCGACCGCAACCGCATTAACTTTCCCAGGCACATAGTGGATCTTGAATGTATAGTCCCCCAGGAACTCCATCCATCTATGCTGCCGCATGTTCAGGTCTTTCTGATCAATCAAATACTTCAGGCTCTTATGATCGGTGTAGATATCAATCTTCACACCGTACAAATAATGTCTTCACAGCTTCAAGGTAAAAATCACGGCCACTAACTCCAAGTCATGGACCGGATAATTCCTCTCGTGCACTTTCAGCTGTCTCGAGCCATAAGCTATCACATTTCCATGTTGTAGTAGCATGTAACCCAAACCACTGCCCGAAGCATCACTATAAATCTCATAACCTTCGGTCCCACTCAGCGAACTCAGCACAGGCGCCATGGTCAACCGACATTTCAACTCCTCAAAAGCTCACGCGCACTCCGGCATCCAAACGAACTTCTTCTCCTTCCTCGTCAAAGTAGTGAGAGGTAACGCTATCCGCGAGAAGTTCTCTACGAAGCGCCTATAATAGCCGGTAAGCCCCAGAAAGCTCCGGACTTCCGCTACCGTAGAAAGATCAGGCCACTCCCGTATCACAATAATCTTCGCCGGATCCACTGCAATACCTTCCGCACTCACTATATGACCGAGGAACGCCACTAAGGACAACCAAAACTCGCACTTCGAGAACTTGGCGTACAATTGATTCCTCCTTAGCGCCTCCAAAACCAAATGAAGATGCCTTAAGTGATCTTCCTCACTCTGCGAGTACACCAAAATATCTTCGATGAAGACGATCACAAAATGGTCCAAGTACTCCCTGAAGGTCCTGTTCATCAAATCCATGAACACTGACGGCGCATTAGTCAGCCCAACCGGCATGACCGTAAACTCGTAATGCCCGTATCTCGTATTGAATACTGTCTTCGGGATATCACTCTCCCTTATTCGCAGTTGATAGTACCCGGACTTGAGGTCCAACTTTGAGTACACCGTCGACCCGACTTACTGATCAAATAGATCATCAATCCGGGGGACCGGGTACTTGTTCTTTTCCGTCAACTTGTTGAGCTCCCGATAATCAATACATAGCCTCATGCTTCCATCCTTCTTCTTAACAAAGAGAACAGGCGCGTTCCAAGGCGAAGAAATTGGATGCACATACCATTGCTCCAACAACTCTTGCAGTTGAACCTTCAGCTTCGCCATTTCCTTAGGCGCTAGCCGATATGGAGAGCATGACACAGGCTTTGCACCTGGTACAAGCTCTATCGTGAAATCTATCTCCCACTGAGGCGAGGCTCCAGGAAGATCACTAGGAAACACATCAGGGTACTCCGATACCACTGAAATACTATCCAACGCGTGCTTAGGCTTTGCAACCTCCACTAGTGTTAAGAATAGTTCTACACCAGCACGAACCGCCTTCACCACCTGAAGAGCAGACATCAACGTCTTGTTCTACGCCTTCAAGCACGTGAAAGTCGTCTCACGACCTGTTCCCAGCTTGACTTCCTTGCTACCGCAATCAATATAGGCTCGCTGCTCTGAGAGCCAGTCCATGCCAAATATAACTACGAATTCCACTAGCGGCAATAATGATGCTTGCAAATGGAACTTCTGGTTCCCAATTCGAATCTTCATGCCACAGATTCTATCTACACGCATTGAACACCCGTTGGGCAACAACACATCCAACTTGTCCTTCGCCATCGAAGAAGGTACTCCGATGCGTGATATGAATTCTTCGGACAAAAAGGAGTGTGAAGCTCCCGTATCGAAGAGTGCTCTTGCCGGATTTTCACGAATCAAAACAAATCCTAAACAAGCAGTGGTAAGGTAACATATGCATAGCAAATATTTAAAGAAATTTAACTTGCTACAAATTTAAATTTTACCTGTCACCACATCCGCCTATTTGATGGCCTCCTGTTGGCCAAGATTATAAACCCTCGGTTGGGCCGGAGCATAATGGGACATGTTTGACTCCACCGCCTTGCCCTTCTCTTCATAATTTGCTCCCAGCTTTCTCTCAGACTTGGGAAGTTCGCTCCAACAGTCACGGCCAAAGTGCCCCGGCTTTCCACAAGTAAAGCATGCACCCGGGGCCCGACCCGTAGTCACCCCAGAAGCACCAGAAGAAGGAGCTGGACCCGAAGTCCTAGCCTTCTTAAAGAATTTACGGTACCCAGACTTTGAGGTAGTCGGCACCTTGAACTCAGATTTCTTGTCACCAACGCTTTTCTTTGCTTATACATTCTTCATGTCCTTCTCCAAGGACCGGGCCGTGTTGACCAAGGTCAAGAAACCCTGCGTCATAGGCCCCGAGAGTAGTAGCCTCAAATCATCTCTCAACCCTTCGTAGAATCGATTCGTCTTGTGCTCCTCATCCGCGATGGTGGAGCTAGCATATCGACTCAATCGAGTAAACTCGTGGAGATATTCATCCACGCTACTCTCTCCTTGAACCAACTTCAGGAACTCGTTCTCAAACGCTATCCTCTGCGCTGAAGGGAGGTACCTAGCCAAGAATAGTCTCGAGAACTCCTCCATCGAGACAACTGTAAGTTGCCTACCTCTCAATAGATGCAGCTCCAATCCTTCCCACCACAATCTCGCTTCACCATCTAGAAGGAACATAGCAATGGTGGTCATTTTCCATTCTTCCGTCATCATTGCTGTCAAGACTCTCTTCACCCTGGAGAGCTAGTCTTCAGCTTGAGATGGGGTTCCCAACCCCGAGAATACCGGAGGATTAAAGCTCATGACATGTTTGAGCTGTCTCTCGGTTGCCCGCCTTGGCACCAACGGCTCCACTACTACCTGCTCCACTCTTCTCAGCTCTACCTCTGGAAGAGGTACCTGCTCCATCACAGGAGCGGGCTGCTGCATTTGCCTTGCAGGCTGCGCATTGATCATGTCAAACACTGCTTCGGCAACCAATCGTATGGTCTCAGCCGATGGAGGTGTTGCAGGAGCATCATTTGGTGCACTACTAGCCTCAGAAACTCGACGTCCTGACGGCCCAGCAACCCTTTTGGTCACCTATAGTGGTACAAAACACCGTTAAGCGACCAAACAATATTGCAAACGACAATTATAGGAACACGCAGGTTCCCCAAACACGTGTATTTTCATTCCTAGGTGGACATTCATTGGTTCTTTTGTTGTTATAACGATGACGCACACACATGTGCTCACCACCCCTTAAATAGAATTCGCCCACTAATTCATTTAAGGCTGACCGAAACCAGTAGTCTGATACCAAATTGTAACACCCCCTATCCGTCGCATAGCATATAACAGTAGGTCCGGCTGGGGCCCAACGCCATATACCACAGACAGACCGGGTGGTTACTCAATGGAAACCATCCAACCTATCCAACGTCCTACACAGAGCATTCTAGCGAAAGCAGTTTAAATAGTTGCAATTAAAAGAACCCAGCAACAAGCATGAATGTCCACTAACAAGCCAAAAAGGAATAAAGTACATACACCAGTACTGGCCTTAAGGCCTTACAAATGGTTTACTCAAATTACATGTTTTTCATACTACGGCACGCAGGCCGGTCATACATGAACAAAAGCAAGAAAACACTCCAATTAGGCCTTCGAGGGCCGGCTTCGCAATTTGGGCTTTGGCCCGCTATTGACCGCTTGGTCTAGCAGCACCTGCAAGCAACAAACCACCGCACGGTGTGAAACAAAAGTTACGGTCAGCAATGCTGACCAAATTATAACGATCCCGCCCCCAATTCGGGGCGGTGATGCTCCTTCCCTATAGTTTATTAGCATAACCAAGCATTATATAAATATATACATTGCATCACAGGCGTTGGCACGCACGGCCACATGCCCCGTGTAATCAGGGAACATTCTCGGCGAACCGGAAAATTTCACGTCAATTTAAGCATAGACATTCCGATCCCACCACCGTCATTTTGACGGCAAAACTATGAGCATTTTGTCTTCTTGTCATGGGTCACGTCAAATTAAGCCATAGACTGCCGAAGACCCTCATCTATGCCAACGGCTCTAACAGAACAACATAGAACGGGTACGGTTCAGCCTAACCCGTGCTCACATCGCAACGACAATTTAAGCCATATGCACGGGTCAAACTTCTCCCGAGTCCTGTTTCCATTACATACTTCACATAACCTGGTTATGTTCAAGTTGGCTCCCAGGCCACAAAGTTGGTAAGATCACGCATCCACCCAGTTTTTCGGGTGCACCTTAGGGTTAATCCCAAAGGCTCCCTGTTGCAATCTACCACGTAGAAAACCCGAAAAACAAACATTCACACGGAGTCTTCTCCGGCATTTATGCAATGCAACATCACCGATCCAGACCAACATGTACAGATAGGCTTCACAAATCATGCCTATGTCCGTTCTCGATTACGGACTCTACACAATGGGGACTTCACATATCTACCCGAAGGAACGCATCCAACTCACCACAAACTCGCGAGAGCGGGCTTCCTATGCAAAATAAGGAGATCTTCACATGTTCAGGTAGAGAATCGTTACCCTAGCGTTCTTCGTCAGCACCATGGAAATGTAAGCGGATGAAAAGCACCGCAATCTCCTCGCCTTCGTAGATCCGAAGTCGGCTAGCGATTTGGAGCTCTAAAACTCCTCCAAAGACTGGATCTAGACTTCTTCTTCCTCCTTTGCTCTCCCCTCTCTGTAGGATTTAGACAGAGACTTACGACAGAAAAATATTGGTTTTGAAACCCTTCACTCGGGTATAACCTCTTAGGGATAACCACAGCCGTTGGATCCCACAAAAGGGAAATGCACGGCACGATCTAGGTCTGACCTGGACAAGTGGGGTTAAGCATAGCATGGTTCACCAATAGGAGCAGGACACGTCCGCGTCCAAACCATGTCGGAACATTTAGTCAACACCCGCCAAAACCCCTGTGTCGACAAAGTTAAACACGCCACAAGGCGCCCTACGCTCGACGATAGTCAAACCAAGATCGTCGATCGCTGCCAGATCGTCGAATGGAGATCGATATCCCGATCGTCGAACGCAAAACTCTGGCCAAATCGTCGAACGGACGGCCCGATCATCGAACCCACGGCCCGATCGTCGAACCCAGAAAACTGCCTGATCGACGAACACGCGACCCGATCGTCAAACCCAGATAGCTGGCCCGATCGTCGAACACAGAATAGCTGGCCTGATCCTCGAACATAAAATAGCTGGCATGATCTTCGAACACAGAATAGCTGGCCCGATCGTCGACCGCAGCATTGTGACCAGATCGTCGACCGCTGTTCGACGATCGTCGAACCGATATTTCTACCTGAATGATTAGCCAACTTTGAACTACCCCGACACGCCCTTGGACACGCCCGTGTCCAGGGCTGTGTTTGCTGCTCAATCATCGTCGAACCCAATTTCGTCGACCTCTCGGCCAAATCGTCGAACCCAACACGACACGCCCTGGGACACGCCCGTGTCCCAGGCCGTGTACCTCCTATGTTGGATCCCTAGTTCATTTGGGCTAGGTTCACTAAACTTAGGATGTGACCCAACATGTATAACTAGTGTCAAATTTGTGTCCTAGAGTCTAGGTCAAGTCCTTAGAGTCAACATCAGATGGACAAGCTATCAACAAGACCATCAGAGACTTAAGACTTAGAAGATTTCAGGACTAAGTAAAAATGAGTTCGACGTTCGTCGAACTCAGGTCGACGGAAGGCGTTCTCAGCACGACGATCTTGAGATATTTCTCTGAGCTAAGCTCGACGATCTTCATTCTCTGCTCGACGAAAGCTGAGATACTTCAAGAGACTAAAGTCAGGATAAACTGAAGATTATTCTAAGTCCAACTTCAGGCTTTGGTTGACGGACAAGATTCTGAGCTCGACGAATTTGGACCTCGAGTTCACAACAACCTTCTGATAGAAGATCTCAGGAGGACGAAGTCAACTTCTTAGGCCGATGAATTCTCAGGTCGACGAACTGTGTTCTTTGGTCGACGAATTCTGGAACCAGAAGTTTTCAAGTCAACACAAAATATTTGACTAAGTCCAGAATTGTTGCTGAACTCCAGTCGACGAATGCAATTGTCAGCACGATGAACTTCAGACAGAAAAGGCAAAGTTCTGAAACATGCAAGTACTGTTATCAGCTCGACAAACTTGGGACTCAGTTCGACAAACTAGTAACTCAGCTCGACGAATTCTGTTATTCGTTCGACGATTCTAGACTTAGCCATTTCCGGCATTCAATCCTCACTCAAATGCAATAATTCCTGACAGATTAATGACTCAAACATTCTCTGAATGTAGCCGTTAGAGGAAGCATTAATTGCAGTCTTCTTCAGGAATATTTCTTGCTGATTTTCCACGGGACAGTTGAGGAAATGAGTAAATGCCGATTATTCACAAGGAGTCAGCATTTATTACAGAGGATTCAAATTTTTGAGGAGACATAAAAGAAAACAAGATCGACACTCTGCAGCACAGATTAGAGAAGCAGAATATACTCAATCAAAAAGACAGACTGACTGAAAGATTACATACAGCACCAGAAAAGCTTCACTCAAAAACTCATACTGAAGCTTACAGTGATAGGTAGTGATATTCATTCATTCAGAAGAAGAACAATCATAATATATCAAGAGTCTTCTTCTTCAACATTCTCTCCAGGACTTCCCCAAGGACAACAGATTTCAAATCTGTCAAGAAGATCCTGTATCACTGCTTGTAAAGAAATCTGATTGAAGACCTATCACCCTACTGCAAAGCTCCAGATCTTCCCTGAATCACTCTACATCTCAGGGGGATCTGTTTGCTAACATCATTCCATATTAGTCCTCTCTCTAATTGTTGACAAAGAAGACAAAATCACTCTCTCACACTCTCCTATACAAAGGGTTGTCATCTCCCTTCAAAAGTGATTCCTGGTTGCAAGTCTCCTTACCAAAAGACTTGAGTTGGTTTTTGGGGACCTGATCAAAACCCATTGGTGTCAGGCACCTGATCAAAAATTTGAGTGGATTTCTACCAAGGGTGGTAGAAAAGTGGATGTACCCAGTTGATGGGGAACCACTATAAATTTCTTATGTCGTCTGGTTGCTTATCTTTTCTTTTTGTTCTTGCTATGTGGTTGTGATTAGGTTTAATATTATCTGTATTTCAGTTTACTATTTACTGCACTTCTTCAGTTTACAGCAAAAGCTGTAACAGCACTTTTTGTTTTGGGACCTAACAAATTTTTAAATATACTCTATTCACCCCCCCCCCTCTAGAGTATTGTAGATCTAACCCTCACTTTCAATTGGTATCAGAGTAGGTTCCTTTGGTTGCACAAGTTAATCCTTGAACCAAAGATCCTGTGTTAGATCTACATATCACTTTGTTCACATTTTAAATTAGAACCACATCCATGACACAGAACAAAGATTATAAAGCACCAGACCTCCAGTTTGCAACTTGCAAAAGTTTGGAATCTGGAAGGCAGGAATCAAATTGTATATGAATTCTATTGATGAAGATATCTTTACTTCCATCTTGACAGGAGTACTGTAACAGCCCAAAGTTCTGAAACGGGAAAATTTGGGTGACACGGCCTGGGACACGGGCGTGTCCCAGGGCGTGTCAGGTGGACACGACCTGCGACACGGGCGTGTCGCAGGGCGTGTCAAGGCAGTGTCGACAGTCGACTTAGGTGTCGACGATTTTCGCTCGACGATCGTCGAGAGGAGGCACACGGCCTAGGACACGGGCGTGTCCATGGCCGTGTCGTTGAGTGTCGAGTGTCGAGATCGTCGAGTGTCGAGATCGTCGAGTGTCGAGTGTCGAGTGTCGAGATAGGTGACACGGCCTGTGACACGGGCGTGTCACAGGGCGTGTCAAATCGGAACGACGAGCTCAGCCCGCCGAATGATTTTGACAGGGCGTGTCTGGGTGCCGTGTCTGGGCACACGGCCGGGGACACGGGCGTGTCCCAGGCCGTGTGAAGTCTCGGGATGATTTGGGATTTTTTTCACCCAGGTACACGGCCACAGACACGGGCGTGTCTGAAGGCGTGTCGGTCACACGGCCCATGACACGGGCGTGTCCCATGGGCGTGTCACTGGTTTGGATAGGTCGGTTGACCACCGCTTGAGGCACACGGCCGGCACACGGCCGTGTTCGAAGCCGTGTCGGGTCAAAATGTGTGTTTTTGGCAGAATCGTGGCCGTCCATTTCTTCAGTCTGGATCTAAGGGCTGAAAGCCCTTCTTCTTTTTCCTTAAGGGCCGAATTCAGAAAAGAATCCTCACTTTGAATTGGCCTTCATCTTTCTTCAAGAGAGAGAGAAAGAGTGAGAGAAAGGAGGAGGAAGAAGGGAAGGGGGCTGCTGTTGGTGGTGCTGCGGTTTACCGACGAGAGATCCGAAGCCAGCGTTGCGGAGGAAACGCTCTTGCGAGTCTTGCAAGCAAGCTTTCAAGCCATGGCACCGAAGCGATCGTCAAGGGTAACGACTTTTCTTCCTAGCCATGTGAAGGCTTCTGTTTTGGCATATCTTTTGATTCCCCCACCAAGAGGTGGCTGCTTTTGGGAGTCATTTGGGTGTTTCTTGAAATCCCCTTTTGTTGTGCATATAGATCCGGAAATGAGTACGGAATAGGCATGCTGTGTGAAGCCCATCTGGACAGGTTGGTCTGGATTGGTGATGTTGCATACGAACCGGAGAAGACTCCGTGATAACGTGTAGTGTAAGGAGTCTCGGGTTATACCTGCGAAAAGGAGTAGCAGGAAGTACTGGGGTGGTAGCCCAGGAAAATAGCCTTGTGATGGTTTTGGGTCCAACCTGTGAATGAGGCACAGGTAGTCCTGGTGGGACCAGGAAAAGCCCTTTTTGTGATGCTTGATGTCATAGGGTGTCCACCTGTGAAGCGAGTCACAGGAAGTACTGGTAGGCCCAGGAAAGACCCCTGACATTTGTGCTTGTGCGGTGTCCACCTGTGAAGAGAGTAACAGGAAGTACTGGTGTGCCCAGGAAAGACCCGCTGTTGTTGTGAGAAAATGGGTGTAAGGCTTATGCCCAGGCTTAAATGCCAGGAACAGGATTGGTGAGACCGACCCGCGCCTTTGATATAGCCATGAGTCCGCTGTACTCGGAGAAGGCAAGGCGATTGAGCAACGGGGGGTGGAGGATCCGACCTGCGCTATGTCCGTCCGATGTGAGACCAAAGGTACGGTCTGTTGGAGCGCATAGCAAGAGTCTTCGGCCTGCGCGCCATGACACAATGGGGGGCTACGGGCCATCCCGGTGTCCGAGGACTAACTCCGGCTGCACGCCATGGAGTAAATGCTCAAGAGATTTACCGTTGGGTGATAACCCTGATACGGTGGTGGGCAAGAGGTTGCCAGAACACCAAGAATGTGCCCTGAGTGCACGGACCGTTGGGCCGGGTGGCGAACGGTTGTGATGGCTTGTGTGCGTGAAAGCACATTTTGATATATTGCCATACTTGTGATATGATATGCCTGCAGGGAAAATTACCGCTGCCCCGAGAGAAGGGGTAGGGTCGTTATAATTTGGTCAGCTGAACGCTGACCGTTGCTTTTGTTTGCCACCGTTGGGTGGATTGTTCTTGCACAGGTGCTGGAGAGCCGAGCGGGTCGCATAGAGGTTGATGCTCCTGCTGGTGTTGCTGCTGCTGCTAGCCCTCGAAGGCTAATGTTCTGTTGAGTGTTTTCTTTTGTGGCCGGCCTGCGCGCCAATTTGTTTTAGGCCACTGTGTGAAAGCCCTGTAAGGCCCTAAGGCCAATACTTTTGATGCTGTAAGACATTCCTATCTATCTATAAAATGTGGAGTTTATATTTGGACATTCATGAGGAGTTCCAGTAGTTTAGGCTTCCGCTAGAATGCTTGTGATAGGTGCGATGCGCTACTCTGGTATCATCCTGTACCTTCACCGACTGTTTTGTGGTATATCCTGTGGGGCCCCGGCCGGACCTTCTAGAATATATCATATGAACGGCTGGGGTTGTTACATTTTTGGTATCGGTTGTTTTGGTCTTTCCCTCTCGAAGTCGTGGTCGACTTCTTTTGTGGGGGTGGCGAGCACGTGTTTGTGCAAACCAAAGTCTACGATTGAACTCCTGAATGTCCATCATAGGAATGCAAATTTGTTTGTTTGGGGAACCTGTGTGTTCCTATTTTGTGTTGTTTGCTTGGGTACGACTGCTAATGTATGTGTCTTGTCCACCTTTAGGTGACACGAAGTGGAGCTGGGCCGTCTGCGTCCCAGCATTCTGATGAGAGTAGGGCACCAGCTGAGGTGCCTACACCTCCACCGTCTGCAGAGCATGTGCGGTTAGTTGCGGAGGCATTATTTACCATGATCCAAGGCCAGCCACTTAGGCAGGAACAAGTGGATGTTAGGCCAGAACAGGTGGAGGCAAGGCCGGAACCTGTAGTGGATGTGGCTCCTCGAGCAGCTAAGAAGCAACTAACACGGTTCATGAGTTTCCATCCGCCTACATTTTCGGGAGCGGGTACTCCGACGCAGGCAGAGGATTGGTTATCGCGCGTAAGAGAGTTATGGCGGCGATTGGCACGGCGGAGCATCAGAAGGTTACCTTAGCTACATTCTTGCTTGAAGGAGAAGCTCGCTTGTGGTGGGATGAGATAGAGTTACATCATTTGGCGGGTCGTCCGTTAGCTCAAGTCTCCATGGATGAATTCTCTCAATTATTCCTAGCAAAGCACCTTCCTGTGGCTCAGCGGATAGCCATGGAAAATGAATTCCAACGGTTGACTCAAGGTGAGGGCAGTGTTGACGCGTACCTGCATGAATTTACGCGCTTGGGGCGGTATGCGGGGTCGATATTTGCTGATGAGCAGCGGAAGACCAATAGGTTCTATGAAGGCCTGAGGGACGAGTTGAGGTTCCTTGTGTCAAGTTCTGTGAACCAAGGTTTCCAAGCATTGGTTGACACTGCAACCGCGTTGGAAAAGGATATGAAAAGGGTGCAAGGAAAGAGAACTTTGACTGTGACGCAACCGGAGTGGAAGGCGTCCCGAGCTGGGAAACCATTCTATAAGAAGAAATGGGGTAAGAAGTCCAAGCCGAGTGGACAAGCTCCTTCATCAGTTGCAACGGGAGCAACGTCAGGGGCTACTTCCAAGCCAGATACTCGGGTCTGCTACAATTGTGGCCGCATGGGGCATATTGCGCGAGATTGTCGGATGCCGCCGAAGAGTGAAAAGAAGGCGGGAGCATCTTATGCGGAGAAAGGAAAGGCGGTAGTGGATTCCTTGCCTCACAAGCGCAACCCCGGGTCTACAATCTTGGCCTGCAGGAGGCCATCAAGCAGAGTGACGTGGTCACAGGTATGAGTTTAGTTTTGCTTATGCTAATGTTTGTATGCTTAGCTTCGTACCTCTTTGTTTGCGATTTGTATGTGTGACATGGTTGTCATAGGTTTTGTGATGATTCGGGACACGCTGGCGCGAGCACTATTTGATACAGGTGCATCGCATTCTTTTCTGTCTTGTGAGTTTATAAAACGCGGCTTGGGATACCCAGTCGTGCAAAGACAGATAATGTCAGAGTGGTGTTGCCGAATGGATGTTTGGATGCTTTGCGGATCAAGCTTGCGATGTGGCGGTTCAGATAGGAAGTGCGGGATTTTTTTAACCGCATTTGTTTTGCATAATCGGAATTCGATGTGATTTTTGGGATGGATTGGCTTGCGGAACAGCATGCTATGATTGATTGTCAGTCCAAAGAAATCACGTTGGGCCAGAATACCGAACAGGAGACAAAGTTCGCGGGTATGCGAGGAGTGGGCGGGACTTTGATGTCTGCACTCCAGGTAGTCAAGGCTGTTTGGAAGGGTGCGGAGTGTTACTTTGCACTAATTCAGGCTGTTGAGCCTAAGGCCAGTGTGTGCGAGGTTCCGATTGTGGCAGAATTTACAGATGTGTTTCCCACGGATCTCCCTGGGCTACCACCCCAGCGGGAGATTGACTTCACGATCGAGTTGGTGCCAGGTGCGAAACCTGTGGCCCGCTCGCCATATCGCGTCGCGCCAAAAGAGATGGCGGAATTGAAGATTCAACTGCAAGAAATGCTAGAGCAAGGTATATACGCCCAAGTATGTCACCTTGGAGCGCGCCTGTGCTTTTGTAAAGAAGAAAGACGGTGGATTGCGATTGTGCATCGACTACCGTGAACTGAATAAGCTGACCGAGAAGAATAAATATCGATCCCCCGGATTGATGAGTTATTTGATCAGCTGGTAGGTTCTACCGTCTATTCGAAGTTGGACCTGAAGTCTGGTTATTACCAGTTAAAGATTCGGGAAGGTGATATTCCCAAAACGCATTTGGAACGCGTTATGGGCACTATGAGTTCACAGTCATGCCCTTTGGATTGTGTAATGCGCCCTCAGTGTTTATGGATTTGATGCACCGTATTTTTCGAGAGTACCTGGATCTGTTTGTGATTGTATTTATCGATGATATCCTGGTGTACTCGAAGTCCAAAGCTGAACATGAGATTCACTTGCGGTTGGTGTTGAATACGTTGAGGCAAAAATCAACTTTATGCCAAGTTCTCGAAGTGCGAGTTTGGCTATCGTCAGTGGCATTTTTGGGCCATGTGGTGAGTGGAGCGGGCATTGCAGTGGATCCAGCGAAGATAAGGGCCATACAGGAGTGGCCAATGTATCTTCCGTGGCCGAGGTCAGGAGTTTCCTTGGACTTGGCGGGCTACTATAGAAATTTGTTGAAAAACTTCTCCGGATCGCTTTGCCGCTAACCACACTGACGCGAAAGGATCAGAAGTTCGTTTGGACGCCAGAGTGTGCACGAGCTTTTGAAGAGCTGAAGATTCGGTTGACCCCGGCGCCGGTGTTGTCTTGCCATGTGGGACCGATGGTTTTTTTGTTATTTTATAGTGATGCCTCAGGGAGCGGCTTAGGCTGCGTTCTTCTGCAGAATGGAACGGTTATTGCTTATGGCTCACGCCAACTGAAGGTGCACGAGCGAAAATTATCCCGTCCATGATTTGGAACTAGCAGCGGTAATTTTTGCACTGAAGCTGTGGCGACACTACCTTTATGCGTGAAGTGGAGATCTATACGGATCATAAGAGCCTCAAGTACCTTTTGGAGCAGAAAGAGTTGAACATGCGACAACGAAGGTGGTTGGAGTTCCTTGGGGATTACACTTTCGAGATTCACTATACACCCGGGAAGGGGAATTTGTTCGCGATGCGTGAGTCGGCGAGTTCCGGCTAGAGCAATTGGTTACAAAGGCATGATGAACGTCTTATCCAGGAGTTGGAAGCATTGGAGATCTATTGTGTTGACAAGAATTCCACTACCACTGCATGTTTGAACTGGATCGAGTGCAAAGTGACCTTGCGGGACCGAGTTCGACGGCAACGGAGTTGAAAGATCTCTTCTCTTACGCTATGTGAATGACGGGCCAGAGGGCAAATTCACCTGGAATGACGGTTCTTGTTCGAAAAGATGGCCGTTTGTGCGTCCCAATGTGGGGAAACTGAGGAAGAACTGATGTATGAAGCACATTATACGAAGTATTCCATTCACCCCGGGAGCACAAAGATGTTCAACGATATGAAGAAGCTTTTCTGGTGGCCAGGGCTAAGAAAGATGTTGCCCTTTACGTGGCCAAATGCCAAACATGTGCGATGGTGAAGGCGGAATGCCAAAAGCCGGGTGGATATTTGAAGTCACTGCCGATCCCAGTGTGGAAATTTGATGATATTTCCATGGATTTTGTGCATGGGTTGCCAAGATCGCAGCGAGGAAATGATTCCATTTGGGTGATAGTTGACCGGCTAACCAAAGTAGCACATTCCTTCCGAAAGGCGGGATGATTCAGTTGAAAGTTTGGCAAAGGTATATGTGGACCAGATTGTGTGCGGCTTCACGGTGTTCCTCGGAGCATCGTAAGTGATCGAGATGGGCGGTTTACGTCAATTGATTGGAGGCTAGTTCACCGACTGTTGGGCACGAAATTGACTTTCAGTACGGCCTTTCATCCCCAAACGGATGGCCAAACTGAACGTACCAACAGAACAATGGAAGACATGCTCCGAATGTGCGCCCTGACTTCGGAAAGAAATGGGAAGATCATCTCTATATGGTCGAGTTTGCATATAATAATAGCTACCAGCAAGCATTGGGATGGCACCATATGAAGCTCTATATGGAGGAAGTGTCGTACTCCCTTGGCTTGGGTAGAAGCGGGTGAAGCCGGTTTTTAAACCAAATGAGGTGGATGAAGCAAACTCAACCATTCGGACTATTCGAGAGAGATTGCTGATTGCTCAAGATCGACAAGCGAAATACACAACGCGCAAGCACCGAACGTTGCATTTGCGGTTGGCGATTGGGTCTACTTGAAGATCAAGCCATTCAAAGGTGTCTCCAGGATTCGACGATTGAAAAATTGAGTCCAAGATATTAGGTCCTTTTGAAGTGGTTGAGCGAATTGGCGAAGCGGCTTATCGGCTAGCTCTGTCGAGGGACTTGGGTGGATTACATGATGTTTTTTCACATCTCGGTACTGCGGAAAGCCGTGAAAAGATCCAGCTCAAGTGACGCGGATGATCGTGTGGCCGGGAGTAAATGGGCTAACAACGAGAGTAGAACCCATTCAGATCGAAGATCGACCGAGAAAAACAGTTGCGGACAAACGGTCGATAAGGGTAAAAGTCCGGTTGGAAACTGCGGCCTGGGACACGGGCGTGTCCCAGGGCGTGTCAGGTGGACACGGCCTGCGACACGGGCGTGTCGCAGGGCGTGTCAAGGCAGTGTCGACAGTCGACTTAGGTGTCGACGATTTTCGCTCGACGATCGTCGAGAGGAGGCACACGGCCTAGGACACGGGCGTGTCCATGGCCGTGTCGTTGAGTGTCGAGTGTCGAGATCGTCGAGTGTCGAGATCGTCGAGTGTCGAGTGTCGAGTGTCGAGATAGGTGACACGGCCTGTGACACGGGCGTGTCACAGGGCGTGTCAAATCGGAACGACGAGCTCAGCCCGCCGAATGATTTGACAGGGCGTGTCTGGGTGCCGTGTCTGGGCACACGGCCGGGGACACGGGCGTGTCCCAGGCCGTGTGAAGTCTCGGATGATTTGGGATTTTTTTCACCCAGGTACACGGCCACAGACACGGGCATGTCTGAAGGCGTGTTGGTCACACGGCCCATGACACGGGCGTGTCCCATGGGCGTGTCACTGGTTTGGATAGGTCGGTTGACCACCGCTTGAGGCACACGGCCAGGCACACGGCCGTGTTCGAAGCGTGTCGGGTCAAAATGTGTGTTTTTGGCAGAATCGTGGCCGTCCATTTCTTCAGTCTGGATCTAAGGGCTGAAAGCCTCTTCTTCTTTTTCCTTAAGGGCCGAATTCAGAAAAGAATCCTCACTTTGAATTGGCCTTCATCTTTCTTCAAGAGAGAGAGAAAAGTGAGAGAAAGGAGGAGGAAGAAGGGAAGGGGGCTGCTGTTGGTGGTGCTGCGGTTTACCGGCGAGAGATCCGAAGCCAGCGTTGCGGAGGAAACGCTCTTGCGAGTCTTGCAAGCAAGCTTTCAAGCCATGGCACCGAAGCGATCGTCAAGGGTAACGACTTTTCTTCCTAGCCATGTGAAGGCTTCTTTTGGCATATCTTTTGATTCCCCACCAAGAGGTGGCTGCTTTTGGGAGTCATTTGGGTGTTTCTTGAAATCCCCTTTTGTTGTGCATATAGATCCGGAAATGAGTACGGAATAGGCATGCTGTGTGAAGCCCATCTGGACAGGTTGTCTGGATTGGTGATGTTGCATACGAACCGGAGAAGACTCCGTGATAACGTGTAGTGTAAGGAGTCTCGGGTTATACCTGCGAAAAGGAGTAGCAGGAAGTACTGGGGTGGTAGCCCAGGAAAAATAGCCTTGTGATGGTTTTGGGTCCAACCTGTGAATGAGGCACAGGTAGTCCTGGTGGGACCAGGAAAAGCCCTTTTTGTGATGCTTGATGTCATAGGGTGTCCACCTGTGAAGCGAGTCACAGGAAGTACTGGTAGGCCCAGGAAAGACCCCTGACATTTGTGCTTGTGCGGTGTCCACCTGTGAAGAGAGTAACAGGAAGTACTGGTGTGCCCAGGAAAGACCCGCTGTTGTTGTGAGAAAATGGGTGTAAGCTTATGCCCAGGCTTAAATGCCAGGAACAGGATTGGTGAGACCGACCCGCGCCTTTGATATAGCCATGAGTACGCTGTACTCGGAGAAGGCAAGGCGATTTGAGCAACGGGGGGGGAGGATCCGACCTGCGCTATGTCCGTCCGATGTGAGACCAAAAGTACGGTCTGTTGGAGCGCATAGCAAGAGTCTTCGGCCTGCGCGCCATGACACAATGGGGGGCTACGGGCCATCCCGGTGTCCGAGGACTAACTCCGGCTGCACGCCATGGAGTAAATGCTCAAGAGATTTACCGTTGGGTGATAACCCTGATACGGTGGTGGGCAAGAGGTTGCCAGAACACCAAGAATGTGCCCTGAGTGCACGGACCGTTGGGCCGGGTGGCGAACGGTTGTGATGGCTTGTGTGCGTGAAAGCACATTTTGATATATTGCCATACTTGTGATATGATATGCCTGCAGGGAAAATACCGCTGCCCGAGAGAAGGGGTAGGGTCGTTATAATTTGGTCAGCTGAACGCTGACCGTTGCTTTTGTTTGCCACCGGTTGGGTGGATTGTTCTTGCACAGGTGCTGGAGAGCCGAGCGGGTCGCATAGAGGTTGATGCTCCTGCTGGTGTTGCTGCTGCTGCTAGCCCTCGAGGCTAATGTCTTTTGAGTGTTTTCTTTTGTGGCCGGCCTGCGCGCCAATTGTTTTAGGCCACTGTGTGAAAGCCCTGTAAGGCCCTAAGGCCAATACTTTTGATGCTGTAAGACATTCCTATCTATATATAAATGTGGAGTTTATATTTGGACATTCATGAGGAGTTCCAGTAGTTTAGGCTTCCGCTAGAATGCTTGTGATAGGTGCGATGCGCTACTCTGGTATCATCCTGTACCTTCACCGACTGTTTTGTGGTATATCCTGTGGGCCCCGGCCGGACCTTCTAGAATATATCATATGAACGGCTGGGGTTGTTACATTTTTGGTATCGGTTGTTTTGGTCTTTCCCTCTCGAAGTCGTGGTCGACTTCTTTTGTGGGGGTGGCGAGCACGTGTTTGTGCAAACCAAAGTCTACGATTGAACTCCTGAATGTCCATGATAGGAATGCAAATTTGTTTGTTTGGGGAACCTGTGTGTTCCTATTTGTGTTGTTTGCTTGGGTACGACTGCTAATGTATGTGTCTTGTCCACCTTTAGGTGACACGAAGTGGAGCTGGGCCGTCTGCATCCCAGCATTCTGATGAGAGTAGGGCACCAGCTGAGGTGCCTACACCTCCACCGTCTGCAGAGCATGTGCGGTTAGTTGCGGAGGCATTATTTACCATGATCCAAGGCCAGCCACTTAGGCAGGAACAAGTGGATGTTAGGCCAGAACAGGTGGAGGCAAGGCCGGAACCTGTAGTGGATGTGGCTCCTCGAGCAGCTGAGAAGCAACTAACACGGTTCATGAGTTTCCATCCGCCTACATTTTCGGGAGCGGGTACTCCGACGCAGGCAGAGGATTGGTTATCGCGCGTCAAGAGAGTTATGGCGGCGATTGGCACGGCGGAGCGTCAGAAGGTTACCTTAGCTACATTCTTGCTTGAAGGAGAAGCTCGCTTGTGGTGGGATGAGATAGAGTTACATCATTTGGCGGGTCGTCCGTTAGCTCAAGTCTCCATGGATGAATTCTCTCGATTATTCCTAGCAAAGCACCTTCCTGTGGCTCAGCGGATAGCCATGGAAAATGAATTCCAACGGTTGACTCAAGGTGAGGGCAGTGTTGACGCGTACCTGCATGAATTTACGCGCTTGGGGCGGTATGCGGGGTCGATATTTGCTGATGAGCAGCGGAAGACCAATAGGTTCTATGAAGGCCTGAGGGACGAGTTGAGGTTCCTTGTGTCAAGTTCTGTGAACCAAGGTTTCCAAGCATTGGTTGACACTGCAACCGCGTTGGAAAAGGATATGAAAAGGGTGCAAGGAAAGAGAGCTTTGACTGTGACGCAACCGGAGTGGAAGGCGTCCCGAGCTGGGAAACCATTCTATAAGAAGAAATGGGGTAAGAAGTCCAAGCCGAGTGGACAAGCTCCTTCATCAGTTGCAACGGGAGCAACGTCAGGGGCTACTTCCAAGCCAGATACTCGGGTCTGCTACAATTGTGGCCGCATGGGGCATATTGCGCGAGATTGTCGGATGCCGCCGAAGAGTGAAAAGAAGGCGGGAGCATCTTATGCGGAGAAAGGAAAGGCGGTAGTGGATTCCTCTGCCTCACAAGCGCAACCCCGGGTCTACAATCTTGGCCTGCAGGAGGCCATCAAGCAGAGTGACGTGGTCACAGGTATGAGTTTAGTTTTGCTTATGCTAATGTTTGTATGCTTAGCTTCGTACCTCTTTGTTTGCGATTTGTATGTGTGACATGGTTGTCATAGGTTTTGTGATGATTCGGGACACGCTGGCGCGAGCACTATTTGATACAGGTGCATCGCATTCTTTTCTGTCTTGTGAGTTTATAACGCGGCTTGGGATACCCAGTCGTGCAAAGACAGATAATGTCAGAGTGGTGTTGCCGAATGGCTGTTGGATGCTTGCGGATCAAGCTTGCGATGTGGCGGTTCAGCTAGGAAGTCGGGATTTTTGTTTAACCGCATTTGTTTTGCCAATATCGGAATTCGATGTGATTTTTGGGATGGATTGGCTTGCGGAACAGCATGCTATGATTGATTGTCAGTCCAAAGAAATCACGTTGGGCCAGAATACCGAACAGGAGACAAAGTTCGCGGGTATGCGAGGAGTGGGCGGGACATTGATGTCTGCACTCCAGGTAGTCAAGGCTGTTCGGAAGGGTGCGGAGTGTTACTTTGCACTAATTCAGGCTGTTGAGCCTAAGGCCAGTGTGTGCGAGGTTCCGATTGTGGCAGAATTTACAGATGTGTTTCCCACGGATCTCCCTGGGCTACCACCCCAGCGGGAGATTGACTTCACGATCGAGTTGGTGCCAGGTGCGAAACCTGTGGCCCGCTCGCCATATCGCGTCGCGCCAAAAGAGATGGCGGAATTGAAGATTCAACTGCAAGAAATGCTAGAGCAAGGGTATATACGCCCAAGTATGTCACCTTGGAGCGCGCCTGTGCTTTTTGTAAAGAAGAAAGACGGTGGATTGCGATTGTGCATCGACTACCGTGAACTGAATAAGCTGACCGAGAAGAATAAATATCCGATCCCCCGGATTGATGAGTTATTTGATCAGCTGGTAGGTTCTACCGTCTATTCGAAGTTGGACCTGAAGTCTGGTTATTACCAGGTAAAGATTCGGGAAGGTGATATTCCCAAAACCGCATTTGGAACGCGTTATGGGCACTATGAGTTCACAGTCATGCCCTTTGGATTGTGTAATGCGCCCTCAGTGTTTATGGATTTGATGCACCGTATTTTTCGCGAGTACCTGGATCTGTTTGTGATTGTATTTATCGATGATATCCTGGTGTACTCGAAGTCCAAAGCTGAACATGAGATTCACTTGCGGTTGGTGTTGAATACGTTGAGGCAAAATCAACTTTATGCCAAGTTCTCGAAGTGCGAGTTTTGGCTATCGTCAGTGGCATTTTTGGGCCATGTGGTGAGTGGAGCGGGCATTGCAGTGGATCCAGCGAAGATAAGGGCCATACAGGAGTGGCCAATGTTATCTTCCGTGGCCGAGGTCAGGAGTTTCCTTGGACTTGCGGGCTACTATAGAAGATTTGTTGAAAACTTCTCGCGGATCGCTTTGCCGCTAACCACACTGACGCGAAAGGATCAGAAGTTCGTTTGGACGCCAGAGTGTGCACGAGCTTTTGAAGAGCTGAAGATTCGGTTGACCACGGCGCCGGTGTTGTCTTCGCCATGTGGGACCGATGGTTTTGTTATTTATAGTGATGCCTCAGGGAGCGGCTTAGGCTGCGTTCTTCTGCAGAATGGAACGGTTATTGCTTATGGCTCACGCCAACTGAAGGTGCACGAGCGAAATTATCCCGTCCATGATTTGGAACTAGCAGCGGTGATTTTTGCACTGAAGCTGTGGCGACACTACCTTTATGGCGTGAAGGTGGAGATCTATACGGATCATAAGAGCCTCAAGTACCTTTTGGAGCAGAAAGAGTTGAACATGCGACAACGAAGGTGGTTGGAGTTCCTTGGGGATTACACTTTCGAGATTCACTATACACCCGGGAAGGGGAATGTTGTCGCGGATGCGTTGAGTCGGCGAGTTCCGGCTAGAGCAAATTGGTTACAAAGGCATGATGAACGTCTTATCCAGGAGTTGGAAGCATTGGAGATCTATTGTGTTGACAAGAATTCCACTACCACTGCATGTTTGAACTGGATCGAGGTGCAATGTGACCTTGCGGACCGAGTTCGACGGGCAACGGAGTTGGATGAAGATCTCTTACGCTATGTGAATGAAGGGCCAGAGGGCAAATTCACCTGGAATGACGGTCTTGTTCGAAAAGATGGCCGTTTGTGCGTCCCAAATGTGGGGAAACTGAGGGAAGAACTGATGTATGAAGCACATTATACGAAGTATTCCATTCACCCGGGAGCACAAAGATGTTCAACGATATGAAGAAGCTTTTCTGGTGGCCAGGGCTTAAGAAAGATGTTGCCCTTTACGTGGCCAAATGCCAAACATGTGCGATGGTGAAGGCGGAATGCCAAAAGCCGGGCGGATATTTGAAGTCACTGCCGATCCCAGTGTGGAAATTTGATGATATTTCCATGGATTTTGTGCATGGGTTGCCAAGATCGCAGCGAGGAAATGATTCCATTTGGGTGATAGTTGACCGGCTAACCAAAGTAGCACATTTCCTTCCGAACAGGCGGGATGATTCAGTTGAAAGTTTGGCAAAGGTATATGTGGACCAGATTGTGCGGCTTCACGGTGTTCCTCGGAGCATCGTAAGTGATCGAGATGGGCGGTTTACGTCAAATGATTGGAGGCTAGTTCACCGACTGTTGGGCACGAAATTGACTTTCAGTACGGCCTTTCATCCCCAAACGGATGGCCAAACTGAACGTACCAACAGAACAATGGAAGACATGCTCCGAATGTGCGCCCTTGACTTCGGAAAGAAATGGGAAGATCATCTCTATATGGTCGAGTTTGCATATAATAATAGCTACCAGGCAAGCATTGGGATGGCACCATATGAAGCTCTATATGGACGGAAGTGTCGTACTCCCTTGGCTTGGGTAGAAGCGGGTGAAGCCCGGGTTGTTAAACCAAATGAGGTGGATGAAGCAAACTCAACCATTCGGACTATTCGAGAGAGATTGCTGATTGCTCAAGATCGACAAGCGAAATACTACAACGCCAAGCACCGGAACGTTGCATTTGCGGTTGGCGATTGGGTCTACTTGAAGATCAAGCCATTCAAAGGTGTCTCCAGGATTCGACGATTGAAAAAGTTGAGTCCAAGATATTTAGGTCCTTTTGAAGTGGTTGAGCGAATTGCGAAGCGGCTTATCGGCTAGCTCTGTCGACGGACTTGGGTGGATTACATGATGTTTTTCACATCTCGGTACTGCGGAAAGCCGTGAAAGATCCAGCTCAAGTGATCGCGGATGATCGTGTGCCGGTGGAGTATGGGCTAACAACGAGAGTTAGACCCATTCAGATCGAAGATCGAGCCGAGAAACAGTTGCGGAACAAGACGGTCGATATGGTAAAAGTCCGGTGGGACAACTGCGGCCTGGGACACGGGCGTGTCCCAGGGCGTGTCAGGTGGACACGGCCTGCGACACGGGCGTGTCGCAGGGCGTGTCAAGGCAGTGTCGACAGTCGACTTAGGTGTCGACGATTTTCGCTCGACGATCGTCGAGAGGAGGCACACGGCCTAGGACACGGGCGTGTCCATGGCCGTGTCGTTGAGTGTCGAGTGTCGAGATCGTCGAGTGTCGAGATCGTCGAGTGTCGAGTGTCGAGTGTCGAGATAGGTGACACGGCCTGTGACATGGGCGTGTCACAGGGCGTGTCAAATCGGAACGACGAGCTCAGCCCGCCGAATGATTTTGACAGGGCGTGTCTGGGTGCCGTGTCTGGGCACACGGCCGGGGACACGGGCGTGTCCCAGGCCGTGTGAAGTCTCGGGATGATTTGGGATTTTTTTCACCCAGGTACACGGCCACAGACACGTGCGTGTCTGAAGGCGTGTCGGTCACACGGCCCATGACACGGGCGTGTCCCATGGGCGTGTCACTGGTTTGGATAGGTCGGTTGACCACCGCTTGAGGCACACGGCCAGGCACACGGCCGTGTTCGAAGCCGTGTCGGGTCAAAATGTGTGTTTTTGGCAGAATCGTGGCCGTCCATTTCTTCAGTCTGGATCTAAGGGCTGAAAGCCCTTCTTCTTTTTCCTTAAGGGCCGAATTCAGAAAAGAATCCTCACTTTGAATTGGCCTTCATCTTTCTTCAAGAGAGAGAGAAAGAGTGAGAGAAAGGAGGAGGAAGAAGGGAAGGGGGCTGCTGTTGGTGGTGCTGCGGTTTACCGGCGAGAGATCCGAAGCCAGCGTTGCGGAGGAAACGCTCTTGCGAGTCTTGCAAGCAAGCTTTCAAGCCATGGCACCGAAGCGATCGTCAAGGGTAACGACTATTCTTCCTAGCCATGTGAAGGCTTCTGTTTTGGCATATCTTTTGATTCCCCCACCAAGAGGTGGCTGCTTTTGGGAGTCATTTGGGTGTTTCTTGAAATCCCCTTTTGTTGTGCATATAGATCCGGAAATGAGTACGGAATAGGCATGCTGTGTGAAGCCCATCTGGACAGGTTGGTCTGGATTGGTGATGTTGCATACGAACCGGAGAAGACTCCGTGATAACGTGTAGTGTAAGGAGTCTCGGGTTATACCTGCGAAAAGGAGTAGCAGGAAGTACTGGGGTGGTAGCCCAGGAAAATAGCCTTGTGATGGTTTTGGGTCCAACCTGTGAATGAGGCACAGGTAGTCCTGGTGGGACCAGGAAAAGCCCTTTTTGTGATGCTTGATGTCATAGGGTGTCCACCTGTGAAGCGAGTCACAGGAAGTACTGGTAGGCCCAGGAAAGACCCCTGACATTTGTGCTTGTGCGGTGTCCACCTGTGAAGAGAGTAACAGGAAGTACTGGTGTGCCCAGGAAAGACCCGCTGTTGTTGTGAGAAAATGGGTGTAAGGCTTATGCCCAGGCTTAAATGCCAGGAACAGGATTGGTGAGACCGACCCGCGCCTTTGATATAGCCATGAGTCCGCTGTACTCGGAGAAGGCAAGGCGATTTGAGCAACGGGGGTGGAGGATCCGACCTGCGCTATGTCCGTCCGATGTGAGACCAAAGGTACGGTCTGTTGGAGCGCATATCAAGAGTCTTTGGCCTGCGCGCCATGACACAATGGGGGGCTACGGGCCATCCCGGTGTCCGAGGACTAACTCCGGCTGCACGCCATGGAGTAAATGCTCAAGAGATTTACCGTTGGGTGATAACCCTGATACGGTGGTGGGCAAGAGGTTGCCAGAACACCAAGAATGTGCCCTGAGTGCACGGACCGTTGGGCCGGGTGGCGAACGGTTGTGATGGCTTGTGTGCGTGAAAGCACATTTTGATATATTGCCATACTTGTGATATGATATGCCTGCAGGGAAAATTACCGCTGCCCCGAGAGAAGGGGTAGGGTCGTTATAATTTGGTCAGCTGAACGCTGACCGTTGCTTTTGTTTGCCACCGTTGGGTGGATTGTTCTTGCACAGGTGCTGGAGAGCCGAGCGGGTCGCATAGAGGTTGATGCTCCTACTGGTGTTGCTACTGCTGCTAGCCCTCGAAGGCTAATGTTCTTTTGAGTGTTTTCTTTTGTGGCCGGCCTGCGCGCCAATTTATTTTAGGCCACTGTGTGAAAGCCCTGTAAGGCCCTAAGGCCAATAC
Source organism: Platanthera guangdongensis (assembly GCA_039583875.1). Lineage (NCBI taxonomy): Eukaryota > Viridiplantae > Streptophyta > Magnoliopsida > Asparagales > Orchidaceae > Platanthera > Platanthera guangdongensis. Next base: position 74,349,658 of record CM077149.1, on the reverse strand, counting down.
TTTTGATGCTGTAAGACATTCCTATCTATCTATAAAATGTGGAGTTTATATTTGGACATTCATGAGGAGTTCCAGTAGTTTAGGCTTCTGCTAGAATGCTTGTGATAGGTGCGATGCGCTACTCTGGTATCATCCTGTACCTTCACCGACTGTTTTGTGGTATATCCTGTGGGGCCCCGGCCGGACCTTCTAGAATATATCATATGAACGGCTGGGGTTGTTACAAGTACCTCCAACACCTGCAGCTTATCCAAGCACTTCCACAAATATGACTGCAGTACCTCCTCCAGATTATAATGATGCTTACAGGAAAGGCAAGATGGCTGATGCAAAAGCCATGAACATATCGGTACAGACAATGTCTGATGATATTTTCTAGAAGATTGCTATGTGCACATCAACAATGGCCATTTGGGATTCCCTGAACCAAATGGTTGATGGATCAGCTGATGAAAGGAAGGACAGGAGATCAAATCTCATATCCCAATATAAGAATTTTAAGAAGCAGGAAGCTGAAACAGTCTCAGAGATGTATAATAGACTAAGCTCAATCATTAATGAGCTAAAAACTCTGGACAAGGTCATCAATCTCACTGAAGTGAATGACAAAATTCTAATGTGCTTCCCAAGCTCATGGGACACAAGAATCTGGCCTATCAAGGAGGCTAGATGCCTAAATGAGATATCAACTGAATCACTATTGGGCAAACTGAAATCTTATGAGCAGTTAATTAAGACAAGGGAGACTGATGAACAAAGAACACCTCCTGCAGTCAGAAGAGATCAGAACATAACATTTAGGGCCTCAGAAGAATCAGAATCCACTGCATCAAATGAAGAGCTCATGAGTCTCTTTGCAAAGAGATTGTTCAAAATGGCTAGAAAGGACTTCAGAAGGAAGTCAGCAAGAAAGGATGACAGGCCAAAGTATGATAAGACACCAACAAAGGAAGTGGTGTGTAATGGATGCAGAAAGCCTGGGCACTTTCTCTCTGAGTGCTCAGAGAATCAGAAGAAAGAGAAGAGAAGAGAAAGGGAAAAGGATTCCAGAAAGCATTTCACCAGCAAACCCTCTTCCAGGAAGCACAAGAGGAAGGAAAAGGGGTTTGTAGCTGAGACTTGTAGTGAGACTGAAAAGGAGTCAACATCTTCAAGCTCTAGTGAAGATGAAGAAGAAGAAAGTGCAAAAGAGGTTTGCCTCATGGCAATTGATGCCTCAAGGAGCAACTCAGAAGAAGGAGAGTCAGACAATGAGGAAGCTTCTGAATCAGAAGTTAATCAGGTATTATCATTGTTTGATTATAATTCGGAATCTTTTAAGTCAGACTTTAAAATCATGTGTTTAGACTTAATCAACTCTGAGAAGGAAATCAAACTTCTCAGAGATAAGCAAGTTAACTATGATAGCTTAGTATTAGAAAATACTAAATTAAAAAATGAAATAGATATGTTTAGTGAACAAATCATCCTTCTAAAAGATAAATTAAATAAGGCAAAATAGCTAGAAGAATCACTAAATGGAAGAAGTAAACAACTAGCAGAAATCACTAACATATCTAATGCTAGGTTTAATGGAAGTAGGTTAGAATTAGGTGCATCATCTAGTGATCCACCCGTTCTTCAGAAAAACCATCTATCACAACCCATCAATTTTATTTCTGAGAAAGGAAAGAAGAATACTGATCAAGTAAATAAAGTAAATAAAATTCTGGAACAAATTAAAACTAAGGACAAAATGGAAAAATAGAAAAGACCAAGTAAAAACAAAGTTCAGCAATTTTCGTCGAACTCAGATCGACGAAAAGGGGCCAGTTCGTCGAACCCAGATCGACGAACTCTGGACGCCAACTATAGTTATCATTATTCGTCTAACTGCGATCGACGAACTTTGTATGGTTCGTCGAGCAGAGATCGACGAACATGGGGCGCAAAGAATGAACATGTTTATTCTCTGGGCAGAGATCGACGATCTCAACCCAATTCGTCGAACTCTGGTCGACGAGCTTACATAAATTCGTCGAACCCAGGAAGACTTAACCAAAACTATAACTACAACAGAAACTTAAATACTTCTAGGAGATCATTTAATCCCCTAGCTGACTGGACCATTCCACCTAGGAGATACCACCCACTAGGTTATAAATCCCAGCCAGAATTTTCTGTTATCTCTAGTTTCTCCTATCAGCCATACAAAGGGCCCAAGGTAACCTGGGTCAAAATCACTAACTGTTTATATTGTAGGTGAAAAAGTGTCCAGGGATAAATGAAACTTGGTACCTGGACAGTGGCTGCTCCAAGCATATGACTGGCAGCAAGGACATCATGTTCAACTACAAGTCCAAGTTGGGGCCAAAGGTTATCTTTGGTGACTCAAAATGTGGTCAGTCAGAAGGAGTTGGAGAAGTAAAAATAGGAGCTGTCACATTCAGAAAAGTGACATATGTAAGTAGACTAAAGCATAACCTCATCTCTATAAGTCAATTATGTGATGATGGTTATCAGATACACTTTAACCCTTCTACCTGCTCTATTATTGATAAAAATAACCAAACTGTTTTAACTGGAAGTAGACAAGGCAACAATTATTTAGTAAATTTCTCTTCTGCCACTACTGATATCTGCTTACTGAATTTAACTAGTAATCAGAATGATTTATGGCACAAAAGATTAGGGCATGTAAATCTGAAAAATATTGCTAGGTTATCTAAGCACAACCTTGTTAGAGGTCTACCTTCTGCTCCCTACAAGAAGGAAGGTCTCTGCAGGACTTGCCAATTAGGCAAGCTGTTAACCCCTCAGTCCGCAACATACTCCAAGTTCCCAAAAGCCCCCATTCAGCAGGCGCGGACAATATTTGGCCGTCCGCCCAGTCCGGCACTGTCGCCAGTCGCGCCAAGGGTAATACTCCAGCAGCGGACGCAAAGCCCAGTCCGCTCAGTCCGCCGGCGCGTTGGGCAAGTCTCCAGCGGCGGACGCAGTATCCCGTCCGCCCAGGCCGCCAGACTCCAGCGGCCGCGCCCGGCAGCAGCAGTGGAAGCTCCAGTTCGCGAGCCCAGTCCGCCCCTTCTGTGCGGACTGGCGTGTTCTTTCTTTTTGCTTCCCGTCACCGCTGCCCGGTTCTCCTGTACCCCGGGCAGCCGGTTATTTTAGCCCTGCCCGCTTGGGCAGGCCCCCTATCCTATAAATAGGGGGGAGGTGGTGCACTCAAGGCACGCTGACTCGGACCCAGGAGCCTACTTGTTACAGGCTGCGGACTCGATTCTTGTGCCTTGCGGACTCCCCTTTGCTCTGCTTCACTAGTCTTTTCCTTTCACTTGTAACCAAACCCTTCTTCAATCAAGAGAAAGCCCGTCGCAAGAGAGGCATTCAGGCCGCGACGGGCGAAGTCTGTTGTCGCCGTGGTTCACGGCCCTGCTCTTCTTTCAGTCCTCATCCGCTTAGTAGATCGCTACTCGCAGTCTCTCTTTTTCCCCCGTGTTCGAACAGTTAGCTGGTTGTGCTCGACCTCCCTTGTGTTTTCGTGCATCAACAGTTAACACGCGACCTTCAGATCCGAGTAGTGTTTTGAAATCAGCGGACGAAAGATGTCAGACCGCAGAGCCCGCTCTTCAGACCGCTCCAGCTCTTCAGAAGATTCCCTTTGGGACGCAATAGAACAAGCTCGCATTGAGGCCGAGCAGTCTCGCCGGCAGACCGACCAGCGTCTTGACACAATCAGCCAAGCTCTGCTTGCTTTGGCTCAGCGGCTTGCTCCTCAGGCCGCGGCGGACCCAGCGGACTCGCCTGTCCGCCAGACCCCAGCTCGCCGAACTCCGCTTCGGCAGTCGTCAGCAACTCCCCGGAACGCTGCTCAGTCCGCTGCTCCTCTGCGCCCTCAAGAGGAAGAGTTTGCTTTCAGAGAGTTCTTCAGAGAAGCTGCTAGGGGCACTCCTGCCCGCCAACTCCACTTTGCTGATCGCCAGTCCGCCGAGCCCGCGGACTCCTCAGCTCCAGTCCGCCCTTTCTACCCTGCAGAATTTGACACCCCGTCTCCCTTTGTCGACCGAATTCGATGGGAATCAGCTCCAAGCAACTTCAGGGAGCCTCGCATCCCATTCTATTCAGGATCGACAGATCCCATTGCTCATCTCCAGGCATTTGAGGGTGCAGTTGCGTTGAGATGCCTCTCAGATGCAATTAAGTGCAAATTGTTGGTTACCACTCTCGAGGGGCAAGCGAGAGAGTGGTTCTACGAGCTGCCTTCGGGCACTATTTCTTCTTTTGCAGAGCTCCGTAGCCAGTTACTGCTGAGGTTTGCTACCTCGAAGAAGAGAAAGGATGGGCCAGCTGCCCTGTTCGAGATCAAGCAAAGGGATAACGAATCAGTAGCAAGATTCGTTGATCGCTTTCAGAGGGAGATCCAGGGGGTGAGAAATGTGAACCCCGACTACTACAAAGTTGCCTTGATCCATGGCCTCCGGGAGGGCCCTCTGAAGTTCAAAGCCACAACCAAGGATCCAGAGACCTATCAGGAGTTGATCGCCATGGTCAACCGTTTCATAGAAGGGGAGAATGCCAATCCGACTTACGTCTCATCCCTGACAGCCAAGGCTGAAGGAAGGGATGCCTCCGCTTCTTCTTCCCATGGCAAGCCCCCTCGCCCAGATTTCCAGCCTCCGTCCCAAAGAGGCAGGAACTTCCGCAACAAAAAACCTTTCCAAGGCCATCAACAGTTTCACGAGCAGAGACTGCCGTTGGCCGCCACTCCCGCCGTGCCTTTGCAGGCTCTTCCCATCCTCCAGCAGGCAGCCTTGCCTGCCCCGTGCCAATATGAAGAAAGTCCCATGGGGGACCCTGCAGATCTGGATCTTGACGAAGTCATCCAGATCCTGCAAAGGAGATCAGAAGAGAAGAGGCAAGAGCCTCAGAAGCTGTGGAAGCCGAGGAACAATTCGCAATACTGCCAATTCCACAAGGAAAGGGGCCATTTGACTGAGGATTGCAAGGCCCTTCGTGCGCTGATTGATAAGTTGCTTGCCGAGGGCAAGATTGACCTGACCAAGAAGGATTCTCCTTCCTCGTCGAAGCCATCCACCTCGAAGGGCAAAGAGGTAGCTGAGGCCTACCAGGAGTGTGTAGATGTGGAGGATGAAGGCCGTCTGGGGCCGATCAACGTTCCAGTGGAATGCTTTGATGCAGATGATGAGGGATTCTAGGGCGCCTCTTCTTCATCCATGGTGGAGCAGGGACCGAGTCCACTCGGAAATCTTCAATTTCAAGGGTCACCCAGGCGGAGGTGGCCTCTTCTTCCGTTGCTCCTCCAAGGGAGGTCGTCACCTTTGGTCCAGAAGATCTGCCGCAAACAGCCAATCCATTCGACGATGCTGTTGTTATCAAGGCTGTGCTGGGAGACTTCACAGTGGACAGGATTCTTGTTGATACGGGCAGTTCAGTCAACCTCCTTTTCAAGTCTACCTTCGAGGCCCTGAGGACTGGGAAGCCTCTGCTTTCCACTGAGGGGCCGCTCTATGGATTCTCTGGAGAAAGGAAAGAGGTGGAGGGCAGCGTCACCTTGCCAGTAAAGCTTGGAGGGGCAACAAAGCAGATACAGTTCATAGTGGTCGACGCCCCCAGCAGTTACCATGCCATCTTCGGCAGGCCCCTGCTGAACAAGTACCAAGCAGTAATTTCCACTTACCACCTCGCCATCAAGTTCTTTGCCGATGGGAGGATGTGCCGGGTCAGGAGCGACCCAAGGAGAGCAAGGGAGTGCTACGTTCGCACTGTCAACATGGTTGAAGCTTCCCTTGCTCCAGCAGAAGCCGCAGAAGCCTCTTCCAGCTCGAAAGCTGCTGCTGATGAAGGTGCTCACCTGGAACCTGCCCAGGTGACGCAAGGAGTCCCCATTGCTGAAGGGGAGGAGAGGAAACTCTCCATCAACTCGGAGCTTCCTGAAGATCAAAAGGCCGAGTTGATTTCCTGCCTGCTGAAGAACCTGGATGTCTTTGCCTGGTCAGCAGAAGACATGCCGGGGGTGGATCCTGATATAGCTTGCCACCACCTGAATGTTGATCCAAGCTGCAAGCCCATCCAACAGAAGAAGAGGGACGTGGCAACAAAGCTTGCAGAGCCAATAAGGGAGGAGGTTGCAAAACTCCTCAAGGCGAATTTTATTAAAGAAGTGCAATACCCCACCTGGATTTCAAATGTTGTAATGGTTAAAAAACCAGGGGGAAAGTGGCGAATGTGTGTAGACTTTACAAAACTTAATAAAGCATGTCCTAAAGATTGCTACCCCCTGCCTCGGATAGATTCTTTAGTTGATTCCGCGGTAGGATACTCTTACATGAGTTTTTTAGATGCGTTTTCTGGTTATCACCAGATAAGAATGCATAAGCCCGACGTTCCTCACACGTCGTTCATTACAAACGATGGATGTTTTTGCTATCTTGTCATGCCCTTTGGGCTTAAGAATGCTGGCGCAACTTACCAACGGATGATGGACCGTGTGTTTAACCATCAAAAAGGAAGAAACCTAGAAGTGTATGTAGACGATCTTTTGATTAAAAGTAAATCGTTTTCGCTGCACTTGCTAGATCTAGCAGAGACGTTCGCTACTCTGCGTAGATACAAGATGAAACTCAACCCCTTGAAGTGTACCTTTGGAGCGAGTAAGGGGAAGTTCCTCGGTCATCTCCTAACTCCGGAGGGACTTGCCCCCAATCCTGACAAGGTAAAAGCTATTCTTGAAATGCCTACCCCTCGTTCACCGAAGGAAGTTCAGCAGTTAGGGGGAAGGCTGGCAGGTCTTGCAAGATTCCTCTCTCGGGTTGGAGATAGGAGTGCCCCCTTTTTCAAAACTCTCCGCGGTGCGTCCAAGTTTGAGTGGACAGAAGAGTGCTCTCATGCTTTTGAGCAGTTAAAGATGCAGCTTACCTCGTCCCCTCTGCTTCAGAGCCCCAGGCCAGGAGAGATCCTTTTCTTGTATCTAGGAGTTGGCCCTGAGGCCGTCAGCTCCGTTCTCCTTCGGGAAGAAGGCAGAAAGCAGTTTCCAATCTATTATGTCAGCCATATCTTGAAGAGTGCTGAGACGCGGTATCCGATCTTAGAGAAGTTAGCCTTGGCACTGGTCATGTCAGCTCGTAGGCTCCGTCCATACTTCCAAGCACATTCAATCCAAGTCATCACCGATCAACCTTTGAAGGGTGTGTTGGAGAAGCCCGAGCATTCCGGCAGACTAGCCAAGTGGGCAATAGAGCTAAGTGAATTTGAAATTTCTTATGTGCCCAAGACAGCCATCAAGGCTCAAGTCCTAGCAGATTTTCTGATTGACATGCCAGAATCCAGTTCTGACCAGGCAGAAAGGTCACCTTTGGCTTGGACCATCTATGTTGATGGTGCCTCAGGCAGAAGTTCTTCCGGAGCAGGAGTGGTTCTCATCAATCCAAATGGAATCAAGCTGGAGCAGGCCATCAAGTTCTACTTTCCAGTAACCAACAACCAGGCTGAATATGAATCACTGCTAGCAGGCTTGAGGCTCGCAAGGGAATTAGGAATCGATCATGCTCACATCAAAACTGATTCTCTTGTAATGGCGTCGCAAGTCCTTGGTAACTTCGAAGCAAGGGAACCAGTCTTGAAAAAGTATTTGGCTCTTGTGAAGATAGAAATCGGCAGGTTTAAGAGCTTCACTATCGACATATTCCGAGAACAGAGAATGAGGAGGCCGATTTTCTTTCCAAGCATGGGGTACCTTCAGGAGGCACAACTTCCGAACTCTTCCGTCCGGCAGTAGAGGAAGGAGATTTAATGCAAGTTGACCAGCGAGCCTCTTGGATGGACCCATTTATCCTTTACCTATCAACAGGAAATTATCATCATACAGTTAAAGACAAGAAAAATTTCAGAATAAAAGCAGCTCACTACTTCCTAGTGGCGGGAGTCCTTTACAGAAAGACTTTCCTCTCAACAATGGCCCGATGTGTTTCAGAGGAAGAAGCTCTTACCGTTCTGCAAGAGGTTCATTCAGGAGAGTGCGGAAGCCACTCTGGAGCAAGAACTCTTGAAAAGCGAGTCCTGCGGCAAGGGTATTTCTGGCCCACAATGAAGAAAGACTCAGAGATCTATGTCAGAAGGTGTGTTCAGTGCCAGAAGTTTGCTCCACTTCAGCACCAAGCAGCTCAGTCCCTCAGGTCGATTGCAACTCCTTGGCCCTTTGCGGTTTGGGGAATGGATCTCATTGGTCCTTTTCCCTTGGCAAGCGGGCAACGGCGTTTCATCATTGTAATGATCGACTATTTCAGCAAGTGGATCGAAGCCAAGGCACTGGCTAAGACAACTACTCAGATCGTCAAGAACTTCATTTGGGGAGAAATTGTCTGCAGGCACGGGATACCAATGGCAATAATCACTGACAATGGGCCACAGTTCAATAACTCAGAGATGATAGATTTTTGCAAACAGATCGGAACAGAGCTGCGTTTTGCATCAGTTCATCATCCCAGAAGCAATGGCCAGGTAGAAGCAGCCAACAAGCAGATCATCAATCTGCTCAAAAAGAAAGTACAGAATCTCAAAGGCAGTTGGGCTGATCAGCTTCAGTCAGTCCTCTGGTCCCTTAGAACAACGCCTTCATCTGCTACTGGGGAGACCCCATTCAAACTCTCTCATGGCTCAGAAGCACTCATCCCGGTTGAGTTTGAAGTCCCGTCACCCAGAGTGCTGCTTGCAAGAGAAGGTATTGATGACTGGGTGGAGCTGAATCATGAGGAGATGAGGTTCAGCTTGGAACACATCGAGGAGGTCAGAGATCAAGCAGCCATCAGGCAGGAGGAAGTCAAAAGGAGGATGGCCCGTCACTTCGATCAAAATATAAGGGTCAAACACTTTCAAGTAGGAGATCTAGTTCTGAAGAAGGTTGATGCTGCTGCAAGGGCTAGTTCAGTTGGAAAGCTCAATCCAAATTGGGCCGGCCCTTTTGTCGTCAAGGAAGCATTAAAAAGCGGCGCTTACCGCTTACAAACTTACGAAGGAGAGGATATACCGCACACGTGGAGTGGGGATGATCTCAAGCGGTTCTATTCTTAAACCCCCTTTCTATTTTGTATATCCTCTTCAAGAATTATTATGAGTAGAAACTGCTTGCTAACACTTCTTCGAGTGTTTTTGTTGTAATCATAACAGATAAAGTACTAAGAGAGTTTTCGAAAACGGTTTGACACCCGAACTCTCTTTTTTCTCTCATGTTCCCTTTGCAATACATTTTCTTAATCACAGAATCCATACTGACATTTTTTCTAGTGTTTTCTCTCTCCCAAACACCTATGACGGTTCCCTGATACCAGGAGACATCGCCGAGTTCAGCTAGACCTCCCCTAGAGCCGTTGTCATTAGCGTAACACCACGAAGACCACGTGTTGCGAGGAGATTTCGCACCGTGTAGTGGGAGCTTGCAGGCTCTAGCGCGGTTGGATTCTGGACTTCGGATCCCGGCAGGTACCTGACCCCACCTTTGCATTTTGGAGGGCAAGGTGGGTGTAAAGCTCTACCATGCCGCCTTAAGGATATGGTTACAACTTCGATGATCACATGAGGAAAGTATGCCGTTCCGGCTCACCTGCCCACCTGATCATCATAGCTTGTAACCCTCGAACACTCCGTGGTACCCTCAAGCAGTGCCTGCAGGAGACCCACAGCTTAGGCTGTACTCCAGGCAAGAGGGCAGGGAACCGTTCCGCCAATTGAGGGTCTTGCTTTTTGCAGGGAAGTTTGTGCGGACTGTTTTTCTCTGTCCGCGCAGTCCGCCTCTTTGGGTTGACCTTATAACTTGTAGCCCGGTGAGGAAAGTATGCCGCGCAGGCTCACCTGCCCACCTGGTCGCAAGTTATGGGGTCATTTCTGTATGTTTACGGACTGGTTTTATCTATCCGCTCAGTCCGCCTTTTTGGGTTGATCTTATAGCTTGTAACCCGGTGAGGAAAGTATGCCGCTAAGGCTCACCTGCCCACCTGGTCGCAAGCTATGGGTCATTTCTATCTTTGGCGGACTGGATTCATTATTCAAAGAGTTTGGTGGAACTTGGATTACAAGCTGGTTATCTTTGGCGGACTGCTTTTCTCTATCCGGTCAGTCCGCCGACTTGGGTTGATCATATAGCTTGTAGCCCGGTGAGGAAAGTATGCCGCTCAGGCTCACCTGCCCACCTGGTCGCAAGCTATAGATCATTTCTGTTATGAGCGGATTGTTGTTTTTTATATCCGCTCAGTCCGCAGAGTTCACATTCAAGTTATAGAACTTTCCTGTTAGAAGCAGATCGGTTTTCTGTATCTGCTCAGTTCGCAGAATGATTTTGGGTTATATAAATTTGATTTCTGCTATGAGTGGGTTGGCTCTGTTCTATTCAGCCCGTGGAATGGTTTTCACATTGTCAAGTTAATGACCGACTGAGCTTTTATATTGTGCGATCTGGCTTGCGGACTACAACCCTATAACTCGAGTACCCCAGGCATGATGCTGGTTGTTCTCTAAGGCGGATACTGAATAAGTTGATACCTAATTCTTTAATCAATAAAGTTTACTAATAATATATCATGCGGACTGAAAGTAAGACTCAACGGAGTCCGCCCGACAGTTGTTCCAAAATAGAATTGTAATTCTCTAATCAACAAAGGCCTGAGCTTATCTGTGTTGTGCGGACTGCTAAATATCGGTGCGGTGAGCGTGGAGAAAGAACATTGCAGAAAGCACACATGGCAAAATATCCTTTCTATTTCTTCAAAAATTTTACATCATTCAAAATGTTCGGCGGACTGCAATTTTGCGTCCGCCACTTTTTACAAGTAAATTGCAAAATGTATACATATGCATTGATCATCAGTCAGTCCGCTGTCTCTTCTCAGCAGGTGCAGGGCTGTCACCAATGATGTCGACATCTGGAGAGTAGCCCCCCGAGCTGCTCCCGCTGCTACCTGATCCTGAACTAGTGGCGGACCCGCTATGCGAGCTGCCAGTAGCAGAGGAAGAAGCAGAAGAGCCGGACTCGGCGGACAGACCCTCTCCTCGCCGGCTTGATTCAGCATTGTCCGCAGGGACTTGCCCTTCGCCTTGAGAGCCTCCGTCGTCTTCTTCTTCTTCATCATCATCATTTTCCTCGATAACCTCTTTCCCTTTTTTAGATTTTTCCATCGCTGCGATCTGAGGAGCCAGCTCCGGAAAGATGGAGACAAAGGGGACGCCGTCCACTCCCTCTTTCATGAGGCCGTCGCGGGCAAGCCGCTCAACGGCAATCTCAACTGTCTCCATTACAAAGGGGAGCGTGGCGGCCTGGAACTTAGTGTTCCCCAAGTCATAGGCGACCTGCAAAAGCAAGATTGCGAACATCAGACAGATCGCGGCGGACAGCCAAACTAGATCGCGGCGAATTCAACTTACCGCCAGCTCCTCTCTTTGCCGAGCATTTCTTTCTCCTATCCGCGCGTTCCTTTCCTTTAATACTTTGTTATCCTTCTGAAGTTCCTCATTTTGCCTTATTAGGTCTCTGGCCAGAGTGGCAACATAATGGTTTGTCACCGCACTGTTCGCAGAGGCCTGAGAGGCCAGCAGAGGGAGGTCGGCGGCGGGTACCTTCTTCAGATCGCTCAAGTTGCGCTTCCCGTAGAGAGTGGAAAGCGCAACATGGGCATGTCGCGTTATCCGCGGACTCCTCCATGAGGGGAGCGCAGTGGATAAGCGGACGTGCTTATCCTTGCTATGCCAATGGACCATAGGGTTTCCCCTAAGGTCCCTTTGGCTGGTACCGAAGCCGGCCATGGAGAAGCTGTCGGAGGAGGAGTAGTCCGCTGCGGGATCCCCTTCCTCCTTCCTCTTCTTTGCAACCGCTTCTTTTTTCTCCTTTTGAGTAGGAACAAAGCCGCTCGGCGTCTGCGGCAGGTTGGCGGGCACCGCCAAGGTCGCTGCAAGAAGAGAACCAGTTAAAAAGCGTGGTCGCGGCGGATACAAAAGTTGAGTCCGCAGAGCTACTTACTGTCCTCAGGCACGACGTCCGCTAGGCCCGCTAGCAGCGGGAGGTAGTGCTCGACATCAAGCCTGGCATTGGCCAGGAACTCCACAATCGCGGATTCCAAGTCGTCCAGCTGCGCAGTCTTGAAAGCGGAGTCCGCGCGCACCTGCGGATAGGTGTGCGCGAACCCGAGGTCGCCTTCAAAGATCAAGAACCTTGAGGTCCAGTTGTGGATCTTGTTTGGAAGACCCGCAACTTTCATCCCCCTACAGTAGAAATAGATCACACCCTTATAGGGGCGACCTCCGGAGGCAGTAATGGAGCGGACGGAAAACATTTTCCGGAAGACGTTCATTGAAAAGGCGATCCTTTCAGATCGCAAGTAGGAGAGGTAGCTGCAGATCGCAGCAAGTGTGTTCGGCGCGAGCTGGCCGGGCACCATCCCATAATGCTCGAAAATCGCGGCAAGTTCCCATAGGAGTGGGAACTTGAATCCGCTGTCAAAATGATCAATAGGAATGGCGATCTGGGTCGCCGTCGAGAAGTTTAATCTTTCTTGGTGTGCGGGTAGGCGGACAAGAATATTGGAGTCCGCCATTTTCTTTTCAACAAAGGCCGCCAGATCAGCCTCTGTCAAAGTGCATTTTTTGTGGTCCGCAGAGTGGAAGGCGACTGCAGCATCAGCGCGAGCGGACACCATGTTGCAGGCCGCAGGGTTTCGTCTACTTCAGCAATTTCCTGCATAGAGAACAGAAGGCAGTATTTATAGATGAAATGTCTGACAGCTTTTTGGCCAGTCCGCGCAGGTCGCATATTCAATCCGCACAATCCGCAAAAAATTAAAAAGCAGCCAAACAAATAACGCGGACAGAAAAGACAAGTTAATTTTCCAAAAAGATTCAAGGCCAAGTTATAGCCGTCGCAGTTCCCTATCCGCTCAGATCGCGAATATTCCCACCTGCAGGTTAGCAAGAAGCGGACACAGCGCTAGTCCGCACAGTCCGCAACAGATCATGCCAAAGATAAAGCTACATAAGAATAGCGGACATATAATCTGGATCCGCACAGATCAAATAAAGTTCAATCACACATCACACAGCATTGTTTGAAGCAATCATACAAACAATATACATTTAATCAGAAAAGTTCAAGGAATTGCGGACTCAGCGGTCCCTGTTATCAGTCCGCGCCGGCTTTTCTGCTCTGTCCCTACATAGATGAGCCGCCTGATCACTGATCTGAAGAATTTCACTGTATACCCGGCAGAGATGGTGATGGATGACGTTTATAGTCCGGTGCATATGGGCGGCTTCCCGGTCAACTCGACTAAGAGGCACCATTGGCTCCGCTGCCGGCCTCGGCTCCTCATCCGCGGGCTGCTGGCCACCTGCCGGTGCCGCGATCTCAGGAGGAACGCGATCTGACGCCCGCGGCCTCTGCTCAGCGAACTCAGCAGTCCGCTTCTCCTTTCCTTCACGAGCCGACGCCAAGTGCTTGCCTCTGTAGTATCGGACGTCATCCGCGAGCCTTTTCTTTTCCCTTTCAGACCTCTCCAGCGCCCGCGAGATGCTGGCGACCTGGTCTTTGAGGGCCTTCTCGCGTTCTGCGAACGCTTTCTCGCGAGCCGCGGACGCCCTCTCGCGCTCCGCCGCTTTCTCTAACTCTGCTTTAACACATTGCATCTCAACTTCAAATTTCTTCTCTAACTCTTTTATCATACTCAGGCTGGGTGGCTCATCCTCCGCGGACTCCACATGTGAGACCGCGTCGGCTCCAGTGTTGGGTGTGATCACGATCTCGCCACTCTCTATGGAGCCCGGCAGCGACTTTCTACCTGCAACAAATAAAGTCAAACTTCGCATTCAAAGGCAGTTCGCGGCGGATTCAAAGAAAGGATAAAAGATCACTTTTAGATATAGCGGCAGCGAGTTTCCGACTATCAAAGATGATTGGCCGCCTTGCCCGCTCTGGGTCAAAGGCGCTTAACCGCTTTTTCCATTCACGGTGAACCCTTGCTCTTCTCTCGGCAGCCGCACTTGTTGAGACCACGATATCGTCCGTCTTGGTGATAATTTTGATCGGTCTTGACGTCCGCGGCGGCGACCTATAAAGCCACTTGCGCTGAAAGTATTTGGGCGCCGGCTGAAGTTTACCTGACCGCATCAGCTCCGCCGCAATCCTCAGATCCTCAGCAGCTTTGTCCGCCGCGGCCTGCTTCGAGGCTGCCTCGACCACAGCAACATGAGCAACGATTTGCTTCTTTTGTTCCTCTATCTTCTCCTTCAGCCTCTCCCTCTCCTCTTCCTCTGCAGCGGACAAGGAAGGGAGTTCGTCACCCTTATCTCCAGCAGTCCCTGCCTCATTCTGCTGCACCATAACCAGCAAGGAGTCCTGGATTAAGTCAAGTTGATCGACGTCTATAGAATCAAGTATCTCATCCGTGGAAAGACTGACCGTTGAGAGGGAATTCTCTCCCTGGATTTGGGCCTCCGGAGTAACCAGATCGCCGTCTGGAACTTCTTTGTCGCGCGGCCTGTGTTGTAAGTCCGCTTCCCCAGTCCGCTTGGAGATGTTCTTCTCCTTCATAGCGCGCAGCCTCCTCTCAACCCGCTCAGCGACGGTCTCTCCGTCTCTCTTCCTCTTCTTCCTCTTGGCGGTCTTCTCAGCAGCATCCGCGGCGGACCCCCCTAAATCAGGCTGGTCAGCGCGGACAGGTTCAGGATTCACAACAGACAATGCCTTTGAGGGCGCGTTGTCCTCTACCTCAGTCCGCCGGTCTTCTTCGTCCAAGTCAACGATTTGCACCGAGGCATTGGGGGAAGATATGTCAGTCTCCATGTGTTCGCCAGTAGTGTCCGCCGAGGTCGCAGTCTTCTGAGAAGGGGCGGAGTCCGACAAGGTTGCCATCTTCTCACTCCTCAATGGTTCGGCGTCGACTACGGCATCCTTGCGAGCAGAAACATCGACGTGGCGGACTGCTTTCTCCGCAGGCTTCTCGCTCTGGGAGTTTTCTCCTGCGAGGCGGACAGGATCTTGTCTTGCCGGCCTCTTTGCAATTTTCTTGGTCTTCACTGGCGTTGACGGCTCCGAGTCGCCTTTGACAGTGAAGCTAGAGAGGAATGTACCAAGTCTTGCCATGCCGGACTGGAAAGTGGAGACCGCAAGTGGTGAGTATCGCCCCGTGTCGATCAAAATTCTCAGCAGATCCAGACCCTCCAGCGGTATTTATAGCTTTGGCGGCATTTTCGAGGTTTGCGGACTCGGCGGTTAAAGTAACATTTTCGAAGTTTTTCTGGAAACTTAAAAATGTGCGGGGATTATGTTAACCCCTCAGTCCGCAACATACTCCAAGTTCCCAAAAGCCCCCATTCAGCAGGCGCGGACAATATTTGGCCGTCCGCCCAGTCCGTCACTGTCGCCAGTCGCGCCAAGGGTAATACTCCAGCAGCGGACGCAAAGCCCAGTCCGCTCAGTCCGCCGGCGCGTTGGGCAAGTCTCCAGCGGCGGACGCAGTATCCCGTCCGCCCAGGCCGCCAGATTCCAGCGGCCGCGCCCGGCAGCAGCAGTGGAAGCTCCAGTTCGCGAGCCCAGTCCGCCCCTTCTGTGCGGACTGGCGTGTTCTTTCTTTTTGCTTCCCGTCACCGCTGCCCGGTTCTCCTGTACCCCGGGCAGCCGGTTATTTTAGCCCTGCCCGCTTGGGCAGGCCCCCTATCCTATAAATAGGGGGGAGGTGGTGCACTCAAGACACGCTGACTCGGACCCAGGAGCCTACTTGTTACAGGCTGCGGACTCGATTCTTGTGCCTTGCGGACTCCCCTTTGCTCTGCTTCACTAGTCTTTTCCTTTCACTTGTAACCAAACCCTTCTTCAATCAAGAGAAAGCCCGTCGCAAGAGAGGCATTCAGGCCGCGACGGGCGAAGTCTGTTGTCGCCGTGGTTCACGGCCCTGCTCTTCTTTCAGTCCTCATCCGCTTAGTAGATCGCTACTCGCAGTCTCTCTTTTTCCCCCGTGTTCGAACAGTTAGCTGGTTGTGCTCGACCTCCCTTGTGTTTTCGTGCATCAACACAAGCAAACTAAAACTAGCTTCAAGTCAATTAGTAAGTGTGATTCACCTATGATCTTGTACTTGCTACACTTGGATCTATTTGGACCCATTGCAGTACAAAGCCTAGGAGGGAAATCCTACCCCTTTGTTATTATGGATGACTTCTATAGGTTCAGTTGGGATTTCTTTCTGAGAACAAAATCAGATACATTCAAGGTTCTTACAGATTTTCTCAGGACTATACAGATTGAGTTCTCTACTCATGTTGCATTGATCAGAAGTGATCATGGCACAGAGTTTGAGTCTCTTCTTATGCATGAGTTCTGTGAGAAGGAAGGTATCAGACATTGCTTCTCAGCTCCTAGAACTCCCCAACAAAATGGGATAGCTGAAAGGAAAAATAGAACACTCATTGAAGCTTCAGGTACATTACTTGCTGATGCATACATGCCACTAACCTTTTGGGCAGAGGCTGTAAGCACAACAAACTATGTCCTGAATAGTAGTTTAATTCACAAACTGAAGAATAGGACTCCCTATGAAATGCTCAAAGGGAAGAAACCTAAAATTAACTATTTTAAAGTATTTGGTTGTACATGTTATATACAAAATAACAACAAGAAATACATGAGAAAGTTTGAAGCTAAGGCCGAAGTGGGAGTTTTTCTATGATACTCCCAAGTAAGCAAGGATTATATGGTATTTAATAAATCAACCTTAAAAGTTGAAGAGCCTATTCATGTGTCATTTGATGAGACTAACTTGTACTACAAGGATAAAGAAGTTTCTACCATTAGTAACTTGCAGGTACCTCACTTGTGTGAGACATTGGATGGACTAAACCTCACCCAAGAGGTTCCCACTGATCCTTCTCCACAGGTCATTGAAGATAGTGAAGAAGATGAAGCTGAAGAATATGAGCCTCAACCAACAATAAATATAATTCCACAAGAATGTATTCAAAATGCTGTTGCACAACCAACTCCACCCACTGATTTTGTCACACTTAGGGATCACCCCAGATCTCAAGTAATTGGAGACATTTCAGCAGGTGTACAGACAAGGCATCAACGCAATCAAGACTTGATGCATGCATGTTTTCTCTCTCAGGTTGAACCTCTAACGATTCATGATGATGAGCAAGATCCCCACTGGATCCTTGCAATTCAAGAGGAATTAAACCAATTTGAGAGATGTAGAGTTTGGGATTTGGTTCCTAGACCCCAAAACTATCCAGTTATTGGAACCAAATGGGTTTTCAGGAATAAGCTTGATGCCCAAGGAGTCATTGTGAGGAACAAGGCTAGGCTTATTGCTCAAGGATATAGGCAAGAGGAAGGAATTGACTATGATAAGACCTTTGCACCAGTTGCAAGATTTGAAGCTATAAGGATTTTCCTTGCCTATGCAGCATTCAAAAGGTTTAAAGTTTTTCAAATGGATGTGAAGAGTGCCTTCTTAAATGGAGTGCTACAAGAAGAGGTTTATGTAGAACAACCTCCAGGTTTTGTTTCTCCAATTTATCCCTCTTATGTTTTTAGATTAAATAAGGCTCTTTATGGTCTAAAGAAAGCTCCAAGAGCTTGGTATGAGACCTTGACAAGTTTTTTATTAGAGCATAAATTTTCAAGAGGAACTGTAGATAAAACTCTTTTCACTAGACATCATAAGGAGCAAATATTGTTAGTACAAATCTATGTAGATGACATTATATTTGGCTCTACATATTCAAAATTGTGCAAGATGTTTTCTGACGTCATGCATTCTAAATTTGAAATGAGTAGCATGGGAGAGCTTTCATATTTCCTTGGTCTACAAGTGAAACAACTCCCTAATGGCATCTTCATCTCACAAGCAAAATATGCTAAAGAACTTCTAAAGAAGTTTGGGATGGCTGATGCCTCAGCAAAGAAAACTCCCATGGCCACAAATGTTGTTGTGGATTCTGATATACCAGGAAAACCTATAGATCAGAAACTTTATAGGGGCATTGTTGGGTCCCTATTATACCTCACAGCAAGTAGGCCAGATATTATGTTTGCTACATGCCTTTGTGCTAGGTTCCAAGTGAACCCTAAAGAATCTCATCTAATTTTCTTAAAAAGGATTTTTAGATATATAAAGAGTTGTCCTGATCTAGGCATATGGTATCCTGCTGAATCAGAGTTTGAGTTAACTGGATACTTTGATGCTGATTTTATTGGATGCAGGGTAGATAGAAAAAGTACTTCAGGAACTTATCAGTTCCTGTATATGAGATTAGTATCATGGTTCTGTAAAAAACAAACATCAGTGTCAACTTCAACTACTGAAGCTGAATATATTGTAGCAAGCAGCTGTTGTTCACAGATGCTCTGGATACAGAATCAGCTCCTAGATTATGGGTTCAACTTAAATAATTCAACACTATTCTGTGATAATACTAGTGTTATAGCCATAGCATAAAATCCAGTTCACCATGGTAGGACAAAACATATTGATATAAGACATCATTTCATTAGGGAGTGTGTAGACAAAAATAAGATTAAGCTTGTCTATATCTACACTGATTTACAGAAAGCTGACATATTCACCAAACCTCTGGATGAGAAAAATCATGCGTTCTTTCTAAATCAGCTGGGAATGATCAATGGAGAAGACTTAGCTTAAGTTCTGTCTGCATTTGACGAATTTTCCAAAGTTCGTCGAACGGAGTTCGACGAACCGGAGAAGGTTTGAGAGATATTTGTCGAACGAAGTTCGCCGAATTCTCTATGTGAACTAATTTTCGTCGACCGGAGCTCAACGAACTTTGCTTCAGAAGTTATTCGTCGATCATAGTTCGACGAATTGTCTTCAAGTCTTTTGAATGAGATCGACGAATTATTTATTATTAACTCATTTCATCGACCTCAGTTCGAAGAATTAATTTTATTTTCGTGGAACGGAGATTGTCGATTCATATTCTAGAAAACCTTATATCTAAGTTTTCTTCGACCTCCATCCCACGCTTTCTATTCCCTTGCACTTGATCGCCGTTTTCTGTCTTTCTTGTAGGTGATCTCAATGGCGATTCCAGCAGGAGCTCTAGCCGCTATGAAGTTTGACACTGGCTTTGATGTCAGCTTCGAATCATTCCAGCACTCAGATCCAATCTTCCTATGTATTCTGCAACTTCTGGAAGAACAGAATCTGAAGAACTTGATGACCACCCGGATAAAGATGGCAGGAACAGAAATCCGAGAATGGGTCTATACTTCATCAACTTCAGAAGACAATGGTATGACAGGATCAATTGCCGGTAACATTGTCTCCTTAACCCCCGCGGTTTTAACTGAAATATTTGGTTTGACAAATGGAGAGGAGGAATTAGAAATTGACTCTGAAGAGTTTACTATGATGCTAAATCTGATGGGTTATGCTGGTGATAACCGACACAAACTGTTGAAGAAAAATTTGTCTGCGTCATATAAATTCTTAGCAGACTTGGTTGGTAAAGTGTTACTCGGAAAACACACAACACACGACTACATAACCAGACAACAGTTTCTGGTTATGTGTGTCATAGTCAACAAGAAGCAAATAGACTGGGCACAACTACTGTTTGACTTGATAAAGAAGAAGAATACCAAGAAGGATGTATGTTTTGGAAGGATCCTAGGGATCTTCCTCAAGGAAAAGGCTGCTGAATCCCTGGTCTCCCAGACCATATTCATTAATGTCAGTAAAAGGCTCACCTGTGCCTTATTTGACAGGTGGGAGAGGACAATCACCAAGCCCACTAAGGCTTCTACCTCTTCCACCCCAGCTTCTAAAGGCACCAGGGCTGTTAAAGCCACTCCCACACCTGCTGAAGAGATTCATCCCACTCCACCATCTCTTCCAGCACCCCTTCCAGTAAAACAACTCACTTCCTCTCCCATTATTTCTTCAACACCCCAATCACCACAACATACTCATGTTCTTACTCCACCTCCATCTCCACCACTTGACATCACAAACATTCCATCTACCCCTCTTCAAGAAAATCCACAACCAACACCTCCTGAATCACCTCAAGACATCGACAATTCTACACCACCACAGTCTCCACTTCCCCCATATTTATCTTCCATCCCATCTTACATCCTACCCATAGACACTATGATGCAAGATGTCATACCTCCATTCTCATCACCATCAAATCTTCACATATCTG
This sequence comes from Platanthera guangdongensis, assembly GCA_039583875.1. Taxonomy (NCBI): domain Eukaryota; kingdom Viridiplantae; phylum Streptophyta; class Magnoliopsida; order Asparagales; family Orchidaceae; genus Platanthera; species Platanthera guangdongensis. The sequence goes on along the minus strand of CM077149.1, from coordinate 74,329,458 downwards.
ATGTTCCACCCTCCATTCCATCACTGGTTGCCACCTCTTCCACACCAATTGCAACACCACCTACCACTTTCTCTCTGTACCCATCTACCATATCCTCTATCATCACCATCATCACTCCCCTTCTAAAATCCCTCATAGAAGAGGCCATTACACCTCTTGCTACCACCATTTCCTCCTTATCTACTCAAATATCTGCTCTTACTGCTGCCCCCTCCTCAGTTAGGGTCCTGACCTCAGTCCCCACTGAAACCAGGCAGGGGGAGATGCCTGATGATGAAGCAGTAGCAACAGCTTCAGATAATTCAGCAGCAATAGCTTTAGATACTTCAGCACCAGCACCAGCACCAGCAGAGACTTCAGCCCCAGCAGCATATACAGATTGTATAGATACAGATTTAATTGATTTAATTGATTTTATTGATACTGATATGGACATTGATGAAATTGTTGGTGATTTTATCCTCAATCCCAAAGTTAATTTACAATAATTGATGAAAAGTTTTGACACTGTACATATGCAGTATCTTCAAGAAGACTTTACTAAGCCATAGTTGGTTATTATTCCTTATACTTCTCCTATCAGTCTAGAAGTTGCTGAGCAACTATGTGATAGTTTTGAAATTCCAGTTTCTGTACCAACCTCTGCAGTCATTCCATCCTCTCTAGAAGCTATCTCAGCACCAATCTTTGTGATGGATGACTCCCCCATTCCAGATCTAAATGAGTTGATATTGGCTGATATTGAAGAAGAAAATAAGGCAGCAGCTGAAAGCTCTGTCCCAATTATTTCTGATTCTTGTATAGTCTCTTCTTCAACTACTGCTGAAACTCCAGCTTTTGAACCTTCTGCTCCTGCTCCAGAAAAGATTGCTCTTTATGATAAAGCCCTGAAAGCGTTGGATGCTCTGTATGATAATCCTCAGGGTTATACAAGTGATGATGATGAAGATGATGATGAAGATGATTCAGATGAAGAAGCTGCCAAGAAAAAGAAGAAAATGCTGTCAAAAGAAAGGAAAGCCCCTACTCCTCCTGTTACTAAACCAAGCTTAAAGAATGACACCCCATTCTACATCCTTCAAAATATTACTCCTTATAAAGGAATGCCAGCATGGATGTTGTTGTCTAAGAATCAGTAAAAGGAGAGGAAAAGAAGTAGGAAATATTCTCCACCATCAGTTCAGAGATACAGAAGAGATCCACCTCCTCCACCTCCTCCAGCAGCTGGTGCCACTGGATCTAGCTCTCAGAGATCTGTCCCTATGCAAACTTATCTGAGACATCAAGGGAGATCCTCTAGAAGTAGTCAGCAAAGACATCATTCTTTAGGAAATCAACAACAACAACATCAACAACATCAACAACATCAACAGCATCAGCAGCAACAACCAACTCTCTCTGCAGAACAGAAAACTGATAGTCCCAACAAGCCAGATTCACCTCCTATTCCTTTTGAGGATCCTAAGACAGCAAACACTGCTAGAATGGCTAGATTTCAGGAACTTGTTGGTCTGTCCTTGATTAATAAAGCAAAAGCTGAAGGCAAAGACATATCAGAATATACAACTATGTCAAAATACAGGATGGAAGAACTAAGAAGATTTGATAAAGTAAACAAACTGTTTAATGTTGATGATTACATGAAACTCCATCCTGAAGCAGTTGTCCCTAGAACTACATCTCTGAAGATTATTGGGGCAGCTGATATGACAATGACAAAGGCACAGGCTTTGGATCCAAAGAGAGAAATTATTTTTAGCAAGCCAGGAGAAAAGCCTAAAGAGGACAAGACCATAGAGAAGAAGTAGAAGAAGTAATCCTTTATTTTAATTTCTTTACTCTTCTTCCTGCACTTACTTTCAAACTATGTTGTTTGTTTAAACAATGCCTATGCACATATATATCTGCTGCATGTGTTAGTAATTCTCTGCTAGATATATCTTTTTCTTGCTTTGTTTATCTTTATGTTTATGTTTTGAGTCTATTAGTAATCTCACCCAAATAGGGGGAGATTGTTGAATCCCTAGTTGATTTGGGCTAGGTTCACTAAATTTAGGATGTGACCAACATGTATAGCCAGGTCAAATTTGTGTCCTAGAGTCTAGGCCAAGTCCTTAGAGTCAACATCAAATGGACCAACTATCAACAAGACCATCAAAGACTCAAGACTTAGAAGATTTCAAGACTAAGTAAATATGAGTTCGACGTTCGTCAAACTCAGGTCGACGAAAGACGTTCTCAGCTCGACGATCTTAAGATATTTCTCTGAGCTGAGCTCGACGATCTTCATTCTCTGCTCGACGAAAGCTGGGATACTTTAAGAGACTAAAGTCAGGATAAACTCAAGATTATTTTAAGTCCAACTTCAGGCTTTGGTCGACGAACAAGATTCTGAGCTTGACGAATTTGGACCTCGAGTTCACAACAACCTTCTGATAGAAGTTCTCAGGACGACGAAGTCAACTTCTTAGGCCGGCGAATTCTCAGGTCGACGAACTGTGTTCTTTGGTCGACGAATTCTGGAAGCAGAAGTTTTCAAGTCAACACAAAATATTTGACTAAGTCCAGAATTGTTGATGAACTCCAGTCGACGAATGCAATTGTTAGCTCGACAAACTTCAGACAGAAAAGGCAAAGTTCTGAAACATGCAAGTACTGTTATCAGCTCGACGAACTTGGGACTCAGTTCGACGAACTAGTAACTCAGCTCGACGAATTCTGTTATTCGTTCGACGATTCCAGACTTAGCCATTTCTGGCATTCAATCCACACTCAAATGCAATAATTCCTGACAGATTAATGACTGAAACATTATCTGAATGTAGCCGTTAGAGGAAGCATTAATTGCAGTCTTCTTCAGGAATATTACTTGCTGATTTTCCACGGGACAGTTGAGGAAATGAGTAAATGCCGATTATTCTCAAGGCGTCAGCATTTATTACAGAGTATTCAAATTTTTGAAGAGACATAGAAAAAAATAAGATCGACACTCTGCAGCACAGATTAGAGAAGCAGAATATACTCAGTCAAAAAGACAGACTGACTGAAAGATTACATACAGCACCAAAAAAGCTTCACTCAAAAACTCATACTGAAGCTTACAGTGATAGGCAGTGATATTCATTCAGAAGAAGAAGAACAATCATAATATATCAAGAGTCTTCTTCTTCAACATTACCTCCAGGACTTCCCCAAGGACAATAGATTTCAAATCAGTCAAGAAGATCCTGTATCACTGCTTATCAAGAAATCTGATTGAAGACCTATCACCCTACAGCAAAGCTCCAGATCTTCCCTGAATCACTCTACATCTCAGGGGGATCTATTTGCTAACATCATTCCACATTAGTCCTCTCTCTGATTGTTGATCGAGAAGACAAAATCGCTCTCTCACCCCCTCCTGTACAAAGAGTTGTCATCTCCCTTCAAAAGTGATTCCTGATTGCATGTCTCCTTACCAAAATACTTGAGTTGGTTTTTGGGGACCTGATCAAAACCCATTGGTGTCAGGCACCTGATCAAAAATCTGAGTGGATTCCTACCAAGGGTGGTAGAAGAGTCGATGTACCCAGTTGAGGGGGAACCACTATAAATTTCTTGTGTCATCTGATTGCTTATCTTTTCCTTTTGTTCTTATTGTGTGGCTGTGATTAGGTTTAATATTATCTGTATTTCAGTTTGCTATTTACTGCACTTCTTCAGTTTACAGCAAAAGCTGTAACAGCACTTTTTGTTTTGGGACCTAATAATTTTTTTTAAATATACTCTATTCACCCCCCCCCCTCTAGAGTATTGTATATCTAACACTCACTTTCATCCTGCCAAATTCCAAATTTGGCCCGGAACGCCTCCCGTCGCTCTTTTGAGTTTTGGGGCGTTACAAACCGCGGGAGAATATCAACATTATAACCCTCCGTAGTGGAAAGGAGGTGATCGATCCAAAACGGATCGATCCGCAGGGTTCCTGAACTAGGGCCTTTCCCACCTCCTTTCAGGGAAGCTTCTACCCCCCCCCCCTCTTTCTTTTATTTGTACATGTTGCCTTTCCTGTTTGTTCTGCATACTTACGTTACAACATTGGAGACAATGTAGGATTTAAGTATGGGGGTGTTTTCTCGCTTTATTTTTCGCACTTCTATTTTTTGCACTATACTTTTACTTTCTGCACTCCAAAAATTAAAAAAAGTATATAAAAAAATATATATAACAACAAAACAAAACAAAAAAAATTGAAAATGAAAATTCCAAAAAAAGTATTCTTTTCCTTTCTTTTTATTACAAAATATTTCAAAAAAAAAACAAAAATATTATAAAGCGCAAATTCCAAAAAAAATTATAAAACAAAAATTCCAAAAATATTTAGTTCCATTTTGTAAAACTCTTTGTAAATATTTTTTTGTAAATAATCTTCTCTCTCTCCCCATTCCTTTTTCAATCTCATTCTTGTAAATAACTTTACTTTTCCTCCAAATCTTAGTAAATAGAATGAAAATGTTCTGAAAACAAGATACAAAAAAAAATTTCTTCGCAAAACTTAAAAAAATACAAAAACATATTTCGCAAAACTTAAAAATCTAAAACTTTTTTACATCTTTTTCGAATTTTTAGTATGTATATGTATATACAAGCAGTCGTGCACGGGGGACCCCGTGCGGGGTGACGACATTGGTCGGGGTACGACATTGTTCGGGGCGGCGACACTGGTCGGGGGCGACGACATTGGTCAGGGCTGCGACATTGATCGTGGACGGCAACATTGGTCGGGGGCGGCGACATTGGTCGGGGGCGGCGATATTGGTCGGGGCGTCGACATTTACTAGGGGCGCCGACATTGGTCGGGGGCGCCGAAATTGGTCGTGGGCGCCGACATTGGTCGAGGGTACGACATTGTTCGGGGAGGCGACATTGTCGGGGGCGGAGACATTGGTCGGGGCAGCGACATTGATCGGGGGAGGCGACATTGGTCGGGGCGCCGACATTTACCAGGGGCGCCGACATTGGTCGGGGGCGCCGGCATTGGTCGTGGGCTTCGACATTGGACTTGGGGGGGCGACATTGGCTGTGGGGGTGACATTGGTCGTGGACGGCGATATTGGTCGTGGACGGAGACATTGGTCATGGGGGTGACATTGGTCGTGGATGGAGCCATTGTTCGTGGAGGACAACATTGATCTTGGGCGGCGACATTGGTCGTGGGCGGCTTCATTGGTCGTGGGCGGCAACATTTGATCGTGGTCGACGAAATTCCGCAGAGGCTAATATTATTGTTATATCATTTCGAAATTTGGCTCAGATCAGTTATGTCTTCTCAATCTTTCTCATCCTCGTATGAACCGTTGAATCGTTCTTCTCTATTTGAGCATTGATTAACAAAGGCTCTGTTTGAGGGGACTTATTTTCACCGGTCAAGCGGTTACGACCGCATGAACCTGACCTTAATTAAGGTCCGGTCCATGCGGTCGTAACCGCTTGACCGGTGAAAAAAAGTCCCCTCAAACGTAGCCAAAGATTCAACAGGGTGTGGGTAATTTGGTAGTGACAACAAAATAAAAAACATGTAATAATAGTTACTTTTTTCTTAATCTGAGAAATTTTTCATAGAACTCCATTGATATTAATCCAAATCAAAATAAACTTATTTACAACTGGGTAAAGTTAAATGAAAATGATTAACAAAGCTACACTACTTACGAAATACACACTACTCTGTTGTTGTTAGAAAATAGCATCCCTTTACCTCCTTGCTACTCTTTATATCACACGAACGCACACAAACACGACTATTTATAGCTATACTTAGTTTACCTAAATAGAATAGTATGAGTATAAAAAAACCCTACTATGCATAACAATATTTCTAAAGCATCTTACCTGAACGGAAAATGCAGGGCCGACTTCCAATTCTTGATTAGAACTACCATTATGAAGAGTGAAATTTAGAGAAATAGGTAATAATAGCTGCATTAAAAACAGTTTACCTAGATGAAAGCGAGGAGGCCCCCGCTTCCATGGAGTTCTTGGGCCGCATGGAAGCGGGCGTCGCCCGCTTCCACACAATCATTTTCATTCTAGGTATCCTACTTGGGGCCCCCTGAAGTCTTGAGAGCATCAATAATGATTCCTGGAGTTCTGTTGCTCCTCTTAAAAGATCATCTGCAATGCACCTCTGCACTTGAAAGTCAGCATTCAAATGTTGGGAGCACGAATCAATTATTTTTGTGAGTTCATGATGTCAATGATCCAACTCCAACGCAATCATCTCTTTGTTACCATTGATGTGATAGTTTTTGAACTCGGAGAACCCCTTCTATACAGCAATTCCTTCTGAATTGGGGAAACATATACTACACAACTTACAATCATGTTAAATGTTAAATAATGTCATCAAATGAGACTCTAGTTTTGAGCAAAAAAATAGTTTTCTTAAATAGAGTTGCAATGAAAGAAAGTGATGATAGTTTTGATCATAAATCAAATCTTGTAAAGAAAGAGTGTGAGCACAGACAGATATGAGCTCTCTTCATAATGCTATCACTAATATCTCTTGATAAATCAAACCTTCCAAACTATGATATCACTAATATTTTTTCGGATTTTTTTAATAATAGTAATAATAATAATCATAATCATAATGATAATATTCCACCTTCCTTGGTCGTCCCTTGCACCTGAATTAAACTCATACAATCATTAGGATTGATGATTTTATAGATACACACAATAAAAATATAAATAATAACCTGGTAAGAAGAAGAAACAGCGCCAAACATGAAATCTGGAGGGAGGCCAGCGTGAACCTTAGTACTCCTCCAAGTTTCTGAAGAGCAACACACAGAAGTTGTCGATATGATCCTGCGAGCTGATGATTTCTTATAAGCAGAAATCTTCGCACTTGGCGGCATCGGGCCGCAGCCTAATGATAAAGTCATAGTATAGTACTACATTCAAGTCCAAGATAAAATAGGTATTTTACAAAATAAAACGCAATATAATGTAGAGCACCGATCAACTAACCAAGTAGGATCATATAGTTGGCGTACACGGAAAGAGCACACATACAGAATTCAAGAGAAAGAACACAGATACAAAAGTACCATGGTCTTGATTACTAATGCTATCCTGCATTTGTGTATCTTATAAAAAAACATCCTGCAAAACCAAGAATAGAAACAATTTTCCACCCGAAATCTTAAATCAAACAGCTTTATTTTTTTTGTCACACAATTTGCGCCCAAAAACTCATGAATATAACCGACACACAATTTGTCACTCGTATAGACTACACGAAAGTTTAAACTGTGAAAAGGTTTGTAATTGTTAACATAATGACAAACACAATAGTTACCATGAATTAGAATAAAAAAAACGCAACTTTATAGGAAATCATGGACAAAGGGATGCAGACTTTCACAATTAGAAGTTTTTTCCCATCTATAGATCCTCTTTTAGGTACATGCCACAGCTGCACTCCCCAACAATCAAATACCAAAACATATATTTTAAACACTTGATCTCTAACATTCAGTTTGACATTGAGTTTTTCGGGTGAGTTTGGACAAAAACGCCACCGTCATAGAATGAGTGTTTGGCAAGACAACGGTTACACTAAGCGATTGGATTGACACATCATTAGAAAAAAAAATCATTTTGAATCCAAAAACTTAAGCTATGGATGATGAGCAACACATTATGGCTCCATTTGGGGGTACTTAATTTCACCAGTCAAGCGGTTACGGCCGCATGTAACCGCCTGACCGGTGAAAATAAGTCCCCAAATGGAGTATATATTTTTCAATATCCAAATACTATCATGGCCTCAAGCTATTATAATCCAATACCCACACCAGTGTATCTCGCTTACAAAAAATAGAGAGATTCGGTTAAAAAGAAAAAAAAAGAAGCCAGGCATGAAGAATCAATCATACTACCTAGAAGAACAAAATATGAGGAAAAAAAGCTGTTTTTGAATGGTGCATTTGTGTATCTTATAAAACAAACCTCCTGCAAAACCAAGAATAGAAACAATTTTCCACCCAAAATCTCAAATCAAACAGCTTTATTTTTTTGTCACACAATTTGCGCCCAAAAACTCATGAATATAACTGACACACAATTTGCTCAGATTTTGAATATTTATAAAAACCTTCTAAATCTGAAAAAATGGTTCTCAATTGAGATTTCATTCCTTTCGCAGCATCTCTCTATTACTCCATACTCCGTAGTAGTAGTAAATATGAAAACAGGGAAACAGGGGAAGAAATCCAAACAAATATCTGAGCGTAATATAATAAAACTCCTACCGTCTGAGTAGATAATAAACTAAAATTTTTCAGGCAAATAGCTACGGGCATACTAAACTTCTCCGAGAATCAAGTTTTACTAATACGATTTTGATTTAGTATGTCCACATTCAGGTGATTTTATAGATACACACAATAAAAATATAAATAATAACCTGGTAAGAAGAAGAAACTGCGCCAAACATGAAATTACCAAGTAGGATCATATAGTTGGCGTACACGAAAAGAGCACACATACAGAACTCAAGAGAAAGAACACAGATACAAAAGTACCATGGTCTTGATTACTAATGCTATCCTGCATTTGTGTATCTTATAAAACAAACCTCCTGCAAAACAAAGAATAGAAACAATTTTCCACCCAAAATCTCAAATCAAACAGCTTTATTTTTTTTGTCACACAATTTGCGCCCAAAAACTCATGAATATAACTGACACACAATTTGTCACTCGTATAGACTACACGAAAGTTTAAACTGTGAAAAAGGTTTGTAATTGTTAACATAATGACAAACACAATAGTTACCATGAATTAGAATAAAAAAACGCAACTTTATAGGAAATCATGGACAAAGGGGATGCAGACTTTCACAATTAGATATTTTTTTCCATCTATAGATCCTCTTTTAGGTACATGCCACAGCTGCACTCCCCAACAATCAAATACCAAAACATATATTTTAAACACTTGATCTCTAACATTCAGTTTGACATTGAGTTTTTCGGGTGAGTTTGGACAAAAACGCCACCGTCATAGAATGAGTGTTTGGCAAGACAACGGTTACACTAAGCGATTGGATTGACACATCATTAGAAAAAAAAATCATTTTGAATCCAAAAACTTAAGCTATGGATGATGAGCAACACATTATGGCTCCATTTGGGGGTACTTAATTTCACCAGTCAAGCGGTTACGGCCGCATGTAACCGCCTGACCGGTGAAAATAAGTCCCCCAAATGGAGTATATATTTTTCAATATCGAAATACTATCATGGCCTCAAGCTATTATAATCCAATACCCACAGCAGTGTATCTCGCTTTCAAAAAATAGAGAGATTCGGTTAAAAAGAAAAAAAGAAGAAGCCAGGCATGAAGAATCAATCATACTACCTAGAAGAACAAAATATGAGGAAAAAAAACTGTTTTTGAATGGTGCATTTGTGTATCTTATAAAACAAACCTCCTGCAAAACCAAGAATAGAAATAATTTTCCACCCAAAATCTCAAATCAAACAGCTTTATTTTTTGTCACACAATTTGCGCCCAAAAACTCATGAATATAACCGACACACAATTTGCTCAGATTTTGAATATTCATAAAAACCTTCTAAATCTGAAAAAATGGTTCTCAATTGAGATTTCATTCCTTTCGCAGCATCTCTCTATTACTCCATACTCCGTAGTAGTAGTAAATATGAAAACAGGGAAACAGGGGAAGAAATCCAAACAAATATCTGAGCGTAATATAATAAAACTCCTACCGTCTGAGTAGATAATAAACTAAAATTTTTCAGGCAAATAGCTACGGGCATACTAAACTTCTCCGAGAATCAAGTTTTACTAATACGGTTTTGATTTAGTATGTCCACATTCAGGTGGTTGTAGTTGAAGGGAAACAGGGGAAGAAGTTTTGAAAGATTCCAAATGAAGTAACGGAGAAGATAATGCAAAAATATAATAAAACTCCTACCTTCCCGAGAATCGGAAATTGGAAAATACAACATGATAATTTTTAAGCGGAAACCATAAAAATTCCTAGGTTTTGAAACAGAAATTCCTCAGCGAAAACCTTAGGTTTTAAAGCGAAACCCTAGGTTTTGAAGCAGAAAGGAGGAGTGTGAGGTGGGATTACCTGGACAAAATGAAGATGGGCGGAACTCCTGGACGGCGAATTAAGGTTTTGAAGCGAAACCCTAGGTTTTGAAGCTGAAAGATGGGCGGAACTCCTGGACGGCGACGGAACTCCTGGACAGCGGAGACGGCGACGGAACTCCTGGACAGCGTGAGGAGTATGCCGCAGCGGGAGAAGAAGCACGGGAGTCGCGGGAGGAGGGATTGTTGCAGGGGAAGAAGCATGCGAGTCGCAGAGCAAGAAATCGCGGCGAGCAGCAGCCCTCTCCGTGCGCGGAAGAAGAAGAAGACGTGCGATTCGCAGAGGAAGAAATCGCGGCGAGCAGTAGCCCTCTCCGTGCGCGGAAGAAGAAGAAGATGACCATGTAGGCGTTGCGATGGGCTGCGACGGGCTGCCCTACCTGCGCAGAATAAGCAAGCAAACGGCGGGTATCGGGATTTTATGGATGATGAACAGTGGAGGTCAAATTTAATTAATCGATAATCCAGCCGAAAGACCCAAATACCCCCTAGTTAACCCATCAAAAGGGATTTTTTGAGGGCATTTTGGTCCACTGAATGTTACACCATGAGGGATTAGGCCTTTCCTTATAGTATAAAGATTAAATACATAAAACAAAAAAATAAAAAAAAGATAATTAGTCAAAAATTCAACGAAAGAGTAAAACAAAACAAAAATTCAAAAAAAGAAGAGATAATAAATAAAAAACAAAAAAAATGACGATAAAAACTATAAAAATCCCAAAAAATGTTTTGAAATAAATAAATCAAATATTCCATTCTTAATTTTCTTGCTATCCAAATATTTTGTTTTGAGTTTATTTATATGTGAATTTTATTAATTCTTTGTTTGTTATTCGTTTGTTAATTATTGATTGAAAAATTTAAATATCCGTGGTTAAGTTTTAAAAAATTCATTATGCTTTGTCCACAATAGCGAACTCGTTTTAAGCACTACTTTTAATTTTTCATTGGTAGGAGCACGTGTATTATTTTAGAATATAACGACTATAAAATTCAATTATGTTTACTTTTAGCTTTCTGAAAAATTGGAACGTACAATTTATTAAGGTTGCTCTCAAAAAATTTTTAAATTAAAAATCTAGTTTTCTTTTCTCCCCTTACTTATCATGACTTACTTGGCATGATAAAATTGATTATCCTTAAAAGAGCCTATGTCAATGAGAATAAGATTTCGTTCCGTAAACATAGGCACCCAATAATTTAAAAAGATTATATGTTACGGAGTCAGAGGATAAAATTCATTACTCCAACACATATACATTGGGTTAATTTTATTATTATGAAGTTGAAGAAAAAAAGGAATATTAGAAAAATAAGATTTCATTTTCCTAATATTCAAAAAAAGAAAAAATGGAGGTTCGAGAAAAAATTACCTCACGTCAAAATCCAAACCCTCTTCATAAACCAACATCAACACCCTTAGCCAATTTCACGATTTTAGAATTAATTCAAAAATATTTTTGAGAGCATAATTTGTAAATTACATTATTTCCAGTAAAACTCCTATAAACTAAAGTTCATATAATTCCAAACTATTTTTGTTAATCTAACCATTACAATTATTGCTTTCTATTTGATTACATCAAGAAGTCTTTTGTCCAAAACTTTTGCGCTATTTAAATAATCCACATAATTTTAGAATTTAACTCTTACACCCCGTATATTTATTTATATCTCTCTTATAATCAATTAAGCGGTAGCTAAACTTATAGTTTTTTCTATTCCTTATAAGTTCATCTCAAACGTTTGCACTGGAATAACAAAAGCTTAAGTATGGGGGTATTTGATAAGTAGTAAATATACCTATTTTTGTACACTATTTAAGTAGTTTTTGTTTTCTCTTGTTATTTTATGTTAAATTTCTTTAATAAAATGCTCCTTTTATTGTAAATATTTGGCTAACTTCTTTTATTTTATTTTTCAGAAGAAATTCAAAATTCTGCCAAAAACAGTAATGTCACGCCCGTGTACTTTAGGTCACGCCCGTGACCAGGGGCGTGACATGTCAGACTCGTGAAATCAGTAATTTTCTGAAAAAATAGTGTGACACGCCCTGTCACACGGCCGTGTCAAATGTGACACGGCCGTGACCTAACCCATGTCATAGAGCTCGACGATTTTCCCGACAAGGACACACCTGTGTCCCATGATCTGACATGCCCGTGTCATTCCCGATCGACGATCAAGGCTTCCAGCTCGACGAAACTACGTTCAACGTTCGTCGACCCAACTTGACACGCCCAACGTCATGCCCTTGTTAGAGGGCGTGACTCCTCCACCTGGCCCGACAAACTGCCGCCGGTGATTTTCGATGCAGACGGCGCCCAGTTCAACCTCCCCGACACGCCCAGTGTCATGCCCGTTACGTGGGTCATGACCGCCGCATTTTTAGCCGTAATGTCAAATCTCCAGTCCAATCACCAGCCGCCATTTGAATAGTGATGACATGCCCCCTGACACGCCCGTGTCAAAGGGCGTGTACTTGGAAAATTTTGCCCACAAAAGGCCAGCTGTTGTATGACTTCAAGGTTCCGAAATTTTGAACCATTTTGTTGACAAGGGCTGCTATTTGGAGCTTGCTTTAGTGCTATTGACTAGTTTAGAACACTCGCTTTACCAAACTCATAAGCTATCCCCATTCCGATGAGTGGCTAATCATTTTTAGCCCTCGGTATCGAAGAGCATTGGGATATAAAAAATGTTTTAAATAACTAAAGGTCTTATTTTTCTATTTAATTAAAAACTTAAGGTTTACCCCGGGGTTAACGACGCGTAGAACCACATATCGATGTGTGAGCTCTATTTTCATTATCCATAAGCTAGCTAGCCGAGAGGCCATGCATATGGACTGATCACCCCTGGGTAAAGAGAGTTCCGCACTAACCCTCGTGAGAGGAGGCGCGCTAACTCAATCGGATTGGGTTCCCCACCCAATAGCGGGGTTCTTAGCGTACTGTGGGCATTAAGAGGAATCCTTCGTCGGACAACATCCCAGTCGAATAGCCTTAATGTCCAGGTGAGCGATATTCCTAGAGATAGGTGAGCTCATTATTTTGGAACCACCACGGCCAAGTTTTCGCTTTAATTAAACTGAAACTTTATATTTCTAGTTATTCAAATCTACTTTTAATATTAACGTAATTCGATACTCAGTGTTATCTCTTCGTCGACTTTAATCTTAATCTATTTTCATCCTATTTTAGTTAAAATCAACAACTTACTATTTTGGTAAAATAATAGTGCTTTCGGAGCAGTAGGGATAATCAACTCGTTCCCGGGAAATTTACGATCTGGATATTCCCCCGAATATTCTGTATTACTTGCGATAGGTGCACTTGCATCCCTTAGCAAGCCTGTGGCGTTCGACTCATCGAACCAACCACCCACAAAAGAGTCTGTTCGCGGGCCATCAGGGTCATCCATGACAACCGGGGAGAAATGGCGCATTTGTTGTGAGCTAGGCAGAGTTGACTTCGTGTTGATAGCATCAGTCCTACCATTGGTAGAGTTTGATGTGATATTGGGAATGGACTGGCTAGCAGGGCAGCGTGCCAGTATTGATTGCCTGTCCAAGGTGGTGACCCTAAGAAGTGAAGGGCAAGCAGAAGTCAAGTTTGAGTGCCTTAATGGAGTGGCCTATTCCGTGATTTCGGCCATGTAGTTGGTGCGGGCAGTTAACCAGGGTGGAGTAGCTCTTGTAGCATTATTGGAGGTTCGCCTTTCCAAGTTATCGGTTGGGGAAGTGCCCGTAGTGACAGAGTTCAAGGATGTGTTTCCGGATGAACTTCCTGGAGCGCCTCCTCGGCGGGAGATTGATTTCTCGATTGAGTTAGTGGCCGAGCCTAGGCCGGACTCATGTCCTCCGTTCAGGATGGCACCAATGAAGTTGGCCGAACTCAAGGTACAGTTGCAGGAACTGTTGGAGTAGTGGTATATCAGACGCAGTTCTTAACCGTGGAGCGCGCCTATGCTGTTCGTGAAGAAGAAAGATGCTAGTTTGTGGTTGTGCATAGACTACCGAGAGTTGAATAAATTGACGGTCAAGAATAAGTATCTGATTTCTTAGATAGATGACCTGTTTGACCAGCTGGTGGGGTCGGTGGTGTATTCAAAATTGGACTTGAAGTCAGGATATTATCAGTTGCGAATTCGAGACGAGGACATGCCCAAGACATCATTTGGTACGAGGTATGGTCATTTTGAGTTCTCGGTGATACCGTTCGGGCTAACGAACGCACCATCCGTATTCATGGATTTGATGAATCGAGTATTTTAGAAATACGTGGACTCTTTTGTAGTTGTATTTATTGATGACATCTTGGTGTATTCCAAATCGGAGGTGAAGCATGAGACTCACTTAAGAGTAGTCTTGCAAGTGTTGAGAGAGAACCAGCTTTATGCAAAGTTCTCAAAGTGCGAGTTCTTGCTAGAGAGGGTGGCATTTTTAGGCCACGTGATTAGTGGGGATGGGGTGGCGGTAGATCCAACAAAAATGGAAGCCATCAGAGATTGGTTGATTTTGAGAACCGTGGCGGAAGTCCGAAGTTTTTTAGGACTAGCCGGGTACTATATAAGATTCGTGGAAAACTTTTAGCAGATAGCTCTACCCCTCACATCACTAAATCAGAAGGATCAGAAGTTTGTGTGGACTCTGGAGTGCAATCAGGCTTTTGAGACGCTAAAGGAAAGGCTGATGACAGCTCCAATCCTAAGTCTACCAAAGGGGACAAAAGGATTTCAAATTTTCAGCGACGTATCGGGATGTGGTTTGGGTTGTGTTTTGGTGCAACATGGCTGTGTGATAGCTTATGGGTCTAGGCAGCTGAAGACTCGTGAGAGGAATTACACCGTCTATGACTTGGAGTTGTCAGCGGCAATTTTCGCGTTGAAATTGTGGCGGTACTATGTCTATGGTGCGAAGGTGGAGATCTTCACGGATCACAAAAGCCTGAAGTATCTCCTAGATCAGAAGGACCTGAATATGCGACAGCACAGGTGGGTCGAGTTCCTTGGAGACTACGAGGTGGCGATTCAGTATACGCCAGGTAAAGCTAATGTTGTGGAAGATGCCTTGAGTAGGAAAAACTCAGGGCAAGGGAATTGGATTGACGCTCATGATGAGCGGTTGGTGCGGGACTGGGAGTCCCTTAGTATGGTATGTGTAGCAAGAGGCGAGTCTTGCGTGGCTCAGTTGAACTGGATTGAAATGCAGAATGATTTATCTGATTATATTCGGGAAGCGACTCGTTTGGAAGTGGAGTTTCAGACTTACGTGGCAGAAGCTTAAACGGGCGAGAGCGGCGCCTGGGAGTTGATTGATGGGATTCTGAGGAAGGACGAAAGGATTTGTGTACCGCAGTATGGTAAGCTCCACGAGGAGTTGATGTTTGAGGCTCACTTCACAAAGTACTCCATTCACCAGGGCAGTACAAAAATGTACCTAGATATGAAGAAATCCTATTGGAGGCCTGGACTAAAGTGGGACGTAGCTTTGTACGTGAATCGATGCCAAACTTGTGCCTTGGTGAAGGCAGGGTGTCAGAAGACGGGCGGGTTCCTGAAGCCTCTTCCAATCCCCGAGAGGAAATTCCATGACATCTCCATGGACTTTGTGCATGGGTTACCTAGGTCACAGCAGGGTAACGACGTGATTTGGGTGATGTGGATTGCTTAACCAAAGTGGCTCAATTCATCCCAAATCGGAAGGAGGACAACGTGGAGAAGCTGGTAGTGTTGTATGTGCGCAACATTGTGCGACTACATAGGATCCCTAAGAGTATAATTAGTGATCGTGACGGTTGTTTCACGTCCAAGGACTGGAGGTTGGTTCAGAAAAGTCTAGGCACAAAGCTAAAGTTCAGTACGGCTTTCCATCCTTAAACTGACAGACAAACTGAAAGAACGAACCGTACTATGGAACATATGCTGAGGATGTGTATTCTGTACTTTGGCAAGAAGTGGGAGGATCACATCTTCAGGGTGGAGTTCGCCTATAACAATAGTTACCAAGCAAGTATAAAGATGGCGCCATACGAAGCTTTGTATGGGAGGTGGTGTCGAACACCGACGTCTTGGACAGAGGTGGGAGACACAAATATTTTGGTAAAGGAAGTGGTAGATAATGCATGTGAGTTGGTGCGAACCATTCAAGAGCCCATGAAGGTGGCTCAAGATCGGCAAGCAAAATATTTTAATGCTCGCCACAGGAAGCTGGAGTTTGTGGTAGGAGATTGGGTCTATTTAAAGATCAAGCCATTCAAAGGCATTTCATGGATTCGCCGACTCAAGAAGTTGAGTCCAAGGTTTTTAGGACCTTTCGAGGTTGTTGAACGGGTGGGACAAGCAACGTACCGGTTGGTGTTGTCCATAGAGCTGAGTGGATTGCACGATGTCTTCCATGTCTCCGTCTTGAGGAAAACCTTAGTAGAGGCCAGTGTGGTGATCGAATCGGCATCGGTGCCTATAGAAGAGGACTTGAGGATGCGAGTTCGTCTAGTTGCCATAGAGGATTCATAAATTCGACAATTGCGGAACAAAGAGGTCAAATTCGTAAAAGTCCGATGGGACAACTGCGGTCGTGAGGAGCTATTATGGGAGCGAGAACAAACCATACTGGAGGAGTATCCAGAGTTATTCCTTTCAGGTATAATTTAAGTTTTGTGTACCCTTTTTACTTTCTGTAATTTCGGGACGAAATTATTTTAAGGGGGAGAGCGTTGTAACGCCCCAAAATTCGAAAGAGTGATGGACAACGTTTAAAGCCAGGTTTGGGTCTTGGTGAGGGCCACACGGCTTAGGACACGGGTGTGTCCCCGGTAGTGTGCTGCTCGAGTTCGACGAAGAACTCGCATGGTCGACGTTTTGGGCTAGACGAAGTGTCGAGACATTGAACACGGCCTAGGACACGGGCGTGTCCATGGTCGTGTCGTGCTCGGGTTCGTCGAGAGCCCAGTAAGTCGACGAACTGCGCTCGACGAAGTTTAGAGACAGTGAACACGGCCTGGGACACGGGCGTGTCCAAGGCCGTGTGGTGCACGTGTCGACGAATTTTCTACGAAGTCGACAAAAAGGCAGTCGACGATCGTCGAGACTTCGAACACGTCCTGAGACACGAGCGTGTCCCAGGCCGTGTCCTGCTCGGGTTGTTGGCTGGGCCGTGTGAGTGGTTAGACATGGCCTGGAGCCCAAGCGTGTTCGTGTTGGACACAGGCGTTTCACATGTGACACGGGCTTGTCACATACCCGTGTTCTCCTCGGGTTATGTTTGGTCCTATGTCGATGGAGGAACATGCCCAGGCACACGGGCATGTACTGCGTGACACGGGCGTGTCAGATGTGACACGGGCGTGTTCAGAGCCCATGTACTTTTCTGGGTGCGACGGTTTCGGTGTCGATTGAGGCACACGGCCTTGGACAAGGGCGTATCGCAAGCCGTGTTCGACCCAGGTGTTTTATTTTATGTTCGGATCGTGGCCGTTCATTTCCTTCTAGTGAGATCTAAAGGTCCATGGATTTCCTTGCTGAGTTATGTCCGGGAATATGGTTTGGAAACCCTCATTCTTCATCAAGTACTCTCTTTTTAAGTTCTAGAGAGCAAGGAAGAAGGTGAAGGAGAGATCCGGCTGCCAGAGATGCTTCGGAGCCCCAAATCGCGAGCCGAGTCCGGATCCGTGGAGGCAAGACGGTTGCGAAGGTTTTCATCCGGCTAAGTTTCCATGACAAGGAAGAGGGGTCGTAAGGTAATGACACTTCTCCTCTTAGTTTTAGGATGTGTGTTTACCATCTTTTCTTTCAAGCTTTTGGGCACCAAATCTCTCAAATGAGAGGGGTTTGGGTCTCCATGGTTTAATAGCAACCTCCGGGTAGATTGAGTCCGTCCCCGACATGTTTTTGCATTAGAGATCCGATCTGTTAGTGGATTAGGCATTATGGGTGAAGTCGTGGTGGTGACTGTTAGTCTGGCTCGGTGATGTTGCATACGAGCTTTAAGGATTTTGTAGAAATCCGTTGCGTCAAGATGCCGTTTGTGATGTTTGTGTTTTCCCCCTTTTCTAGAGTTAGTACGTGTAGCCGGAACCGGAAAAGGTTAACTCCGCAATGGCGGTAAATGGTTTCTTTGGTGGACATGGTTAGCTCTTCATAGGCGGTAGATGGTTTCATTAGAGCGCGGGGACATTGCAGTACAATTGAGGGATTACGGTGGGAATGATTCTTGGATTGTGATGTGCTAAGGCGCGGCTGTGTCTCAATGGTCGGCTGGCTATCACGTGACGTGCGAGTCATGTGTGGAGAGTGTCCCGACGAGACTAGTCCCCTTTCTGTGAGACTGACGAGAACGCCATGCATGGGGCAAGCCCGGGAAATGAGGCCATGAGCAGGTGGGGTCCAGCAAGCATTCTTAGAATCGGTCAGTGTGTTAGACGGAATCCTGACATGAGAAGTCAGAGTTTGCAGGCAAGCCCGAGTCTAAGACCATGAGCAGGTGGGGCCTTGGCAAAAGTTCCGTGTAGTGGCCTATATGCCATTAGGGGAATTGCAGTGCCCCTTTTGTTTGTGGCTTAACGTCAATGGGGAAAGTGAAAGTACCCAGATGATTGATGATGTGCTATATGCATACGCGATAAGGTGGCTTGGTTGAAGCGTGGGTTTTACAAACATGCTGCATAGTAGGCCCCTTTTTATTATATGCTCAACAATAGAAAACGTGCATGTTGTTTGAGACATCCAAGCCTGTTCTTTTAGTGCTTTACTTGTTTATGTATATGTTAAGAAGTGCTGACTTGCAGGTTGGAGGGGTACCCTAGGGTCCGTTAGGGGCGGCTGGGAGGAGAGGTGTTTGTTACACCGTAGAGGTCAGTCTTTGTTGACCCATGTTACAACAAATTTTTACAGGGCAAGGATCGCAAGCAGGACCTAGCTCGCCCGCCAAAAGGGACTAAGCCTCATGGAGTGTTTCCAGTTTTGCACTAGCTATATTTTTGTTGGCTCTGTATGCTTGATGCTTTTATTTTCTGGCTTGCATACCGAGGTAGTCTAGGAGTGTCTTTGCACATTGATGTGTTATGTATCAATTGAAATTGTGGAGTCTCCTTTGTTGTAAGGCCATAAGGCCATTTCGATACTACTATATATGTGGATAACTTCTAGTCTTGGCTGATGTTTCCACTGTTGTTTACTTCTGAGTTTTGAGATTGGGTAGTTATATCATCTTTTAATGCTAAAGTTATGGCGTTTGTATGTTGTGGGGCTCCGGCCGGACCCCTATTATACGGTCACTACATGGGAGGTGTTACAAGTGCATTTATCTTTCTTTTAACCCGATATTTTCCGTCGATAAAATAATAGCCTTCGTGTGAGTAGTTTTACTCAACAGTTCCCGGATTTAAATACGACACTTGTGTCCCCTTACTACAGTTCGATAGGTATACTTGCCTAGTTGGATTGCTAGTTCGACCGCTCTCTTTTCTTAAGCGTTGGCCGGACCATCAAGTTTTTGGAGCCGTTGTCGGGTACTTATTTTCGTTGATAATTTGAAAACATGAATCTATTAATTTTATGATATCTCTTTCTCATCCGCCTTCTAAAATATTTTAAATTCAAAATTTCTTTTATCACCGCTCTTAATAGAAACTCACTTCACAATTTTTCTACACCACCAAAATCTCTCGAAAGGGGCAAAGCTGTTTTAAGTGCCGCTATCTTGTCTAATACTTTGGGAACCCTTCATCGGGTAGCCCTTGGGAAGTTCGGGAGTTAAACTTTTAAAAAAATTCTATTTCAGAAAAAAAAATAGTAAGTCTCTTTTTCTAGTTTTTTTATTTCTCTTTCTTCTGTTCTCTTCTTCTAGTGTATGACCCACGGGAGTCCGTCGGTTATTTTGGACCTGGACCAACAAATTGAGTGTACTGTTCGGAGAAGATCGTGATTTCAAGGCCCTACTCTCCAAATACCAGTTGATGATTCCGAGTCATTTTCTACTTTAAGAATGGAAGAACCCAACGTGGAGGAGGCCGTGCAAAGGCCTATGTCATATTATGCATAAACGAATCTCGAGGGTACAAAATCTAGAATAGTTTGCCCTGCGATAGCAAAAAATAACTTCGAACTGAAGCCTAACATAATTCAAATGGTGCGGTAGTATGTGCAATTTGACGGACTTCAAGATGAATATCCGAACGCACATATAACAAGCTTTCTTGAGATTTCTGACACCTTCAAGATAAATGGTGTCACAAATGATGCTATTAGGCTAAGATTATTTCCCTTCTCCATTAGAACTAAGGCTAAGCAGTGGCTGAACACTCTACCTAAAAATATCATCACAACCTGTACTCAATTAACTGAAAAATTTTTGGCGAAATATTTTCCGCCAGCTAAAACTGCAAAACTTAGGAACCACATTTCTGCCTTTGGACAAATAGACTCTGAAACCCTTTATGAAACCTGGGAAAGATTTAAAGAATTATTAAGATGATGCGCACATCACACTCTGCCTATATGGTTACAAGTGCAGGCGTTTTACAACGGGCAAAATCAAAGTACAAAGCAAATGATAGACGCAACTTCTGCCGGTACTTTAAACCATAAGCCCCCGGAAGCACCTCTTGAGCTTTTTGAGGACATGGCAATGAACACCTACCAGTAGAATGTGCCTAGGTCCCGCCCAAACAAACCTTCAGGTATTTTTGAAGTGGACAACGTCTCCCAGCTAGCTCAGCAAGTAGAAATATTAAGCAAAAAAATTATGGAGATGACTGCTTCCCCCGCCCCTCAGTTATGGGAGTCAGCAACTCCGGGTCCTGAACAATCAGATTATGTTAATAATAGTATGCCTATAAATGTTTCAATAATTTTTCTACTACGAATTTTCATCCTCCTGGTTTTAATTTTCCGAATAGTTATATTCCTGCTTTAATAAATCACTCGAATTTTTCATGGAGTAATCCTTCGAACACAATACACCCACCACCTCAAAATGATTTTTCTGCACTGCCTCCACCTCCTCAGAACTTTCCAAAACCTCCAAGTTTTTAGGAGTTACTCTCTAAATATATCACCACAAATGACGCTATAATAAGAACCTTAACTTTAAACATTAAAAATTTAGTGAATCAAGTAGGACAGCTCGCTAAATTAATTTCTGAGTGACCCACAAAGTCTCTTCCTTCCAATACCGAGCCCAACCTGAGAGAGCAAGCGAAAGCTATAACTCTTCGGAGTGGGAAGCAAGTTCCCGGTATGGCCAGTGAAGAGCCCGAGGCAAGCTCCGCACCCGTTTTAAAAATTCCACCCTATGTCGAAGAAGTTATGACCCTTGTTTTAGAAAAAGAACTCACTCCACCACCTACCTATAAAAATAATCTGACCCCGTCATACCATTCTAAACTTAATAGACAACTTCAGGACGATCAATACACCCGTTTCTTAGAAATGTTTAAACAAATCCACATAAATCTGCACTTTCACGAAGCGATATCCCAAATGCCGAAGTACGCTAAGTATCTTAAGGACCTCCTGACCAACAAGAAGAAGTTAAAGAACCTTTCGCATGTCCACATTAAATGTCGAGTGCTCAGCGGTCTTGACAAACGGTTTACCAAATAAAATCACTGACCCGGGTAGTTTTTCTATTCCGTGTGTCTTTGGTGATCTTTTTGTCAAGCACGCATTAGCCGACTTAGGTGCGAGTATTAACTTGATGCCCCTCTCATTGTTTAAGAAGTTAGGAATTGGTAACGTCAACCCCACACGCATGAGTATCCAGCTAGCTGATAGATCTGTCAAGTACACCCGTTAGGAATCTTGGAGGATGTCCGAGTTAAATTCGATAAGTTCATCTTCACGTTGGAATTTGTCATATTGGACATCGAAGAAGATGTCGAGTTTCCACTGATCCTTGGCTGACCCTTCCTTGCCACCTCCCGAGCCATCATCGACATAAGAAATGGTAAGCTCTTCCTTCGCGTAGGTTACGACGAAGTAACTTTCTCTATCACCCCCTCAATGAAGAACACCCTAGCAAATGATGACTCGTGTTTTTTCATAGATGCCCTAAGCGAAGAATCCTCCTATCGCCTCTCTGATTTTGAAAAATAATTTTCTGATTTATGTTCCTCCTCTAATCCTCCAACTGAATCACTACACCTAAGTGAATAATCCTCCTATCACCTCTCCGAATTTGAAAAAGAATTTTCTGATTTTTGTTCCTCTTCTACTCTTCTAACTGCATCGCTGCAAGAAGCTGCCATGGCCGCTAGTGCCACCCATTTTAATTTTACACATCAAAAAGTCTACGAGGACATAGGTTTTGAAAAAGAAAGAATTTCAAAAACCTCGTATGAAGACCCCCTACCCTGGTATTGAAAGAACTACCCGAGAAACTTAGATACGGTTTCTTAGAAAAGGACTCCAAGCTACCCGTCATAGTTTTGGCCTACCTCACAGATGTGCAAAATGATAAACTCCTTTTAGTTTTACGTAGGCATCGCCGAGCTATTGCTTGGCAGATATCTGATATCAAGGGCATAAGCCCATATTTCTGCACTCACAAAATATTAATGGAAGATAATTCACGTAACTCTATACAACCTCAGCGTCGTATAAACCCTAACATGAAAGAAGTAGTTAAGGGCGAGGTTAAGAAATTATTAGACGCAGGAATTATCTATCCTATATATGATAGTAAGTTGGTTAGCCCAGTCCAGGTAGTACAAAAGAAGGGAGGGATAATGGTAGTTAGTAATGATAATAATGAATTAATCCCGACACGGACGGTGACCGGGTGGCGAATGTGTATAGATTATCGTAAGTTAAATGACGCCACCCGCAAGGATCATTTTCCCTTACCACTCATCGATCAGATTTTAGAACGATTATCCGGCCATATTTTTTGTTGTTTTCTCGACGGCCTCTCGCGGTATTTTCAAATCCCCATCTCTCCTGAATACAAAGAGAAAACTATGTTTACTTGTCCCTCGGCACCTTTGCCTACCAAAGAATGTCGTTTTGATTGTGCAATGATCCAGCTACATTCCAGCGATGTATGCTCACTATCTTTGACAAGTACGTAGAGAACATTATGGAGGTATTCATGGATGATTTCTCCGTGTTCAGTGATGCATTTGATAGTTATTTAGAAAACCTCGAGAAAGTCTTAGGAAAATGCGAAGAAGCTAACCTTGCCCTAAATTGGTAAAAATGCCATTTTATGGTGAGTGAAGGTTTAGTTTTGGGTCATATAATTTCTGCAAGAGGTATTGAAGTAGATATTGCTAAGATAGAAGTTATCTAGAAGTTGCCGCCGCCTACGAACATCGAAGCTATACGAAGTTTCCTAGGGCATGCTGGTTTTTACCGTCATTTCATAAAGGACTTCTCCAAGATCACCAAACCCCTTACCCATCTCTTAGAAAAAGACGCTCCATTCATTTTTGATGACTTTTGCCAGCTGCTTTTAATTTAATAAAAGAAAATTTAATTAAAGCCCTGATTATGATAGCTCCGGTGTGGGTCCTTCCCTTTGAGATAATGTGCGCTCCATTCATTTTTGATGACTTTTCCTGGGTACTTATTTTCGTTGATAATTTGAAAACACGAATCTATTAATTTTATGATTTCTCTTTCTCATCCGCCTTCTAAAATATTTTAAAATCAAAAAATTTTTATCACCGCTCTTAATAGAAACTTGCTTCACAATTTTTCTACACCACCAAAATCTCTCGAAAGGGGCAAAGCTGTTTTAAGTGCCGCTATCTTGTCTAATACTTTGGGAACCCTTCATCGGGTAGCCCTTAGGAAGTTCGGGAGTTAAACTTTAAAAACAATTCTATTTCAGAAAAAAAATAGTAAGTCTCTTTTTCCAGTTTTTTAATTTCTCTTTCTTCTGTTCTCTTCTTCTAGTGTATGACCCACGGGAGTCCGTCAGTTATTTTTGACCTGGACCAACAAATTGAGTGTACTGTTCGGAGAAGATCGTGATTTCAAGGCCCTACTCTCCAAATACCAGTTGATGATTCCGAGTCATTTTCTACTTTAAGAATGGAAGAACCCAACGTGGAGGAGGCCGTGCAAAGGCCTATGTCATATTATGCATAACCGAATCTCGAGGGTACAAAATCTAGGATAGTTTGCCCTGCGATAGAAAAAAATAACTTCGAACTGAAGCCTAACATAATTCAAATGGTGCGGTAGTATGTGCAATTTGACGGACTTCAAGATGAATATCCGAACGCACATATAACAAGCTTTCTTGAGATTTCTGACACCTTCAAGATAAATGGTGTCACAAATGGTGCTATTAGGCTAAGATTATTTCCCTTCTCCATTAGAACTAAGGCTAAGCAGTGGCTGAACACTCTACCTAAAAATATCATCACAACCTGTACTCAATTAACTGAAAAATTTTTGGCGAAATATTTTCCGCCAGCTAAAACTGCAAAACTTAGGAACCACATTTCTGCCTTTGGACAAATAGACTCTGAAACCCTGTATGAAACCTGGGAAAGATTTAAAGAATTATTAAGATGATGCGCACATCACGCTCTGCTTATATGGTTACAAGTGCAGGCGTTTTACAACGGGCAAAATCAAAGTACAAAGCAAATGATAGACGCAACTTCTGGCGGTACTTTAAACCATAAGCCCCCGGAAGCAGCTCTTGAGCTTTTTGAGGACATGGCAATGAACACCTACCAGTAGAATGTGCCTAGGTCCCGCCCAAACAAACCTTCAGGTATTTTTGAAGTGGACAACGTCTCCTAGCTAGCTCAGCAAGTAGAAATATTAAGCAAAAAAATTACGGAGATGACTGCTTCCCCCGCCCCTCAGTTATGGGAGTCAGCAACTCCGGGTCCAGAACAATCAGATTATGTTAATAATAGTATGCCTATAAATGCTTTCAATAATTTTTCTACTGCGAATTTTCATCCTCCTAGTTTTAATTTTCCGAATAGTTATATTCCTGCTTTAATAAATCACTCGAATTTTTCATGGAGTAATCCTTCGAACACAATACACCCACCACCTCAAAATGATTTTTTTTGCACTGTCTCCACCTCCTCAGAACTTTCCAAAACCTCCAAGTTTTTAGGTGTTACTCTCTAAATATATCACCACATATGACGCTATAATAAGAACCTTAACTTTAAACATTAAAAATTTAGTGAATCAAGTAGGACAGCTCGCTAAATTAATTTCTGAGTGACCCGCAAAGTCTCTTCCTTCCAATACCGAGCCCAACCTGAGAGAGCAAGCGAAAGCTATAACTCTTCGGAGTTTGAAGCAAGTTCCCGGTATGGCCAGTGAAGAGCCCGAGGCAAGCTCCGCACCCGTTTTAAAAATTCCACCCTCTGTCGAAGAAGTTATGACCCCTGTTTTAGAAAAGGAACTCACTCCACCACCCACCTATAAAAATAATCCGACCCCGTCATACCATTCTAAACTTAATAGACAACTTCAGGACGATCAATACACCCGTTTCTTAGAAATGTTTAAACAAATCCACATAAATCTGCACTTTCACGAAGCGATATCCCAAATGCCGAAGTACGCTAAGTATCTTAAGGACCTCCTGACCAACAAGAAGAAGTTAAAGAACCTTTCGCATGTCACATTAAATGTCGAGTGCTCAGCGGTCTTGACAAACGGTTTACCAAATAAAATCACTGACCCGGGTAGTTTTTCTATTTCGTGTGTCTTTGGTGATCTTTTTGTCAAGCACGCATTAGCCGACTTAGGTGCGATTATTAACTTGATGCCCCTCTCATTGTTTAAGAAGTTAGGAATTGGTAACGTCAACCCCACACGCATGAGTATCCAGCTAGCTGATAGATCTGTCAAGTACACCCGTTAGGAATCTTGGAGGATGTCCTAGTTAAATTCGATAAGTTCATCTTCACGTTGGAATTTGTCATATTGGACATCGAAGAAGATGTCGAGGTTCCACTGGTCCTTGGCTGACCCTTCCTTGCCACCTCCCGAGCCATCATTGACATAAGAAATGGTAAGCTCTTCCTTCGCATAGGTTACGACGAAGTAACTTTCTCTATCACCCCCTCAATGAAGAACACCCTAGCAAATGATGACTCGTGTTTTTTCATAGATGCCCTAAGCGAAGAATCCTCCTATCGCCTCTCTGATTTTGAAAAAGAATTTTCTGATTTTTGTTCCTCCTCTAATCCTCCAACTGAATCGCTACACTTAAGTGAATAATCCTCCTATCACCTCTCCGAATTTGAAAAAGAATTTTCTGATTTTTGTTCCTCTTCTACTCTTCTAACTGCATCGCTGCAAGAAGCTGCCATGGCCGCTAGCGCCACCCATTTTAATTTTACACATAAAAAAGTCTACGAGGACATTGGTTTTGAAAAAGAAAGAATTTCAAAAACCTCGTATGAAGACCCCCTACCCTGGAATTGAAAGAACTACCCGAGAAACTTAGATACGCTTTCTTAGAAAAGGACTCCAAGCTACCCGTCATAGTTTTGGCCTACCTCACAGATGTGCAAAATGATAAACTCCTTTTAGTTTTACGTAGGCATCGCCGAGCTATTGCTTGGCAGATATCTGATATCAAGGGCATAAGCCCATATTTCTGCACTCACAAAATATTAATGGAAGATAATTCACGTAACTCTATACAACCTCAGCGTCGTATAAACCCCAACATGAAAGAAGTAGTTAAGGGCGAGGTTAAGAAATTAATAGACGCAGGAATTATCTATCCTATATCTGATAGTAAGTTGGTTAGCCCAGTCCAGGTAGTACAAAAGAAGGGAGGGATAATGGTAGTTAGTAATGATAATAATGAATTAATCCCGACACGGATGGTGACCGGGTGGCGAATGTGTATAGATTATCGTAAGTTAAATGACGCCACCCGCAAGGATCATTTTCCCTTACCACTCATCGATCAGATTTTAGAACGATTATCCGGCCATATTTTTTGTTGTTTTCTCGACGGCCTCTCGGGGTATTTTCAAATCCCCATCTCTCCTGAATACAAAGAGAAAACTATGTTTACTTGTCCCTCGGCACCTTTGCCTACCGAAGAATGTCGTTTTGATTGTGCAATGCTCCAGCTACATTCCAGCGATGTATGCTCACCATCTTTGACAAGTACGGAGAGAACATTATGGAGGTATTCATGGATGATTTCTCCGTGTTCAGTGATGCATTTGATAGTTATTTAGAAAACCTCGAGAAAGTCTTAGGAAAATGCGAAGAAGCTAACCTTGCCCTAAATTGGTAAAAATGCCATTTTATGGTGAGGGAAGGGTTAGTTTTGGGTCATATAATTTCTGCAAGAGGTATTGAAGTAGACATTGCTAAGATAGAAGTTATCTAGAAGCTGCCGCCGCCTACGAACATCGAAGCTATACGAAGTTTCCTAGGGCATGCTGGTTTTTACCGTCATTTCATAAAGGACTTCTCCAAGATCACCAAACCCCTTACCCATCTCTTAGAAAAAGACGCTCCATTCATTTTTGATGACTTTTGCCAGCTGCTTTTAATTTAATAAAAGAAAATTTAATTAAAGCCCTGATTATGATAGCTCCGGTGTGGGTCCTTCCCTTTGAGATAATGTGCGATGCGAGTAATTTTGCAGTGGGAGCCGTATTAGGTCAACGCATATTTAAAAACTTCCACCCCATCTATTATTCAAGTAAGATGCTTACATCTGCACATGAAAATTACACCACAACCGATAAGGAGCACCTAGTTGTAGTATTAGCTTTTGATAAATTCTGCCCTTATATTACACTTTAAAAAATTATCATTTTCACGGACGACTAGGCCCTTAAATATCTTCTTGCCCAAACGGATTCCAAGTCGTTTCTTATTCGCTGGGTCTTACTCCTCTAGGAGTTCGACATAGAAATCCGTGATAAGCGAGGAGCCGAGAATTTGTCCGCCGACCACCTCTCGCACCTAGATAATCCTTTAATTGAAAATCTGGATGAAAAATCTTTTAATAATTATTTTCCTAATGAGAAGCTGCTTTCAATTAGCTCCTCTCCTCCACCCCCTTGGTTTGCACACATTGACAACTACTTAGTGGCTCGTGTGCTCCCAAAAGAGTTCTCCTCTCAACAAAAGAAGAAATTCTTTTCTGAGTTAAAGAACTATTTTTGGGAGGACCCGCATCTTTTCAGAGTCTGTGCGGACTAAGTGATAAGTAGATGTGTTTCTTATGAAGAAGGATTAGATATTTTAAAACACTTACATGAAGGTCCGACTGGTGGGCACTATCAAGCTGCTCGCACCGCCCACAAGGTGCTTTGCGCGGGTTTTTACTGGCCTAGACTATTTAAAGACGCGCAAGGCTTTGTGAGTAGGTGTGATAGTTGCCAACGGTCGGGCAACATTTCTAATAAAAATGAAATGCCACAAAATTATTTCCTTGAGTGCGAAATTTTCGACCTCTGGGGAATTGGTTTTGTTGGCCATCTTCCTTCTATCTTCGGAAATAAGTATATTTTAGTTGCCGTTGATTATGTTTCACGATGTGCTGAAGCTCAAGCTCTTTCTACGAACGACGCACGAGTCGTAGTTATGTTTTTTAAAAAATTATTTTCTCGATTCGGTACGCCGCACGCTATCATTAGTGACAAGGGTTCTCATTTCTATAAGGCACAGTTTTCTAAAATCCTTACTAAATACGGCGCTACACATAAGCTTTCAACTGCCTACCACACCCAAACTAATGGACAAGTCGAAGTAGTGAATAGAGAAATAAAAAGAATTTTAAAAAAGAGTGTTTCCCCATCTAGGATAGACAGGTCAACCAAATTAGACGATGCTCTATGGGCCTACCGAACAACATATAAAACCGCCCTCGGATGTGCGCCATATGGGCTGGTTTATGGAAAATCGTGCCATTTACCCGTAGAATTAGAACATAGCGCTTTTTGGGCCTTGCGATTCTTAAACTTTGATCCCCACTCTATCAGTGATGTTAGAAAATTTCAACTCAACGAACTCGATGGGTGGCGCTCTTACGCATACGAAAATAACAAACTTTATAAAGAGCGGACGAAACGCTTTCACGATAAGCACTTAAGGCACCCAAAAACCTTTAAGCCGGGCGACCAGCTTCTTCTTTATAATTCTTGTTTACGTTTATTTCCTGGAAAATTAAAATCACGTTGGTCTGGGCCGTTTACTGTTTTAGAAGTTTTTCCATATGGTACTGTTTTGATTTCCCACCCTGATAGTGGTAATTTCAAAGAGAATGGTCAGCATCTTGAACTATATTTCTGTGATGATGTCAGTCATAACTGTGTTAACTATATCCTTCATGATCTAACTTTTGATTAGTTTGGAACTTTGTTTTATTAAAACTTTGAACTATCTCTTTGAACTTTATTTTAGACAATATTCTTGGACAATATTATTTTGTTGCATCGAACTTAAATGACGTTTTAAACAAAGGGCTCTCTTGGGAGGCAACACAATTTATCTTTTTCTATTTTCTTTATTTTACAATTTTTTCCTGGACGGCTCCGACAAGCTGAAGCGTCTACGATCGCCTGCTCCAACACTGTTGAATCCATCACGAAGTCCAAAGAAGCCATTTCATGAAGATCCAAAGCGCAAGCATGGGGGAGCGGCATCACTCAACTTTCGCAGCAAATAAATCTGGGGGAAGTACCTGTTTTTCAATCCTGTTTTTCAATTCTGTACTTTAATTTTCTCTCTCTCTATCCTCCTTCTCCATTGAGAACAATGTCCATTTTAAGCTTGGGGGAGGACGTCCTCCTTCTTTTTGCTTTTTGTGAATATTTTTCATGCTTTTTGTGAATATTTTTCAAAAATCCAAAAAAATGAATATCTTAAAATCCAAAAAAAAATGAATATCTTAAAATTCCAAAAAAAATATTCCCAAAATTTAAAAAAGAAAAATGTTTTTGTTTTTTAAATAGTTTAGACATTTTGGTGTTTCAATAGTACCTCTTGTTTTCTAATCAATCTTTTTAATTATATTTCACAAGTAAAATGTTGGTCTTTCTGTGTTTCTAATTCACGGTAGCATGTTAAGGTGAAATATTTTTCTAAAACTCGCATTTCTATTATGGTTTTTCGTTCTTTATTTTCTTTACTTTCCCAAAAATTCATCACACACTATTTTCCTTTTCATTTTTACATAATTTTTGTAAGGACAACTTTTTAATAGCGTAGATGTGAACGATCCAAGTCACCTATTATTTCTATTTTCAAGATAATTTCATCAATCTTCTTTTATTATCTAGGACTTGCTTTTTGAAATTTTTCACATCTATGTTTTAAATAAATTAAAACGCGTGAAAATGATTTAGGCCGTTTTTGTTTTCGTTTGAGCTTTCCTGCCAACCTAAACACTTTCACCACTAGTTAGCCACTTTTGAGCATTTTTTCCAATTTCATTTGACAGCTCCGCTTTTCATATCATTTTCACCAAAGCCAAAATTTCCAACCTATCTAATCACACTTGTCTTTTTGAGACTCATAAAGAATTTTCATGATTATGATAAGTAATTTTGGGATATTTTTGGAGAAGTTTTTGAAAAAAGTATGATCAAAAGAAATGTTTGTTTTTGGCCAATTCAAAATGAAAATAAAAATATTTATGGCCTTTGTTTTGAAAAAGAGAACAAGAAAAAAATGGAAAAGAAAAAAAAAGAAAGCAAAATATTTTGTTTAAAATGAATTTTTTTTGAAACTCTTCGTTTTGGTTTAGTGTGATTTTTAGCCTCTCTATTTATCTTTGAATTCCACTCCTAATAATAATCCTAAACCAAATGCTTCAGTCCAATTAAGTCCTTTTGATTCACGCCTTTTTGAATTTTATTTAATAACTAAGACAAGTATAAAAGTAAATCAGTATTAGTTTTGCTTTTAAACTTAGATTTTTGTTATTTATTTGATATACTTATAATGTGTTGCATGGATCTAGTAATAACTCAATGCACTTTTTCATTTTCGCTGCTTTGCTTAAATCTATTCAAAGAATTTTGTCAAAATTTTGGATGATTTATTTTCATTAAGTAATGTTTATAAAAGTTAAACCGTACCTAAACAATTGTTTTAGATTCACGTTTCACTTTTTCCCTACTTAGAATTTCACATAGTACTTGTGTAGGTATAATTAGAAGTTTTTGATTAGTCCTATTTTATGGTTATATAGTTTTTATATTTTTGCTCGGGGACAAGCAAAGTTAAGCTTGGGGGAATTTGATAGTTTGTTTTGTATTTAAGCTATTAGAGTTTTGTTTAGGTCTTTATTGTGCAAATCTTGTCTTATTAGCTTATATGTCCCTTCTTCCTGTATTTATTTATGTCACTAATGTTTTTGTGCTCTTTTGGAAGTTTTCTCAATTTTCAGTCAAAATGACCTGACACGGCCACCAACACGGCCATTTCATGGGGCGTGTCACCTGTTCCCAAAGAATCAACCACTAGAGAAAAGTTCATGTTCATCCCGACCAGGACACGACCACCAACACGGCCATGTCGCTTGCCATGTTGCTGGGCGTGTTAAGGTGGCCGTGTCAACATGAGCTGTGTAACCAGGAGACGATGACTTTCCAAAGAAGGACACGACCACCAACATGGCCGTGTCACCATGCGTGTCGCCACCTCAGCAACGCATGTAGCCCGCCATTAATGCACCCCCATCAAAGCCCATCAACTGCAGAGGACACGGCAACCAACACGGCCGTGTCATCAACCGTGTCAGCTTGAGCGTGTTCACCGATTCGACGTTGCAATGATCACTCCAAGCCAGATCCAGAGCCCGAAGTCAACCAGCATAGGACACGATCACCAATACAGCCGTGTCGCCGACCGTGTCACCTCCTCTTGAATTTCTATAAATTCAGACCACCCCCCGGTGAGTCCATATAGTTTTTGATGAGTGGGGAGGTGCTGCCCTTTTGTTTTCTGAAGTTTTCATGCTTTTTCTCTCTCCCTCTCTCTCTTTCTCATTTTAGTTTCCCTAATTCTAGTATAGTTTAATCATTTGTAGTAGCCTTTGTAATAGCTTTAGTTGCTAATGGTAGGGTTAGAATAGGATTTCAATTTTCATTGCACTGGTAATCTCGTATTTTCAAGTTTTAAGCTGTCCTTTAGATTAATATAAAAAGTGTTGCTTGCTCTCTTTCTTACATTGTGTTCTTCATGCTTTACTACTCATCCCCCCCATCCTCTCCTTCACCATGATTAACTAATCCTCCTTGTACTCGATCTTGATGATTTGAGGTTCGAGCGATTAAATTATGATGCTTTGAGTTTACCTTTTCTTTTTAGGGTTTAGCCTTGAATTACTCTTTATTTATCATGGGTTGGAGATATATCATCGATATATATTCTCCACCTTTTCTTTCATTCTTGGCTAGCCGAGAGGCCGATAGATTGAAGTGAGCACTCAAGAGTAAAGAGAGTTGTACGCACCCCTCGAGAGAGGCAGACGTCCAAATATCTCGGATTGTAGTAGAATCCAATAGTGGGGTTCACCACATAAAGCGAGCTTTAGGCATCCGGGTTAGACGAGAGTCGGTCGGACCTTCCTAAACTTAGTTGGGCACGACTTCGAGAGAAGCATGTTTAAGCTTTAGGAACCTCCATGGTCAAGGATCTTTACCCTATTAAGCTTAGGTTTATTTATCGTGTTTTTAATCGACTTTTGCCGAGGTGATTCATGATCGCGTGCATTTCCATCTCATCGTTCTAACCCTTCAGTATAATCATTTCTTTTATGATGTCTTTATTTTTATTGCAAGTAGTCCTCTATTTCATGCAATATTTCCTTTAATGCATTTAGCTTTCTTTTAACCCTAGATTTTCCGTTGATAAAATAATACCATTCGTGTGAGTAGGTTTACTCAACAGTTACCAGATTTAAATACGACACTTGTGTCCCCTTACTATAGTTCGATAGGTATACTTGCCGAGTTGGATTGCTAGTTCGGCTACTCTCTTTTCTTAATATTGGCCCGACCATCATGTCACAGGCCGTGTCAGGCAAAATTTAGCCTTTTGTGGCATAATCATGGCCGTCCATTTTCTCAGCTGGGATCTGATGGCTGAGAGCCATCCCTGCTTTTTTAAGGCCGGAAAATGAGATGAGAAAGCTCATTTGCTTTTGGCCACTATCTTTCTACAAACCTAGAGAGAGTAAGAAGGAGGAGGAGGAGAGCCGGCCACCGGTGGAGCTGTGGAGTTCTGTTTAGAGATCTGAGGCCAACGTTGAGGAGGCAGAGCCACTACGGTACTTTTCAGCTGGCTAGAAATCTCATGGCGCTGAAGCGATCTTCAAGGGTAGCGACCTTTCTTCCTAGCCATGTGAATGCTTCCTTTTTGGCATATGCATATGATTCTCCCACAAGAGGGTGGCCTATTATGGGAGTCCCTTGGGTTGATCCTTGGAATCCCTAACCATTTGGCATATAGATCCGGAAATGGAGTATGGAATAGGAATGCTGTGTGCAGCCCATCTGGACAGGTTGGTCTGAATTGGTGATGTTGCATATACGCACCAGAGAAGTCTTCGTGATTAAAATGTGTAGTTTAAGGAGTCGATGGGTTGAACCTGCGAAGGGCAGTAGCAGGAAGTACTGGAGTGGTAGTCTAGGAAAATACCATTGTGATGCTTGTGATGCTTGTGATACAGGGGTTGTACCTTTGAAGGGTAGTAGTAGGAAGTACTGGAGTGGAAGTCCAGGAAATACCCTTGTATTGATCATGATGTTCATGGGTTGTTCCTATGAAGGGCAGTAGCAGGAAGTACTGGATTGGAGATCCAGGAAAATACCCTTGATGTTTGTGATGCTTGGTGGGTTGTTCCTGAGAAGGGTAGTAGCAGGAAGTACTGGCGTGAACGCCTAGAAAATACCCGCAAATGTTGGGTTGAGCTAAGGATGGAAAATGAGTTCTGTTGCTAACGCGAGGCGTGGCACCTAGCTAACCTATGATTGTGAAGCCAGTCCTGTGAGGACATGATGGCTATGTATGAGTTAGAAGAGCTTTTACGGCTTGATGCCAAATAGGTAAAGTGAAACTGACCCGCGCCTTTTTCTTAGCCGCGAGTACGGTATACTTGGTGATTGCAAGGCGACTTGCGCAACGTGGGGTGGATGATCCGACCTGCGTTATGTCCGTCTGACATGAGACCTGAAAGTGCAGTCTATTGGAGCGCATAGCGATAGTCTTAGGCCTGCGCGCCACGACACCATGTGGGCTACGGGCCTATCTCGGGTCATTAAGACTATAATCTCCGGCTGCACGCCATGGATTAAATGCTCAACTTTTACCGTTGGGTTGCGACCCTGATACGGTGGTGGGACCCTGGTTCACCGATACACCACGAATATGCCCTGAGTGCACGGATTGTCGGGCCGCATGGCTGACGGTTTTGATGGAATGTTTGTGTGTGCGTGCATAATTTGTGATGAATATATATGCATATGAATTACAATGCCTGCAGGGAAGGAATGCCACTCCACCGAGAAAGGGGTATAGTCGTTATAATATTGGTCAGCTGAATGCTGACCGTTGCCATGTTTGACACCATTGGGTGGGCTGTCCTTGTATAGGTGCTGGAGAGCCGAGTGGGACATATAAAGGCTGAGGTCCTTGCTGCTGCCGCTAGCCCTCGAAGGCTATGTTGAAAATCTTATGTTTTTTTCATATGTGGTCGGCCTGCGTGCCAATATTTGAAAGCCACGTTTGTAACGAACTATAACGCCCCCACTCGTCACATGGCATATAATTGTGGGTCCGGCCGGGGCCCCATGCCATATGTCGCAGACAGGTGGCGGAATTACGTGTGGAAATCAAAATCTACCCGCAGCCTAACCCAATTCATTCTAGCACAGCATTTTAAGTTATCATTAACTCAACTCAAAGAATGTCCACTACTATATAAACTCCAAATTTATATATCCAAACCAAGAATGTATACAACTCACACACACTAGCCATAAGACCTTACATGTTTCTCTTTACACAAATATATTTTCGTACATCGGTACGCAGGCCGGCCACACATGAAATCCAACCACGATTCGCACGGCCTTCGAGGGCCTTTAGTAGCAAGCCTCCATTCAGCTCAAGCAATTCAATTTAATCATCAATACCTGCAATTCATTATCCACCCGAGAGAGGCAAACAAAATAACGGTCAGCTTTAGCTGACCACTTATAACGACCCCACCCCTAACTCGGGGCAGTAGTTCCTTCCCTGTATGCATTGCCATATCATAATCTTTATCCGTCTAGCAATCACAACCATAACAGAAACGCCGATATCCGCGGACTCTCCGTGCACTTAGGGGACCTTTTTCATATACCGGATATCCCAGTCGTACACCGCCGAGAAGGGGTTATTAACTTGTTAGCTGGACGGTCCTAGTCACCACAACACGCATGATGTGAGCATTCTGCCAAAACCATTCAGAGGTCCTAACCCCACAACAAACCTGAGCATTTAGATCGACCCGCCGTTGTGGTGTAGCAATCCGGGTATGATCGCACCCCCATTTGCATTGCCACCCATCGATCTTCCATAATAATCAGGTAGAGGTCAGCCTTTTACCGTGCTCACATTTTCAACACCGCAGCTTGATGCGGGTCAGCTTTCCCTACTGATCAGCCGCAGCTTTTCACTGATAGAGCACCCGCAGCGCTCAAGGGGCTTAACCAAAGCCTCCATCACATATCGTTCATTCATCCAATACACAAAGCACATATTTCATAGCGTTAAATCCACAGAGTCTTCTCTGGTTTACCCATGATCATCACCAATCCAGACTACCAGTCCAGATGGGCTTCACACAGCATGTCTATGTCGTACTCCACACTTCCGGCTCTAAATGCAGACTAAACCAAGGAATCACTTACGAGATCCACCTCTTGGTGGAGGATTCCACGTACATGCATAATGAAAGGACTTCTATGTCCAAGAAGGAGATCGTTACCCTTGAAGATCGCTTCGGCGCCATGAAGTAGCCGGATGGAAGTCACCGCCTCGACATTTCCTTCACGAATCCGCTCTCGGATCTTCACTCTGCACTCCACTGCCCCTCCAGTAGCTGGTTTCCCCTTCCTTTCCCTCTTCTCTTGCTCTCCCTTTCTCTTTCTCTCTCTTGAAATGAAAAGGAGAAGAAGGAGATGAATATAAAGGGGATTTATCCCATTTTCCCGGCCTTGATCCACTTGGAAGCAGCCTAGCCTTTGGATCCAAGATAAGGGAAATGAGTGGCTCGGATTTACCGAAAAATACCCTGAACACGGCCTGATATGCCCTGTGACATGCCCGTGTCACAGGCCGTGTCACTTAAGCGGCAGCCCACCGACTAAAATCCAACCATTACACGGCTGTGTGACACGCCCATGTCACACGCTACATGCCCGTGTCATGCCTGACATGCCCATGTTGACCGCCTGTGTTCTTCACTTAGCCCATCCCAAGCTCACCCAAGAGTCACATGGCCCTGGTAAACGCCCGTGTCCCAGTCTGTGTGCACCTGGACACACCTGTATCCCGCAACACACAGATTTAAACACGCCCTGGGACACGCCCGTGTCCCAGGCCTTATACACCTTACTCGACGATCGTCGAGCACAGTTTGTCGACCAGAGGGACACGCCCACTAACACGCCCGTGTCAGATGGGTCACGCCCGTGTCACCTGGCGTGTTCCTTCCATCGAACCAATTTCGTCGACCAGACACCCAACTCCTCAACCAAAATACGACACGCCCTGGGACACGCCCGTGTACCAGGCCGTGTCACCAGTCCTGAACCCAAATTGGGTTTTGGGGTGTTACAATACTCCCGTTCTTCAAAGAATTTCATCCTCGAAATTGTGCTTACCTACAGACCTTCAAATATACATTGCTCGCTCGTTGCACCACAAGCAAACGAGCACCGTAACAAAATGATCCTGGTTTGAGCTCAGCGGCCGCAGCTTGTCTCTCCCCATGGCATCGCACAAAATAATCAGCACTTGTACACCATACACATAGACATAGTGCTAACATATGCACATCCATCTAACTCAAACAGTTTCTTGCCCATCAATACACACCACAAAGATGTACACCAAAACGATCACAGAGGTCATTTATTTCCGCTTAGTCGCATCTTCATTCATAATACGTTTGATAGCCTCTTGTATTTAACTGACTAAGCTTTGTGGTTCTTCCACTTCCAGATTATGCAATCGAGGTTGCGTCTGTTATGCAGATGATTTGGCCACTGCATTACCTTTTTCGTTATAGGACGCACCGTCCTTTTCTCACTCCCTAGAGGGCTACTCCCACAATTAGGGGCTATATGTCCCTTTTTCCACATTTAAAAATTATACAGGTTTCAACCCGTCCCTGTCCATAAGTTGTGCCCGATGCAACAGTTGAAGAAGTTGGTTCAGCAGTTCTAAACTTCTTCTTGTCTTATTTCCGAAACTCCAATTGTTGAGACTGCGAAACTTTAAATTTCGGCTTCTCCATTTCCAACTTCTTTTTATCCTGCACCCGTTTCAAATCTTTCTCCAGTGCCCTGGCCATATCGACCAATGCTTGGAAGCCTTGATTCACCGAACTTGGGAGTGTCAATCGCAATTTATCACGCAGTACCTCATAAAATCGATTCGTCTTTCGAGCCTCGTCAGCGAACGTAGAACCCGCATAGCGACGAAGACTTGTAAACTCATCCAGGTACGTATCAATATCAGTCTCACCCTGCACGAGACGTTGAAACTCATTCTCCATTGCAATCTGCTGCGACACCGACACATACTTGGTGAGAAACAATCAGGAGAATTCCTCAATTGAAACCTCCGCTAAACCTCGACCTGCCAAGTGATGTATCTCCATCTCATCCCACCATAGTCTCGCATCTCATTCAAGCAGAAAAGTTTCTAAGGTCATTTTCTGCTATTCTGAAGTCTTGATTGCCGTCAGGATCCTCTTTACTCAGTCCAACCAGTCTTCCGTCTGCGTTGGGGAAATCGCCCCTCCAAACGTAGGTGGATGAAACTAAATAAAACTTTTTAATGCCTCATTCGCTGCTTGCTCCTCTGTCACAACTGCAACCCGCTCTTGCCTTGCACTAGCCTGTATTTGTATTCCTACAGGCCTAGCCTGTCCAGTAGGCTGTGCCTATAACACCGCAAGCACCATCTTCATCACCATCTGTATGGTCTCCGCCGAGGGAGGTGTAGGCACTGCAACTGGTGCTACACTCTCATCAGATCGCTGGGGCTCCGGCAGCTCAGCACCACTCCTCGCCACCTAGCAATGTACAAAACACCATTACTCATCCATGTCATAACGGTAATTATACATTGTCTACACACTCATGCTCCTTATGTGCATGAAATACATTCCTAGTGGACATTTGTGAGTTCAATTATGTTCTCTCCTCCCAAACAATCTCAACCTGCTCTGATACCACTTTGTAACGCCCCCACTCGTCACATGGCATATAACGGTGGGTCCGGCCGGGGCCCCATGCTATATATCACAGACAGGTGGCGGAATTACGTGTGAAAATCAAAATCTACCCGCAGCCTAACCCAATACATTCTATCGTAGCATTTTAAGTTATCATGAACTCAACTTAAAGAATGTCCACTACTATATAAACTCCAAATTTATATATCCAAACCAAGAATGTATACAACTCACACACACTGTCCTTAAGGCCTTACAAGTTTCTCTTTACACAAATATATTTTCGTACATCGGCATGCAGGCCGGGCAGACATGAAATCCAACCACGATTCACACGGCCTTCGACGGCCTTTAGTAGCAAGCCTCCATTCCGCTCAAGCAATTCAATTTAATCATCAATAGATGCAATTCATTATCCACCCGAGAGCGGCAAACAAAGTAACGGTCAGCTTTAGCTGACCACTTATAACGACCCCACCCCTTACTCGGGGCAGTGGTTCCTTCCCTGTATGCATTGCCATATCATAATCTTTATCCGTCTAGTAATCACAACCATAAAACAAACGCTGGTATCCACCAGACACTCCGTGCACTTAGGACACCTTTTTGGTATACCGGATATCCCAGTCGTACACCGCCGAGCAGGGATTATTAACTTGTTAGCTGGCCGGTCCTAGTCACCACAACACGCATGCTGTGAGCATTCCGGCCAAACCATTCAGAGGTCCTAACCCCACAGCAAACTTGAGCATTTATATCGACCCACCGCTGTGGTGTAGCAAGCCGGGTATGAACGCATCCCCCATTTGCATTGCCACCCATCGATATCGCATAATAATCAGGTAGAGGTCAGCCTTTTCCCGGGCTCACATCGTCAACACCGCAGCTTGACGCGGGTCAGCTTTCCCTCCTGATCAGCCGCAGCTTCTCACCGATAGAGCACCCGCAGTGCTGAAGGGGCTTAACCAAAGCCTCCATCACATATCGTTCATTCATCCAATACACAAATCACATATTTAATTACGTTAAATCCACAGAGTCTTCTCCGGTTTACCCATGATCATCACCAATCCAGACTACCAGTCCAGATGGGCTTGACACAGCATGTCTATGTCGTACTCCACACTTCCGGCTCTAAATGCAGACTCAACCAAGGAATAGCTTACGAGATCCACCTATTGGTGGAGGATTCCACACACATGCATAAGGAAAGGACTTCGATGTCCAAGAAGGAGATCGTTAACCTTGAAGATCGCTTCGGCGCCATGAAGTAGTCGGATGGAAGTCACCGCCTCTGCTTTGCCTTCACGAATCCGCTCTTGGATCTTCACTCAATACTCCATAGCTCCTCCAGTACATGGTTTCCCCATCCTTTCCCTCTTCCCTTGCTATACCTTTCTCTTTCTCTCTCTTCAAATGAAAAGGAGAATAAGGAGATGAAGATAAAGGGGATTTATCCCATTTTCCTGGCCTAGAGCCACCTGGAAGCATCCTGGCCTTTGGATCCAAGATAAGGGAAATGAGTGTCTCGGATTTACCCAAAAATACCCTGAATACGGCCTGACACGCCCTGTGACATGCTCGTGTCACAGGCCGTGTCACGTAAGCGGCAGCCCACTGACTCAAATCCAACCAGTACACGGCTGTGTGACACGCCCGTGTCACACGCTACATGCCCATGTCATGCTTGATACACCTGTGTTGACCACCCGTGTACTTCACTCAGCACATCTCAATCTCACCCGAGAGTAACACGACCGTGGGATACGCCCGTGTCCCAGGCCGTGTGCACCTGGACACACCCGTGTCCCGCAACACACGGATTCAAACACGCCCTGGGATATGCCCGTGTCCCAGGCCGTGTACACCTTACTCAACGATCGTTGAGCACAGTTCGTCGACCAGAGGGACACGCCCAGTGACACTCCCGTGTCAGATGGGTCACGGCCGTGTCACCTGGCGTGTTCCTTCCGTCGAACCAATTTCGTCGACTAGACACCCAACTCCTCAACCCAAACACGACACGCCCTGGGACACGCCCGTGTCCCAGGCCGTGTCACCTGTCCTAAAACCAAATTGGGCTTTGGGGTGTTACAAGAACATTTGTAAGGCCATAAGGCCAACTGACTTTCTATTTGGTACATTCCTATTTATATATCCATGTGGATATTTGTATGTTGGACATTCATGTTGGAGTTCAGTTTCATGTTATAAGCTTCTGCTAGAATACTATGAGTTAGGAGACGGAACTCTAGTATCACTCCGTGACTTCGCCGCCTGTTTTGTGGTATATGGTGTGGGGCCCCGGCCAGACCTTCTATTTTATACTATATGAACGAAAGGAGTCGTTACATTTTTGGTTTCAGCTGTCTCGGTCTTTCCCTTTTGAATTCGTGGTCGAATTCTTTTGTGGGGTGGCGAGCATGTGTACGTGCGAACCGTGTTAACGCAAATGAACTCTTGAATGTCCACGTAGGAATGAAAATACATGTGTTTGAGGAACCTGCGCATTCCTATCTTGTTGTGATTTCTTGTGTGACGTCTCTAATGTGTGTGTCTTGTCCACCAATAGCTAACTCGAAGTGGTGCTGGGCAGTCGGAGCCCTAGCGCTCGGATGAGAGTATGACACCAGCTGAGGTTCCTACACCTCCGCCTTCTGCGGAAACTGTTCGATTAGTTGCTGACGCCTTATTTGCGATGATTCAAGCACAGCCTACCGGGCAGGAGCAAGGGCATGCACAACCGGCATTGAGGCACGAACAGGTTGCGGCGAGGCCAGAACGTGCTGTTTCTATGGATCCTCAAGCAGCATAAAGGCAGTTGAAGCAATTCATGAGCTTCAATCCGCCTACGTTTATGGGGATGAGATCCCCTACGCTGGTAGAGGATTTGTTGTCCCGCGTCAAGCGGATAATGACGGCGATTAGGACAGAGGAAGATCAGAAGGTCACCTTAGCCACCATCTTACTGGAAGGAGAGGCTCGTTTATGGTGGGACGAGATGGAACTACACTTGGCGGGCAGGCCGTTAACACAAGTATCGATTGAGGAGTT
Source organism: Platanthera guangdongensis (assembly GCA_039583875.1). Taxonomy (NCBI): domain Eukaryota; kingdom Viridiplantae; phylum Streptophyta; class Magnoliopsida; order Asparagales; family Orchidaceae; genus Platanthera; species Platanthera guangdongensis. The sequence goes on along the minus strand of CM077149.1, from coordinate 74,287,799 downwards.
GATGTAGATTTTATAAGTTTTGAAAATGATCCAAACTAAACTCTCAACTAGGCAAGTGCACCTATCGAAATTTAGTATAGGAAATATCGTATTTAAACTCGGGGACCGTTGAGTATTTGTACTCACAAGGAAGAGCTATTATTTTATCGATCGGAAAAAGGGTTTTGCGAAAAACGAAAACGAACATTAAATTAAGAGGAGAAATTCGATGAATAAAAGGCTAGCACTTGATCCGGAATCCCTTTGGGCTAGAATAAAATACACGAAATTAAAGAGCACAAGCATCTAAATTATTAACTTCGACCGCGGAGGTTCCAAAGCTACGAAGCGCCTCTCTCGAGAATACGGACTCGACTAACCTTAGGTAGATCGATTAAGACCTCTCGGCCAGTCGAAAGACCTAAGCTTGCTTTAGGCGGTGAACCTCACTAATGGAGTTGACTCCAAGGCGGAAGAATTTTGCGTTCCTCTCTCGAGGGGTGCAAGAAATTCTCTTTATCCTTGAGTGATCTACTCGTATCCACAACCTCTCGGTAAATCTAGGATACGAATCTAAGCTCGAATAAACATAATTTGCAACTTATGAATTCGAAGAGAATTTAAATCAACGATAAATCAAAGTTTAGAAAATAAAATGCTTGCTAAATTGAGACAAAAATAAGAATTTTATTCCATTCCAAATTTCATCATGATCAAGTGCTAATTGGGAAATTAGCTACTCATCATGATGGGAGAATTACATGAAAGCATAAAGAAAGACATGATTAAAGAACGACTTGAAAATAAAGGTTACACTATGAATTGAAAATGCAGGAAAAACAGTAAAGAAAATAGAATTAAGCTCCCAAAAATCTCCTCCTGAGCATCTGAAGCTGTCTGGAATTTATAGAAAAAGTTGCTGGGCGGTCACGCCCCTAGGTCACGCCCGTGACCTAGGGCGTGTCGGTCTCGGAACCGTCGTCTTCAAGTCCATTGAACGTTGGCGCGAAACATCCAAAAGTCGTTAATTGGGGGGTCACGCCCCTAGGTCACGCCCATGACCTAGGGCGTGTCTTGACGGTTGTAGAAGAACGGCGGGAAGCAGAAACGGCGGGAATAACTCCGGCCGTTGTTGGAGGGGTCACGCCCATGGTCACGCCCATGACCTTGGGCGTGTCTTGAGAAAACTCCCAGCGCCTGAAACTACAGCATTAAGTCGGCACGCCGGGCTGTCACGGGGTTCGTCACGCCCGTGTCAAATGTGTCACACCCGTGACGTGTTGCAAATAGAAACTGCCGTTGACTGGAAAAGTCAGGGCAAAGCACTGGATGTCACGCCTGGAGTACACGCCCGTGTGATGATGGTCACGCCCGTGACCTTAGGGCGTGTACTTTTAATTGACATGGCAGATAGCTTCTTCCACGCGCCGGGTTCTCGCCAGGATGTCACGCCCGTGACCTTGTCGGTCACGCCCGTGACTTTGGCGTGTACATTTGAAATTTTCCTGCTTTTGTCCAGTTTTATCTTCTGATCAGCCCTATAGACTCCAAATTGAGATTTGCAGCCCAAATTGCCCTGAAATAAGAAATTAGAAAAATTAGATAATAAAATTATAAAATATACTTATAAATTAATTAATTATTAAATAAAATATATATAGATATATGGATAAAATTAGAGTTATCAGGAGTTCTCGCCACTCTTCATGGCAAAGCACCTACCTGCAGCACAACACATTGCCATGGAAAACAAGTTCCAAAGGCTGACGCAAGGAGATGGCAGTGTTGAAACATACCTGCATGAGTTCACATGGCTGGGACGATATGCGGGCTCAATCATCACCGACGAGCAGTGGAAAATGAATCGATTCTATGAAGGATTGCGGGACGAGTTGCGATTCCTGCTTTCAAATTCAGTGAACTAAGGATTCCAGGCGTTGTTTGACACTGGATGCGCGCTGGAGCAAGACATGAAGAGGGTGCAATGGAAGAGTGCCTTGGCTGTGACAAAGCTGGAGTTCAAAGCGCCCCGACCTGACAAATCATATTACAAAAAGAAATGGGGCAAGAGGTCCAAGTTGACTCGACAAGCTCCTTCTACGGTTGCATTAGGTGCAACGTCGGGGGCCACTTCGAGGCCGGAGACTCGTACGTGCTTTGCTTGTGGACGAGTGGGGCATATAGCCCGTGACTGTCGGGTTGTTCCGCTGAAGGGATAAAAGAAGGCTGTAGCATCCTATGCTGAGAAGGGAAATGTAGTGGTGGAGTTCTCTGCATCCCACACGCAGCCCTGAGTCTATAACCTTGGCTTGCAGGAAGCCATTAAGTAGAGTGACGTCGTCACAAGTAGGAATTAAGTTATTGAATTGTTTTGCTTATTGCATGCTTTGGTTATTGTATGCTTTATTTGTGGCTTGTGTGTGATGTGATCGCCACAGGCTTTGTGATGATTTGGCACACGCTAGCGCGAGCACTGTTTGATACGGGTGCTTTCCACTCATTTTTGTCTACAGACTTTGTAGCTCGCATTGGAGTACCTAGTCGTGTGAAGATAGATAACGTCAAGGTGGTGTTACTGAATGGTTGTTTGATGTTTGCGGATCGAGCTTGCGATGTGGCAATTCAAATTGGAAGTCGGGATTTCTATTTGACTGCATCTGTACTTCCGATATCGGAATTCGACATGATCTTTGGTATGGACTGGCTTGCAGAGCAGCATGACTTGATTGATTGTAATGCCAAAGAGGTCACATTGTGCAAGAATACCGAGCAGGAGATGAAGTTTGCATGGATGCAAGGAGTGAGCGGGACCTTGATGTCTACACTCCAAGTTATCAAGGTTGTTCGGAATTGCGCGAAGATATACTTCACACTAATTCAGGTTGTTGAGGAAAATGCCAGTATGTGTGATGTTTCGGTGGTATTGGAGTTTGCAGATGTGTTCCCTAAGGATCTTCCTGGGCTACCACCTCAGCGGGAGATCGACTTCATGATCGAGTTGGTGCCATGTGCAAAACCTGTGGCCCGCTCGCCATATCGCGTCTCGCTAAAGGAAATGGCGGAGTTGAAATTCCAATTGCAAGAGTTGTTGGAGCAGGGATATATTCGCCCAAGCACGTCGCCTTGGAGCGCACCTGTTTTGTTCGTGAAAAAGAAGGATGGTGGTTTGCGGTTATGTATTGACTACCGTGAACTTTATAATCTGACTGAGAAGAAAAAGTATCTGATTCCACGGATTGATGAGTTGTTCGATCAGCTGGTGGGATCAACTGTCTACTCGAATTTGGACTTGAAGTCTAGATATTACCAGTTGAGAATCCAGGAAGGTGACATTCCCAAGACCGCATTTGGAACATATTATGGGCATTATGAGTTCACTGTAATACCGTTTGTGCTATGTAATGCGCCATCGATATTTATGGATCTGATGCACCGAACGTTCCGAGAGTACCTGGACTTGTTCGTGATTGTGTTCATTGACGATATCTTAGTGTACTCGAAATCGGAAGCTGATCACGCAAACCACTTGCGGTTGGTGTTGCAGACTTTGCGAAGGAATAAGCTCTATGCCAAGTTATCGAAGTTCGAGTTTTGGCTATCTTCGATGGCTTTTCTAGGCCATATGGTGAGTGGAGAGGGCATCGCAGTGGATCCGTCCAAGATCAGGGCCATATAAGAGTGGCCGGTGCTATCTTCGGTGGCTGAAGTCAGGAGCTTCCTTGGACTGACGTGCTACTACAGACGGTTTGTTGAAAACATCTCGCAGATTGCTTTGCCTCTAACCACGCTGACGTGAAAGGATCAGAAGTTCTTTTGGGCGCCAAAGTGCACGCGAGCTTTTGACGAGCTGAAGAGTCGGTTGACCACGACACCTGTGTTATCATCGCCATGTGGTACCAACGTATACAAGATTTATATTGATGCTTCAGGGAGCGGCTTAGACTGCGTTCTTCTGCAAAATGGGAAAGTGATTGCTTATGGCTCATGCAAGTTGAAGGTGCATGAGCGAAATTATCCCGTCCACGACTTAGAGTTGGCGGCGGTGATTTTTGCTCTAAAGCTATGGCGATATTATCTGTATGGCATAAATGTGGATACCTATACGGACCCCAAGAGCCTAAAGTACTTGTTGGAGCAGAAGGACCTGAATATTAGACAACGAAGGTGGTTGGAGTTCCTTAGGGACTACACCTTTGCGATTCATTATACTCCCGGGAAGGGAAATGTGGTCGCTGATGCCTTGAGTCGGAGGGCTCCAGTAAGGGCAACTTGGTTGTCAAGGCACGATGAACATCTAATCCAGGAGTTGGAAGCATTAGAGATTTCTTGTGTTGATAAGAATTCTACAGCCAATGCATGTCTGAACTGGACGGAGGTGCAATATGACCTTGCAGACAGGATTCGACGAGCAACGGAGCTGGATGAAAGTCTCCAACGCTATACAAAAGATGGGCCAGAGGGAAAATTCTCCTGGGATGACGACCTTTTGTGGAAAGAGGGTCGGTTATGTGTCCTGAGTATGGGTAAACTACGAGAAGAGTTGATGTACGAAGCGCACTTTACAAAGTACTCAATTCCCCCTGGGAGCACAAAGATGTTAAGGGATATGAAAACGCTGTTCTGGTGGCCAGGACTGAAGAAAGATATAGCCCACTATGTAGCCAAATGCCAGACTTGTGCTTTAGTAAAGGCAAAATGCCAGAAGCCTGGCGGTTTCTTGAAGTTATTGCCGATTCCGGAATGGAAGTTCGATGATATTTCAATGGATTTCATGCATGGGTTGTCGAGATCTCAATGCATGAATGATTCAATCTAGGTGATTGTGTACCGGTTGACAAAAGTAGCGTACTTCCTTCCGAACAAACGAGACGATTCAGTGGAAAGTTTGGCCAAGCTTTATGTGGATCAGATCGTACGGCTACATGGTGTTCCTCGTAGCATAGTGAGCGATTGGGATGGGCGCTTTACTTCAAAGGATTGGAGGCTAATCCATCCACTATTGGCCAAGAAATTGACGTTCAGCACGGCCTTTCATCCCCAAACGGATGGCCAGACTGAAAGGACCAACAGGGCGATGAAGGATATGCTCTGAATGTGCGCCCTGGATTTTGGTAAGAGATGGGAAGATCATCGTTATATGGCGGAGTTTGCCTACAATAACAGCTACCAAGGGAGCATCGGTATGGCACCATTTGAAGCTCTGTATGGTCAGAAATGTCGTACACCATTAGCTTGGGCAGAAGCGGGCGAATCCAAAGTGTATAACCGTAAAGAGGTCGAGGAAGCTAACTTGACGATACGCGCTATTCGAGAGCGGCTACAGATAGCCTAGGATCGGCAAGCAAAGTACTACAATGCCAAGAACCGGAACATGGAGTTCACGGTGGGCGACTGGGTTTACTTGAAGATTAAACACTTCAAAGGCATGTACAGGATTCAGCGGCTGAAAAAGTTGAGTCCGAGCTATCTTGGTCCGTTTGAAGTGGTAGAGCGTATTGGGGAAGCTGCATATCGGTTAGCTCTTTCGACAGACTTTGGTGGATTACATGATGTGTTTCACATCTCGGTGCTTCGGAAAGCCGTCAAAGATCCAGCTCAAGTGATCGAGATTGATCGTGTGCAGGTGGAGTATGGGCTAACCACGAAGGTTACGCCCATTCGGATCGAGGATCGAGCCGATAAATAGTTGCGGAACAAGACAATCGGAATGGTCAAAGTCTGATGGGACAATTGTGGACGTGAAGAGCTAACATGGGAGTGAGAGCAGACTATGCTAGCTGAATTTCCCGAGCTCTTTGTGTAACTGTTATGCAGTGTGTAGCAACTTGTATGAAATGATTATGGAAATAAAAAACTTGTGTTTGATGTCCTTCCTGTGGGCAAATTTCGGGGACGAAATTTTTGTAAGGAGGGGATGATTGTAACACCCCAAATCCCAGGATAGGGAAAAGTTGGGTGACACGGCTTGTGACACGGGCGTGTCCCAGGGCATTTCCCGCTCAGGTGAGCAGCCGGCGAGTGTTCGACGAAAATCTATTGTACGAACAAATAAGGGAACACGCCATCTGACACGGGCGTGTCAGAGGCCGTGTCCTCCTCTCGTCGACGAAATTCAGTGTGATGAAGTCGAGCTCCAGGTGTGTCTATTGTCGTGTATGGGCACAAGGCTTGTGACACGGGCGTGTCACAGGCCGTGTCCTTTGCTGGATGTGTCCAGGTCATTTGAGGCCTGGTGAACACAGGCGGGACACGGTCGTGTCTTGGGGTACACGGCCTGTATCATGGGCGTGTCACTAGTCGTGTCTCGATCGGGTTGATTGGGTTTTGTGGAACCTAAAGTACATAGCCACAGACATGGGCGTCTCTGAAGGCATGTCAGGTGACACGACCCGTGACACGGGCGTGGCACATGGTCGTGCACTGGTCTGGATGAGGAGGTTGTGTGCTGCTTAAGGCACACGACCTGTGATACGGGCGTGTCATAGGTTGTGTCAGGCAAAATTTAGCCTTTTGTGGCAAAATCATGGTCGTCCATTTTCTCAGCTAGGATCTGATGGCTGAGAGCCCTCCCTGCTTCCTTAAGGCCGGAAGATGAGATGAGAAAGCTCATTTTCTTTGGGCCACTATCTCTCTACAAACCTAGAGAGAGGAAGAAGGAGGAGGAGGAGAGCCAGCCACTGGTGGAGCTGCGGAGTTCCATTTAGAGATCCGAGGCCAGCTTTGAGAAGGCAGTGCCACTGCTATATTTTTCAGCTGGCTAGAAATCTCATGGCGCCAAAGCGATATTCAAGGGTAACGACCTTTCTTCCTAGCCATGTGAAGGCTTCCTTTTTGGCATGTGCATAGGATTCCCCCACCAGAGGGTGGCATGTTATGTGACTCCCTTAGGTTAATTCTTGGAATCCCCAACCATTTTGCATATAGATCCAAAAATGGAGTATGGAATTTGTATGCTATGTGAAGCCCATCTAGACAGTTTGGTCTGGATTGGTGATGTTGCATATACGCACCGAAGAAGACTCCGTGATTGAAACGTGTAGTTTAAGGAGTTGATGTATTGAACCTGCGAAGGGCAGTAGCAGGAAGTACTGGGTGGTAGTCCAGGAAAATACCCTTGTGATGCTTGTGATGCTTGTGATACAGGGGTTGTACCTGTGAAGGGTAGTAGTAGGAAGTACTGAAGTGGAAGTCCAGGAAATACCCTTATATTTATTATGATGTTCATGGGTTGTGCCTGTGAAGGGCAGTAGCAGGAAGCACTGGATTGGAGATCCAGGAAAATACCCTTGATGTTTGTGATGCTTGGCGGGTTGTGCCTGTGAAGGGTAGTAGCACAAAGTATTGGCGTGAAAGCCCAGGAAATACCCGGAAATGCTTGTTTGAGATAGGGATGGAAAATGAGTTCTGTCACTAACGCGAGGCGTGGCACCTTGCTAACCTATGATTGTGAAGCCAGTCCTGCGAGGACATGATGGCTATGTATGAGATAGAAGAGCTCTTATGGCTTGATGACAAACAAGTAAGGTGAAACCAACATGCACCTTTTTCTTAGCCGCAGGTACGCTATACTCGGTGATGGCAAGGCGACTTGAGCAATGGGGGTGGATGATCCGACCTGCGTTATGTCCGTCGGACGTGAGACCTGAATGTGCGGTCTATTGGAGCGCATAGCGAGAGTCCTAGGCCTGCGTGCCACGACACCATGGGGGGCTACGAGCCAATCCCGAGTCATTAAGACTATAATCTCCGGTTGCACACCATGGAGTAAATGCTCAACTTTTACCATTGCGATGCGTCCCTGATACGGTGGTGAGACCCTGTTTCGCCGGTACACCAAGATTGTGCCGTGAGTGCACGGATCGTCGGGCCGCGTGGCTGATGGTTGTGATGGAATGTGCGTGAGTGCACAATTTGTGATGAATATATATGCATATGAATTGCTATGCCTGTAGGGAAGGAATGCCACTACCCCGGGAAAGGGGTAGGGTCGTTATAATATTGTTCACCTGAATGCTGACCGTTGCCTTGTTTGCCACCATTGGTTGGGCTGTCCTTATACAGCTGCTGGAGAGTCGAGTGGGACATATAAAGGCTGAGGTGCCTGCTATTGCTGCTGCCGCTACCCCTCGAAGGCTATGTTGAAAATCTTATGTTTTGTTCATATGTGGCCGTCCTGCGCGCCAATGTTTGAAAGCCACGTTTGTAAAGAACATTTGTAATGTCGTAAGGCCAACTGACTTTGTATTTTGTATATTCCTGTTTATATATCCATGTGCATATTTGTATGGTGGACATTCATGTTGGAGTTCAGTTTCGTGTTATAAGCTTTCGCTAGAATGTTATGAGTTAGGATACACAACTCTGGTATCAAACGGTGACTTCGCTGCCTGTTTTGTGGTATATGGTGTGGGGCCCCGGCCGGACCTTCAATTATATACTATATGAACGGAAGGAGTCGTTACATCCAACAACTCTTGAAGTTGGAACTTCAGCTCCATCATCTCCTTACGTGTTAATCGATACGGGGAGCATGATACAAGTTTGGCACCTGACACTAGCTCAATTGTGAAGTTTATCTCTTGCTGAGGTAGGGCTCTAGGGAGATCGCCAGGGAACAAGTCAGGGTACTCGGACACCACTGGGATGTTGTCCAAAGCAGGCTTAGGCTTCGAAGCCTCCACTAGCGTGAAGAATTGCTATTCACCAGCACAAACTGGCTTAACCACCTGAAGAGCAGACATCATAGTCTTGCTCGACCATTTCAAGCCCGCAAATGTCGTATCATGACCAGCTCCTAATTTGACCTCCTTGAGGTTTCAATCAATATATGCATGCTGCTCCAAGAGCCGGTCCATATCAAAAATCAAGTCGAACTCCACTAGTGGCAGTATCGACGCTTGCAAGTCGAACTCCTGACTCCCAATTCGTATATTTACGCAACAAACTCTATCCGCGCGCATTGAAAACCCATTAGGCAAAAACACATCCAATTTTCCCTTTGCGATCAAAGTGGGTACTCCGATGCGCGATATAAATCCTTCGGACAAAAAGCAGTGCGAAGCTCCCGTATCGAAGAGTGCTCTCGCCAGATTAACAAAGATCGATACTAATAATAGCACCACCAGTCCTAAGCTAACACGCATAAGGCAACAAGTATATAAAGCTAAACTGTTATCAATTAAACCATACATGTCACCACATCAGCTTGCTTTATGGCCTCTTACTAGCCAATATTATAAACTCTAGGTTGGGCTGCAGCATAGTGCGATGTGGTCGACTCCACCCCCTTGCCCTCCTACTCATAGGTTGCTCCAGGTTTCGTCTCGGACTTTGGACATCCGCTCCAACAGTCTCTGGCATAGTGTCCACGCTTTCCACAATTATAGCATGTGCCCGGGGTTCAGACTATATTTGCTCCGGATGCACCAGAAGAAGGGGTTGGACCCAAAGTCCTAGCCTTCTTATTCCACTTGTGGAACATAGATTTTGAGGAGTTCGGCATTTTGAACTTCTGCTTCTTCGCACTCAAGCCCTTACTTGCTCCTGACATAGCCTTCTTTGTCTTCTGTGCACCATTCCGACAATCTCAGGCCAAGTGTCCTAACTTGCCGCAAGAATAAAAATTATTTGTAGCTCGACTAGTAGATGTTCTAGATTTCTTAATCCTCCTCCTTCGGCGTTCAGACTTTGCCGAACCTGCAGAGTTTGGTACCCTGAACTCTGATGTTTGGTTGACTTTTGCCAACTCTTCTTCCAAATATCTAGCCGACTCCACTAACGCTCAGAATCCAAGTAACTTTGGTCCTAATAACAGCAGTCATAAATCATCACGCAGACCGTTATAAAATCTATCAACCATAGACTGTTCGTTTTCCAACTCAACGCATGGGTAGCGCCTTATCATAAGAAACGCATGCAAATATTCCTCAACTGAGTGCGTACCCTGCACTAAAAACTTATTCAACTGCTGACTTGATGGCCTTCCAAATGCCATATGCTCCAACACACCACCCGACACTGAAGCCACCTCAGGGACACAAGGTTGCACATTCCTTCCATGATGTGTATTAATCACAGCGAACACAGCTTCAACTACAAGTCTTATGATTTCTACAGAAGGAGGGTTTGCAAGCACATCATTGGGTGCACTGTTTGCCTCAGAAATAGGGCATTCTGACGGCCCTGAACCACTCCTGGTCACCTATAGTCATACAAGACACCATTAAGTGACCGAACAATATTGCAAAATGCAATTATAGGAACACGCAGCTTCCTCAAACATATATACTTTCATTCCTAAGTGGACATTCATGGGTTCTTTTTATGTTATCACGATGACGCACACACATGTGCTCACCACCCTTTAAAAGAATTCGTACAAAAATTCATTTAAGCATGACTGAAACCGGTAGTCTGATACCAAATTGTAACACCCCCTATCCGTCACATAGCATATAGCAGTAGGTCCGGCCGGGGCCCGATGCCATATACCACGGACAGAACAAAGTGTTACGAAATGAAACCATTCTTCCAATAACACATGTCCTACGCAGAGTACATTCTAGCGGAAGCATTTTAAAAGTTTTAAAGTAAGAACCCAGCCACATCATGAATGTCCACTAAAATAATAACCCAAAACGGGATGAACGTACAAATACACAAATACTTGGCCTTATGACCTTACAAGAGTTTACTTTAAATAAACAGTGTCTTCCAAACATCGGCATACAGGCCGGTCACACTTGAGAATAAAATTAAACATTTCCATGGGCCTTCGAGGGCCGGCTCAGCAACAATGGATTTTGCCCGCTATTTGCCACTAGGCTACGCAACACTTGCAATCAACAATCCACCGCAGTGGTGGCAAACAAAAGCAACAGTCAGCTAATGCTGAACAAATTATAACGTCCCCTCCCCTTAACTCGGGGCAGCGATGCTCCTCCCTGAACTTTATTAGCCTAGACAAACAACAGTGAAATTACACTTCATCACAGGCGTTTGCATGCATGGCCACACACCCCGTGCACTCATGGAACATTCTCGGCGAACCGGTAAAATCCGCGGTCTCACCACCGCCCCTTGGACGACAAATCTCATGAGCATTTAAGTTTTTCCAGCTTAAGCCTAAGACCCTCCATCTATGCCAATGTCAAGTCCCACGTACCTTAGGTCGCTTGTACCAAACGACATAGAGCGGGTACGGTTTAGCCTAACCCATTGCTCACACCACAACGTCAATTTAAGCCATATGTGCGGTTCAAGCCTCCCCGAGTCCCAAATCGATCACAAACTTTCCATAACCTAATTATGTGCAAGTTGGCTCCCAGGCCACAAAGATGGCAGAATCACGCTTCTGCCCAGTTTTCTGGGTGCACCTTGGAGTTAGTCCACAAGGTTCCCTGCAATCTACCGCGTAGAAACCCCGAAAAGAAACCATCAGCACAAAGTCTTCTCCGGCCATTCAAGCTTAATGAAACATCACCGATCCAGACCAACTTGTCCGGGTAGGCTTCACACACCATGTGTATGTCCGTACTTCGATTCCGAACTCTACATGCAAAACTACGGGGACTTCATGTCTACCCGAAAGAACACCTCACACTCACCGCATACTCGCGAGAGCGGGCTTCCTATGCAAAAGGAAAGAGGACTTCACATGTACAAGAAGAGAATCGTTACCCTTGTGGTTCTCTTTAGTGCCATGACGATCTAGTCTGATGGAAAGAAATGTATCGGCCTCGCCTTCACAGATCTAGACACGGATCGACAATCAGAGCTCCGAAGCTCCACCGGCGACCGGAGTTGACATTCTCCTTCCGCCTTGCTCTCCGCTCTCTATAATTTTTAGAAAGAGAATGAAGAAGATGGAATAAGGGTTTGAAACCCTATTCCCAGCCATAAACCCTGCCAAGACCAACCAGGGCCCTTGGATCCCTTTGAAAGGAACGAACGACCACGATTCGCCCTAAAAATAACATTTCTGGGCCGAACATGGCTTGCGACACGCCCGTGTCCAAGGCCGTGTGCCTCAATCGACGCCAAAACCGTCACGTCCTGACCAGGACACAAGCTCACAACATGCCCGTGTCGAACTTGACACGCCCATATCAATCAGTACACACCCGAGTAGCGGGGCGTGTTCCTCTATCGACACAGGACCAACAACACTCCGAAGAGGACACGAGATCTCAACACGCCCGTGTTGATTTTGACACGCCCTTGTCAACCCGAACATGCCTGGGCTGCAGGTCGTGTTCCTTCTACCGATACAACCGGCTAACAGCCTGAGCAGGAGATGGCCCGGGACACGCCCGTGTCTCAGGCCGTGTTCGCTATCTTGACGCTCGTCGAGTGCATTTTCGTCGACCACTCGTAGAGTTCGTCGAACACGAGCATGACACGGCCCTGGACACGCCCGTGTCCCAGGCTGTGTGACCCCTACCATGCATCAAACTTGGTTCGAAACGCTACCCATCGCTCTTTTGTGTTTCAGGGAGTTACAATTCTCTCCCTCTTAAAAGAATTTTTTCCTGACATTACAGAAAGGAAAAGATACACCAAACTTAAATAGTACCTGAGTGGAATAACTCTGGGTACTTCTAAAGTATGGTCTGCTCTCGCTCCCACAGGAGCTCCTCTCGACCGCAGTTGTCCCAACGGACCTTGACCATCTTGATGTCTTTGTTACGCAGTCGCTTGACTTTTGAGTCTTCAATGCGAACGGACTTGACCTTCATCGTCAACCCATTATCAACCAGTACTTGATCGACCGCAATCACTTGCTAAGACTCTTGCACCGCCTTCTGCAACACCGATATGTGGAATACATTGTGTAGACCACTCAAATCCACTGATAGCTTCAACCGATAAGCTGCTTCACCAATCCGCTCCAGAACCTCAAACGGTCCAAGGTAGCTCGAGCTTAGCTTCTTCAAGTGTCGTACACGTGAGAGACCCTTGAACGGATTAATATTTTAATACACCCAGTCGCCAACAGTGAACTCAACGTTTTGATGCTTGACATTAAAGTATATAGCTTGTAGGTCTTGAACTATTAGCAATCTTTCTCGCATAGTTCGTACCAACGAGGTTGCATCTTCCACTTCTTGCCGCTTGTACAACTTTGACTCACCCGTTTCCAACCAAGACAACGACGTGAGACATATCCTACCATAAAGGGCCTCGAAGGGCGCCATTTGGATACTCGCTTGGTAGCTATTGTTATAAGCAAATTCCACCAAGTATAGGTGATCTTCCCACTGCTTCCAAAAATCCATGACGCACATGCGAAGTATGTCTTCCAAGCATGTCTTCCATTGTCCTGTTGAATCTCTCGGTCTGTTCATCCGTCTGTGGATGAAAGGCCGTGCTGAAACTCAGCTTGGTTCCCAACATTTGTTGCACCAACCTCCAGTCATTGGACATGAACCACCCATCTCGGTCACTCATGATGCTGCGGGGCACACCGTGAAGTCGAATAATGTTATCCACATAGATTTTTGCTAATTTCTCCAACGAATCATCCTTCCTATTCAGAATGAAGTGCGACACTTTCGTCAATCGATCTATGATCACCCAGATGGCATCGTTTCCCTTCTGCGACCTTGGAAACCCATGCACAAAGTCTAATGTAATATCGTCAAACTTCCACTCTGGGATACGCAAGGACTTCAAGAATCCTCCAGGCTTCTGACACGCTGCCTTCACTAAGGCGCACGTTTGACATTTCTCCACATAAAGTGCCACGTCCTTCTTAAGTCCTGTCCACAAGAACAACTTCTTCAAATTACGGTACATCTTCGTGCTCCCTAGGTGAATTAAGTACTTGGTATGATGAGCCTCGTACATCAATTCCACCCGCAGTTTACCCACATTTGGGATGCACAGACGCTTGTCCTTCCATAACATCCATCCACAATATCAAATTGGGAATTTGACCCATCCAAAGCCTCATCTAAGATTTGCTTCATGTTGCTATCCAAATCCAGAGCCTACCGAATCTGATCAGCTAGTTCATACTGAACTTCTGTCCAGTTCAATTGCGCTTCGACACTAGTCTGCTTGTCAACACAAGAGATCTCAAATGCCGCCAACTCCCGAATCAAACGCTTGTCATGAACCGACAACCAGTCGGCTTGCACAGGGTGCCTGCGACTCAACACATCCGCAACCGCATTGCCTTTGTCAGCCACATAATGAATCTTGAATGTGTAGTCCCCTAGGAACTCCATCCATCTCCGCTGCCGCAAGTTTAGATCCTTCTAGTCCAACAAGTACTTCAGGCTCTTGTGGTATGTATAGATATCGACCTTCACAACGTATAGGTAATGCCTCCACAGCTTCAGTGCAATTATCACACTACCATGGTGTAGCAAAACACAACCCAATCCACTGCTCAAAGCATCACTATAGATATCCAAGCCTTCGGTCCCACTCGGCAAACTTAGAAGAGGCGCAGTGGTCAACTAACTTTTCAACTCTTTGAAAGTTCATGCGCACTCAGGCGTCCAACCAAACATTTGTTCTTTCCTCATCAGAATCGTGAGGGTTAAATCTATTCACGAGAAGTTCTCTATGAAGTGCCTGTAGTAGCCGGCTAGCCGCAGAAAACTCCGGACTTCCACTACCGTAGACAACACAGGCCACTCCTATATCGCAACTATCTTCGACGGATCCACCGCAATTCCCTCTCCACTAACTATGTGACCAAGGAACGCTACTGAGGACAACCAAAATTAGCATTTTGAAAACTTGTCGTACAGTTGGCTCCTCCTCAGCGTCTCCAACACCAAATGCAGATGCTTAAAGTGATCCTCCTAACTCTGCGAGTACACCAATATATCGTCGATAAAGACGATCACGAAGTGGTCCAGATACTCTCTGAAAGTTCTGTTCATCAGATCCATGAACACGGATGGCGCATTATTCAGCCCAAACAGCATGACGGTAAACTCATAATGCCCGTATCTCGTGTTGAAAGCTGTCTTGGGGATATCACTCTCTCTTATCCTTAGCTCATAATATCCGGAATTAAGATCCAATTTCGAGTACACTGATGACCCAATTAACTAATTGAACAGGTCATCAATTCTTGGGATTGGGTACTTATTCTCCTCCGTTAACTTGTTCAGCTCTCGATAATCAATATAGAGTCGTAAGCTTCCATCCTTCCTCTTAACAAAAAGAACCGGTGCGCTCCAAGGCGACGAACTTGGACACACATAACCCTGTTCCAACAACTCTTGAAGTTGGACCTTCAGCTCCGCCATCTCCTTAGGCGCTAATCAGTACAGGGAATGTGACACAGGTTTGGCACCTGGCACTAGCTCAATTGTGAAGTCAATCTCCCGCTGAGGTAGGGCTCTAGGGAGATCGCCAGGGAATAAGTCAGGGTACTCGGACACCACTGGGATACTATCCAAAGCAGGCTTAGGCTTTGAAGCCTTCACTAGCGTGAAGAGCAGCTCTGCACCAGGACAAACTGCCTTAACAACCTGAATAGCAGACATCATAGTCTTGCTCGACCCTTTCAAGCCTACAAAATTCATCTCATGACCAGCTCACAATTTGACCTCCTTGAGGTTGCAATCAATGTATGCATGCTACTCCGAGAGCCAGTCCATACAAAAAATTAAGTCGAACTCCACTAGTGGCAATAACGACGCTTGCAAGTCGAAATCCTGACTCCCAATTCGTATCTTTACGCCACAGACTCTATCCACGCGCATTGAACTCCCATTAGGAAACAACACATCCAATTTGTACTTTACCATCGAAGTGGCTAATCCGATGCGTGATATAAATCATTCAGACAAAAAGGAGTGCGAAGCTCCCGTATCGAAGAGTGCTCTCGCCGGATTAATAAATATCAATACTAAGACTTGCACCACCAATCCTAAGCTAACACGCATAAGGCAACATGTATATAAAGCCAAACTGCTATCAATTAAACCATACCTATCACCACATCAACTTGCTTTATGGCCTCCTGCTGGCCAAGATTATAAACTCTAGGTTGGGCTGGAGCATAGTGCGATGCGGTCGACTCCACCGCCATGCCCTTCTCCTCATAGGTTGCTCCCAGTTTCCTCTCGAACTTTGGACGTCCGCTCCAACAGTCTCGGGCATAGTGTCCCGGCTTTCCACAATTATAGCATGCGCCCGGGCTTCGGCCCATAGTCGCTCCGGATGCACCAGAAGAAATGGTTTGACCCGAAGTCCTAGGCTTCTTATTCCACTTACGGAACACAGATTTTGAGGAGTTCGGCATTTTTAACACCGGCTTCGTCGCACTCAAGCCCTTACCTGCTCCTAACATTGCCTTCTTTGTCTTCTGTGCACCATCCCTACAATCTCGGGCCAAGTGTCCTAACTTTTCGCAAGAATAGCAAGTATTTGGAGCTCGAATAGTAGATGTTCTAGATTTCTTAATCCTCCTCCTTCGGCATTCAGACTTTGTCGAACCTGCAGAGTTTGGTACCCTGAACTCTGACGTCTGGTTGACTTTTGCCAACTCTTCTTCCAAAGATCTAGCCGACTCCACCAACGCTCGGAATCCAAGTAACTTTGGTCCTAATAACAACAGTCGTAAATCATCACGTAGACTATTATAAAATCTATCAACCATAGACTGCTCGTTTTCCACCTCAACGCCTGGGTAGCGCCTTATCATAAGAAACGCCTGCAAATATTCCTCAACTGAGTGCGTACCCTACACTAAAAACAAGTTCAACTGCTGACTTGATGGCCTTCCAATTGCCATATTCTCCAACACACCACCCGACATTGAATCCACATCAGGGACACAGGGTTGCACATTCCTTCCGTGATGCGCATTAATCACAACGAACACCGCTTCAACTACAAGTATTATGATTTCTGCTGAAGGAGGGGTTGCAGGCACATCATTGGGTGTACTATTTGCCTCAGAAACTGGGCATTCTGACGGCCCTGAACCACTCCTGGTCACGTACAGTCGTACAAGACACCATTAAGTGACCGAACAATATTGCAAAATGCAATTATAGGAACACGCATGTTCCTCAAACATGTGTATTTTCATTCCTATGTGCACATTCATGGGTTCTTTTGATGTTATCATGGTGACGCACACACATGTGCTCACCACTGCTTAAAAGAATTCGTCCACGAATTCATTTAAGCATGACCGAAACCGATAGTCTGATACCAAATTGTAACACCCCCTATCCGTCACATAGCATATAGTAGTAGGTCCGGCCGTGGCCCGACGTCATATACCACAGACAGAACGAAGGGTTATAAAATCAAACCAATCTTCCAATAACACACGTCCTATACAGAGTACATTCTAGCAGAAGCATTTTAAAAGTTGTAAAGTAAGAACCCAGCCACAGCATGAATGTCCACTAAAATAATAACCCAAAAAGGAATGAACGTACAAATACATATGTACTTGGCCTTATGGCCTTACAAGAGTTTAATTTAAATAAAAATTGTCTTCCAAACATCGGCACGAAGGCCGGTCACACATGAGAATAAAAGTAAACATTTTCATGGGCCTTTTAGGGCCGGCTCAGCAACAAGGGATTTTTCCAGCTATTTGCCACTAGGCTCCGCAGCACCTGCAAGAAACAATCCACCATAGCGGTGGCAAACAAAAGCAACGGTCAGCTAAAGCTGACCAAATTATAACGACCCCGCCCCTTAACTCGGGGCGGCAATGCTCCTTCCTTGTACTTTATTAGCATAGCCAAACGGTAGTGAAATTACACTTCATCACAGGCGTAGGGAAGCACAGCCACACACCCCGTGCTCTCAGGGCATATTCTCGGTGAATCTGGTCAAATCTGCGGTCTCACCACCGCCCCTTGGAGGGCAAATCTCATGAGCATTTTAGTCATTCCGGCTTAAGCGTAAGACCCTCCATCTATGCCAACGGCAAGTCCCACATACCTTAGGTCACCTGTACCGAATGACATAGAGCGGGTACTGTTTTGCCTAACCCGTTGCTCACACCACAATGTCAATTTAAGACATATGCGCGAGTGAAGCCTCCCGAGTCCCAAATCGATCACAAAATTTCCATAACCCATTTATGTGCAAGTTGGCTCCCAGGCCACCAAGATGGTAGAATCACACTTCTGCCCAGTTTTCCGGTTACACCTTGTAGTTAGTCCCCAAGGTTCCCTGTTGCAATCTACCGCGTAGAAAACTCGAAAAACAACCATCATCGTGGAGTCTTCTGCGGCCATTCAAGCATAATGAAACATCACCGATCCAGACCAACTTGTGCGGGTAGGCTTCACATACCATGCCTGTGTCTGTACTTTAACTCGGGACTCTATATGCAAAACTACGAGGACTATTCATGTCTACCCAAAGGAACACCTCACACTCACCGCATACTCGCGAGAGCGGGCTTCCTATGCAAAAGGAAAGAGGACTTCACATGTCCAAGAAGAGAATCGTTACCCTTGTGGTTCTCTTTGGCACCATAATGATCTAGTTGGATGGAAAGTACCGTATCGGCCTCGCCTTCACAGATCTGGACTCGGATCAAAAATCGGAGCTCCGAAGCTCCACCAGGGACCAGAGTTGACCTTCTCCTTCCTCCTTGCTCTCCCCTCTCTCTAAACTTTTGGAAAGAGAATGAATAAGATGGAATAAGGGTTTGAAACCTTATTCCCAGCCATAAACCATGCTAGGACCAGCCAGGGCCCTTGTATCCCTTTGTAAGAAATGAATGGCCACGATTCGCCCTAAAAATAACATTTTTAGGCCGAACACGGCTTGCAACACGCCCATGTCAAAGGCCATGTGCCTCAAATGATGACGAAACCGTCGCATCCCAACCAGGAGATGGGCTCACGACACGCCTGTGTCGAACTTGACACGCCCATGTCAATCAGTACATGCCCGAGTAGCGTGGTGTGTTCCTCTATCGACACAGGACCAACAACACTCCGAAGAGGACATGGGTTCTCGACACGCACGTGTTGATTTTGACACACCCGTGTTGATTATGACACGCCCGTGTTGATTTTGACACGCCCGTGTCAACCCGAACACGCTTGGGTTCCAGGCCGTGTTCCTCCCCGACACAGCTCGGCTAACAGTCCGAGCAGGACACGACCCTGGACACGCCCGTGTCTCAGGCCGTGTTCTCTGTCTCGATGCTCGTCGAGTGCATTTTCGTCGACCACTGGTAGAGTTCGTTGAACCCGAGCACGATACAGCCCTGGACACGCCCGTATCCCAGGCCGTGTGACCCCTATCAAGCACCAAACTTGGTTCTAAACGGTTCCCGTCCCTCTTTTGAGTTTCGAAGTGGTACACCCTGCCTCCAAAAGATCTATTTTCTAAGGAAGATCTAGCAACCCTTTGGGCTTTTGACCAGGTTCCAAAAACCAAAACTAAGTCTTTTGATTTGGTGACTTAAGAAGCAAATGTTAACTTTTTATGGGAGTTAGAACCCTAAACACTATTTAAGAATAAACTAAAGAGAGTTAGATGTTGTCTTCACTATCAAGAGTCTCTGATAAGACTTAGTGGATGATGTTGTAAAAAGCTCCCCCTAATTTGAATAGAATTTGTGTTCAAGGGAGGAGACCTTTCTTCAGGGTGTAGGACTACTTGTATGTTGTTCCTCTTCAGTATATGTTTGAGACAGATGTGTATTTAGATGTCTCATGGAGAGTTTGAAGTAGAATGAAAGTATTTCTTTGTACCTCTAAATCTCTAACTGCTTGTCTCTAGTGAAGCAACAATCTTTTATATATGTAGACTATCTGGGAAGATTTCAATATTTGAAATAAAATGATTCTGAAACATCTAAATCACTTGAGAATTTGTAATTGCCTTGGAATTAATTAGATCTTAAACTCTATGACAAATCCATATTTAATGCTGCCTTAAATGGCTATTTTCAATAGAATATTTTGCATTAAATATCAGGGTTTCAGTTCCAAATATTTTTGAAATTATTCTTCATTCTGTTGATAGAGAAACCGTCTGATTCGTCAAACTCAGTAATTATTTTGTCAAACTGAGCCTGGCTTTCGTCAAACTGATCTTTTAAAAACTGATTTCATACTTTCATCGAGCTGAGCTCTGCGTTCATTGAACTGTACTCAGAGTTCGTCGAACTCAGCACAGAGTTTGAGTTCTGAGTTAGTCGAACTGAGTTTAGAGTTCGTCGACCTGAGTTCAGAGTTCGTCGAACTGAGGTTCTCTGGTATTCCTTCTGAAATAGATTTGGAAATAAAATATGACCCTTAGTCTGTACAAGTTGGGTCAAAATAAAATTGTAATAGTAATCCTAGCCCAAATCTGTAATAGGGTGTTCCAACAATCTCCCCCTATTTGGGTGAGGATACTATCAAAAATTAAAAACACAAAGTATAATTATCTGACATAATTATAAATGTTCTGCAGATATAAAAAGTGCTTTGAGAAAGTTTATAAATGTATCAACGAAGTTCAATGTTATAATCAAAAATTAGAGTCCTTCTGAGGTGCAGCTGAAGAAGAATCTGAAGAAGATTTGGTGAAAATCAGCATTCTGGTTGGATCTTCGGACTCTCTTTTGCTTAGCTTTACACCTTGAACACCAATAATTTTCTGGGAAGAGGCTATAGGAACAACAGCTTCTGCATGCAAGCTCATATATTTGTCAACATTGAACAAACTTTTCCTCTAATATTTTTCCAGTTCATGTTGCTTGTAAGAGGATATTGTAGTAAATTGAGAAGAGTCCTTACCTTCAGTCCTTGCTTTCTTTATCTGAGCAATTGCAACTGGTTCCTGAAACCTTGCCATTCTATACACAGTATGTAATTCAGGTTCAACTACTGGAGAAGCTGGCCTGCCTTGGCTCTAATCTTGCTGACTGCTTTATCCGCCGTGAGTCTCAGACCATGTAGGTATGTCTTGCCTTGTTGGTCTATCTAGCCTGTACTGAGTTGTTCTAGAAGAATGAGAGGTAGGACTCTGAGAAGAAGATGTACCTGCAAATCCTGTAGCTGGAGGTGGAGGAGGACTCCTCCAAAATTTTTGATGTGAATGAAAACTTTTTATTTTCTTCCTCCTTTTTTGCTTATTTTTAGAATATCTCATCCAATATGGATGGTCTGGAGTAAGAGTTATCCCAAGCAGAATATAATAAGGGAAATCAGCTGTAGATGAAGGTTGAGGAGCAACCTTTTGCTTGAACCTTTTTTGTTCTTTTTCTTTTCTTATTACCAGAATCTTCTGATTCATCAGAATCTGTATTTTCATTAGACTGCGCGTCCAGGTATTTATATAATTCATCAATTTGTTTAACTACCTCATCAATTTTGTCTTCTTCATCAATATCATTATTAAATAAATCATCAAAATTAGGAATAGGAGTTTCATCTCATGCAAAAGTAGGAGGTGAAGAAGCTTTCTTAGAAATATTTATTAGATCCTCAATCATAGTAGTCAGTGGAACTGGATCATCAATTATCATAGACTGTGAGACGTTCTCAAAACTAGTAGAAACAACTCTTAAAAGATGTTCTAAAGCAGAAGCAGTAATAGGAGCAGAGTAGCATACTATTGCTTTAGAATAATCCTTTGCAAAAATGGCTAGGCTGGGAATATGACTAAGAAGTAAATTAAAATCAGATAGTAAAGAATAGATATTAACTGTGAGATTAATGATAAGATCACCAACATTAATAATCTCTGGAAGTTCATCATCAACTGTGACAAAATCTGTGACGACTTCAGTCATTTCTGTATCAGGAATTGCAGCTTCTTCACTGGCTGTTGCAACTGGAGCTGCTTCATTTGGGGTTTTTTCATTAAGCATCTCCCTCTGCCTAGATCCAGGGATAACTAAATCGAGGCCCCCGGAAGAAGGGACAAAATGGGAAGAGGTAACTTTAGAAGTAAGTTCTAAAATAGAAGCAATAACATGAGCCAGAGATTCATCCAAGGGCTTCTTGAGTGTAGGAGTGATGAACTCAAGAAGTTGAGATGCAATAGATTAAAAGTCTAAATACATAAACTCAGGTGCATTCTGAGTAGAGGCAGTGGATGGATTTTGAGTAGATGAAGAGGGAGCTGATTTGTTTGCACAGTTTGTGCAGATAGAGAAAGGTTGTGGTATAGAATGAAGATTATGACAGTTGGAATGTCATCAGAAATTATCTCCTAGATGGGTGAGTGAGGTGGAGATAATTGAGTTAGAGATGAATGAAGTAGAGAGAAATGAGGAGGAGATGAAAAAAGTGGAGATGAACGTGGTGATTGATGGGTGGGGGATTCTACATGAAAGATTGAGGATGGAATTTCTTCAGAAAAATTAGTTTGTAGAGTAGATGGTGGGGAAGGAGCTGAGTGTTGATGTGGAGATTGTGGAGTGGAAGAAATAAGGTGAGAATCTCCTTCTAGAGTGGGGAGAGTAGCTGAGATAGCTCTAGTACTTTCAGAAACTGTCGTGGAGGATTCAACCATGGGAGGCTTAGGAATCTCCCTCTCCCATTTTCCAAATAGAGCAGAGGTGATCCTCTTGGATGGATTAATATGCACAATCTGAGAGACCAAGATCTCTGGACATTTGTCCTAGAGGAAAATTCCTAGAACTCTTCCATAACTCACATCCTTCTTTTTAATCTTCTTCTTGATTGAATCAAACAAAATTGTCCCCCAATTAATATTCTTCTGATCAACCAGAGCACATATCAATAAATATTGGTGCCTGGTGACATAGTCATGGGCTGAGTGTTTGTCCAGAAGGACTTTTCTAACCACATAAGTTAGAAATTTATATTCTACAGAGAAATTCTTTTTCAACAAATGATTAGGGTTTCCTTATGAGTGACCTAACCTATCTAGCATAAAATCAAATTTTGTACCAGATAATTCTAAATCTTTTTCACCATTGACTAAGCCAAAAATTTCAGATAGAATTGCAGGTTTAAGTGAAACCTGATGTCCTGAGATTGATCGATTAATGGTTATAAGATCTTGAACCTTTGCACTGAAAGCTCATTCGTTTATTTCTGTGACGCCTATCTTGATTCGGGTGGACATAAAATTTCGCAGATGCTATGCCTCAAATAGTTGCAAAATATCCAGAAATATTTGATCTGAATGTTGAAAAGATTCCAGGTCGATATCTAATCCAACACCGAATTTCTTTACATTAAGAATTACTTGCGACACCGTCATTATCCTGCAAAATAAAAAGATCAAGTGCAAGAGAAGTGAAATGGAGAATGTGTGGGATGGAGAACGATGAAAAACTAAATATAAGTTTTCAGAAGTTGAAAGGACAAAAAACAAGTTATCGAGCTTCGTTCGATGAAATATTAACAATTCGTCGATCGTCGTTCGATGTAAGGTTCGAAAGGTTCACAATTCATCGATCTCCGAAAAGTTCACAGTTCGTCGATTTTTGTTCGACGAAATGTTTCCAATTCGTCAATCTCCGTTCGATTAAAGGTTTGCAATTCGTCGCACTTTGTCCAAAATCAACTTAAAGACTCTCCATCAATCAATCCTAATTGATTTAAAAAGAAAATATGTTTCTTTTCATCCAATGCTTTGGTGAAAATATCAGCTCTTTGTAAATTAGTAGAAATGAACACTAGGCTAATTTTTTTTTATCCACATTATCTCTGATAAAGTGGTGCCTAATTTATATATGTTTAGTCCTACTATGAAGGACTGGATTCTGTGTAATTGAAATTTCATTAGTATTGTCATAATATATAATTGAATTATTTAAGTTGTAACCATAATCTAGTAATTGATTTTGAATCCATAAAATCTGTGAACAACAACTACCTGCTGCAATATATTCACCTTCAGCAGTTGAAGTAGAAACAGATGTTTGCTTTTTGCAAAACATGACACAAGCCTATCACCAAGAAACTGACAAGTTCCTGATGTGCTTTTTCTTTCAACTATGCATCCAGCATAGTCAGCATCTGTGAACCCAGTTATTTCAAATCCTGACATAAAAGGATTCCATAGTCCTAAATTAGGACAACCCTTTATATATCTCAAAATTCTTTTTACTAAAGTTAGATGTGATTGTTTAAGGTTGACTTGAAATCTGGCACAAATACTGGTTGCAAACATAATATCTGGTCTACTTATTGTTAAATACAATAGAGACCTAATTTTTGCTCTATATGTTTTTTGATAAACAGGTTTGCCCTATTCATCATTATCAACTACAACATTAGTGGGCATGGGTGTTTAATAGAGGAGGCATCTGACATCCCAAATATTTTAATTAACTCTTTAGCATATTTAGATTGAGATATGAAGATGTAATCAGGTGTTTGCTTTACTTGTAAACCAAGAAAATAAGATAATTCACCCATGCTACTCATTTCAAACTTTAAATGCATTAGGTCGGAGAACCTTTCGCAATGTTTGGAATCAGTAGATCCAAAAATTATATCAGCAACATATATTTGAACTAGAATAATTTTAGTTTTATGATGTCTAAAAAATAAAGTACTATCGATTTTGCCTCTATAAAATTTATTTTCTAATAGAAAATTAGCAAGGGTCTCATACCAAGCTTTCAGAGCTTGTTTAAGACCATAAAGAGTTTTATTAAGTTTAAAGACATTAGAAGATTGAGTTGAAGAGATAAAACCTGGAGGTTGTTCTACATAGACTTCCTCTTTGAGTTCTCCTTTCAGAAATGCTCTCTTCACATCCATCTGATATACTTTGAATTTCTTGAATGCAGCAAAAGCAAGAATATCCTGATAGATTCTAATCTTGCAACAAGAGCAAATGTTAGATCATAATCTATTCCTTCCTATTGTAAATATCCTTGAGCTACCAATCTAGCTTTATTTCTCACTATAACTCCTTTAGCATCCAATTTATTTCTGAAGACAGATTTGGTTACAATTACTGGATAGTATTTGGGTCTTGGAACTAAGTCTCAAATTCTACATCTCTCAAACTAATTGAGTTTCTCTTGAATTACAATGATCCAATGAGGATCCTGTTCTGCATCTTTTATGTATTGAGGTTCAATCTGATATAGAAAACAAGTATGCATCTGATCTTAATTGAGTTGATTGCTTGTTTGCACACCAGCTGATATGTCTCCAATCATTTGAGATCTAGGATGATCTCTAAGAGTGACAAAATCAACAGGTGGAGTTGGTTCTTCAATAACTTGTGTACTTAATTCCTCTTAGGAATTTCATTAGCTATAATTTTTCATCATAAATTTCTGGATTGTCTTCATCACTGTCATCAGCATTTTGTTGAGAAGGATGTAATGTATCCTCTTACTTAAGGTTTAATTCATCTAACTTCTCACACAGAATTAGTACCTGAAAAGATTCTATGGTAGAAGTATTCTTCTCCATATAAAACATGTTAGTTTCATCAATAGATACATGTATGGATTTTTTTAGGGTTGTGATGAGTCTGACTTATATTAAGTTTTTCGGACTCATCTGGGCTTATTATCTATCATGTGCAGTACTATTTCAGTAAGAAAAGTTGTATATTTGATTAGAGCTTCACTTAGCCATTATTGCACTGTTTCGACCCATTTTAGTTTGCAAATTGCACCGAGATATTGGGGGTAAGTATTGGGGTCCGTGCGGATTTGGTTATTTTATGTTATATATTGGTGCAGGGAGGTTTTGCTCTAGCTATGGTTTTTGCTGTGCAGGTGGTCAGTTTTCCCCCAAATCAGGAATTCTGAATTGTGGAAAACACACGGTTGTGCATTTCCTTAGCGCACGCTTTCTACCAAATCGTGCATTTTCTGTAGGTTTCTCTAGATGATTGACAAACTCGTGCGATTTCTTCATGCACAGTTTATTCTGAACCGTGCGTGAAGGAGACGCACGGTTTTCCTGTAGCTGTCCAGTTTTATAGCGCTCTGTGGTTAATCTTGTGATTTGTTCATACATGGGAAGAAGTGCCTGTGCGCGAGTAAAATGAACGGTTCCACCTGCTTGCCAGGAATTTCAGTGCTCAGTGTCGACCCATGCATTTTCCTTCAAGCATGGATGGAAGCGTCTGTGCGTGAGTAAAACGCACGGGTCAACTCATCTTCCTCCGTAAGCTTTGTCCTGGAAGTTAATATCGCACAGTTAACGCACGGTCGTGCACCAAACCATGCGTGACCTTTTTTCTGACCTACTCATATTTAAGCTCAGGAGTTGACTGGAGAAGGACGATTCCTCCATTTCCACTACTCTAAGCGGAAAAATCTTCCTCCAGCCATTTTTTCCTCTCTCCTACTTGTAGAGCTCGTCCAGCCATCGCTCTTCCTCCAAACTTCACAGCAAGCGAAGTTCTTCCGCTGTTTTCTTTATCTCCATCTCAAGAGGAGCATTTGGAGCTCCTTGATGTGTTGTCGGCAAGTGTACCAGTCGCTGTCAAGTAATAAAATTGAGGAGTTGAATCCCCGGATATTGATCTCTTGAGGAGTGCAAGTAGGGAGTGTGATTTTGCTTTTGAAAAATGATTGCAAGTGTTAACGTAAATAAAGTGAGTTTTGGTTTGGAGTTTCCTAAGTTTAACACTAATAAACCTATTGCGGGTCACTGTCACCGCGTCTCTTTTGTGGATTACTCAAGAGAGTAATATGAAAGATGGATTAGCCAATGAGGGTCGCAATCACCTCTTCGCCACACACTCTTCTAGCAATCGCTAGAATGTCACTATCTCAACAAGAACACGAAAAACTGAAGCTCAGGAACATAATATTGATCTAAGATATAACAACACATAGACATGCAGAAATACGTAAACTAAATAGTTTTCTTAAGCAACAATCAAACAACCACTTGTTCAGAACAAAGTAACTACTAGAGGAGGGGGACAAATACAGCCAAATTCACTAAGGCGTTCTGAGATTCTCGGCCAGAGTCAAGGGTTGTCGGGCCTTGTCCGAGCTCGATCTACGGATGACGTCCGGGGTCCAGAAGGGCTGTCACCTCCTTCCAATAACCCATCTTTTTCATGAATCTTCGATGGGCTAAATCTATCTGGATAACTCCATGGATGCAACACCTTATGAGCTTGAAACGGAGCTTGGGGTTTGGAGAAGACAATGGTGGCCGGAGATGAAGTTATTACAAGCTTTTAGAGGTAGAATGGGTGCCGGAGAATACTTCCCGGAGGGTGGAGATGAGTGGAGGATCTGTGGAGGAGAGGAACGCCGCTTCACGCGCAGCTGCGGGGCTGAAAAATGACAAGCGTGCCCTCCTCCTCGGAGTAGGGCCTTAAATACGGAAGCAGATAATCAGAGCGCACGATCAATGGTGCACGACCAGTGGTCGTGTGCACTGACTGTTGATGATCGTGCGCTCTACTCCAGAGAAAACTGCAGTTGGATAAAAAATTAATATATATGCGCATGATTAGTGGCGCACGACCAGTGGTCATGCGCACGTAATCACATGATCATGCGATTGGCAATGGCAGAACATCAAAAAATGAGATAAAAGCGCACTAGTAGTGACGCACGACCAGCGATCGTGCGCACTATGTCCAGTGCTTGTATGGTTGCCCAGGAATAACTTGGAAAATGGAGAATATAGTGCACATGATCAATGTTGCACGATCAGTGGCGCACGACCAGTGGTCGTGCGCAATAGGTCTAGTGATCGTGCGTAGTGTTCCTGTACCATTTGAGATTTCCTGAACAATCCCGAAACACGCACATGACGCTTGTACCTGCAGTAAAAATAGAAAACCACCAAAGTGTGCACACCACATGTAAGACCCCCCCCCCCCTTTTTAACATCAGGGTCTTAGCCCCAGAACCGTCGCTTTGCGGTGACACCTTCACGCCCTGAAGGGTCATCACCGCAAATCGCTGATTCTGCCGGCCGATTCGATCACAGAAAAGCAACAAAAGTGGAGTAAACATAAGTGAGGTAAAAACTATAACCAAATGTCCACAATAATATCACATCAGAGTAAATATATCTCCACGAAGGGAGAGTCCACAGAATATAATGTACTGAAAATAAGGGCATAAGCCCGCTACATTAAATCCTCACTACATAGTCACTCAAGCGAAAGCAAAATAAAACACTACTAAGGTCAGGGGCTCACTGTCCCTGTCGTCTGAACTCCGGTGCTAGACTGCCCCATCTCCAAGCGTGCCGACCTGCGGGGCTGCTCCTCCATGCTGGGCTCCACGATCCCCTAAATGATATGGTTCGAAAACCATTAGTATATAAGACTAAGTCCTATCATCCCCACTCCTTCCCCCATGACCCCTAGGCACCGAGCGGAGAGGAAGAAAGGGGAGGACTTGAAGGTGGAGAGTAATCAAGAAACAGATGACAGCGGACCTATACTAGCAATTTTATAGTACATGTGGCAGTAGAGTAAAGTATGAAAATTAACCTTAACTTATACGGGAATATATAAGCAAAGGATCTTTTACAGGGCTCCCATCATATAAAGAGTCTCATACCAATTTATATGTTGGGGTGTCGGTTATTAACAGTAATATATATATAATAGAACTTAACCTTAATTTATAAACTTGCCCACACAAGCTTATAGAACAAATGGTCGTTTTGCAGGGCCTATTGTATAAGAGTCCCATACCACCTATACAATAGGTGACATGAGTTTTATGCTATGATTATGCTATGACATGCAAGTGGGTTATGATGCGATCATGCAAGTGCAACTCACCCACCCAACTCTGTGCACACAGACCTTTAGTTCCCCCTTTTTGGAGCCGAACCTCCCAGGATACCTCCGTAGTGGCAGACGGAATCGGTGGGTTGGGCCTCACCCACCTCTAAACCAGTAAAGCACTACCGGTCAGACCTATCGTATGCCTCAAAGCTGCTGCACTAACTGGAGCTCCTGTGTATTCTTGCCGGCTGGCGCACCAGACTTCTGTTGGCAAAGTGCTAGCCACACTTGCCGAGTCAACGTATTGGCGTCGGTGCATCGACACTCCAATACCGAAGACCCACCAACTTTACTTCATGCACATGCAACCTTATGTATCAGCACCGTGCCAAGGCTCCCCGGACCATCCCGTCTGTCACAAACATCAACCGAGCCAAAGCTCGCCGGGCCATCCTGCTCCTCACAAATATCAACCGAGTCAAACCAACTTCCCATGACATCGGGGTGTGTGAAAGTGAACCCCTAATTATTCTAGTTTCTCTTTAAGATTATCACTCATACAGTTTACTTTAGCCCGAGACTGCCCAAGGTATACCCCGTGAAGGGCTCTCGAAGGCACTAGGAACTACGATGGGATTACGCGCAAATCTCTCTTTTGCAAGGCACTTACTATTATTGGTTGCTACCTGATTTCCCAACCCTTAATTAATTTTACTGAATCTATCCCTAGTACATTAAGCACTTCCTCCCTACGGGAATGGCGATCTTTCGCCGATCCCGAGCACCACCTAACACTAGTCAACCTCTCACTCTACAAATCCTGTCTTCCAATGATGAACTCCTTTATTTACCCAAACTAGCTACCTACTGTAGGTTCAACTCTCCAAAATTCACTACCCACTCTAGTTCAGTTTCCGCAGTTACTATATGCAAACCACCCTATACTATATGAGGTTTATAAAGGAGGTACTCCAGATTGTCTTCCAAATCTCCTATAAATTTTACCAGAGGTCTATCGTAACAAATTTAGTCCAAAATCAGATATTCCATAATGTTTTCTAATTAATTTGATATTTATTCAATTTTTTCCAAATGTTTGGTCATTGACAATTTTGAACATGAATTATATGATCTACTCAAGTAATGGCCACCCAAAAATTTTGAACACTAAATAACAGAGATATATGACTAGATATTAATTTCCATAATTTTTCAGAGAATATTTGACCTCTAATTAATTTATCCAAAATAATTCCCTTAATCATATGTAGAGAAGGAAGTACCAAAATTACTCATCAGAAAATTATGTAAAAATTACCAAATCTTAATATGGTTCAGAAAATATGATTGTACAAAAATCAGAATTTTACAGGCTAGCTAGACTCCAAAATAAATTAAATTAAATTTTCATGGGAAATAATTCTTAATGAAGCAACCCTTAAAAATAATCATCCACAAATTGTATAAAAATTCACAGAGCTTCAATACATAATAAAAAGTCCTCTGGATAAATTTCATCAATTTCCAGCAAGTAGTTTCTTCCTTATAAATTTCGAAGTAAATAATACAAATTATCAATTTGTTAATGAAGTATCCAAAATAATAATCCTAAATTCATAATAAAATCTCCAGAGCTTGTAATAACCTCAAAAACTACTCAACCCAAACCTCAGCACTTTTCAAAGAGTTTTTGTGACTTTTTCCATCCCTACAAGGTTTGTGCACTGAGATAGGGTTAGTGTTTTGAGGGGGTTTAAGGCTTCCAAATTCCCTAAAATTTTAACCAGAGAACTATACTAATCCTATGGTCCTCCCCACAAATTTTCAAGTCATTCCAAGGTAATTTGACCCCATAATCTTCAAAACCTAAAAAATCCTCATTAACAGGCCTACCCTAAGGTTCTAGGGCTACCCTAATCTTAACCACACCAAATTCCATTGGAGGGTGAGTCATACTATAAAACTTTAGTGGCCAAAATATCAACCTCTATTGAGGTGATTTGACCACTCAAAACCCAAAGGGGATGCTTGACCTATTTAACCGTAAATGGGGTCAACCTAGGGTTGGATCAATACCTAACCAAAACATCTCCAAATGAGATGAAATGTTTACCATGGCCCTAACATTCCCTCTAAGACTACCCACCCAAATTTGGTGGAGTTTTGAGATGTTTAGGACACCTAATTAATTTATTCAAAGATTAAAAATTATTCTAAAAACTATAGAAACATACTTTCCAAAAATTCTAAATTTTGGACAGGCCCTAGGTATAGCTAGGATAGACTCCCTACCCAAATCTTAGGTCATTTGGACAAGGGATGAAGGGTGGGCATCCATTTGAAACTCAGGATAGCCCTATGGATAGACCTCACCAAAATGAGTGTCTAGGTCAAACTATGCACCAAAATGGGTTCAAATCAATTTTGACATAAAGTAGACCCTCCAGGCTACAACATTTATGTTGACCACCTTTTATGAAACAACACCTAAGTATTTGTAAAAATTACAACCAATAAATATAAAATCTGTGACATAATTAAATAATCAGAAATTTATATACTATACTTTAAAATCTAATATTGCACGAATCTTGACGCAAAGTGGATGGGGTCCCTTCATCTTCTACCTTGAGCCGACGACCAGGATTCATTTTGACTGGGCCAATTTCAAGCGGTTGTCGCTGGCCATCTAGCCGCCTCCCCGGCCGGCCATCGCAACCATCACCTCCATTGAGGTGGTGGCTATCTCCAGGAGGCGTCACAGCCGCCAGAGAGCCCTATTACGGCAATCCCGATGTTTGAATTTTTGCGGAAAAACCAGGAAAATTTCCATTTGGATCGGGCTCAATTGAGCCCGAACCTTGAACCTAAAGATTCCTAATAACTACCCATGGAAGAAGGAGTGGAGGAGGACCTTGTCGGCGGCTTGAAGTCGAGAAGATCGCCGGGAAGCCATCTTTGAAGGCGGCGCCGCTCGGTTTCTGCATCTACACAGTGGGGAGGCTCGGTTTCTTCAGGTAAGGATTGGGAAATCCTCCCCTCGGCCCACTGAAGGTGTTTAAAGCCTCAGATGGGGAGTGGAGAGGCTGGATCATCAATGACCATTAAGGCCATTAATGGCTAGATTCGACCATGGTAGGGGCGGCTGAACCAGGCACTTGGTGGCCAGGGAAACGACTGGAAACATCTCCCCTTCCCTGGGGGAGTTGAATTCAGCCCTTAAAGGTGGCCTTTGGCCTCCCCTTGGTTGAGCCCCTTCCTTCCCACCTCTTTCATTTTTTCTCTCTTCTCCATAACCATGGAAATGAAGCTCACCATCTCTCCTAGTCACCAGTTGACTTGGTCAATCTGTAGGTCTATTGGTAGCCCATCCATGCACATCATCTCCTAAAGAAGCCACATGAGGAGGCTTGAACTTGGGCTAGCCTATTTGGGCTAGGTTGACCCAAGGTAGGCTTGGGTTGACCTTGGTCTTTTTGACCTATTTGGTTGCCCCTAAAGAGTCCCTGGTGACCCATTGATCTCCCCTAAGGCCTAGGTATGGTTGGATGGGGTTGACTTGGCATCTTGGAGGTCACTTGTCCCTCGGTAAGGGCACTTTGAGCTCTTTAGGGCTAGTGTTGACTTGGGTCAGCATGACCATTTGGGTTGACCCCAAGGAGTCCTTGGTTACCCCATGGCTTCCACTGAGGTCTAGGAAGGGTTATGCAGGGTTACCTTGCACCATGGAGGTCACCTACCCTTAGTAAGGGAACTTTGACCAGATTAGGGGCTAGAGTTGACTTGGGTCAACTTGGCCTCTAGGACTAAACCCAATGTGTCCTTAATGACCCATTGACCTCACTATAGGTCTAGGATGACCTGGGCGAGGTTGGTTGGGCACATTAGAGGCCAACTACCCTTTGTTAGGGCACCTTGCCCAATTTAGGCCTATGTTGTTCCTAGGTCAAATTTTCCACTTTAGGTTGACTCCAATGGACCCTTAGGGATCTAGTGGACCCTCTGATAGGTTAGTGATGTTGTGGTGGGGTCATGGAGTCATGGTGAATCCCTAAGGTCAAGCCCTAGGTTTTGTGATGAGGTTGTGTCACAGGTAGACTAAGGTGATTCTCACCTTGGCCTTCTATCACTTGGCCCTTTTTAGTTTCCTAGGGTTTTGTCATGCCATAGTCATGGCCAAAACCAACCTTAGGGGTATAGTTAGAAATGGGATGTTACAAATCCCAATAAACAAAACAAAGATTTCGTCCCTGAAATCAAGGTTAAGCCTACGAGAATTTCTATCGAAGAAAAAAAAACTTGTAACATACCATAAGAAGTGAAAGATTACATCTCGACGCCATGTTTGCTAAGTGGGGTTTAAAGGGAAACCTAAATCTATGACCAATTCACCCAATTGGCCAAGCCAAGATCCCAATAAACAAAAGATTAGCCTCTACTCTTCCTAAAGCAGCCCTACTAGTTTAAAACAGGAAAGTAAATTGAACATTTTGAGAGGTTGTGAGGTATACCTGACTGAATAACTCTGGATACTTTTGTCACATCAGGTCCTGCGGTTCCCAGTTATGCTCCTCCTAGCCGTGGTTTCTCCACAGAACCTTGACTAACAGAACCTTCTTTCGATGCAAGATCCGTACTCCTCTGTCATCAATCCGAACCGGCTCCAAGTGAACTGACCGGTATGAAGCTACCGGCCTATTTGTGGTCGAAATCTGCTGCTCCGGGCATAGTAGAGCCCTCCTAAGTGAAGAAATATGGAACACGTCGTGTAAACCTGTCAGTTTCGGTGGCAACTCCAGCATGTAAGCTTGGGACCCGATCCACTCCAGGATCCTGTAAGGTCCCATATACCTAGGGCTGAGCTTTTTCTTCTGACCACGCACCTGTGAAACTCCGTACATGGGTCGGACCTTCAAGAAAACCCGGTCTCCCACCTGAAACTCTACCTGACGGTGTCCGGCGTCGTAATACTTAGCCTGTCGGCTCTGCGCTTCCAGCATTCTGTCCCGTATCAGTCTCACCTGAGCTTCGATGTTTTTAACAAAATCCGATCCCAACGCCTTCGCATCCTCGTCCTGAATCCATGAAAGTGGAGTCCTACATCTCCTTCCGTACAAGGCTTCATAAGGAGCCATCCCTATGCTGGACTGGTAGCTGTTGTTATAGGAGAACTCGACTAGTGGTAAAAGCTTCTCCCAAGGTTCGTTTCGATCCAGAATGCATAGCCTTAGGAGTTCCTCCAATGTCCGGTTGGTGCGCCGTGTCTACCCATCCGTCTGGGGATGAAATGATGTGCTGAAGGTCAGCCACGTGCCTAAGTAAGCCCGCACGGATCTCAACTCCCTGGATGTGAACCGACCATCCTAATCTGGCACGATCGTCCTGGGTACCTCGTGGTAACGAATGAACTACTCTACGAATCTCCGCACTAGTACCCCAACCGAGTCATCTTTTCTGATTGGAATGAATCTGGCCACCTTCGTCAGCTGATCGACGATGACCCAAATCGAATCATTTCCCGTCCGTGATCGGGGAAGGCCATGAATGAAATCCATTGCGATGTCCTCAAATTTCCACTCTGGCACTGGAAGTGGCTGTAGTAATCCTGCGGGGTTTCTGCACTCTGTCTTCACTAGCTGACATGCCTCGCAATGAGTCACAAAGTATGTAATGTCCTTCTTCATCCCCGGCCAGAACATCGTCTTCTTCAAGTCTGCAGTCATCTTGGTGATCCTCGGGTGTATAGAATATCTGCTACAATGTGCTTCCGCCATTATGTCCTCCCGAATCTGACCTCCTGCGGGTATATAGACCCTGCCTCTGAAATATAGAAATCGATCCCTCAGTGAATAATCTCCCGTCGAACCCTCCTTCAAGGCTTGGAATATAGGCTCTTCCCATGCATCTGTCTTCTATCCATCCCGGATGCGGTCCCGAATATCATCTATGACAACCATTGATGCTAGATACTCCATGTATAGCTCTAGATCATTCTCGGATACCAGGGATATCTGCATATCTCTGAAAGACCGGACTAGCTCCACGGACATCAGTTGTAGTCCCTTCCCTGAGGTATCTCCTCTCTGGCTCAGAGCATCTTCCACCACGTTCGCCTTCCGGGATGGTAGTGCATGGTGTACTGGTAATCCGACAGGAACTCCACCCAACGTCTCTGTCTGATGTTGAGTTCCTTCTGTGTGTCCACGTATTTCAAATTCTTGTGATGTGAGAAGATGTCACAGTGAACCCCGTAGAGGTAGTGTCGCCAAATCTTCAGAGTAAAGATCACTGCACCCATCTCCAGATCATGCACCGGATAGTTCTTCTCATGTATCATCAGCTGTCGGGAGGCGTAGGATATTACGTGCCCGTTCAGCATCAGAACGACACCCATCCCCTGGTAGGAGGCGTCCATGTACACCTGGAATCCCTCACTTTCCGACGGAAGAGCAAGAATGGGAGCCGAGGTAAGCCGACCTTTCAACTCGACAAAGGCCGCCTCGCACTGGGGCGTCCAAATGAAAGGGGATTCCTTCTTCGTCAGGGATGTAAGAGGGAGTGAAATCCGAGAGAATCCTTCGACGAACTTCCGGTAATATCCAGCAAGTCGCAGGAAACTCCGTACATCCGTAGCTGTCTTTAACGTTGGCCAATCCTGAACTGCCCGAATCTTGGTCGGGTCTACTGCCAACCCAGCACCGCTGATGATATGACCTAAGAAGGCCACCTCATTTAGCCAAAACTGGCATTTCCTGAACTTTGCATACAGTTGGTGTTCCCGTATCCTCTCTAAAGTCAAAGTCAGGTGTCGTGTATGCTCCTCCTCCGTCCTTGAGTAGATGAGGATGTCGTCAATAAATACAATGATGAATACATCCACATACTCCTCGAATACCCTGTTCATGAGGCTTGTAAATGCTGACGGCGCATTTGTGAGCCCGAAGGGCATCACTGTAAACTCAAACAGTCCGTACCTACTACTGAAGGCGGTCTTCGGAATGTCCTCCTCTCGAATCCGTAGCTGGTAATAACCTGACCTCAAGTCAAGTTTCGAGAAGAAATACGCACCTTCCAGATGATCGAACAACTCATCAATCTGTGGCAGCGGGTATGTATTCCGGGCCATCAGTCTGTTCAACGCTCGATAATCAATACACAAGTGAAGACTTCCGTCCTTCTTCTTGATAAATAGCACCGGGGCTCCCCACGGCGAAGAGCTTGGCCGGACAAACCCTGCCTCTACTAGTTCCTGCAACTGACTTCAGAACTCTGTCATCTCTTTCGGGGCCATCTGGTAAGGGGCCCTAGATGCCGGCTTGGCCCCCAACACAAGCTGTATCTGGAAGTCCTACTCTCCGTGCGGAGGTTGTCCTGGCAGTTTCTCTGGAAAGAAGTCAGCAAAATCTCGCACCACCGGGATGTCTGCCACAGACCCCTTGGCATCCGTCATCTCAAATAGAATCCTATAAACATCCTCTCCCTGCAGATGGGCCTTAACGGCCTGTACTGAAGATAAGAGTATACGAGAAGCAGGTCTTATACCTTCGATGATAATGACAGAGTCCCCGTGCCTCACGGTGTTCCTCTTTGCTTGGCAATCAATCTGGGCATGGTTCCAGTGCAACCATGTCATGCCCAGGATCAGCTCGAAGACTGGCATCCTTAGGATCATTGTCGATACTTCGAATGACTTTCTGCCAATCTCCGCCTCCATGTTGCAGTGGGCAGAGGTGAATAACTCCGCTCCGTCGGGTAGACGCACCCTCCTCATCAGGCCTGTGAACCGCTCCACTCCTTTCAGCCCTTCCACGAAGGCCTCCGACACGAACGAGTGTGAAGCACCCGTGTCGAAAAGCGTATAGGCGGGCTTACCACTGATGAAGACTATACCTAGGGCGGTTAAATGTCTTAGTATTATATAACGAGCTTTCTTTCCAATTTATTCTACCTAGTGCAGTTTCTACAAATTTGACAACTGAGAAAGCAAGTTCTATTTAAACAATTAAACATCTTGGCGTACCTGCTATGACCTGCTCTGGGTTACGAGGCTGCGCCAGGTCCAAAGCACACACCAGCTCCCTTTCTTGTCTACGATCCCCACCCTGGTATCCACAACCTCGGCCACGACCTCGGCCTCCAAGATACTGCGCTGGCTGGGCAGCCGGTGGTGCTGTTGGGGGTGCCGCCCTCATGGGGCAGTTCCTCCTGATCTGGCCCACCTGATGGAAATTGAAACATGCTGGCTGGGGATATGCCATTCCCCCGGGTCTCTGTCCCTCCCGTGTCTGAAGAGGTGGTGGAGCCACCACCACTGGCTCCCTTGTCTCCTATCTTGAATCCTGACGAGGCTGGTCCTTGACCCTCCTCCCTTCCGTGATACGGGCTCGTCTCTGATCGTTCCTTGCTCCTCGACCCTGATCCTCCGTCGGCCGTTTCTGGCCCCGAGTAGCTTGCCAATCAGCCTCTATCCGTTTTTTCCATCTCTAGTATCCGGGAAATGGGCCCGCCGGATACAAACAGTAGAGTCTCCCTCAGCTCCTCTCAAACGCCCTTGTAGAACCTTTTGGTATATCCTGCCTCGTCTAACTGATAAGAGTCTGCAAACCGGGCTAGATGGTTGAACTCTCGGTGGTACTCCACCACCGTCTTGTTCCCCTGTCTCAACTGCAAAAATCTATCCTCCAGCTCGTCCCTGTCCGACTGTGGAACAAAGTGTTCCAACAGCGTGCCCCTGAAATCCTCTCAAGAAATCTCTGCTACTTCCCTGTCCCCAAATGTCATGTCCAGCGAGGTCTTCCACCATCTCTTTGCATGCGACTCCAGGCAGGAGATCACCAAGGGCACCCTCTCCTCCCAAGGGCACCATATCCCGCTCAGTATCTTGTACATAATATCCAGCCACTCCTCTGTTCGAACGGCCGACTCAGTCCACAAGTAGGATGGGGGAGCAAGTCCTCGGAAAATGCCCAGCCAGTTCGCCCCCGGATTTGGCTGCGGAGCCGGAACCTGTTGGGCCCTAAAAGCTTCCAAGATGGCTGTCAGAGTCTGTCCCATCTCTGACTGTAGGAATGGAGTGGGGACCGGGGGAGGTGGTGCAACGTTCGGAGTCTGCTGGGCTCCGCCTTGTGGAGTGGGCTGAGCTGGGGGCTGCAAAACAAACTTCATTGGTAGGCAATCGACTCAAACCTAACTAAAGTGGACAATTTACATGTTATCCCTCATATGGGCACACCACTACTTCTGCTGCTTAGTTTGTCCACAAACTAAACTCGCGTGGGGGTGACCTAGGGGTTGTGGACTATTACTTTTCGATCGAGGTTTCCTCTGATACCACTTGTAAGACCCCCCACCCCCCCCCCCCCCCCATTTTTTTTAACAACGGGGTCTTAGGCCCAGAACCGCCACTTTGCGGTGACACCTTCACGCCCTGAAGGGTCATCACCGCAAATCGCCGATTCTGCCGGCCGATTCGATCACAGAAAAGCAACAAAAATATAGTAAACATAAGTGAGGTAAAAACTCTAACCAAATGTCCACAATAATATCACATCAGAGTAAATATATCTCCATGAAGGGAGAGTCCACAGAATATAATGTACTGAAAATAAGGGCTTAAGCCCGCAACATCAAATCCTCACTACATAGTCACTCAAGCGGAAGAAAAATAAAACACTACTAAGGTTATGGGCTCATAGTCCCTGTCGTCTGAACTTCGGTGCTAGACTGTCCCATCTCCTAGTGTGCCGACCTGCAGGGCTGCTCCTCCATACTGGGCTCCATGATCCCCTAAATGATGTGGTTCGAAAACCGTTAGTCTATAAGACTAAGTTCTATCATCCCCCAACCCTTCCCCCATGGACCCTAGGCACCGAGCGGAGAGTAAGAAAGGGGAGGACTTGAAGGTTGAGAGTAATAAAGAAACAGATGGCAGCAGACCTATATTTGCAATTTTATAGTACATGTGGCAGTAGAGTAAAGTATGAAAATTAACCCTAACTTATACAAGAACATATAAGTAAGGGATCTTTTACAGGGCTCCCATCGTATAAAGAGTCTCATACCAATTTATACGTCGGGGTGTCGGTTATTAACAACAATATATATATAATAAGAACTTAACCTTAATTTATAAACTTGCCCACACAAGCTTATAGACCAAGAGGTCGTTTTGCAGGGCCTATTATATAACTGTCTCATACCACTTATACAATAGGTGGCAGGGGTTTTATGCTATGATTATGCTATGACATGCAAGTCGGTTATGATGCGATCATGCAAGTGCAACTCACCCACCCGAATCTGTGCACACAGACCTTTAGTTCCCCCTTTCTGGAGCCGAACCTCCTAGGATACCTCTGTAGTGGCAGACGGAAGTGGTGGGTTGGGCCTTGTCCACCTGTAAACCAATAAAGCACTACCGATCAGACCTATCGTAGGCCTCAACGCTGGTGCACTAAGCGGAGCTCCTGCGTACTCTTGCCGGCTGGCGCACCAGACTTCTGTTGGCGAAGTGCTAGCCACACTTGCCGAGTCAACGTATTAGCGTCGGTGCATCGACACTCCAATACCTAAGACCCACCACCTTTACTTTATGCACATGCAACCTTATATATCAGCATTGTGCCAAGGCTCCCCGGACCATCCCGTCCGTCACAAACATCAACCGAGCCAAAGCTCGCCGGGCCATCCTGTCCCTCACAAATATCAACCGAGTCAAACCAACTTCCCGAGACACCGGGGTATGTGAATGTGAACCCCTAATTATTCTAGTTGCTCTTTAAGATTATCACCCCTACAGTTTACGTTAGCCTAGGACTGCCCAAGGTATACCCCGTGAAGGGTTCTCGAAAGCACTAGGAACTACGATGGTATTACGCCCAAAGCTCCCGTTCGCAATGCACTTACTATTATTGGTTGCTACCCGATTTCCCAACCCTTATTAATTTTACTGAATCTAGCCCTAGTGCATTAAACACTTCCTCCCTACGGGAAGGACAATCTTTCGCCGATCCCGAGCACCACCTAACACTAGTCAACCTCTCACTCTACAAATCCTGTCTTCCAATGATGAACTCCTTTATTTACCCAAACCAGTGACCTACTGAGGGTTCAACTCTCCAAAATTCACTACCCACTATATTTCAGTTTCTGCAGTTACTATACGCAGACCACCATATACTATATGAGGTGTATAAAGGAGGTACTCCAGATTGTCTTCCAAATCTCCTATAAAATTTACTAGAGGTATATCATACAAAATTTAGTCTAAAAACACAGATCCATAATTTTTTCTAATTAATTTTATATTTATTGAATTTTTCCCAAATGTTTGGCCATGTGCAATTTTGAACATGAACTATATGATCTACTTAAGTAATGGCCACCCAAAAATTTTAATCACTAAATAACAGAGATATATGACTAGATATTAATTTCCATAATTTTTCAAAGACTATTTGACCTTTAATTAATTTATCCAACATAATTCCCTTAATCATATGTAGAGAAGAAAGTACCAAAATTACTCATCAGAAAATTATGTAACCATACTTAATGAAGCTACTCTTTGAACTAATCATCCAAAAATTCTATAAAAGTTCACAGAGCTTTAAAACATTATAAAAACCTCTGGCTAAATTTGATCAATTTCCAGCAAGTAGTTTCTTCCTAATAAAGTTCTAAGTAAATAATACAAATTACCAATTTGTTAATGATGTATCCAAAATAATAATCCTAAATTCATAATAAAATCTCCAGAGCTTGTACTAACCTCAAAAACTACTCAACCCAAACCTCATCACTTTTCAAAGAGTTTTTGTGACTTTTTCTATCCCTACAATGTTTGTGCCCTGAGCTAGGGTTAGGGTTTTGAGGGGGTTTAAGGCTTCCAAATTCCCTAACATTTTAACCAGAGAACTATACTAATCATAGGGTTCTAGGGCTACACTACTCTGAACCACCACAAATTCCATTGGAGGGTGAGTCATACTATAAAAAGTCAGTGGCCAAAATATCAACCTCTGTTGAGGTGATTTGACCACTCAAAACCGAAAGGGGATGCTTGACCTATTTAACCATAAAAGGGGTCAACCTAGGGTTGGATCAATACCTAACCAAAACATCTCCAAATGAGATGGAAATTTAACATGCCCTCTAAGACTACCCACCCAAATTTGGGGGAGTTTTGAGATGTTTAGGACACCTAATTAATTTATTCATGGATTATTAAATTTTTCTAAAAACTATAGAAACATACTTTCCAAAAATTCTGAATTTTGGAAAGTCCCTAGGTATAGCTAGGGTAGACTCCCTGCCCAAATCTTAGGTCATTTGGACAAGGGATGAAGGGTGGGCATCCATTTGAATCTCAGGACAGCCCTAGGGATAGACCTCACCAACATGAGTGCCCTGGTCAAACCATGCACCCAAATGGCTTCAAATTAATTTTGACATAAAATAGACCCTCCAGGCTACAAAGTGTATGTTGACCACGTTTTATGAAACAGCACCTAAGTATTTTTAAAAATTAAAAGCAATAAATACAAAATCTGTGACATAATTAAATAATCAGAAATTTATATACTATAGTTTAAAATCTAATATTGCACGAATCTTGGCGCAAAGTGGACGGGATCCCTTCATATTCTACCTTGAGCCGACGGCCAGGATTCATTTTTCCTGGGCCAATTTCAAGCGGCTGCTGACGGCCATCCAGCCGCCTCCCCGGCCGGCCACCGCCACCATCACCTCCGTTGAGGTAGTGGCTGTCGCCAGGCGGCGTCACAGCTGCCGGAGAGCCCTATTACAGCGATCCCGATGGTTGCATTTTTGCAGAAAAACCAGGAAAATTTCCCTTTGGATCGGGCTCAATTGAGCCCGAACCTTCACCCTAAAGATTCCTAAGAACTACCCATGAAAGAAGGAGTGGAGGAGGACCTTGCCGGCGGCCTGAAGTCGAGAAGATCGCCGGTAAGCCATCTTTGAAGGCGGCACCGCTCGGTTTCTGCAACTACATAGTGGGGATGCTCAGTTTCTTCAGGTAAGGTTTGGGAAATCCTCCCCTCGGCCCACTGAAGGTGTTTAAAGCCTCAGATGGGGAGGGGAGAGGTTGGATCATCAATGACCATTAAGGCCATTAATGTCTAGATTCGACCATGGTAGGGGGGAATGAACCAGGCCCTTGGTGGCCAGGGAAATGGCTGGAAACTTCTCCCCTTCCATGGGGGAGTTGAATTCAGCCATTAAAGGTGGACTTTGGCCTCCCCTTGGCCGAGCCCCTTCCTTCCCCCCTCTTTCATTTTTTTCTCTCTCCTCCATAACCATGTAAATGAAGCTCACCCTCTCTCCTAGTCACCAATTGACTTGGTCAATCTAGAGGTCTATTGGCAGCCCATCCATGCACATCATCTCCTAAAGAAGCCACATGAGGAGGCTTGAACTTGGGCTAGCCTATTTGGGTTAGGTTGACCAAAGGTAGGCTTGGGTTGACCTTGGTCTTTTTGACCTTTTTGGTTGCCTCTAAAGAGTCCCTGGTGACCCATTGATCTCCCCTAATTCTTAGGTAGGGTTGGATAGGGTTGACTTGGCATCTTGGAGGTCACTTGTCCCTTGGTAAGGGCACTTTGACCTCTTTAGGGATAGTGTTAACATGGGTCAACATGACCATTTGGGTTGACCCCAAGGAGTCCTTGGTGACCCCATGGCTTCCCCTGAGGTCTAGGAAGGGTTATGTAACAGCCCAAAGTTCTGAAACAGGAAAATTTGGGTGACACGGCCTGGGATACGGGCGTGTCCCAGGGCGTGTCAGGGGACACGGCCTGCGATACGGGCGTGTCGCAGGGCGTGTCGAGGTTGTGTCGACGATTGGGCTTTGTCTCGATGATTTTTGCTCTCGACGATTCGTCGAGAGGAGGCACACGGCCCAGGATACGGGCGTGTCCAAGGCCGTGTCGCATGCTCGACGATTTTTGCTCAACGATCGTCGAGTGTAGAGAAGTGCGTGTCGAGTGTTGAACACGGCCTGTGACACGGGCGTGTCACAGGGCGTGTCAAATCAGGCGACGAACTCAGCCCGCCAAAAGAATTCGACAGGGCGTGTCTTTGTGCCGTGTCTGGGCACACGGCCTGGGACACGGGCGTGTCACAGGCCGTGTGAAGTCTCGGGATGATTTGGGATTTTTTTCCCCAGGTACACGGCCATAGACACGGGCGTGGCTGAAGGCGTGTTGGTGACACGGCCCATGACACGGGCGTGTCCCGTGGGCGTGTCACTGGTTTGGATAAGTCGGTTGACCACCGCTTGAGGCACACGGCCTGGCACACGGCCGTGTTCGAGGCCGTGTCTGGTCAAAATTTGTGTTTTTGGCAGAATCGTGGCCGTCCATTCCTTCAGTCTGGATCCAAGGGCTGAAGCCTCTTCTCCTTTTTCCTTAAGGGCCGAAATCAGAGAAGTGTTGCTCACTTGAATTTGGCCTTCATCTTTCTTCAAGAGAGAGAAAGGAGGAGGAAGAGGAAAGGGGGCTGCTGCTGGTGGTGCTGCGGTTTACCGACGAGAGATCCGAAGCCAGCGTTGCGGAGGAAACGATCTTGCGAGTCTTGCAAGCTAGCTTGGAGGCCATGGCACCGAAGCGATCGTCAAGGGTAACGACTTTTCTTCCTAGCCATGTGAAGGCTTCTTTTTGGCATATCTTATGATTTCCCCCACCAAGAGGTGGCTGATTTTGGGAATCTTTGGGTGGATCCTTGAAATCCCCTTTGTATTGTATATAGATCCGGAAATGGAGTACGGAATAGGCATGCTGTGTGAAGCCCATCTGGACAGGTTGGTCTGGATTGGTGATGTTGCATACGAACCGGAGAAGACTCCGTGATAAACGTGTCGTGTTCGGAGTCTATGGGTTATACCTGCGAAAAGGAGTAGCAGGAAGTACTGGGGTGGTAGCCCAGGAAAATAGCCTTGTGATGGTTTTGGGTCCAACCTGTGAATGAGGCACAGGAAGTACTGGTGGGACCAGGAAAGGCCCTTTTTGTGATGCTTGATGTCATAGGGTGTCCACCTGTGGAGCGAGTCACAGGAAGTACTGGTGTGCCCAGGAAAGACCCCTGACATTTGTACTTATGCGGTGTCCACCTGTGGAGAGAATCACAGGAAGTACTGGTGCGCCCAGGAAAGACCCGCTGGTGCTCTGAGGAAATGGGTATAGTGAAATACCCAGGCTTGAATGCCAGGAACAGGATTGGTGAGACCGACCCGCGCCTTTGATGTAGCCATGAGTATGTTGTACTCGGAGAAGGCAAGGCGATTTGAGCAACGGGGGTGGAGGATCCGACCTGCGCTATGTCCGTCTGACGTGAGACCAAAAAGTGCGGTCTGTTGGAGCGCATAGCAAGAGTCTTCGGCCTGCGCGCCATGACACAAAGGGGGGCTACGGGCCATCCCGGTGTCCGAGAACTAACTCCGGCTGCACACCATGGAGTAAATGCTCAAGAGAGTTACCGTTGGGTGATAACCCTGATACGGTGGTGGGCAAGAGGTTGCCAGAATACCAAGAATGTGCTCTGAGTGCACGGACCGTTGGGCCGGGTGGCGAACGGTTGTGATGGCTTGTGTGCGTGAAAGCACCTTTTGATGATATAGCTTGCCATACTTGTGATATGATATGCCTGCAGGGAAAAATACCGCTGCCCCGAGAGAAGGGGTAGGGTCGTTATAATTTGGTCAGCTGAACGCTGACCGTTGCTTTGTTTGCCACCGGTGGGTGGATTGTCCCTTGCACAGGTACTGGAGAGCCGAGCGGGACGCATAGAGGTTGATGCTCCTGCTGGTGTTGCTGCTGTTGTTAGCTGCTAGCCCTCGAAGGCTATTGTGTTCTTTTGTATGTTTGCTTTTATTGTGGCCGGCCTGCGCGCCAATCTGTTTTAGGCCACTGATTGAAAGCCCTGTAAGGCCATAAGGCCAACTCTTTTGACATGTTGTAAGACATTCCTATATGTATATAAAATGTGGAGTTTTATGTTTGGACATTCATGAGGAGTTCAAGTAGTTTAGGCTTCCGCTAGAATGCTTGTGATAGGTGCGATGCGCTACTCTGGTATCATCCTGTACCTTCACCGACTGTTTTGTGGTATATCCTGTGGGGCCCCGGCCGGACCTTCTAGAATATATCATATGAACGGATGGGGTTGTTACATTTTTGGTATCGGTTGTCTTGGTCTTTCCCTCTCGAAGTCGTGGCCGACTTCTTTTCTGGGGTGGCGAGCACGTGTTTGTGCACACCAAAGTCTACGATTGAACTCCTGAATGTCCATGATAGGAATGCATTTTGTATGTTTGAGGAACCTGCGTGTTCCTATTTTGTGTTGTTTGCTTGGTACGA
The DNA here is from genome assembly GCA_039583875.1 of Platanthera guangdongensis. Lineage (NCBI taxonomy): Eukaryota > Viridiplantae > Streptophyta > Magnoliopsida > Asparagales > Orchidaceae > Platanthera > Platanthera guangdongensis. The sequence continues at coordinate 74,242,833 of CM077149.1, read as the reverse complement.
CCGCTAATGTGTGTGTCTTGTCCACCTTTAGGTGACACGAAGTGGAGCTGGGCCGTCGGAGCCCCAGCGTTCTCATGAAAGTACGGCACCAGCTGCGGTGCCTACACCTCCACCGTCTGCAGAACATGTCCGTTTAGTTGCAGAGGCCTTGTATACCATGATCCAAGGTCAGCCACTGAGGCAGGAACAAGCGGCTGTGAGGACAGAACAGGTGGTGACAAGGCCTGAACCTGTCGTGGAAGTGGTTCCTCGAGCGGCTGAGAAGCAGCTAACACGGTTTATGAGTTTCCATCCGCCTACGTTTTCGGGAGCGGGAACCCCGACGCAGGCTGAGGATTGGTTGTCGCGCGTCAAGCGAGTGATGACGACGATAGGCACGGCGGAACATCAGAAAGTTACCTTAGCCACCTTCTTGCTTGAAGGAGAAGCTCGTTTATGGTGGGATGAGATGGAGTTGCATCATTTGGCGGGTCGTCCGTTAACCCAAGTGTCGATGGAAGAATTCTTCCGGCTCTTCCTTGTGAAGCACCTTCCTGTGGCTCAACAGATAGCCATGGAAAATGAATTCCAACGGTTGACTCAAGGTGATGGCAGTGTTGACGCGTACCTGCATGAATTTACTCGCTTGGGGCGGTATGCGGGTTCGATCTTTGCGGATGAGCAGAGGAAGACTAATCGGTTCTATGAAGGGCTGAGGGACGAGCTGAGATTCCTTGTGTCCAGTTCTGTGAACCAAGGTTTCCAAGCGTTGGTTGACACTATGACCGCGTTGGAAAAAGACATGAAGAGGGTGCAAGGGAAGAGAGCGTTGGTGATGACGCAACTAGAGTGGAAGGCGCCCCGATCGGGAAAATCGTTTTATAAGAAGAGATGGGGTAAGAAGTCCAAGCCTAGTGGACAAGCTCCTTCATCAGTTGCAACGGGAGCAACATCAGGGGCAACCTCCAAGCCAGAAACTCGTACCTGCTTCAATTGTGGTAGGATGGGGCATATTGCGCGAGATTGTCGGATGCCGCCAAAGAGTGAAAAGAAGGCGGGAGCATCTTATGCGGAAAAAGGAAAGGCGGTGGTGGATTCCTCTGCCTCGCAGGCGCAACCCCGGGTCTACAATCTTGGCCTGCAGGAGGCCATCAAGCAGAGTGACGTTGTCACAGGTATGAGTTAGTTTTGCCTATGCGATTGTTTGTATGCTTAGCTTAGTACCCCTATGTTTGTGGTTTGTGTGTGTGACATGTTTGTCATAGGCTTCGTGATGATTCGGGACACGCTGGCGCGAGCACTGTTTGATACAGGGGCATCGCATTCTTTTCTGTCGAGTGAGTTTCTTACGCGGCTTGGGATACCCAGTCGTGCAAAGACAGATAGCGTCAGAGTGGTGTTGCCGAATGGTTGTTGGATGCTTGTGGATCAAGCTTGCGATGTGGCGGTTCAGTTAGGAAGTCGGGATTTTTGTTTAACCGCATTTGTTTTGCCAATATCGGAATTCGATGTGATTTTTGGGATGGATTGGCTTGCGGAGCAGCATGCTATGATTGATTGCCAGTCCAAAGAAATCACGTTGGGCCAGAATACCGAACAGGAGACCAAGTTCGCGGGTATGCGAGGAGTAGGCGGGACGTTGATGTCTGCACTCCAGGTAGTCAAGGCTGTTCGGAAGGGTGCGGAGTGTTACTTTGCACTAATTCAGGCTGTTGAGCCTAAGGCCACGTTGTGCGAGGTTCCGATTGTGGCAGAATTTACAGATGTGTTTCCCACGGATCTCCCTGGGCTACCACCCCAGCGGGAGATTGACTTCACAATTGAGTTGGTGCCAGGTGCGAAACCCGTGGCCCGCTCGCCATATCGCGTTGCGACTAAAGAGATGGCTGAGTTGAAGGTTCAACTACAAGAAATGCTAGAGCAGGGTTATATCCGCCCAAGTATGTCACCTTGGAGCGCGCCTGTGCTTTTTGTAAAGAAGAAAGATGGTGGGTTACGGTTGTGTATAGATTACCGTGAATTGAATAAGCTGACCGAGAAGAATAAGTATCTGATACCTCGGATTGATGAATTATTTGATCAGCTGGTGGGATCTACCGTCTATTCGAAGTTGGACCTGAAGTCTGGTTATTACCAGTTAAGAATTCGGGAAGGTGACATTCCCAAAACCGCATTTGGAACGCGCTATGGGCACTATGAGTTCACAGTCATGCCCTTTGGCTTGTGTAATGCGCCTTCGGTGTTTATGGATTTGATGCACCGTATTTTCCGTGAGTATCTGGATCTGTTTGTGATCGTGTTCATTGATGATATCCTGGTGTACTCGAAGTCTAAAGCTGAGCATGAGATTCATTTGCGGTTGGTGCTGAACACGTTGAGGCAAAATCAGCTATATGCCAAGTTCTCAAAGTGTGAGTTTTGGCTATCGTCAGTGGCATTTTTGGGCCATGTGGTGAGTGGAGCGGGCATCGCAGTGGATCCAGCGAAGATAAAAGCCATACAAGAATGGCCAATATTGTCTTCCGTGGCCGAGGTCAGAAGTTTCCTTGGACTTGCAGGCTACTATAGAAGATTTGTGGAGAACTTCTCGCGGATCGCTTTGCCGCTAACCACACTGACGCGAAAGGATCAGAAGTTCGTTTGGACGCCAGAGTGCGCACGAGCTTTTGACGAGCTAAAGGTTCGGTTGACCACGGTGCCGGTGTTGTCTTCGGCATGTGGAACCGATGGGTTTGTGATTTATAGTGATGCCTCAGGAAGCGGTTTAGGTTGCGTTCTTCTACCGAGCGGAAAGGTGATTGCTTATGGCTCACGCCAGCTGAAGGTGCACGAGCGAAACTATCCCGTCCATGATTTGGAACTAGCGGCGGTGATTTTTGCACTTAAGCTGTGGCGACACTACCTTTATGGAGTGAAGGTGGAGATGTATACCGATCATAAGAGCCTAAAGTATCTATTGGAGCAGAAAGAGTTGAACATGCGACAACGAAGGTGGTTGGAGTTCCTTGGGGACTACACGTTTGAGATTCATTATACACCCGGGAAGGGGGAATGTTGTCGCGGATGCCTTGAGTCGGCGAGTTCCGGCTAGAGCAAATTGGTTACAAAGGCATGATGAACGTCTTATCCAGGAATTGGAGGCATTGGAGATCTATTGTGTTGATAAGAATTCCACTGCCACTGCATGTTTGAACTGGACCGAGGTGCAATGTGACCTTACGGACCGAGTTCGACGGGCAACGGAGTTGGATGAAGATCTCTTGCGCTATGTGAATGAAGGGCCAGAAGGCAAATTCACCTGGAATGACGGTCTTTTGCGAAAAGAGGGCGGTTGTGCGTCCCAAATGTGGGGAAACTGAGGGAAGAACTGATGTATGAAGCACATTATACGAAGTATTCCATTCACCCCGGGAGCACAAAGATCTTCAACGATATGAAGAAGCTTTTCTGGTGGCCAGGACTTAAGAAAGATGTTGCCCTATATGTCGCCAAATGTCAAACATGTGCGATGGTGAAGGCGGAATGCCAAAAGCCGGGCGGTTATTTGAAGTCACTACCAATCCCAGTGTGGAAATTTGATGATATTTCCATGGATTTTGTGCATGGATTGCCAAGATCGCAGCGAGGAAATGATTCCATTTGGGTGATAGTTGACCGGCTAACAAAAGTAGCACATTTTCTCCCGAACAGGCGGGATGATTCGGTTGAAAGTTTGGCAAAATTATATGTTGACCAGATTGTGCGTCTTCACGGTGTTCCTCGGAGCAACGTAAGTGATCGAGATGGGCGATTTACGTCAAAGGATTGGAGGCTAGTTCACCGACTGTTGGGCACGAAGTTGACTTTCAGTATGGCATTTCCTCCCCAAACGGATGGCCAGACTGAACGTACCAACAGAACAATGGAGGACATGCTCCGAATGTGCTCCCTTGACTTCGGAAAGAGATGGGAAGATCATCTCTATATGGTCGAGTTTGCATACAATAACAGCTACCAAGCAAGCATTGGGATGGCACCATATGAAGCCCTATACGGAAGGAAGTGTCGTACTCCCTTGGCTTGGGTAGAAGCGGGTGAAGCCGGGTTGTTAAACCAAATGAGGTGGATGAAGCAAACTCAACTATTCGGACTATCCGAGAGAGATTGCTGATTGCTCAAGATCGACAAGCGAAGTACTACAACGCCAAGCACCGGAACGTTGAATTTGCGGTTGGCGATTGGGTCTACTTGAAGATCAAGCCATTCAAAGGTGTCTCCAGGATTCGACGATTGAAAAAGTTGAGTCCAAGATATTTGGGTCCTTTCGAAGTGGTTGAGCGAATTGGCGAAGCGGCTTATCGACTAGCTCTGTCGGCAGACTTGGGTGGGTTACATAATGTCTTTCACATCTCGGTGCTTCGGAAGGCCGTGAAAGATCCAGCTCAAGTGATCGCGGATGATCGTGTGCCGGTAGAGTATGGGCTAACGACGAGAGTTAGACCCATTCGGATCGAATATCGAGCCGAGAAACAGTTGCGGAACAAGACGGTCGGTATGGTGAAAGTCCGGTGGGACAACTGCGGCCGTGAAGAGCTGACATGGGAGCGCGAGCAAACCATGCGAGCAGAGTTCCCTGAATTGTTTCTGTAATTTGGAGCGAGAATATTGTAACATAAACGTTTATATATATAGATATATGTTGTTACATTTTCTTGCTAGTTTCTGTTACTTTCCTGTCTTTAAATTTCGAGGACGAAATTTCTTGTAGGAGGGGAGGATTGTAACAGCCCAAAGTTCTGAAACAGGAAAATTTGGGTGACACGGCCTGGGACACGGGCGTGTCCCAGGGCGTGTCAGGGGACACGGCCTGCGACACGGGCGTGTCGCAGGGCGTGTCGAGGTTGTGTCGACGATTGGGCTTTGTCTCGACGATTTTTGCTCTCGACGATTCGTCGAGAGGAGGCACACGGCCCAGGACACGGGCGTGTCCAAGGCCGTGTCGCATGCTCGACGATTTTTGCTCGACGATCGTCGAGTGTCGAGAAGTGCGTGTCGAGTGTTGAACACGGCCTGTGACACGGGCGTGTCACAGGGCGTGTCAAATCAGGCGACGAACTCAGCCCGCCAAAAGAATTCGACAGGGCGTGTCTTTGTGCCGTGTCTGGGCACACGGCCTGGGACACGGGCGTATCACAGGCCGTGTGATGTCTCGGGATGATTTGGGATTTTTTCCCCCAGGTACACGGCCATAGACACGGGCGTGGCTGAAGGCGTGTTGGTGACACGGCCCATGACACGGGCGTGTCCCGTGGGCGTGTCACTGGTTTGGATAAGTCGGTTGACCACCGCTTGAGGCACACGGCCTGGCACACGGCCGTGTTCAAGGCCGTGTCTGGTCAAAATTTGTGTTTTTGGCAGAATCGTGGCCGTCCATTCCTTCAGTCTGGATCCAAGGGCTGAAGCCTCTTCTCCTTTTTCCTTAAGGGCCGAAATCAGAGAAGTGTTGCTCACTTGAATTTGGCCTTCATCTTTCTTCAAGAGAGAGAAAGAGAGAGAGAAAGGAGGAGGAAGAGGAAAGGGGGCTGCTGCTGGTGGTGCTGCGGTTTACCGACGAGAGATCCGAAGCCAGCGTTGCGGAGGAAACGATCTTGCGAGTCTTGCAAGCTAGCTTGGAGGCCATGGCACCGAAGCGATCGTCAAGGGTAACGACTTTTCTTCCTAGCCATGTGAAGGCTTCCTTTTTGGCATATCTTATGATTTCCCCCACCAAGAGGTGGCTGATTTTGGGAATCTTTGGGTGGATGCTTGAAATCCCCTTTGTATTGCATATAGATCCGGAAATGGAGTACGGAATAGGCATGCTGTGTGAAGCCCATCTGGACAGGTTGGTCTGGATTGGTGATGTTGCATACGAACCGGAGAAGACTCCGTGATAAACGTGTCGTGTTCGGAGTCTACGAGTTATACCTGCGAAAAGGAGTAGCATGAAGTACTGGGGTGGTAGACCAGGAAAATAGCCTTGTGATGGTTTTGGGTCCAACCTGTGAATGAGGCACAGGAAGTACTGGTGGGACCAGGAAAGGCCCTTTTTGTGATGCTTGATGTCATACGGTGTCCACCTGTGGAGCGAGTCACAGGAAGTACTGGTGTGCCCAGGAAAGACCCTGACATTTGTACTTATGCGGTGTCCACCTGTGGAGAGAATCACAGGAAGTACTGGTGCGCCCAGGAAAGACCCGCTGTTGCTGTGAGGAAATGGGTATAGTGAAATACCCAGGCTTGAATGCCAGGAACAGGATTGGTGAGACCGACCCGCACCTTTAATGTAGCCATGAGTACGCTGTACTCGGAGAAGGCAAGGCGATTTGAGCAACGGGGGGTGGAGGATCCGACCTGCGCTATGTCCGTCTGACGTGAGACCAAAAAGTGCGGTCTGTTGGAGCGCATAGCAAGAGTCTTCGGCCTGCGCGCCATGACACAAAGGGGGCTACGGGCCATCCCGGTGTCCGAGGACTAACTCCGGCTGCACGCCATGGAGTAAATGCTCAAGAGAGTTACCGTTGGGTGATAACCCTGATACGGTGGTGGGCAAGAGGTTGCCAGAACACCAAGAATGTGCCCTGAGTGCACGGACCGTTGGGCCGGGTGGCGAACGGTTGTGATGGCTTGTGTGCGTGAAAGCACCTTTTGATGATATAGCTTGCCATACTTGTGATATGATATGCCTGCAGGGAAAAATACCGCTGCCCCGAGAGAAGGGCTAGGGTCGTTATAATTTGGTCAGCTGAATGCTGACCGTTGCTTTGTTTGCCACCAGTGGGTGGATTGTCCCTTGCACAGGTACTGGAGAGCAGAGCGGGACGCATAGAGGTTGATGCTCCTGCTGGTGTTGCTGCTGTTGTTAGCTGCTAGCCCTCGAAGGCTATTGTGTTCTTTTGTATGTTTGCTTTTATTGTGGCCGGCCTGCGCGCCAATCTGTTTTAGGCCACTGATTGAAAGCCCTGTAAGGCCATAAGGCCAACTCTTTTGACATGTTGTAAGACATTCCTATATGTATATAAAATGTGGAGTTTTATGTTTGGACATTCATGAGGAGTTCAAGTAGTTTAGGCTTCCGCTAGAATGCTTGTGATAGGTGTGATGCGCTACTCTGGTATCATCCTGTACCTTCACCGACTGTTTTGTGGTATATCCTGTGGGGCCCCCGGCCTGACTTCTAGAATATATCATATGAACAGATGGGGTTGTTACAGGTTATGTAGGGTTACCTTGCACCTTGGAGGCCATCTACCCTTAGTAAGGGTACTTTGACCAGATTAGGGGCTAGAGTTGACTTGGGTCAACTTGGCCTCTAGGACTAAACCGAATGTGTCCTTAGTAACCCATTGACCTCACTTTATTTCAGGAAGACATGGGCAAGGTTGGTTGGGCACATTAGATTACAACTGCCCTTTGTTAGGGCACCTTGCCCAATTTAGGCCTATGGTGGTCCTAGGTCAAATTGGCCACTTTGGGTTGATTCCAATGGACCCTTAGGGCTCTAGGGGACCCTATGATAGGTTAGTGATGTTTTGGTGGGTCATGGAGTCATGTGAAGCCCTAAGGTCAAGCCTAGTTTTTGTGATGAGGTTGTGGCCACATGTAGACAAGGTGATTTGTCACCTTGGCCTTCTATCACTTGGCCCTTTTTAGTTTCCTAGGGTTTTGTCATGCCCTAGTCATGGCCAAAACCACCCTTAAAGGTCTAGTTGGAAATGGGATGTAACACCACATTCTCCAGACACAGAAAAACACCAAGTAGGGCACATGCACAAAAACTATGAAATCAAACTGAAAACGGGCTTAAAGTGCACTTGTTATGGAATGGACAGAGAAACAAATATGAACAATTATGGCACTCAAGTGTAGTGCATTAACGAGAAAATTGGCCGAAATGAGTCCAAAAATATGTATATAACTTGGACTCGTCACACCCCCAGACTTACCCACTTGTGCATCCCGCGCAAATCATCACTCAGTGGACTAGAAAAGAACTAGCTGGCTCAGTAATTTCAAAATATAGTAAGACGAGAAATCAAATACGTCGGGGGCATAGAAAATAGAATAGAAATACTTTTTAAATATACTACGGAGTTTAAACTATTCGACAGGCGTAAATAAATATCTTATCTACTCAAAATTGGAATTTTAGAGAATCGTTCGGTCCACTGTAGGAAGAAAGTAGGCAGGCCACTAAGATGAACATTGTCAAAGACCGAGGCCGTGATCACCTCCAAAGAAATCCATAAATGTCGGGTACCATACGCTTGCCGGTTCACACTCTCTCCACGGCACGAGTTAGACTCAAACGTGAATCAGTAGGACTTGTAGGATAGAATGGGGCTTAGGCTAAGGTTTGGTAGTCAATGATAAACATGGAGGCTACACACAACCAAAGCGAGCAAACAATAAGCTAAACTAATACAGCCACTTAGATATGCATGTGTGATACATCCCAAGACTTAGCTTGAAAACCTGGCGTGTACACGGCCTAACCCGACCAATAATATGAAAACCATGATGGGGATCCAATTTCTCATTGTAATTCTTTTTAGATTTTCTTTTTCAATTTTTTTTAATATTTTTCTTTTTATTTTCTTCTTTTGCAATCCCCAATTTTAGCAAGTATAATTTTTTTTTTGAATTCATCACCACATCACAAAAATTCCACACATCACAACAAGTCAAAATATTAAATTCAAATAAGCTCATGGATTTGGTTGCGATAGGAGGATTGGTTTTAGGCTTTAGTGAATGAAGGTGGAGCTGAATCAAAGGAAGGGTAGGCACAAACTTTGCTTGAAATGGTTAGCAGCTAGGACTAGGTAACAAGGGTCAAACTTGTAACAACCCCATTCGTTCATATGGTATATTCTAGAAGGTCCGGCCGGGGCCCCACAGTATATATCACAAAACAGGCAGTGAAGGTACAGGATGATACCAGAGGTAGCGCAATCGGTACCTATCACAAAGCATTCTAGCGGAAGCCTAGACTACAACTTGAACTCCTCATGAATGCCCAAATATAAAACTCCACATTTTATACGATATAGGAATGTTTTACAATAACAAGTAAAAAGAGTTGGCCTTATGGCCTTACATGTCTATCAAACAGTGGCCTAAACAAATTGGCGCGCAGGCCGGCCACATGAAAAGAAAATACACAAAAGTAACACATTTAGCCTTCGAGGGCTAGCAGTAGCAGCATCAACATCAGCCTTTCCGCGTCTCGCTTGGCTCGCCAGCACCTGTACAGGGACAATCCACCCAACAGTGGTAAACAAAAGCAACGGTCAGCATTCAGCTCACCAAATTATAATGACCCTACCCCATTTTTTTTCGGGGTAGCGGTAATCTTCCCTGCAGGCATATCATATCACAGTATGGCAATCTATCTCATCAAAATGTACTTTCATGCACACAAGCCATCACAACCGTTCGCCACCCACCCGGCCCTCGGTCCATGCACTCAGGGCACATTCTTGTGTTTTGGCAAAACTCTTGCCCACCACCGTATCAGGGTCATCACCCAACGGTAACTCTCTTGAGCATTTTCTTCATGGCGTGCAGCCGAAGTTAGTCTTCCTACACCGGGATGGCCCGTAGCCCCCCATTGTGTCATGGCGCGCAGGCCGAAGACTCTTGCTATGCGCTCCAACAAACCACACCTTTTGGTCTCACGTCGGACGGACATAGCGCAGGTCGGATCCTCCACCCCTCGTTGCTCAAATCACCTTGCTCTTCGAATACACATACTCATGGCTATATCAAGACGCGGGTTCGGTCTCACCAATCATGTTCTTGGCATTCAAGCCTGGGTATTTCTCGATACCCCACTTTCTTAGCACAACAGCGGGTCTTTCCTGGGCCTCCCAGTACTTCCTGTGACGCTCTTCACAGGTGGACACGCGCAATGTCATGGGTCTTTCCTGGCTATCATGCCAGTACTTCCTGTTACTCTCTTCACAGGTGGACACCCTACGACATCAAGCATCACAAAGGGCCTTTCTTGGTCACACCAGTACTTCCTGTGCCTCATTCACAGGTTGGACCCAAAACATAACACAACTATTTTCCTGGGCTACCACTCCAGTACTTCCTGCTACTACTTTTCGCAGGCATAACCCGTTGACTCCTTAAACTACACGTTTCTCACGGAGTCTTCTTCGGTTCGTATGCAACATCACCAATCTAGACCATCCTGTCCAGATGGGCTTCATACATCATGCCTATTCCGTACTCCATTTCCGGATCTATATGCCAACAAAGGGGATTTCATGAATCACCCAAACGACTCCCAAAATCAGCCACCTCTTGGTGGGGGAATCACAAAGATATGCTAAAAAGAAGCCTTCACATGGCTAGGAAGAAAAGTCGTTACCCTTGACGACCGCTTCGGTGCCATGAACTCAAAGCTTGCTTGAAAGACTCGCAAGAGCGTTTCCTTCGCAACGCCGGCTTCGGATTTCTTGTCGGTAAACCGCAGCACCACCAGCAGCAGCCCCCTTTCCTCCTCCTCCTTCTTCTTCCTCTCCTTTCTCTCTTAACTTGAAGAAAGATAAAGGCTAAGGAAAAATGAGAATAAGTTCTCAGTTTCTATCTCATCACAATGTGCTTTCACGCACACAAGCCATCACAACCGTTCGCCACCCGTCCCAACGGTCCGTGCACTCAGGGCACATTCTTGGTGTTCTGGCAAAACTCTTGCCCACCACCGTATCAGGGTCATCACCCAACGGTAACTCTCTTGAGCATTTTCTCCATGGCGTGCAGCCGGAGTTCGTCTTCCTACACCGGGATGGCCCGTAGCCCCTCATTGTGTCATGGCGCACAGGCCGAAGAATTTTGCTATGCGCTCAACAGACCGCACCTTTTGGTCTCATGTCGGACGGACATAGCGCAGGTCGGATCCTCCACCCCCCGTTGCTCAAATCGCCTTGCCTTCTTCGAGTACAGCGTACTCATGGCTATATCAAAGGCGCGGGTCGGTCTCACCAATCCTGTTCTTGGCATTCAAGCCTGGGTATTTCTCGATACCCACTTTCGTAGCACAACAGCGGGTCTTTCCTGGGCCTCCCAGTACTTCCTGTGATGCTCTTCACAGGTGGACACCGCACAATGTCAGGGGTCTTTCCTGGCTATCATGCCAGTATTTCCTGTTACTCGCTTCACAGGTGGACACCCTACGACATCAAGCATCACAAAGGGACTTTCCTGGTCACACCAGTACTTCATGTGCCTCATTCAACAGGTTGGACCCAAAACATAACACTTTTCCTGGGCTACCAGTCCAGTACTTCCTGCTACTCCTTTTCGCAGGCATAACCTGTTGACTCCTTAAACTACACGTTTCTCGGAGTCTTCTCCGGTCGTATGCAACATCACCATCCAGACCAACCTGTCCAGATGGGCTTCACAAAGCATGTATATTCTGTACTCTCCTTTTTCCGGATCTATATGCCAAACAAAGGGGATTTCAATGAATCCCCCAAACGACTCTCAAAATCAGCCACCTCTTGGTGGGGGAATCACAAAGAGATATGCTAAAAAGAAGCCTTCACTTGGCTAGGAAGAAAAGTTGTTACCCTTGACGACCGCTTCAGTGCCATGAACTCAAAGCTTGCTTGAAAGACTCGCAAGAGCGTTTCCTTCGCAACGCCGGCTTAGGATTTCTTGTCGGTAAACCGCAGCACCACCGCCAGCAGCCCCCTTTCCTCCTCCTCCTTCTTCTTCCTCTCCTTTCTCTCTTAACTTGAAGAAAGATAAAGGTTAAGGAAAAATGAGAATAAGTTCTCAGTTTCGGCCTTTAGGAACAGAGGAAAGAAATTTCATCCCTTGGATCCCAGCTGAAGGAACGGACGGCCACGATTTTGCCAAAAACACTGATTTTGGCCTGACACGGCTTGTGACACGCCCGTGTCCCAGGCCGTGTGCCTCAATCAGTGGTCAACCGACCTATCCAGACCAGTGACACGCCCTTGGAACACACCCGTGTTATTGGCCGTGTCACCCAACACGCCTTCGAACACGCCCGTGTAAGAGGCCGTGTGCATGGGCGAAAAAAATCCCAAAACATCCCGAGACTTCACACGGCCTGTGACACGCTCGTGTCCCAGGTCGTGTGCTCAGACATGGCACGAGACACTCGCCCTGTTGAAATCCTTCGTCGGCTGAGTTCGTCGACCTGATTTGACACGCCCTGTGACACGATCGTGTCACAGGCCCGTGTTCAACCTCTCGACACTCACACTCTCGACACTCGACCACTCAACACTCGACGATCGTCGAGCAAAAGTCGTCGAGCACACACGATTACGGCCGTGGACACGCCCGTGTCCTGGGCCGTGTGACCCCTCTCGACATATCGTCGAGCGAAAAATCGTCGACACCAAAGCCGATAGTCCACACGGCCTCGACACGGCCTGCGACACGCCCGTGTCGCAGGCCGTGTCCGATACTCAACGACCGTCGACTCCAAATTTCGTCGACTATACGGCCAAATCGTCGACCCCAGCTTGACACGCCCTGGGACACGCCCGTGTCCCAGGCCGTGTCACCATTTCCTGTTTGAGAAATTTGGGCTGTTACAAAACTAGCCAAAATGATGGCCTACGTCGTCACACTCACGCTTGACTAACCGGGCACCAATCCTTTGAGAGTAGCTTGGGGCAAGTTCTTAGCCACCAAGAAAGATGATCCTTCCTCCCGACTCAAGCAATACGAGTATTGTGACGGCTACACACATTCCTACACTACCATTCGATTACTCCATATTCAACAGTTTTCAGTAGTACAAACAATATTTACATCTGCAAAAAAAGTATAAATCTACTAGCATAAAGAAAAATTAAATTTATACTATTTCTACACAAACCATGATTACTCGATTAGGAGCATTGCACGAGTTTCGAACTACTCTATCCCAAAATCCTAAGACAGCATCACTATTTTAAAGTTTACATGAAATGAATACATTTGAGTCGAGCTGCCCGCGTGGCTAAGAGCATGCTCATGTGAGTGATTCAGTATGTGCTAGAGTGATTATAAAATAAATAAATAACGGACTGGTATGCAATAAAATGTGCGGTGTAGTGACCACAGGCATGCTCTCCCCCCCTGACTTGAATTCGACAACTAGTAAAAATAAACATTCCAAATAATGTAAAGAGCTAGGTGTAAGAAGTACCTATGCTCCAAATTAAGCATACCAGTCATGATACGAAGTTGTCCGATAACGGTCGGTTTGCTGCGCCTCAAAATTTTCAACACCTACTGATTAGAGATCAACGCACAGCAGGAAAATATAAATACATATATAAAAAGAAACACAACACACAAAATAGGACCAAGTGGTCCAACATCGATTGTCTCCCAGAAGCCCCTTTTCTTTACCGTCCTTAAGGTGAACCAAATACCTGTATTATAACGTGCTTTTAATAATAAAATAGGACTTAGTTTGTATTACAAAATAGATTACTTGAACTAAATAATTGAGAATATGATTCAAGTGACATCATTGACAGGGTTCTCTAAGTCCATAACATGTCCCTGATCTACAGTTTCCCCTTGAATGTAGTGCTTTAGTCGTTGCCCATTAACCTTGAATGTCCCTAGCTTTTCACCATTAACTACAATCGCTCCAAATGGTGACACTCCGCTCACTATGAAAGGTCCACTCCATCTTGACTTCAACTTGCCAGGAACAGTTTCAAGCGAGAGTTGTATAATAAGACCTTGTCGTAACCTTGAAATCCTTAGGTACTATATGTCGGTCATGCCATTGCTTAGTTCGCTCCTTGTAGTTATTCGTGTTCTCATAAGCGAGAAACCTGAATTCATCCAGTTCATTTAGTTTCGCCAACCTCTTATTTACAACTGTGGTTTGATCCATATTCAGAAGTTTGGTCGCCCATAGAGCCTTGTGTTCTAACTCCACCGGCAGGTGACATGATTTGTCAAAAACAAGCTGGTATGGGGGTATTCCAATAGGGGTTTTATAAGCGGTCCCGTATGCCCATAGTGCTTCATCTACTTTCTTTGCCCAATCGCTTCTATTCCCGAGAATATACTTTTCTAGAATCCTTTTCAATTCCATATTAGAGACTTCCACTTGTCCATATTTTTGTGTATAATAGGCCAAAGCGACCCTATGATGAACTCCAAATCACTTCAAGAGAGTAGAGAACTGACGGTTGTAGAAATGGCTCCCACCGTCCGAGATGATAGAGCGCGGGGCTCCAAATCTTGTAAAAATGTGCGTGTGCAAGAATTGCAGCACAGTGCGGCCATCATTGGCAGCTACTGCTTCAGCTTCCACCCATTTCGAGACAAAATGAACTGCCACGAGAATATATATTTTTCCATACGATGGAGGAAATGGCCCCATAAAATAAATACCCCAAATATCAAAAGGCTCACATACTAACATGTTATTGAGGGGCATTTCATCTTTTATGGAGATATTCCCAACCCGTTGACATTCATTGCATTCCTTCATATGAATATAAGCGTCTCTGAACAGAGTTGGCCAGTAGAACCCGCATTGTAGAACCTTATGTGTTGTCCTAGTAGCTCTCATTTGGCCACCTGCCTCACGATTGTGACAGTGCTGAAGAATCAATCCGTGTTCTGATTCCGGGACACATCTTCTGATGATGCCGTCAGCACAGGTGTGGAACAACAACGGATCCTCCGGTAAGTAGTACTTAACATCCGAGAAAAACTTCTTCTGCTGGAAAGACAAATTGGGAGGCAATTTTCCGCACGCAAGGAAGTTAGCTAAGTCAGCAAACCAGGGAGCCTTGCCATGTTTCATTGTTAAAGAGAAAAGAATCTCATCGAGAAATAAGTCGGAAATTATAGAGTCTTCAAGTTGTGAAGTTTCATGCGTTTCCAACCGCGGTTGATTTTCAGCAATAATATTCTCAACTCCCTTCTTGTCACGCACTTCTAACTCATACTCTTGCAGTATTAAAATTCATCGGATGAGTCGTCGCCTTGCATCCTTTTTCTGCATGAGGTACTTAAGAGCAGCATGATCGGTGTACACCACGACTTTCGATATCACTAAGTAGGGATGAAATTTCTCCAATGCTAAAACCACCGCTAATAGCTCTTTCTCAGTAGTGGTGTAGTTCCGTTGAGCATCATTAAAAGTACGACTAGCATAATAATTTGTGTGGAAAACCTTATTCTTCCTCTATCCTAAGACTGCTCCGACAGCGAAATCACTGGCGCAAACATCAATTAGAATGGTAATGTCCAATCCGGGGACGTGAGAACTGGGGCACTACTCAAGCAGCTCTTTAATTTGCAAAAAGCTTGCAAGCAATCTTCGTCAAATTTAAATAACACATCCTTACTAAGAAGATTGCTCGGCAGTTTCGCCATAGAGGAGATGTTTTAATAAAGCGTCGGTAAAATTCGGCATGCCCTAAGAAGCTACGGATCCCTTTCACAGAAATTGGAGGAGGCAGTTTCTTGATCACTTCAACTTTAGCTTGATCCACCACCATACCCATGCTTGACACTTCATGTCCAAGGACTATACTCTTCTCTACAATGAAATGGCATTTCTCCCTATTCAACACCAGATTTGCGTCTTCACAACAATTTAGAACGGTTGTGAGGTTCTCCAAACACGCATCAAAATCTGCACCAAAAAGAGTAAAGACATCCATAAAAACTTCTAAAACCTTTCCGACCATGTCGTGGAAGATAGCCAGCATGCATCGTTGAAAGGTCGCAAGAGCATTGCACAGTCCAAAAGGCATCCTCTTGAATGCGAATGTACCGGCAGGGCAGGTGAACGTTGTTTTTCCTTGGTCCTTAGGGACGACGAGAATTTGGTTGTGCCCTAAGTATCCGTCAAGGAAGCAATAATATTTCTTTCCGGCAAGCCTTTCCAACATTTGATCATTGAATGGGAGTGGGAAATAGCCTTTGCGCGTAGCCTCGTTAAGCTTCCTGTAATCAATACACACTCTACATCCGGTGATCGTCCTGGTAGGAGTAGTTCGCTGCGTTCATTTTTTACCACCGTGATGCCCATTTTTTTGGCACTACATGAATAGGACTTACCCATTTGCTGTCGTTGATGGGGTAGATGATTCTAGGATCCAATAACTTGATCACTTCTTTCCGCACCACTTCTTGCATATTAGGGTTCAACCGTCGCTGCGTTTGGGCAGAAGGCTTGACACTTTCATCTAACAGGATTTTGTGCATGCCGGCAGTTGGGCTAATGCCCTTCAGATCTTGTATGTTCCATCCGACATCCCTTTTATGTGACCGTAGAACACCATTAAGATGACCCTCTTCCTCAGGAGAAAGCAACGCTGAAATTATTATCAGGTTTGTCTGATTTTCTCCCAAAAATACATACTTTAATGCAGGTGGAAGAGGTTTAAGAGGAAAGTTTGGGTGAGATTGATGATGTTCAGAAGACGTACTCTCGGGAATTTGGTTTGAGTGATGTTCAATCTAATTGATTTCCATTCCATCTATGTCCCAATGAAACTCCTCAAAGTCGGCGGCTGATAATAGAGGAAGGGATTCATGGATAGTGCTACTGATGAATTATGTGTCCTCCTTCTTCTCATGGAAATCCTTCCTCGCTGTTTTATACATATCGAATGTATTTCTGGAATTTCCGACGTGCAACGTTAGCATACCCTTCTCGGCATCAATGATTGCACGTGTCGTGGCCAGGAATTGTCTTCCCAGAATAATTGGTGTTGCGGAATCTGGTGAGATGTCCATAACGACGAAGTCTGCCGGGAAAAACAATCTGTTAACTGCGACCGTGAGATCCTCAACAATCCCCATGGGCTTCTTCCTTGACCGGTCATCTAGCTGAATTGTAATGTTGGTATGCTTCAAAGTTCCCATTCCCAGTTCCAAAAAGAGGTGGAGAGCATCAGATTGATAGAGGCCCCAGAATCACATAATGCACTATGACATCTGGAATTACCAATTGTGCAAGGAATCATGCAAGTCCCTCGATCCTTTAACTTCGTGGGTCAGTGCTCCATAGAAAAGACCACTCCATCTCCCACAGTTGAAAGCGCATTAGCACTCTCAAACCATTTCGTCTGAGCTAACAAATCCTTTTGATATTTTGTATGCTGCGGGATTTGGATAAGTGCATCAACTAGCGGAATGTTCTCCTGCACTCCTTTCATCATTTCTTAGAATTTCACAAATTATTTTTCCTTCCTCCTGTCCTTTAATAGATAAGGAAAAGGGGGGTAAATAATGTCTAGAACTGGAGTTACAACATCTGATGGTTGATTCTTATTGTGATCATCAGTTTTCGGTTGTTCAATGGGTTCTTTACATCGCCTTTCCGATGACTCCAACTGAGGCTTACTAATTGCGGTTGACTTTCAACTCTGAAGTTGCATGGCATTCACAGCTTCAGTGGGCCGCTGTAAAATTCCGTTGATGGCATCTACAACACTTGCCACCATAGATTGAAATTTCCGGAATTCCTCACTCTGAGCTTCCAAGCATTGCAGAATGCATTCGCTGAATTTGCAGAATTTCTCTTCGGTTAGTTCTTGAGAGGGTTCTTACTTCACACTCTTCTCTGCTCCGATCGAACTGACCTCCTCAATTTTCTCAACAGATGTGCACCACATTCCACAGGTACGCGATATTCTGTCAATTATCTCCCATGCTTCGGCACAGCTCTTACTGAACAAGGATCCTCCTGCCGCAAAATCAAAGTAGTGTCTGTACTAAGTCGATACCCCAAAATAAAACATTTGAAGTTGTGCTGCTTCAGACGGTCCATTCCCAAAATAGAATTTCTGCAATTTTTTATATCTCTCCAAGGCTTCTATCAGTTATTCACCAACCCGTTGCGAAAATTAAAGCAACTCATTGTGTAACTCCCATAGTTGCTCACGGGGGTAGAATTTTTTTAAAAATTCATCTTCAACCCTGCTCCATGACACAATCTGGTCAGTTAGTAATTCATGATAACATATCCTTGCCCTTCCAACAAGTAAAAAGGTGAACAATCGCTTCTTGACCCAATCCGACTTCTCCTTTTCGTAATTGAGTGTGTTGCAAACTTCACGAATATACTGCAGATGATCAAGAGCATCATCCTCTGAGACTCCACAGAAGGATCTTCCGCGAGACACAAATTCGACTAAATCTGCAGAAATCTCAAAGCATTCCATATGATCACAGGTAAATGATTGTTATTTCCAACAGCTACTCCCTTGCAACAATCAGATAGTTGCTAAAAAATTGAAATAACAAAATTTCGTAATCACTTATCAACGACCTCATACACAACACAAATCAACAATATGCCTGCATTCCCCAACAACGACACCAAAAACTTGATGCGTCGTCGGCAAGTGTACCGGTCGCTGTCGAGTAATAAAGTTGAGGAGTTGAATCCCTGGATATTGATCTCTCGAGGAGTGCAAGTAGGGAGTTTGATTTTGCTATTGAAATAGTGATTGCAAGTGTTAACGTAAACAAAGGGGGTTTTGGTTTGGAGTTTCCTATGTTTAACACTAATAAACCTATTGCGGGTCGCCGTCACCGCGTTTTTTTGGTGGAATACTCAAGAGAGTAATATGAAAGATGGATTAGCCAATGAGGGTCGCAATCACCTCTTCGCCACGCACGCTTCTAGCAATCACTAGAACGACACTATCTCAACAAGAACACAAAAAACTGAAGCTCAGCAACACAATCATGATCTAAGATATAACAACACATATATATGCTGAAATACATAAACTAAATGGTGTTCTTAAGCAACAATCAAACAACCACAAGTTCAGAACAAAGTAACTACAAGAGGAGGGGGAGAAATACAACCAAACGCACGAACGCTTTTCGAGATTCACGGCCGGAGTCAAGGGTTGTCGGGCCTTGTCCGAGCTAGGTCTACGGATGACGTCCGGGGCCTAGAAAGGCTGTCATCTCCTTCCAATAACCCATCTTCTTCGTGAATCATCGCTGGGCTAAATCTATCTGAGAACTCCATGGATGCAGCACCTTATGAGCTTGAAACAGTGCTTGGAGATTGGAGAAGGCAATGGTGGCCGGAGATGAAGCTATTGCAAGCTTTTGGAGGGAGAATGGTGGACGAAGAATGCTTCCCGGAGGGTGGAGATGAGTGGAGGACCTATGGATGAGAGGAAAGGTGCTTCGCGCGCAGCTGCGGGGCTGAAAAATTAAAAAGTGTGCCATATTCCGCGGAGCAGGGCCATAAATATGGAAGCAGATAATCAAAGCCCAGGTCAGTGGCGCACGACCATTGGTCATGCGCACTGACAGGTGATGATCGTGCGCTCTGCTCTAGAGAAACCTGCAGTTGGACAGAAAAATTAATATATATGAGCACAATCAGCGGTGCACGACCTGTGGTTGTGCGCACTTAATCCCCTAATTGTGTGATTGGCAATCACAGAACTTCAAAAAAATGAGATAAACGCGCACGAGCAGTGGCGCATGACCAGTGGTCGTGTGCACTATGTCCAGTGCTCGTGTAATTTCCCAGGCAGAACTTGGAAAATGGAGAATATAGTGCACACGATCATTGGATCATGACCAGTGGTCGTGCGCAATAGGTCTAGTGATCATGCCCAGTGTTCCTGTACTGCTTGGGATTTCTTGAACAATCCCAGAACATACACACGACCCGTGTACCTGCAGTAAAAATAGAAAAGCCACCAAACTATACACACCACATTCTCCAGACATAGAAAAACACCAAGTAGGGCACAAGTACAAAAACTATGAAATCACACTAAAAACTGGACTAAAGTGCACTTTTCATTGAATAGACAGAAACAAATATGAACAATTATGGCTCTCAAGTGTAGTGCATTAACGAGAAAACTGGCCCAAATGTGTCCAAAAATATGTATATAACTTTGGACTCATCACTCCATCTCGCTGCCATTGGAGAGCTTTCCAGCGACTACCAGCCTTCACAGATCATGAAGAAGACGGGGAAAACACCTTTGAAGTAGGTGACAACACTTCAAGTTTCATCAGACGTCCACCACCGACCGAGCCCGGATGAAGACTGACAACCTTCGGCTCCGGTCGAGAATCGTGGCCAGCCTTCACGCATTGGGTTGTAAATCTCCTCTTTAATCTCATTTGGATGTTTTTTCTATGCTTTGGATGTTAGCTAAACTTGCTAGGAACTCTTGACAATGTTCATGATGGTTTACTATTGCAAATGTTGTTGTAGTCCATAGTTTGGCTTTACTTCATTTGCTTGCTTTTGGTTGTTGCATGGTGATGCGCCGCACTAATGTGTGTTAGGGGCTGGCTTGTCTTGGAAGTGTTTTCGACACTCAACAGTTACGACCACACGCCCTAATACTCATCGGAGTAATCCACCATTGCGAAGCGGTGAAGGCGACCCACATAATTAATTTTAGTTGTTCTAAAACAAAAACTCAACCCCCAAACCTTTGTGGCATTTGCAATCACTTTTCAATGAGGAAGATAACACTCCCAATCTGCACTCCTCGAGAGATTCAATACTCAGAGGATAACTCCCCCAATTTATTACTTGACTACGATCGGTGCACTTGCCGAGATTACATCATGTTTTTGGCACCGTTGCCGGGGAGTGCAACAGTTGTGTGTATTTTTCTATTGGAAAAGTTGTTGCAAGTGTTTTTGCCATTTTGATCGGTTTTTGTGTGTTGTATGACAGATCCAAACCCCAGGGAAAGAGGTGAAGATCTTGGAGTTGATCTTGAAACCATACGAGCGAGGCCAGCCCGCCAGCGTGTTGCTACTGCTGAATGAATAAAAAGAATGGAAGATTTAAGTCAAGGAGGAAATTGCCTCGGTGAACGGCTCATTGAGTACCATGAGGAGCTCTGACCCCGAATTAGGACAATGCGCTACTTCAGGACCCTTACCGCGGGAAGTGTTTACCCTAGTTTCAGCTCGGCCATCGTGAACCACCACTTCGAGATAAAGCATGCCATCCTCAACATGATCAGCAATATAACACAGTTTTCAGGCCTGCCAAGTAAGGATCCACAGCTCCATCTGGTGGAATTCTCGAAGATCTATGGCACCTCCGTTACACTGGCATTACATATGACGTGGTGAAGCTAAGGCTGTTCCCATTTTCGCTTAGGGACAAGAAAAAAACCTGGCTCCACACTATTGCTCCCGGGACTGTGAGTACATGGGAGGCTCTTCCTCAAAGGCTCTTAGACAAATTCAACCCATGGACAAAATAGTAATGCCCGAAGGTAGATAGCCACCTTCCGACAGCTAGACCTGGAAACTTTATCTGAGGCATGGGAGAGATTTGTTGATCTACAGCATCGATGCCCCCAGCATGGCTGTGAGCCGTGGAATTTGGTTGAAATATTTTATTTTGTTGTTGAGCCTAATTCCAGGGCCATGATCGACACGGCGACTGGAGGCACAATCATGAACCTAACTCCCGATGAGGCTTTGTGGCTCCTTCATGACACCGCTTCTCATAGCACGTATTGGACTGCTGGAAGAAACACACATAGGGGTGCGAGAAATTTGTACAAGGTAAATGTGGTGCAGCCGCAAGCTGAGGCGAGCCATCCTACTATGGATGGAATGATGTTGCTGACTAGATCGACCACTCCTCCAGCTCTAGTGATGGCTATTTCGTGCCAGGACTGTGGAAACCCAGGCCATCATACATATGAGTGCCCAGCTGGAGAAGCTTTTGTTGATCCCTCAGGTATATCTGCTGACGCGAGTGTGAACTTTATAAATAATCAGAACCATGCTGCTCCTTATAACAATGCTTACAAACCGAATGCGAGAAATCATCCAAATTCTCCTGGAACAAAAATGCTCCCGGTCAAAGGTGGCAAGGAGTCCAGCATCAGTTTGGTGCTCAAGCTTCTAATATCCAACAACGACCTCCACAATTGGGTTATAATCAAAACTCTCAGGAGACGCGAAAGAGTACGTCAGAAGAGATGATGGAGAAATTCGTGGAGATGGCTCAATCCAAAATGGTAACTCAGACCGCCTCCATGAGAAACTTTGAGAGGCAACTGGGGAAACTGGCCCATGTGTTCTCTGAGCTTACACTCGATGCCCTCCTGAGCAACACGGAAAAAATCCCTATGAGCAAGGGAAGTGTGTTGCGGAGATGGATGAGTGTATTAAAAATGAAGTGGCCGTGAAGTGTGAAATAAATGAGTTAGAGAAATTGGCCCTCTGTGATTCCGAATCTTCTTACAACATTCTTACTTTGCAAGATGTTGAAAAATATAATTTAAATTTCGAGTCGAGTGTTCTGAAATCACTCATGCCAGCCGACGGGTCGGTAGTGAAGACCGACAGTGAGATAAAGGAAGTGGAAGTGATATTGAACGGGGCTTTGGTGGTCACTGATTTCTAGGTGCTGGGACCAATGGGAAAGCTTCAAAACCCATCTTAGGGGTCCCCTTCCTGAAATCTAGTTGGGCGACGTTACAGTTTAACACGAGCGGCATCACCTTGGCATATAATGTTGATTCGCCTTTACCGCCGTCCCTTCCCCCTATGATTCCAAATGAACCCGGAAAACTGCAGGATATGAATTTTGTGTTATCTGACGGTTTGCCTAGTATTGTTGAGACTGGTGTGCTATAGAAAGGGGAAGACAGGGTAGTGAAAGTAGTAGAAATGCTGAAGATAGCTGAAGGGGAAACAAAAGCGGAGTTGCTTGTAGTGCAGCAAGTTAAGGAGGAGAAGCGTAGTGAGCGAAGTGAACAGCACGTTGTTGAGACTAAGGAGTGGAGCATGGTTGTTGAAATCATGCATAAATTAGAATCAAAAACTTATACTGAGCCAAATGATTTGTGTAAAACTATAAAACATGTTACATGGGCTGATCTATCACCCGCCGCAGGTGGGGAATGGATGCCTCCGGACGAAAAAACTAGAGCTACCTCTGAATTGGTAGGAGTGGTTGTACCACCATGGTGATCTCCATCCATGGAATTGCGAAAAAAAGAATAGTGAATTCGTAAGGCGCTGTATTTTGCCCGCCGACGCGAGAAGCAAGGGGCAAGGGAAATGGAGATTCGTCTTCCCTGGGTCCTAAAGCTAATGCTTCTCACTCGTCTCGCGTGTCAGGGGGGATTTATCATAACTCAGTGGTTAGCTGAGATGTGAAGGATCTCCGGGCCCCGTCACCCCCCCCCCTTTCTAGTATAATTTTTGCTTAATGTTGTGTGTGAAGTTTTAGACTTAATCGTTGTGTACTGAACTTTTGCTCTTGAACTATATATAAAACTGCTTATATAGTTATTTGGTCCACCTTAAGGACGGTAAAAAAAAGTGGCTCCTGGGAGACAACCCATTATTTTGTTTTTGTTTTTTTGCATATTATTTAATATGGATTGTTGTGCTTGGAGGTATTTTCTTTTGCAGGTGGAGTTCATTCGGGCCATGGACTTTCAACAGAAATTAAGGCCAATCTTCTGGTATGCTCATTTCTGAGCATTGGGTAACCCCTTCTACTTGCCTTTTAATTTCACGATCACAATGTCGTGCTAGGATGTTTAGGCTTGGTCTGGTGGAGAGAGTGTGAATGGGCGATCATATGGTTATCGACATTGGTGGATTCCTTTGGAGGTTATCCCGATCCCTTGCTTTGATAATGATCAACTCAGTGTTTGTCTGCTTTCTCCTCGCGCGTCACTGAATTATTCCCCTCGATTCTATAGTAGAGTAGGAATAATATTTTGATATGCCTTTAGAAATATATAGGCTATTTGTGCATAATTAGAAATTCCTTCTACGTGTATTCCTATGAGCGTGAGCATGCGATTTCGCGTGGTACTCCGCTGCTCAGTTATAGGGCAGCTATGTTATTTTTCTCGTCTGTGTTAGGGTTGATTTGCTCGGGACGAGCAATTGTTTTAGTCTGGAGGTGTGATGAGTCTGATTTATATATGGTTTTTTTGGACTCATCTGGGCTTATAATCTTTCTTGTGCACTACTATTTCAGTAGGAAAAATTATATATTTGATTAGGGATTCACTTACCCATTGTTGCACTGTTTCAGCCTATTTTTGTTTGCGAATTGCACCAGGATGTCGAGGGTAAGTATTGTGATACTCTCCAAGCAGATTTGGTTATTTTATGTTGTATATTGGTGCTGGGAGCTTTTTCTCCAGCGATGGATTTTATTGTGCATGTGGTCAGTTTTTCCCCCAAATCAGGAATTTTGACTTGTGGAAAACGTACGGTCGTGCGTTTCCTTAGCACATGCTTTCTACCAAATCATGCGTTTTCTGCAGGTTTCTTTGGAGGATTGACGAACCCGTGTGATTTCTTCATGCACGGTTCAGGAACGGTTTCATCTAAACCGTGCGTGTAGGAGACGCACAGTTTTCCTTTAGCTTTCTACTTTTATAGCGCTCTGTGGTTAATCATGTGATTTGTCCATGCACGGGTAGAAGTTCCCGTGAGCGAGTAAAACGCACGGTTCCACCTACTTTCCTGGAATATTAATGCCCTGTGGTTACCCGTGCGTTTTCCTTCACACACAGGCGGAAGCATCCGTGTGCGAGTAAATCGCACGGGTCAACTCATCTTCCTGAGTAAGCTTTGTCCTGGAAGTTAATATCGAACGGTTAATGCACGGTCATGCACCAAACCGTGCGTGACCATTTTTTTACCTACTCGTATTTAAGCTCATGAGTTGACTGGAGCAGGACGATTCTGCCATTTCCGCTCCTCTGAGCGGGAAAATATTCCTCTATCCATTTTCCCCTCTCTCCTCATTGGAGAGCTTGCCTGGCCACCATTATTCCTCCAAAATTCACCGCAAGAGAACATCTTCCGTTGTTTTCTTCATCTCCATCTCAAGAGAAGCATTTGGAGCTCCTTCTCACTGCCATTGGAGATCTTTCCGAAGACAACCAGCCTTCACGAATCGTGAATAAGACGAGGAAAATACCTTTGATGTAGGCGACGCACTTCAAGATTCCTCGGACGTCAACCATCGATCGAGCCGGAATGAAGAACGACAACCTTCGGCTCCGGCCGAGAATCGTGGCTAACCTTCACGCGTTTGATTGTAAATCTCCTCTTTACTATCATTTGGATGTTGTTTTTATGCTTTGGATGTTAGCTAAACTTGCTAGGAACTCTTAACAATGTTCATGATGGTTTACTATTGCAAATTTTGTTGTAGTACATAGTTTGGTTTTACATCCTTTGCTTGCTTTGGGTTGTTGCTTGGTGATGTGCCGCACTAACGTGTGTTAGGGGCTGGCTTGGCGAGGAGGTGTTTTTGAACCTCAACGGTTACGACCACATTCCCTAATACTCATCGTAGTATTCCACCATTGAGAAGCGGTGAAGGTTACCCGCTAATTAATTTTAGTTGTTCTAAAACAAAAACTCAACCCTCGAACCTTTATGTCGTTTGCAATCACTTTCCAACGAGGAAGATCAAACTCCCAATCTGCACTCCTCGAGAGATTCGATACTCGGAGGATAATTCCCCCAGTTTATTACTTGATGACGATCAGTGCACTTGCCTAGAATGCATCAGGTAGATTTATTAAAGACTCTATAAGCCTTACTAACAAGAGAATATCCAAGAAATATGCCATCTGCTACTTTGACTTCAAAGTTTTTTAATCGTTTCTTGTCATTGTTATGAATATAACATTTACACCCAAAAACTTTAAAATAATTTACTTTAGGTTTCTTATTTTTAAGTAATTCATAGGGACTCTTACACTTCAGTTTTTATATATGAGACATCTGTTTTAAGCATATTTTGTTGTGCTTACTTCCTCTGCCCAAAAAATAGGGGAAAGTGGGCATTTGCAAGTAATGTCCTAGCATATTCAATTATGATTATATTTTTCCTTTTTGCCACACCATTTTGTTGAGGAGTTCAAGGCGCAGAGAAACACTGCCTGATTCCTTCTTTCTCACAGAATTCTTTCATCAGAAGAGATTCAAACTCAGTGCCATGATCACTTCTGATCAATGAAATCTGAGTAGGGTACTCAATATTGATGTTTCTAAGAAAGTCTGCAAGAACTTTGAAGTTATCTGACTTGTTCCTAAGAAATAACACCCAAGTGAATCTAAAGAAATCATAAATAATTACTAAAGTTTGTGACTTTCCTCCCAAACTTTGTATTGCAATAGGTCCAAAAAGGTCCATATGTAGTAAATACAAATTTCTTGGTGAATCACTTTTATATATGGATTTAAAATTATTTTTAGCTTGCTTACCTAACTGACAAGCCCTGCAAAGTCCTTGCTTCTTGTAAGAACCAGAAGGTAGTCCTCTGACAAGGTTGTCCTTAGACAATTTAGCAATAGTTCTAAGATTTACATGCCCTAATGTTTTATGCCAAAGTTCATTTGTTTTACTTATCTAATTAAACAAACATATTTTTGTTTTAACAGAATTAAAAATGACTAAGTATATATTACCCTGTCTAACCCCAGATAAAACAATTTTGTTTTCATTAGATATAATAGAGCATAATGACTTATTAAAGGATACCTGATAACCTTCATAACATAGTTGACTCATGGAGATAGGGTTATGTTTAAGACCTTTCACATAAGCTACCTTTCTGAAGGTAACTACTCAAATTTGTACATTGTCATAGCCCTCTGTCTGGACATAGTTGGAGTCTCCAAATATGACTTTTGGTCCAAACTTTTTTTTGAAATCACTCAGGTTACCTTTTCTTCCTGTCATGTGTTTAGAGCACCCACTCTCCAAATACCATTGTTCCTCAGTGGTAGGATAGTTCTCTTCCTATATAAAAACAAGTTAGGTGTTCTTGACCTAGATTACATTGGGTCCTATTTTTATCATTATCAATATACATATAAGAATATTCAGGTTGATTTTTATATCCAAGTCGATTATATCTCCTGGGAGGAATGATCCACTCATTAAAAGGGTTTATCAACTTTTGTGTTTGATTATTAATTTGAAAAGAGGTATATTTTTTGTTTAAAAAGTTTGAGTTCGACGAAATATACTGATTTCTTCGAGCTTCGTTCGACGAATAGTAGTGAGTTCGTCGAGCTCTATTCACAGAATAGTAATTTTCATTTTCTATGTTCAGCGTTCGTAGATCTCCGTTGGACGAATAATAGTGATTTCATTTAACACCATTTCCAGTGTTTAGAGTTCGTCGATCTCTGTTCGACGAATAATATTGATTTCGTCGATCTTGGTTCGAATAATTTTGTCGAACATAGTTTTTCGAAAAGGATTTTGATTTATTCTCTGATTCATTATATGACAAAGCTTCAGTGTCTTTATCTGTAATTGCTAATATTTCTTTTCCTTTAGCAGATATGAATTTTACAGAGGTACTTAAAATATCTTTCCTAAGAATGTGAGGTTGACTAGATGAAGATCCCAAGACAAGCTTGCCATTCAATATGACATTGACTGTACTTGTGATATTCATCAGTTTGATGCTTCTCCGATTAAGAGTTTCTTCAAACTTTTTAGCTTCAAATAATTTGATTTCCAGGGAAACTATTTGCTCTTTAGAAATTTATAAATCTTTCTTAAGTCTAATGTTTTCTGAAGATATATTGTTTAAATCAGTTAATTTTTCTCTGAGAAGTTTTATTTCCTACTCAGAATGTATCAAATCTTTACAAAGTAATTTGAAATCTATTTTGAATTAGTCTAGAGTAAAATCAAAAGTTGAAATTACCTGGTTTTTTTCAGATTCAGATTCAGAATGAGAATTGTTGTTTTATGCATTAATTTCCATCATACAGATTTCTTTAGCATTTGATTCTTCTACATCTTCACTTGAACAGGATGAAGATTCAGTGTCTGTATCACTCCATGTTTCAGCCACAAAGCATCTCTCCTTCTATATGTGTTTACTAGAAGATGGTTTGTGTGACTGCTTCTTAAAGTCTTTCTCCTTCTTCTTTTCTTTCCTCTAATTTTCAGGACATTCTGGAAGAACGTGTCCTAGTTTTCTGCAACCATAGAAAATAATTTCCTTAGTAGTTATTTTGTCATATCTTGGATTGTCCTTGTTTCTAGAAAATCTTCTCCTGAAGTCTTTCATGGCCATTTTGTAAAATCTTTTGTCCTAAAGACTCCTGAGTAATTCATTCTCTGAAGTTCTTTTTCCTCTTCAGTTGCTTGGAAGGAAATACACTTTTCCTTCTTCACTGAGTATGAAGTTTTTTGTTCAGCTTCTCTTGTTTTGATGAGTTGCTCATATGATTTGAGCTTGCCCAATAAAGTTTCTGTTGAAATTTCATTCATATTTTTGGCTTCTCTAATTGGCAAATTCTTGAATCCAACGTGCTAGGGAAACACATGATAAATTTGTCTTTGACTTATG
The DNA here is from genome assembly GCA_039583875.1 of Platanthera guangdongensis. NCBI lineage: Eukaryota > Viridiplantae > Streptophyta > Magnoliopsida > Asparagales > Orchidaceae > Platanthera > Platanthera guangdongensis. The sequence continues at coordinate 74,214,472 of CM077149.1, read as the reverse complement.
TCAATGTACTGTCTTTCTCCAAGGTTTTCAGTTCATTAATTATGAGACTGAGCCTGTATACATTTCAGCAACAGATTCAGTTTCTCCCTTTTTGAAATTCTCATATTGAGAAATTAGGTGAGATCTTCTATCTTTTCTCTCATCTGTTGATCCAGCTACCATTTCATTGAGGGATTCCCAGATATCTTTTGCTGAGGTGCATTTAGTCCCACATATCTTTGCATCTACAGTTCTTGCTTTTCTCTGAGCCTCTATCCATGCTGGTGGAGTCGTAGCACTTGTGCTTGTTATTGCCAGTTGTAGAGGTGGACCTGTCAAAATTGAATTATAGATATCCTCATCAATAGAATTCATATATAACCTAATCCTTGCTTTTCATAGTGCAAACATGTTAAGATTGTAAACAGGAGGTCTAGTGCTTGATGTACAACCCAATATTCGCTAAGTCAGACCAGGAGGCACCAACAGTCACGATTAGGCTAGCAAGAGGAGTTCTCGCCCTAAAAAAGATCTCACCCAAGTATGCGGGAATGCTTGCGCTAGAGCCAAGCTCCCTCGCCTACAAAGCACCCTGCGCTCGACGATCGTCGAACCAGATCGTTGGCGCAGCCTGTTGAAATCTGTGAAGTGGAAGTGGGTGACGGGACAGGCCGCGCGGCCTGTGCGGACAGCTTTGGCGACTGGGCGGACTGGGCGGACTGTGGGTTGCGGCCTGGTGAGAAGTCGGTGGAAGCCGGCTGTGTTCTGAGAAATGTTGCATGGAGTCCGCGGTTTGGTGCGGCCTGGTATCTGCGGATAGAGAGGGCTTCGGACTGGTGCTTTGCTCAGTGGTCGCGGGTGCAAGTTTGCGCTGTTGGCGGGCGGTTCGAGTTCGCGGGAAGCCTGCGGACTGGTGTCTGGGGCTGGGGGAGTGGGTGTAGGGGGGTGGTCTGGGGGAGGGGGGGTGCTAGTTGCGCTGTTGGGGGTTTGGTTTTTTTGTTTTTGCGGTGTGTCCGCGGTTGGGGCTGTTGCGGACTGGCCTTGAGCTTGGCTGAGGCCTTGCCGAGCTCAGGTGTTACAGCAGGTCTTGCTGTGGAGACCGGTTGGCGGACTGATGATTGGAGTCCGGCTTGGTGCTGCTGCGTTGGACAAGTGCGAGGAGCTCGCGGACTGGTGCGGTCTGTGCGTGTAGGGTGGGTGTTTGGCGGACGGGACTTTGTGTCCGCCATGCTCGCACTGGCCCTTGATGGTTTTGGACTTGGTCACACTTGGTGTCAAGTTCATGGTGTCCGCCGTATCCGCCAAGTCCGCTGTGACCGGGCGGACTGTTGCTGTTTGCCTTTGGTCGTGGACTTGTGGCGGATTGAGGTGTGGGTCTTGCGGACTGCCTCGGGTTGGTGCGGACTGCCATTGAAGAGGGTGCTGTCCTGAAGCAGTTGGAGCTTTGCGGGCTGGTGCCTTGTCCGCTTAGCTTGGGCGGACTGGAGAGGGTTCGTCAATGGTTGCCTTGCTCCTGGCGGTTTCCCTTGGTGACTGGCTAAGTCCTCGCGGACTGAGCGGACAGTCGTTTTGTGTTCGCGCGGGCTGGGGCGGTGTCGCTATCTCATGGGCGGTGACCACACTCCTCACCTGGCCTATAAATAGGACCCCCCTGGCACATCTACAGTAACCAGAAGTAACGTGAGTGAACAGTAATTTGGTTGGGCGAGTGCTGCGGTCTGTGTTTTTCAGTCCGCGCGGATTGTTTCAGGCTGACGGTTTGCTGTGTGCAGGTCGCGCGGATAACTTCAAGGAGCCAGGAGTTTGGCTGTGACTTCGGTCAGTGCTTGGAAGTGTGCGGTCTCTGCGGACTCAGCAGGAGGTCGCTCTGCGGCTTGTCAGTTCTGTTTCAACTTTCCCAGCTTCAATAACCTGTCCGCCGGCTTCAGGCGGGTAGGGGAGTTCCTCAGTTCGGGTTCAGCAGGAGGCGAATAACGGTCTGTCCGCGCGACCTCGCGGTTTCGGCGGACTCCGTGGTATTCGGCGGATTGCAGCATAGCTTGGGCGAGCTCAGGCGGTCTCGGCGGCTTCGGCGACCTCGCGGTCTCGGCGGACTCGGGTTTTGTCCGCCCGGCTTGTTTTGGTTCTTTCTGTTTACAGCTGTAATACTAGCGAAATCATGTCTCGCTATGTATGCCTCGGATTGTAATGAAGTGAATGCATAATAAGATCTTCTTGTGCTTCCATTGTTTTGTTGGGTGCAACCTCTAGTCCTTGGGTTCCGCAGGTTCAGCGTGCGAACTGGGTAGTTCCGAAGATATTAATTTGGCGTTTGGGCTATCTTGCTGACCACGTTGAGAAAATTTAACATGGTATCAGAGCCAGGTTTCTGAGGTTGCGGAGGTTCAGTTGCGTGAGTGGTGGTCATACCCTGAGTGGTGATCAACCTGTGTTGTTGCTCGGAGCTGCTGAAGGGTACCAACAGGTGATTGCAATGGAAGGAAGCTTAGCAAGAGGTCTGGGCATTGAACTCTTAACGCCGACTAACTATAAAAAGTGGAAGTCGTGCATGAAGAGTTATCTTCTAGGCGAGGAGCTGTGGGAAGTTGTCGGTGGAGACGACAGACAGGAAGTAACTGCTGCTTTCGGTACTGCTGAACAGGTGAGGCTCTGGAGAAGAACTAATGCTAAGGCAGAGTTCGTTCTGAAGAGAGCTGTCTCTCCGGAACTGTTTGATCACATCATTGGGTGTGAGTCGGCTGCTGATATTTGGACAACCATTGATGAGTTGTTCAATAGGAAGAATGTGGCGCGGCTTCAGTTCCTGGAGAATGAGTTGGCCAGGGCAACTCAGGGAGACCTTTCCATCTCCAGGTACTTCTTAAAGATGAAGAGCTTGTGTGCTGAGCTGTCGGCACTGGATCCTGATGAGCCTATCTCTGAGGCAAAGATGAAAAGGCACATTTTCCGCGGCTTGCGGAAGGAGTATGTGGCCTTTGTTACATCTGTTCAAGGGTGGGCTACTCAGCCGTCGTTGCTGGAGCTGGAGAATCTGCTTGCCTCGCAGGAGAGCTTAGCAAGGCAGATGGCTGGAGTGAATCTGAATCAGGAAGGCAGCGAGGCTCTCTTCTCAGGCAAGAAGAAGGGATGGGAAGGGAAGAAGAAGAAGGTGCAGGCCGCTGTTGAGAAGGAGGGCTCTCAACTTCTCAGCTGAGAATCCGCCGCAAGAGAGCAAGGCTGGCCTGAAGGACGGGAAGAAGAATCTGAAGAAGTGCTACCGGTGTTCATCAGCGAGGGAGCTTCAACGGGACTGCAAGGTCAAAACTGCAGGCCTGGTGCAATGCTGCGGGCAAAGGAGGAAGCTTGCTCACGAAGTGAGAAGAGAATGGGGAGAGCTTTCATGACGGGGCACTTGTGTCCGGGCCTTATCTGCTGAGACTTCAACAGCGAGTGGATCGTCGACTCCGGGTGTGGTCATCACCTCACCGGAGACAAGTCGAAGTTCACCTCCATGCAGGCTTACTCAGGTAATGAAGCTATTATCACTGCTGATAATACTGTTTATGCAGTAGAGAAGGAGGGGGTCGTGTCTTTGGGTAGTGATCAGGGGCCACTCACGTTAAGGAGTGTGTATCACGTGCCGGGCATGAAGAAGAACCTCTTCTCGGTGACCAACGCGGTGGACGCTGGGTATCACGTTCTGTTTGGGCCAACAGACGTGAGGTTCCTTCGCAAACGTATCAGCGGTAAAGGCTGATGTTCTCATGTTGGGAGGAGGGTGAAGAACTTGTTGTTCTTTCCACCAGTGCCTATGTTGATAGGATGAGGGCCAATGATAGTGCGGCTATCTGGCATGAGAGGCTGGGGCATGTTGGCATGGACAAGCTAAAGGCAATGGCGAGTAGAAGTCTGGTGAGGGGGTTGCCGATGTTGTCCTCCTTTGGTGATGGGCATGTTTGTGCGGGCTGTCAAACGGTAAGGCACATCGCCTTCCGTTTGATAAATCTCAAACAAGGAGCAAGAAACCATTGGAGTGTATTCATGGCGACCTGATGGGACCATGTTACTGCCTGTGGTAAGCCTTGTGGAAGCAAATACATGCTTGTCTTGGTTGATGACTACTCAAGGTATACTTGGGTGTACTTCTTAAAGGAGAAGTCGGATGCCTTCCGTTTGTTTGTGGAGTTCAAGGAGTTGGTAGAAGGCCGGCTTGGCTTGCGGATTAAGAAGTTTAGAACTGATAACGGGGGAGAGTTTGTCTCTTCCGAGTTTTCTAACTTCTGCAGGAAGCACGGGATCCAACGGAGCTTACATGTGCTCACACTCCACAACAAAATGGGGTAGTGGAGCGGAAGATCCGTCATTTGACGGAAACCTGCAAATGCTGGCTGCATGCGAAAGATATCCCGAGGTCCTTTTGGGCGGAGGGAATGTCTTGTGCTGCATATGTTATCAACGGATGCCACTCAGCCCTATCAACATGAAGACGCCCATTGAGCTGTTGCTGAAGGAGAAGCCGAGTGTTGAACACCTTCGGGTGTTCGGTTCAACTTGCTACGTGCATGTCCCGGATGCTTCACGGACAAAGCTGGATGCGAAGGCAAGGAAACTTGTCTTTGTTGGCTATGATGAGCGGAAGAAGGGATGGAAGTGCATGGACCCTGTGACGAAGAAGTTCGTGGTGTCAAGAGACGTTGTCTTTGACGAGCTGACGTCATATGGAGGTGGCTCGGTGGAGCCTACCGGAAGTAGCAATGTTGAGGAAGCACCGGTGGAGGCTGCTGAAGGCTTGGAAGAGGAGCTTGCTGTTTCACCAGCAGCTCCTGTTGTTTCGAACTCCGAGGCTGAGCCTTCTGGCTCAGGAAGCAGGGGGAGCACTGCTCAATGCTTGCCCCAGGTAGGAGTGGAGCCTGAAGAAGCAACGGAAGCCGTGAGCAAGGAGCCGTGTCTTCGGAGATCGAGAGGGTGGTTAAGCCACCGGCTCGGTACTGTGATGGGAATGCAGTGAGCTTTGTCTCCTGCTTCTTTGCAGGTCCTCTGGATGAGCGAGAGCCTGCAAACTTCAACGAGGCCACTGGAGTGAAGGAGTGGGAAGGTGCCATGAAGGAAGAGATTGATGCTCTGAAGAAGAATGAAACCTGGGACCTTGTGCCCAAGGTTGATGGCATTACTCCGGTTACTTGCAAGTGGGTGTACAAGTTGAAGAAGAAGGCTGATGGGAGCATTGATCGTTCAAGGCTCGCCTGGTCGCTAGAGGATTCTCACAGCAGTATGGAGAAGACTATGAGGAGACATTCAGTCCAGTTGCGAAGATGACGTCTGTAAGAGTGGTGATCGCCTTGGCTGCTAGCAAGGGATGGAGGTTGTGGCAACTCGATGTGAAGAATGCCTTTCTTTACGGAGAGATTGACAAGGACATCTTCATGGATCAGCCGCTTGGTTTCGTCTCTGAGAGCATCCGGACTATGTCTGCAAACTCAGGAAGGCTCTCTATGGGTTGAAGCAAGCTCCTCGAGCATGGTATGGGAAGATTGCAGAGTACCTACAGTTCTGTGGATACCTGGCTTCTAACTCGGATTCTAGCTTGTTCGTCAAGAAGAAGGGAGAGCTAAGAGTCTTGGTCCTGCTGTATGTGGATGATATGATCATCACAGGGAACTCGGAGGAGGAAGTAGCAAGGCTCAGGGGAGAGCTTGCTATACGCTTCGAGATGAAAGACTTGGGAGAGTTGCATCACTTTCTTGGTCTGGAAGTGGAGAGGAAGGAGTGCGGGATTCTCATTAGCCAGAAAGGGTATGCTGATCGTATTGTGAAGCGGTTTGGCATGGGCGAAGGGAAGAAGTGCTCTACTACTCTCACTGGAATCTGGGCTGAAGCTTCGACGAGATGAGGGAAGGGTTCTTAATGATCCCTTGGTGTTCAGGGCTCTTGTTGGGAGCTTGATCTATCTGACGATTACAAGGCCGGATATAGCTTATGCTGTTGGCCGAGTAAGTCGGTATATGGCTGAACCAAGGCAATCTCATCTAGTGGCGGCGAAGGGAATTCTGAAGTATGTCAAGGTGACTTCTGAGTTGGGACTCCTCTATGGAAGGGATGCGGAGTTTGCGTTGCTCGGGTACACGGATGCTGACTATGGCTGATTCGGATGATCGAAGGTCTACTTCAGGTTATGTGTTCACTTGCGGTTCAGCTAGCATCTCGTGGTGTAGCAAGAAGCAGGACTCGGTGTCGGTTTCAACCACGGAGCGGCGAGTATAAGGCTTCGGCCTTGGCTGCTCGGAAGCCGTTTGGTGAGGAGCTCATAGAGGATGTTCATGAAGAAGTGCAAGGGCCTACTTTACTCCGGGGTGACAATGAGAGTGCTCTCAAACTGGTAAACAATCCAGTGTGTCACGCCAGGACCAAGCATATAGAGATTGATCACCACTTCATCAGGGAGAGGTGTTGGAGGGGTCTCTGCTGGTCGGGCATGTTCGGAGTGAAGATAATCTTGCTGACATCTTCACGAAGCCGCTGTCGAAGGGGCCCTTTTGAACGCTTGCGCAGCTTGCTGGCTTGGTCACCACTTCTCACTTCACTTCAGGGGGAGTGTTGAAATCTGTGAAGTAAGTGGGTGACGGGACAGGCCGCGCGGCCTGTGCGGACAGCTTTGGCGGACTGGGCGGACTGGGCGGACTGTGGGTTGCGGCCTGGTGAGAAGTCTGGTGGAAGCCGGCTGTGTTCTGAGCAGGTTGTTTGCATGGAGTCCGCGGTTTGGTGCGGCCTGGTATCTGCGGATAGAGAGGCTTGCGGACTGGTGCTTTGCTCAGTGGTCGCGGGTGCAAGTTTGCGCTGTTGGCGGGTTGGTTCGAGTTCGCGGGAAGCCTTGCGGACTGGTGTGTCCGCGGTTGGGGCTGTTGCGGACTGAGCCTTGAGCTTGGCTGAGGCCTTGCCGAGCTCAGGTGTTACAGCAGGTCTTGCTGTGGAGACCGGTTGGCGGACTGATGATTGGAGTCCGGCTGGTGGCTGCGCTGCGTTGGACAAGTGCGAGGAGCTCGCGGACTGGTTGCGGTCTGTGCTAGGGTGTTTGGCGGACGGGACTTTGTGTCCGCCATGCTCGCACTGGCCCTTGATGGTTTTGGACTTGGTCACACTTGGTGTCAAGTTCATGGTGTCCGCCGTATCCGCCAAGTCCGCTGTGACCGGGCGGACTGTTGCTGTTTGCCTTTGGTCGTGGACTTGTGGCGGATTGAGGTGTGGGTCTTGCGGACTGCCTCGGGTTGGTGCGGACTGCCATTGAAGAGGGTGCTGTCCTGAAGCAGTTGGAGCTTTGCGGGCTGGTGCCTTGTCCGCTTAGCTTGGGGCGGACTGGAGAGGGTTCGTCAATGGTTGCTTTGCTCCTGGCGGTTTCCCTTGGTGACTGGCTAAGTCCTCGCGGACTGAGCGGACAGTCGTTTTGTGTTCGCGCGGGCTGGGGCGGGTGTCGCTATCTCATGGGCGGTGACCACACTCCTCACCTGGCCTATAAATAGGACCCCCCTGGCACATCTACAGGTAACCAGAAGTAACGTGAGTGAACAGTAATTTGGGTTGGGCGAGTGCTGCGGTCTGTGTTTATCAGTCCGCGCGGATTGTTTCAGGCTGACGGTTTGCTGTGTGCAGGTCGCGCGGATAACTTCAAGGAGCCAGGAGTTTGGCTGTGACTTCGGTCAGTGCTTGGAAGTGTGCGGTCTCTGCGGACTCAGCAGGAGGTCGCTCTGCGGCTTGTCAGTTCTGTTTCAACTTTCCCAGCTTCAATAACCTGTCCGCCGGCTTCAGGCGGTAGGGGAGTTCCTCAGTTCGGGTTCAGCAGGAGGCGAATAACGGTGTGTCCGCGCGACCTCGCGGTTTCGGCGGACTCCGTGGTATTCGGCGGATTGCAGCATAGCTTGGGCGGTCTCGGCGGCTTCGGCGACCTCGGCGGTCTCGGCGGACTCCGGGTTTTGTCCGCCCGGCTTGTTTTTGGTTCTTTCTGTTTACAGCTGTAATACTAGCGAAATCATGTCTCGCTATGTATGCCTCGGATTGTAATGAAGTGAATGCATAATAAGATCTTCTTGTGCTTCCAGTGTTTTGTTGGGTGCAACCTCTAGTCCTTGGGTTTCCGCAGGTTCAGCGTGCGAACTGGGTAGTTCCGAAGATATTAATTTGGCGTTTGGGCTATCTTGCTGACCACGTTGAGAAAATTTTAACACAGCCAAATCGTCGAACGGAAATCAACAGGCCAAGATCGTCGCACACAACCAACACGGGAACGCTTGCGCTTGCGCCAAGCTCCTGTCTTGAAGGATTTCTCACCTATAAGCAGGCGAGACTGCTTGCGCCGGACTCTGGACAGAAGGCTCTCGGTCAGAGCTCTCGCCGAGTGAGGCCCAGGGCCTTGGGTAAAATGACCTAATTGACCTCAGGTAAAATTACCCCTATACCCTCAGGATAAATAGCGGGATTTGGCTATTGGCAGATCAACCAAGCATTTCAGTAATCTCAGGTCAGCAAGGCTATAAATAGACCATAAGGGCTCCTTAGAAAGCAAGCTTTCATAATCTTCCAACTTCCAGTGCTTTCTGAGGAGCTCCTAACCCAACTTTTGGCTTTGGAGGGGAAGCTCTCAGAGATCTTCCAGGTGTGAGGTGGGACCTCCCTGTTAAGGCTTTGGGTCAGTCCTAGGTCCTTCATGTCTAGTCAAGGGTTGAGGCTTGAGAGAAGTAGGTGTTTGCTGCACCCCCTGTTTTGATCTCCCGTTGAGGTCATTTTTGGCTTCAATAGTTCTGGTGCGGTGAGCGTGGAAGGCAGCTGATATAAGAAAGCCTTGTGTTTTGTCCCATGGCTGGAGGTGATGGTAAAGGGTCTGGTTCTGGAGGCTCCCCCACCTGGGGAGAGGAAGGGACGAAGAAGATGCTGGATGACTTCAGGAGAGAAGTCATGCAGACCATCATCCTAGCCTTATCATCCCGAAGTGAGTGGGCCACCCCTCAGGTTCCGATAGAGGAGGTCCCTCTATTGGGCGAGAACGCCCCTGGACAGCGCCCTGGAAGGAGGTCCCAGTGAAGGCTGGAGAAAAGGACATGGCGGCACGGGAGCTCTTCCCAAGCCAGCACCCGGGCAAGGAGGCTTTGACAGATCGGGGCGAGAGGTAGGCGATAGTGCGAGAGCTCTTCCCTGGGCACGGTCTCTCGGATCGGGCCAGCTAGCTGGGGCCGTGGGACATGCCCTCTCGCCAGGCAGGAGGCCAGAGCACATTCAGCAAGCTCATCATCTCAGCTTTGGTACCGGAGGGGTTTCGGGAGCCTGACATGTCCTACTACTCGGGAAAGGATGACCCTGTACAACACGTGCAGTGGTTTGAAGATGTCATTTCAATAAGGCAGATGACGGATGCCTTCAAGTGCCGGTTATTTGCCATCACGTTGACGGAGAAGGCTCGGGACTGGTTCCACAATTTGCAGGAAGGTCGATCTACTGCTTTGAAGATCTACGAAGAAGTTTCCTAATGAGGTTCTCAACGTTGAAGAAGAGGAAGAAGGAGGCGGAGTACCTGTTTGCGGTGGGGCAGAAGCCGGATGAGATACTGGGTCACTATGTTGACCGGTTTCAGGAAGAGATCCTCTGGTCCAGGAGATCCCAGGGTACGCGTTGATGCTCGCCTTTACCCTGGGGCTGAGGCCAGGATTCTTCAGTATGGAGTTTAAGATAGTGCCCCCTCTCCTTTGAGGAGCTCATCGAGAGGGCGGCAAAGGATATAGACTTCGAGAGAGCAAACCAAGCATTCGCCAGGAAGTTGGCCAGGCTGGCGGAGGATGATGTAAAGGAACCTGCAGCGGGAAGGCAGAAGGAGCAGAGGGAGAAGGGAGAAGAAAGGAGGAAGGAAGAGCCCCGAAGGCAGGGGCAGCAGCATGGATGGGGGGCCCGAGAGCCGAACAACCGTTTGGGTTGGAGGCCCCAAGAGGGTCGCCCTCAGGGCCAAGGAGGTAGCTACCAGGGGAGAGATAATCTACGAGAACCCAGGAGGTTCGAACAACAGGCATGGAGGCAGGAGATAAGGGGTCGAGTCCCGCCGCCGCAAGTGGCCATGGAGGTAGGCAGAGGAAGAGGAGCGAGGAGAGGAGTTCGAGGAGCTGGGAGAAGAGGAGGAGAAGAAGGAAGAAGGGGTAGGGTGACGTTGCTCTTTTGCGAATTCCACCAGGAGGAAGGTCACGCAACGACCACCTGCCCAGAGTTCTTAGAAATGAGGGAAGCAAGAGGAGCGGGGAGGCAGGATCCGCCGGTTAGGATCGTAGAAGTAAAGCAGGGGGAGGTGGAATATAGTATTAAGACCAGGTAAACATGGGGACCCGGGGAGGAATCGGGGTGATTCATGGAGGAGTGGGTAATGAGTCAACTCGCAAGGGGAGCCTGCAAACCATATACTGAAGGGGGGTCTCCTCACCCCCCCAGGCTCCCCCACCAGAATAAAAAATCACCTTCTCGTCAGCAGACATGCCGGACTACGAAGATCCATTCTGTGACGCCCTGGTGATCTAGACGGCAGTGTAGCATTTCACGGTCTCAAGGATACTATTAGACAATAGGAGCTCGGTGAATGTCATCTTCAAGAAGGCCTTTGATGTGATGAGGGTTGAAGGGAAGAGGATCTTGGCTTCAGATGGACCACTGTCCGGGTTCTCCGGAGAGAGGAAGGAAGTGGAAGGAGGAGTAGAGCTACACGTGAAGTTTGGGGCGTGTCACGGAACTGCAGGTTCGTGATCGTGGACGCCCCAAGCAGCTATAACGCCATCTTTGGGCGCCCCCTCATCAGCGCCTTTCGCTGCGTCCCCTCCTCGTTTCATTAGTTCCTCAAGTTCAACAATGGAGGGGTGCAGGTCAGGGTAAGAGGGGACCCGAAGGTGGCGAGACAGTGCTACATTACGGCAGTCAACACCATATCATGGATGACAGAGGCAGAGGAGTTGGAAATGGAGATGACGGCACATGAAGAGGTTATCGGAGAAGAGGAGGCGAGAGAGGTAGCTAAAGAAGAAGTCGAGGAGAGGAGATTGAGGAGCAGCAGGGAGGAGATGTGCAGGAGGTCCAGGGGGACGAGGAGTAGGAGAGCCCGGAATGGGCGATGGAGGTAGAAGAGCAAGAAGCAGGAGGAGCTGAGGAAGAGGCCCAGAGGCGCGTGGAAGTCGAGCAGCAGCAGGAGGGGCCGGAGAAGGCAATGGAGATCGAGGAGGAGGTAGGAAGGGAAGAGCTTGAGCTGGAGGAAGAAGCAAGGGTCGGCTGGGAGCAGTCGCGGCTGGAACCGGCCAAAGAAGTTGTGGATATGGAGGTCTTCACCGGCGTAGGGCAGGTGCTGAGGGTGCAGGTCAGCAGGGGCTTGAGTCCCGAGGCCTGGGAGCGAGTGCGGGCCTGCATTCAAAGAAACATCGACATCTTCGCTTGGAGCGCGGCAGACATACCGGGCATCGACGCGGACGTGGCATGCCATCGCCTAAACGTGGACCCCCGCACTCAGCCCATATGCCAAAAGATGAGAGCCATCGCCACCAAGCTGGAGGAGCCCGTCCGCGAAGAGGTCAGGAAGCTCCGGGAGCCCGGCTTCATCTTAGAGATCCAGTATCCAGGCTGGATCTCCAATATCGTAATGGTTAAAAAAGGGGGTGGTAAATGGAGAATGTGTATTAACTTTTCTTTATTAAATAAATTGTGCCCTAATGATTGCTAACCCCTGCCTCGGATCGACGTGCTGGTTGATTCACTCATCGGTTTTTCTATCATGAGATTTTTGGATGCTTTTTCAGGTTATCACCCGATACGGATGCACCCTCCCGATGTCAAGGACATTTCCTTCATCACGAGGGAGGAGTGCTTCAGTTACAAAATGATGCCCTTTGGGTTGAAGAATGCAGGGGCTACCTACCAACGCATGATGGATCAGGTCTTCCGAAATCAAAGGGGAAGGAACTTGGAGGTCTATGTCGACGACCTAATGATCAAGAGCAAGTGCGTGGATTCGCACCTGAAGGATCTAGAAGAGACGTTCGCCAACCTGAGGAGGTTCAAGACGAGGCTGAACCCCTTGAAGTGTGTCTTCGGGGCCAGCCACGGGAAGTTCCTTGGGCACCTCTTGACTCCGGCAGGGGTGGAGCCTAACCCGGACAAGGTAAAGGCCATCTTGGATTTGGAATCACCTCACGATGCCAAGGAGGTCAAGCGCTTGACAGGCAAGCTGGCTGGGATGAGCAGGTTCCTCTCCAGGTCAAGAGACAACTGTTCTTTGTTCTTCAAGGTGCTGAGAGGGAATCAAAGGTTTAAGTGGACCTCTGAGTGTGAAGAAGCATTCCAGGGGCTGAAGAGGCAGCTCTCTCAGGCCCCTTACTTCAGAGTCCAAAAGAAGGGGAGGACCTGACCTTGTACCTTGGAGTAGGAGCGGAGGCGGTGAGCTCCGTCCTAGTAAGGGAAGAAGGAAAGAAGCAACTGCACATCTACTATGTCAGCCGGATATTGAAGAAAGCAGAGCTCCGCTATCCCATCCTCGAAAAGCTAGCTTACGCCTTGGTCATCTCTGCAAGGAAACTCCGGTCCCAGCGTAGGCGGACAGTCTTCCATATCCGCCTAGGTCTCCTAGCAACCGCGTGCCCTGCGGGACGGCGAGCTATTCCCATGGCTCACCCTCGCGGGACATGCGGTTAGGTCCGCTAATCGTGCAGTCTTTTCCTTGCAGGAGTCCGCCAACAGCAGTACCAGTAGCGGCCTCCTATTTCTCTCAAGGGGCGGTGGTCTCCTACCGCCGTCCGCCGAGGACGCCCATCAGGGGCGACCTCCCTGCTGCCCGAGAGGCGGCGGCCTCCTGCCGCCGTCCGCCGAGGCCGCCCACCCGGGGCGGCCTCTGCCCGCCTGCCGGGCGGACTCCCCCTGGAGTCCGCCCAGGCCGCCCGCAAGGGGGCGGCCAGGCCAGCCGGGCGGACTCCCCCTGGAGTCCGCCCAGGCCGCCCGCTAGGGGGCGGCCTCTGCCCGTCTGCCGGGCGGACTCCCCCTGGAGTCCGCCCAGGCCGCCCGCTAGGGGGCGGCCCCGGCTCTCTGCCGGGCGGACTCCCCCTGGAGTCCGCCCAGGCCGCCCGCTGGGCAGGCCCCCTATCCTATAAATAGGGGGGAGGTGGTGCACTCAAGGCACGCTGACTCGGACCCAGGAGCCTACTTGTTACAGGCTGCAGACTCGATTCTTGTGCCTTGCGGACTCCCCTTTGCTCTGCTTCCCCTAGTCTTTTCCTTTCACTTGTAACCAAACCCTTCTTCAATCAAGAGAAAGCCCGTCGCAAGAGAGGCATTCAGGCCGCGACGGGCGAAGTCTGTTGTCGCCGTGGTTCACGGCCCTGCTCTTCTTTCAGTCCTCATCCGCTTAGTAGATCGCTACTCGCAGTCTCTCTTTTTCCCCCGTGTTCGAACAGTTAGCTGGTTGTGCTCGACCTCCCTTGTGTTTTCGTGCATCAACAGTTAACACGCGACCTTCAGATCCGAGTAGTGTTTTGAAATCAGCGGACGAAAGATGTCAGACCGCAGAGCCCGCTCTTCAGACCGCTCCAGCTCTTCAGAAGATTCCCTTTGGGACGCAATAGAACAAGCTCGCATTGAGGCCGAGCAGTCTCGCCGGCAGACCGACCAGCGTCTTGACACAATCAGCCAAGCTCTGCTTGCTTTGGCTCAGCGGCTTGCTCCTCAGGCCGCGGCGGACCCAGCGGACTCGCCTGTCCGCCAGACCCCAGCTCGCCGAACTCCGCTTCGGCAGTCGTCAGCAACTCCCCGGAACGCTGCTCAGTCCGCTGCTCCTCTGCGCCCTCAAGAGGAAGAGTTTGCTTTCAGAGAGTTCTTCAGAGAAGCTGCTAGGGGCACTCCTGCCCGCCAACTCCACTTTGCTGATCGCCAGTCCGCCGAGCCCGCGGACTCCTCGGCTCCAGTCCGCCCTTTCTACCCTGCAGAATTTGACACCCCGTCTCCCTTTGTCGACCGAATTCGATGGGAATCAGCTCCAAGCAACTTCAGGGAGCCTCGCATCCCATTCTATTCAGGATCGACAGATCCCATTGCTCATCTCCAGGCATTTGAGGGTGCAGTTACGTTGAGATGCCTCTCAGATGCAATTAAGTGCAAATTGTTGGTTACCACTCTCGAGGGGCAAGCGAGAGAGTGGTTCTACGAGCTGCCTTCGGGCACTATTTCTTCTTTTGCAGAGCTCCGTAGCCAGTTACTGCTGAGGTTTGCTACCTCGAAGAAGAGAAAGATGGGCCAGCTGCCCTGTTCGAGATCAAGCAGAGGGATAACGAATCAGTAGCAAGATTCGTTGATCGCTTTCAGAGGGAGATCCAGGGGGTGAGAAATGTGAACCCCGACTACTACAAAGTTGCCTTGATCCATGGCCTCCGGGAGGGCCCTCTGAAGTTCAAAGCCACAACCAAGGATCCAGAGACCTATCAGGAGCTTGATCGCCATGGTCAACCGTTTCATAGAAGGGAGAATGCCAACCCGACTTACGTCTCATCCCTGACAGCCAAGGCTGAAGGAAGGGATGCCTCCGCTTCTTCTTCCCATGGCAAGCCCCCTCGCCCAGATTTCCAGCCTCCGTCCCAAAGAGGCAGGAACTTCCGCAACAAAAAACCTTTCCAGGGCCATCAACAGTTTCACGAGCAGAGACTGCCGTTGGCCGCCACTCCCGCCGTTCCTTTGCAGGCTCTTCCCATCCTCCAGCAGGCAGCCTTGCCTGCCCCGTGCCAATATGAGGAAAGTCCCATGGGGGACCCTGCAGATCTGGATCTTGACGAAGTCATCCAGATCCTGCAAAGGAGATCAGAAGAGAAGAGGCAAGAGCCTCAGAAGCTGTGGAAGCCGAGGAATAATTCTCAATACTGCCAATTCCATAAGGAAAGGGGCCATTTGACTGAGGATTGCAAGGCCCTTCGTGCGCTGATTGTTAAGTTGCTTGCCGAGGGCAAGATTGATCTGAGCAAGAAGGATTCTCCCTCCTCGTCGAAGCCATCCACCTCGAAGGGCAAAGAGGTAGCCGAGGCTTACCAGGAGTGTGTAGATGTGGAGGACGAAGGCCGTCTGGGGCCGATCAACGTCCCAGTGGAATGCTTTGATGCAAATGATGAAGGGATTCTAGGGCGCCTCTTCTTCATCCATGGAGGGGCAGGAACCGAGTCAACTCGGAAATCTTCAATTTCAAGGGTCACTCAGTCAGAGGTGGCCTCTTCTTCCGTTGTTCCTCCAAGAGAAGTCATCACCTTTGGTCCAGAAGATCTTCCTCGTACAGCCAATCCATTCGATGATGCAGTCGTAATCCAGGCTGGTATTGGGGACTTCACAGTGGACAGAATTCTTGTTGACACGGGCAGTTCAGTCAACCTCCTCTTCAAGTCTACCTTCGAGGCCCTGAGGACTGGGAAGCCTCTGCTTTCCACCGAGGGGCCGCTCTATGGATTCTCTGGAGAAAGGAAAGAGGTGGAGGGCAGCGTCACCTTGCCAGTAAAGCTTGGAGGGGCAACAAAGCAGATACAGTTCATAGTGGTCGACGCCCCCAGCAGCTATCATGCCATCTTCGGCAGGCCCCTGCTGAACAAGTACCAAGCAGTAATTTCCACTTACCACCTCGCCATCAAGTTCTTTGCCGATGGGAGGATGTGCCGGGTCAGGAGCGACCCAAGGAGAGCAAGGGAGTGCTACGTTCGCACTGTCAACATGGTTGAAGCTTCCCTTGCTCCAGCAGAAGCCGCAGAAGCCTCTTCCAGCTCGAAAGCTGCTGCTGATGAAGGTGCTCACCTGGAACCTGCCCAGGTGACGCAAGGAGTCCCCATTGCTGAGGGGGAGGAGAGGAAACTCTCCATCAACTCGGAGCTTCCTGAAGATCAAAAGGCCGAGTTGATTTCCTGCCTGCTGAAGAACCTGGATGTCTTTGCCTGGTCAGCAGAAGACATGCCAGGGGTGGATCCTGATGTTGCTTGCCACCACTTGAATGTTGATCCAAGCTGCAAGCCCATCCAACAGAAGAAGAGGGACGTGGCAACAAAGCTTGCAGAGCCAATAAGGGAGGAGGTTGCAAAACTCCTCAAGGCGAATTTTATTAAAGAAGTGCAATACCCCACCTGGATTTCAAATGTTGTAATGGTTAAAAAACCAGGGGGAAAGTGGCGAATGTGTGTAGACTTTACAAAACTTAATAAAGCATGTCCTAAAGATTGCTACCCCCTGCCTCGGATAGATTCTTTAGTTGATTCCGCGGTAGGATACTCTTACATGAGTTTTTTAGATGCGTTTTCTGGTTATCACCAGATAAGAATGCATAAGCCCGACGTTCCTCACACGTCGTTCATTACAAACGATGGATGTTTTTGCTATCTTGTGATGCCCTTTGGGCTTAAGAATGCTGGCGCAACTTACCAACGGATGATGGACCGTGTGTTTAACCATCAAAAAGGAAGAAACCTAGAAGTGTATGTAGACGATCTTTTGATTAAAAGTAAATCGTTTTCGCTGCACTTGCTAGATCTAGCAGAGACGTTCGCTACTCTGCGTAGATACAAGATGAAACTCAACCCCTTGAAGTGTACCTTTGGAGCGAGTAAGGGGAAGTTCCTCGGTCATCTCCTAACTCCGGAGGGACTTGCCCCCAATCCTGACAAGGTAAAAGCTATTCTTGAAATGCCTACCCCTCGTTCACCGAAGGAAGTTCAGCAGTTAGGGGGAAGGCTGGCAGGTCTTGCAAGATTCCTCTCTCGGGTTGGAGATAGGAGTGCCCCCTTTTTCAAAACTCTCCGCGGTGCATCCAAGTTTGAGTGGACAGAAGAGTGCTCTCATGCTTTTGAGCAGTTAAAGATGCAGCTTACCTCGTCCCCTCTGCTTCAGAGCCCCAGGCCAGGAGAGATCCTTTTCTTGTATCTAGGAGTTGGCCCTGAGGCCGTCAGCTCCGTTCTCCTTCGGGAAGAAGGCAGAAAGCAGTTTCCAATCTATTATGTCAGCCATATCTTGAAGAGTGCTGAGACGCGGTATCCGATCTTAGAGAAGTTAGCCTTGGCACTGGTCATGTCAGCTCGTAGGCTCCGTCCATACTTCCAAGCACATTCAATCCAAGTCATCACCGATCAACCTTTGAAGGGTGTGTTGGAGAAGCCCGAGCATTCCGGCAGACTAGCCAAGTGGGCAATAGAGCTAAGTGAATTTGAAATTTCTTATGTGCCCAAGACAGCCATCAAGGCTCAAGTCCTAGCAGATTTTCTGATTGACATGCCAGAATCCAGTTCTGACCAGGCAGAAAGGTCACCTTTGGCTTGGACCATCTATGTTGATGGTGCCTCAGGCAGAAGTTCTTCCGGAGCAGGAGTGGTTCTCATCAATCCAAATGGAATCAAGCTGGAGCAGGCCATCAAGTTCTACTTTCCAGTAACCAACAACCAGGCTGAATATGAATCACTGCTAGCAGGCTTGAGGCTCGCAAGGGAATTAGGAATCGATCATGCTCACATCAAAACTGATTCTCTTGTAATGGCGTCGCAAGTCCTTGGTAACTTCGAAGCAAGGGAACCAGTCTTGAAAAAGTATTTGGCTCTTGTGAAGATAGAAATCGGCAGGTTTAAAAGCTTCACTATCGAACATATTCCGAGAACAGAGAATGAGGAGGCCGATTTTCTCTCTAAGCATGGGATACCTTCAGGAGGCACAACTTCCGAACTCTTCCGTCCGGCAGTAGAGGAAGGAGATTTAATGCAAGTTGACCAGCGAGCCTCTTGGATGGACCCATTTATCCTTTACCTATCAACAGGAAATTACCATCGTACAGTCAAGGACAAGAGAAATTTCAGAATAAAAGCAGCTCACTACTTCCTAGTGGCGGGAGTCCTTTACAGAAAGACTTTCCTCTCAACAATGGCCCGATGTGTTTCAGAGGAAGAAGCTCTTACCGTTTTGCAAGAGGTTCATTCAGGAGAGTGCGGAAGCCACTCTGGAGCAAGAACTCTTGAAAAGCGAGTCCTGCGGCAAGGGTATTTCTGGCCCACAATGAAGAAAGACTCAGAGATCTATGCCAGAAGGTGTGTTCAGTGCCAGAAGTTTGCTCCACTTCAGCACCAAGCAGCTCAGTCCCTCAGGTCGATTGCAACTCCTTGGCCCTTTGCGGTTTGGGGAATGGATCTCATTGGTCCTTTTCCCTTGGCAAGCGGGCAACGGCGTTTCATCATTGTAATGATCGACTATTTCAGCAAGTGGATCGAAGCCAAGGCACTGGCTAAGACAACTACTCAAATCGTCAGGAACTTCATTTGGGGAGAAATTATCTGCAGGCACGGGATACCAATGGCAATAATCACTGACAATGGGCCACAGTTCAATAACTCAGAGATGATAGATTTTTGCAAGCAGATCGGAACAGAGCTGCGTTTTGCATCAGTTCATCATCCCAGAAGCAATGGCCAGGTAGAAGCAGCCAACAAGCAGATCATCAATTTGCTCAAAAAGAAAGTACAGAATCTCAAAGGCAGTTGGGCTGATCAGCTTCAGTCAGTCCTCTGGTCCCTTAGAACAACGCCTTCATCTGCTACTGGGGAGACCCCATTCAAACTCTCTCATGGCTCAGAAGCACTCATCCCGGTTGAGTTTGAAGTCCCGTCACCCAGAGTGCTGCTTGCAAGAGAAGGTATTGATGACTGGGTGGAGCTGAATCATGAGGAGATGAGGTTCAGCCTGGAACACATCGGGGAGGTCAGAGATCAAGCAGCTATCAGGCAGGAGGAAGTCAAAAGGAGGATGGCCCGTCACTTCGATCAAAATATAAGGGTCAAACACTTTCAAGTGGGAGATCTAGTTCTGAAGAAGGTTGATGCTGCTGCAAGGGCTAGTTCAGTTGGAAAGCTCAACCCAAATTGGGCCGGCCCTTTTGTCGTCAAGGAAGCATTAAAAAGCGGCGCTTACCGCTTACAAACTTACGAAGGAGAGGATATACCGCACACGTGGAGTGGGGATGATCTCAAGCGGTTCTATTCTTAAACCCCCTTTCTATTTTGTATATCCTCTTCAAGAATTATTATGAGTAGAAACTGCTTGCTAACACTTCTTCGAGTGTTTTTGTTGTAATCATAACAGATAAAGTACTAAGAGAGTTTTCGAAAACGGTTTGACACCCGAACTCTCTTTTTTCTCTCATGTTCCCTTTGCAATACATTTTCTTAATCACAGAATCAATACTGACATGTTTCCTAGTGTTTTCTCTCTTCCAAACACCTATGACGGTTCCCTGATACCAGGAGACATCGCCGAGTTCAGCTAGACCTCCCCTAGAGCCGTTGTCATTAGCGTAACACCACGAAGACCACGTGTTGCGAGGAGATTTCGCACCGTGTAGTGGGAGCTTGCAGGCTCTAGCGCGGTTGGATTCTGGACTTCGGATCCCGGCAGGTACCTGACCCCACCTTTGCATTATGGAGGGCAAGGTGGGTGTAAAGCTCTACCATGCCGCCTTAAGGATATGGTTACAACTTCGATGATCACATGAGGAAAGTATGCCGTTCCGGCTCACCTGCCCACCTGATCATCATAGCTCGTAACCCTCGAACACTCCGTGGTACCCTCAAGCAGTGCCTGCAGGAGACCCACAGCTTAGGCTGTACTCCAGGCAAGAGGGCAGGGAACCGTTCCGCCAATTGAGGGTCTTGCTTTTTGCAGGGAAGTTTGTGCGGACTGTTGTTCTCTGTCCGCGCAGTCCGCCTCTTTGGGTTGACCTTATAACTTGTAGCCCGGTGAGGAAAGTATGCCGCGCAGGCTCACCTGCCCACCTAGTCGCAAGTTATGGGGTCATTTCTGTATGTTGCGGACTGGTTTTCTTTGTCCGCTCAGGCCGCCTTTTTGGGTTGATCTTATAGCTTGTAACCCGGTGAGGAAAGTATGCCGCTAAGGCTCACCTGCCCACCTGGTCACAAGCTATGGGTCATTTCTATCCTTGGCGGACTGGATTCATTATTCAAAGAGTTTGGTGGTTTCCTTGGGATTGCAAGCTGGTTATCTTTGGCGGACTGATTTTCTCTATCCGGTCAGTCCGCCGACTTGGGTTGATCTTATAGCTTGTAGCCCGGTGAGGAAAGTATGCCGCTCAGGCTCACCTGCCCACCTGGTCACAAGCTATAGGTCATTTCTATTATGAGCGGATTGGTTTTCTGTATCCGCTCAGTCCGCAGGGTACATATTCAAGTTTATTTTCCTGTTATAAGCGGATTGGTCTCTTATATCCGCTCAGTTCGCAGAATGTTTTCTATGTTATAAGTTTTGATCACTTCTATTGTGAGCGGATTGGTTTTCTGTATCCGCTCAGTCCGTAGAATGATTTGCATTATTTGTTAAGTTCATCAATGAGCTTTTACATTGTGCGATCTGGCTTGCGGACTGCAACCCTAAATTTGATTTATGTTGGGCATCAGCTGGTGTTCTCTAAGCCGGATACTGAATAAGTTGATACCTAATTCTTTAATCAACAAAGTTTACTAATGGTATAGCGTGCGGACGGAAAGTGAGACTCAGCGGAGTCCGCCCGACAGTTCCAAAATAGAATTATAATTCTCTAATCAACAAAGGCCTGAGCTTATGTGTTGTGCGGACTGCTAAATATCGGTGCGGTGAGCGTGGAGAAAGAACATTGCAGAAAGCACACATGGCAAAATATCCTTTCTATTTCTTCAAAAATTTTACATCATTCAAAATGTTCGGCGGACTGCAATTTTGCGTCCGCCACTTTTTACAAGTAAAATTGCAAAATGTATACATATGCATTGATCATCAGTCAGTCCGCTGTCTCTTCTCAGCAGGTGCAGGGCTGTCACCAATGATGTCGACATCTGGAGAGTAGGCCCCCGAGCTGCTCCCGCTGCTACCTGACCCTGAACTAGTGGCGGACCCGCTATGCGAACTGCCAGTAGTAGAGGAAGAAGCAGAAGAGCCGGACTCGGCGGACAGACCCTCTCCTCGCCGGCTTGATTCAGCATTGTCCGCGGGGACTTGCTCTTTGCCTTGAGAGCCTCCGTCGTCGTCTTCTTCTTCATCATCATCATTTTCCTCGATAACCTCTTTCCCTTTTTAGATTTTTCCATCGCTGCGATCTGAGGGGCCAGCTCCGGAAAGATGGAGACAAAGGGGACGCTGTCCACTCCCTCTTTCATGAGGCCGTCGCGGGCAAGCCGCTCAACGGCAATCTCAACTGTCTCCATTACAAAGGGGAGCGTGGCGGCCTGGTACTTAGTGTTCCCCAAGTCATAGGCGACCTGCAAAAGCAAGATTGCGAATATCAGACAGATCGCGGCGGACAGCCAAACTAGATCGCGGCGAATTCAACTTACCGCCAGCTCCTCTCTTTGCCGAGCATTTCTTTCTCCTATCCGCGCGTTCCTTTCCTTTAATACTTTGATATCCTTCCGAAGTTGCTCATTTTCCCTTACTAGGTCTCTGGCCAGAGTGGCAACAAAATGGTTTGTCACCGCACTGTTCGCAGAGGCCTGAGAGGCCAGCAGGGGGAGGTCGGCGGCGGGTACCTTCTTCAGATCGCTCAAGTTGCGCTTCCCATAGAGAGTGGAAAGCGCAACATGGGCATGTCGCGTTATCCGCGGACTTCTCCATGAGGGGAGCGCAGTGGATAAGCGGACGTGCTTATCCTTGCTATGCCAATGGACCATAGGGTTTCCCCTAAGGTCCCTTTGGCTGGTACCGAAGCCGGCCATGGAGAAGCTGTCGGAGGAGGAGTAGTCCGCTGCGGGATCCCCTTCCTCCTTCCTCTTCTTTGCAACCGCTTCTTTTTTCTCCTTTTGAGTAGGAACAAAGCCGCTCGGCGTCTGCGGCAGGTTGGCGGGCACCGCCAAGGTCGCTGCAAGAAGAGAACCAGTTAAAAGGCGTGGTCGCGGCGGATACAAAAGTTGAGTCCGCAGAGCTACTTACTGTCCTCAGGCACGACGTCCGCTAGGCCCGCTAGCAGCGGGAGGTAGTGCTCGACATCAAGCCTGGCATTGGCCAGGAACTCCACAATCGCGGATTCCAAGTCGTCCAGCTGCACAGTCTTGAAAGCGGAGTCCGCGCGCGCCTGCGGATAGGTGTGCGCGAACCCGAGGTCGCCTTCAAAGATCAAGAACCTTGAGGTCCAGTTGTGGATCTTGTTTGGAAGACCCGCAACTTTCATCCCCCTGCAGTAGAAATAGATCACACCCTTATAGGGGCGACCTCCGGAGGCAGTAATGGAGCGGACGGAAAATATTTTCCGGAAGATGTTCATTGAAAAGGCGATCCTTTCAGATCGCAAGTAGGAGAGGTAGCTGCAGATCGCAGCAAGTGTGTTCGGCGCGAGCTGGCCGGGCACCATCCCATAATGCTCGAAAATCGCGGCAAGTTCCCATAGGAGTGGGAACTTAAATCCGCTATCAAAATGATCAATAGGAATGGCGATCTGGGTCGCCGTCGAGAAGTTTAATCTTTCTTGGTGTGCGGGTAGGCGGACAAGAATATTGGAGTCCGCCATTTTCTTTTCAACAAAGGCCGCCAGATCAGCCTCTGTCAAAGTGCATTTTTTGTGGTCCGCAGAGTGGAAGGCGACTGCAGCATCAGCGCGAGCGGACACCATGTCGCAGGCCGCAGGGTTTCGTCTACTTCAGCAACTTCCTGCATAGAGAACAGAAGGCAGTATTTATAGATGAAATGTCTGACAGCTTTTTGGCCAGTCCGCGCAGGTCGCATATTCAATCCGCACAATCCGCAAAAAATTAAAAAGCAGCCAAACAAATAACGCGGACAGAAAAGACAAGTTAATTTTCCAAAAAGATTCAAGGCCAAGTTATAGCCGTCGCAGTTCCCTATCCGCTCAGATCGCGAATATTCCCACCTGCAGGTTAGCAAGAAGCGGACACAGCGCTAGTCCGCACAGTCCGCAACAGAGCATGCCAGATAAAGCTACATAAGAATAGCGGACATATAATCTGGATCCGCACAGATCAAATAAAGTTCAATCACACATCACACAGCATTGTTTGGAGCAATCATACAAACAATATACATTTAATCAGAAAAGTTCAAGGAATTGCGGACTCAGCGGTCCCTGTTATCAGTCCGCGCCGGCTTTTCTGCTCTGTCCCTGCATAGATGAGCCGCCTGATCACTGATCTGAAGAATTTCACTGTATACCCGGCAGAGATGGTGATGGATGACGTTTATAGTCCGGTGCATATGGGCGGCTTCCCGGTCAACTCGACTAAGAGGCACCACTGGCTCCGCTGCCGGCCTCGGCTCCTCATCCGCGGGCTGCTGGCCACCTGCCGGTGCCGCGATCTCAGGAGGAACGCGATCTGACGACCGCGGCCTCTGCTCAGCGAACTCGGCAGTCCGCTTCTCCTTTCCTTCACGAGCCGACGCCAAGTGCTTGCCTCTGTAGTATCGGACATCATCCGCGAGCCTCTTCTTTTCCCTCTCAGACCTCTCCAGCGCCCGCGAGATGCTGGCGACCTGGTCTTTGAGGGCCTTCTCGCGTTCTGCGAACGCTTTCTCGCGCGCCGCGGACGCCCTCTCGCGCTCCGCCGCTTTCTCTAACTCTGCTTTAACACATTGCATCTCAGCTTCAAATTTCTTCTCTAACTCTTTTATCATACTCAGGCTGGGTGGCTCATCCTCCGCGGACTCCACATGTGAGACCGCGTCGGCTCCAGTGTTGGGTGTGATCACGATCTCGCCACTCTCTATGGAGCCCGGCAGCGACTTTCTACCTGCAACAAATAAAGTCAAACTTCGCATTCAAAGGCAGTTCGCGGCGGACTCAAAGAAAGGATAAAAGATCACTTTTAGATATAGCGGCAGCGAGTTTCCGACTATCAAAGATGATTGGCCGCCTTGCCCGCTCTGGATCAAAGGCGCTTAACCGCTTTTTCCATTCACGGTGAACCCTTGCTCTTCTCTCGGCAGCCGCACTTGTTGAGACCACGATATCGTCCGTCTTGGTGATAATTTTGATCGGTCTTGACGTCCGCGGCGGCGACCTATAAAGCCACTTGCGCTGAAAGTATTTGGGCGCCGGCTGAAGTTTACCTGACCGCATCAGCTCCGCCGCAATCCTCAGATCCTCAGCAGCTTTGTCCGCCGCGGCCTGCTTCGAGGCTGCCTCGACCACAGCAACATGAGCAACGATTTGCTTCTTTTGCTCCTCCATCTTCTCCTTCAGCCTCTCCCTCTCCTCTTCCTCCGCAGCGGACAAGGAAGGGAGTTCGTCACCCTTATCTCCAGCAGTCCCTGCCTCATTCTGCTGCACCATAACCAGCAAGGAGTCCTGGATTAAGTCAAGTTGATCGACGTCTATAGAATCAAGTATCTCATCCGTGGAAAGACTGACCGTTGAGAGGGAATTCTCTCCCCGGATTTGGGCCTCCGGAGTAACCAGATCGCCGTCTGGAACTTCTTTGTCGCGCGGCCTGTGTTGTAAGTCCGCTTCCCCAGTCCGCTTGGAGATGTTCTTCTCCTTCATGGCGCGCAGCCTCCTCTCAACCCGCTCAGCGACGGTCTCTCCGTCTCTCTTCCTCTTCTTCCTCTTGGCGGTCTTCTCAGCAGCATCCGCGGCGGACCCCCCTAAATCAGGCTGGTCAGCGCGGACAGGTTCAGGATTCACAACAGACAATGCCTTTGAGGGCGCATTGTCCTCTACCTCAGTCCGCCGATCTTCTTCGTCCAAGTCAACGATTTGCACCGAGGCATTGGGGGAAGATATGTCAGTCTCCATGTGTTCGCCAGTAGTGTCCGCCGAGGTCGCAGTCTTCTGAGAGGGGGCGGAGTCCGACAAGGTTGCCATCTTC
The DNA here is from genome assembly GCA_039583875.1 of Platanthera guangdongensis. Classification (NCBI taxonomy): domain Eukaryota; kingdom Viridiplantae; phylum Streptophyta; class Magnoliopsida; order Asparagales; family Orchidaceae; genus Platanthera; species Platanthera guangdongensis. The sequence continues at coordinate 74,189,672 of CM077149.1, read as the reverse complement.
TCACTCCTCAATGGTTCGGCGTCGACTACGGCATCCTTGCGAGCAGAAACATCGACGTGGCGGACTGCTTTCTCCGCAGGCTTCTCGCTCTGGGAGTTTTCTCCTGCGAGGCGGACAGGATCTTGTCTTGCCGGCCTCTTTGCAATTTTCTTGGTCTTCACTGGCGTTGACGGCACCGAGTCGCCTTTGACAGTGAAGCTAGAGAGGAATGTACCAAGTCTTGCCATGCCGGACTGGAAAGTTGAGACCGCAAGTGGTGAGTATCGCCCCGTGTCGATCAAGATTCTCAGCAGATCCAGACCCTCCAGCGGTATTTATAGCTTTGGCGGCATTTTCGAGGTTTGCGGACTCAGCGGTTAAAGTAACATTTTCGAAGTTTTTCTGGAAACTTAAAAATGTGCGGGGATTATGTTAACCCCTCAGTCCGCAACATACTCCAAGTTCCCAAAAGCCCCCATTCAGCAGGCGCGGACAAGATTTGGCCGGCCGCCCAGTCCGGCACTGTCACCAGTAGCCAAGGGTGATACTCCAGCAGCGGACGCAAAGACCAGTCCGCTCAGTCCGCCGGCGCGTTGGGCAAGTCTCCAGCGGCGGACGCAGTATCCCGTCCGCCCAGGCCGCCAGACTCCAGTAGCCGCGCCCAGCAGCAGCAGTGGAAGCTCCAGTTCGCGAGCCCAGTCCGCCCCTTCTGTGCGGACTGGCGTGTTCTTTCTTTTTGCTTCCCGTCACCGCTGCCCGGTTCTCCTGTACCCCGGGCAGCCGGTTATTTTAGCCCTGCCCGCTTGGGCAGGCCCCCTATCCTATAAATAGGGGGAGGTGGTGCACTCAAGGCACGCTGACTCGGACCCAGGAGCCTACTTGTTACAGGCTGCGGACTCGATTCTTGTGCCTTGCGGACTCCCCTTTGCTCTGCTTCCCCTAGTCTTTTCCTTTCACTTGTAACCAAACCCTTCTTCAATCAAGAGAAAGCCCGTCGCAAGAGAGGCATTCAGGCCGCGACGGGCGAAGTCTGTTGTCGCCGTGGTTCACGGCCCTGCTCTTCTTTCAGTCCTCATCCGCTTAGTAGATCGCTACTCGCAGTCTCTCTTTTTCCCCCGTGTTCGAACAGTTAGCTGGTTGTGCTCGACCTCCCTTGTGTTTTCGTGCATCAACACTCCCGATGTCAAGGACATTTCCTTCATCACGAGGGAGGAGTGCTTCAGTTACAAAATGATGCCCTTTGGGTTGAAGAATGCAGGGGCTACCTACCAACGCATGATGGATCAGGTCTTCCGAAATCAAAGGGGAAGGAACTTGGAGGTCTATGTCGACGACCTAATGATCAAGAGCAAGTGCGTGGATTCGCACCTGAAGGATCTAGAAGAGACGTTCGCCAACCTGAGGAGGTTCAAGACGAGGCTGAACCCCTTGAAGTGTGTCTTCGGGGCCAGCCACGGGAAGTTCCTTGGGCACCTCTTGACTCCGGCAGGGGTGGAGCCTAACCCGGACAAGGTAAAGGCCATCTTGGATTTGGAATCACCTCACGATGCCAAGGAGGTCAAGCGCTTGACAGGCAAGCTGGCTGGGATGAGCAGGTTCCTCTCCAGGTCAAGAGACAACTGTTCTTTGTTCTTCAAGGTGCTGAGAGGGAATCAAAGGTTTGAGTGGACCTCTGAGTGTGAAGAAGCATTCCAGGGGCTGAAGAGGCAGCTCTCTCAGGCCCCTTACTTCAGAGTCCAAAAGAAGGGGAGGACCTGACCTTGTACCTTGGAGTAGGAGCGGAGGCGGTGAGCTCCGTCCTAGTAAGGGAAGAAGGAAAGAAGCAACTGCACATCTACTATGTCAGCCGGATATTGAAGAAAGCAGAGCTCCGCTATCCCATCCTCGAAAAGCTAGCTTACGCCTTGGTCATCTCTGCAAGGAAACTCCGGTCGTACTTTCAAGCACATTCGATTAGGGTGGTGACTTACCATCCTCTTCGCAAGATCTTCGAAGGGGTAGAACGCTCGGGGAGACTTGCTAAGTGGACTATTGAGCTAAGCGAGTTCGACATCTCTTTCATTCCGAGACTCTCCATCAAGGCACAAGCGGTGGCGGACTTCCTGGCAGATTATGTTGTTGAAGTCGAGGAGGGAGAGAAGCGGCCACGGGAAGCGTGGAAGATGATGGTTGATGGGGCCTCGGTAAAACATTCCCTCGGGGGAGGACTGGTGCTAATCAGCCCCAAGGGAGTTGCGATAGAGCAGGCGATGGCTTACCATTTTCCAGTAACCAACAACCAAGCGGATTATGAGGCCGTGATCGCCGGCCTTCGCTTGGCAAAGGAGCTTGAGATTCAGGATGTAGAGGCCTTCACTGATTCAAAGGTAGTAGCGTCACAGATCCAGGGAGAGTTTGAAGCTCGGGGGCCTACCCTCATAAAATACCTCTCCAAGGTAAAGGCGATCATCGGTGGGTTCCGGTCATTCTCAATCCAACATGTTTCAAGGGAAGAAAGTATAGCTGCCGATCGATTGGCTAGGTTTGGACATCGAGGAGGAGTGACCTTGACAGAGCTATTTCGACCGGCCATCGAGGAAGGAGAGTTGATGGTGGTGGATCGGCGACCCTCGTGGGTGGACCCATTGGTGACCTTCCTAACCACCGGTGAACTTCTTGAGGGGATCAAGGACGGGAAAAGCTTCAGGCGCAAGGCAGCTCACTACCTGATGACAGAAGGGGGCATGCATCGTAAGATGTTGTCAGGACTCCTATCTAGATGTGCGACCGAAGAAGAGATCCCATGGATCTTGGGAGAGGTACACTCGGGCGAGTGCGGCAGTCATTCTGGAGGGAGGATATTGGAGGCAAGGGTGGTCAGGCAGGGGTACTTTTGGCCCACCCTAAGGAAGGATACCGCGGAGTTTGCAAAGAGATGTCGAAAGTGTCAGCTCTGAGCCTCCTTTCAGCTCTTGGCGGCTCAAAGACTCCGAAGCATCACGGCACCGTGGCCGTTCGCCATCTGGGGGATGGATTTAGTTGGACCTTTCCCTCCGGCCAGTGGACAGAGGAGGTTCCTCTTGGTCAAGGTTAATTATTTCTCAAAGTGGCTGGAGGTTAAGGCCTTAGACAAGGTCACCTCGCAAGTTATAAGGAACTTCATCTGGGGGAGATCATATGAAGACACGGGCTGCCTCAAGAAATAGTGACAGATAATGGCCCCCAGTTTGCCAGTGAAGAATTCATCAGCTTCTGCGCCCAATTGAGGATAGACCTCAGATTTGCCTCTGTCCACCACCCCCGGAGCAACGTACAGGTGGAAGCGGCAAACAAAATCATTATAAACCTGCTCAAAAAGAAGGTGGAGAACGTAAAGAGAAATTGGGTGGAGCAGCTCCCCTCGGTCCTATGGGCCTTTCGAACGACTCCGAACACGGCCACCAGTGAGACCCCCTTCAAGCTTTCTCATGGGTGTGAGGCAGTCCTACCAGTGGAGTTTGAGGTTCGGTCCCCGCGGGTCATAGCCGCAGGCGAAGGAGATGAGACTTGGAGGTTGGAGAATGAAGAGGGATAATGCCTCTCGCTAGATATGGTGGAAGAACTGCGGGACGTGGCAGCTATAAGATAAGAAGAGATCAAGCGGCGGATGGCCAAGTATTTTGATAAGCATGTCAGGGTCAAGCAGTTTACCGAAGGAGATCTGGTACTGAGAAAGGTTGACACGGCAGGAAGGTCGGCTCCCGTGGGCAAGCTCAACCCGAACTGGGAAGGACCGTACATAGTGAAGGAAGCCCTTGGGACAGGATGTTACTACCTCCAGGATGTGGAGGGGAGAGCCTTAAGCCACACCTAGAGCGGTGATGACCTGAAACGCTTCTACCCATGAAATGGGAAGGATGTAATTATGTATCTCGAAATTAAACTTATTATACTGCATCAGTTTACTTGATTTTCTCTGGATTATTGTGGAATTTGTTGGATCCCTAGTTTGGATTTGGTCTAGGTTCACTGAGTTAGGATGTCTTTGACCCACCTTGTATAGTCAGGGTCATTGGTTGTGTCCTAGAATCTAGGGTTTGTCCTTAGACCATCATCTTGTGGACCAGCCATCCTCCAGATTGCCAGAGAAACTCAAGACTTAGAGATATCCTCAACTCAAGGAAAAGTGCTCGACGTTCGTCGATCTCACCTCAATGAATAATATTCCTTGCTCGACAAACTCTGATCTACTATTTGACTTAGAGATATTTTCAGCTCAAGGAAAAGTGTTCGACGTTTGTCGATCTCAGCTCAACGAACCATATTCATTGGTCGACGATTTTTGGTCTACGATTTGAATCCTTTTCAGCCAGAGACTTCTTAGATTCTAAGTCCACAATCATTCTTCGTTCGACGAATGTGGATCTCTATTCGACAAATGATAATTGTCAGTTTGACGAAGGTTGAAGCAGAATTGACAGTTTCCCTTAAAGACTAAGTGTTATTGTCTGGTCGACGAACTAATCAGCTCAGCTCGACGAACTCATCAGCTCAGCTCGACGAACTCATCAGCTCAGCTCGACGAACTGTGAACTCAGCTCGACGATTTGTGCTCTTCGTTCGACGATTCCAGACTAGGTTTTCTCCAGTTTTCCGTCCCTTTTCTTGGCGATGATTCCTGGCTAATTAATGCCCAATCTTCTCAGAATGTTGCCGTTAGAACGAGCATTGATCAAGGATTATTACATGCCGATTTTCCATGGGACAGTTAGGGAATTCATTCATTGTCGCTTCCTTCCCAGGCCGACTGCATTTACTGCTAAAGATTCAAATTTCGAGTGTGTTGTTTTTCAGAAGGAGTTTTTCAGAAAAGAATAAATCAAGCAATCTTGCCGATACAGAGATCATATTCAAGAAATCTTACAGAAATCAAAAGTTTTCATTCACTACAATCAGCCTAAGCCAGAGAACATCATCATCATCAACAAGAAGAAGAACAATCAATCCCTATCAAGAGTCTTCTTCCTTCAACCCTATAGGACAACTTTAGAAGGACAACAATATCTCTATCTGTCAAAGAAGTTCCTAAAGCAATCTCTAGTCAATGCAATCAAGCTTTTGAAGACCTGTCACCCTGAAGCAGTGCTCTAGATTTCTTGATCCATCCAAGATCTCAGGGGGAGCAATCTGCTGAAATCAATCCACTAGTCTTCTAAGTTATTATTGAGAAAGAGAAGACACCATCACCCTTTTTCATCTTCTGTACAGGGTTTTGAGTCCCTTCAAAATTATTCATGTTTGCAAGTCTCCTACCAAAATACTTTAGGTTTTGGTTATTGAGCACCTGAACAAAAGCTCATTGGTGTCAGGCACCTGATCAAAACCTCAGTGGATTCCTACTAGGGTGGTAGAAGAGTGGATGTACCCAGGTTGGGAAAACACTATAATTTCTTGTGTCATTTGGTTGCCCTTTTCTTTTGTTTTTGGTTGTGTTCTGTGATTTGCTAGGTTGCTGTTTTTATTTCTTTGTTTTGCTAACCTGTTCACTTAGGATTACAGCAAAAGCTGTAAATATTTTTTTTAATAGACCACAATACTCTATTCACCCCCCCCCCCCCCTCTAGAGTATTTCAGATCTAACTTTCACTTTCAATTTGTATCAAAGCGAGGTTGGTTAGTCAGTTATTGTTGGTTGGTCATTCATTGGTTGTACAGGCTAACACCTGAACTATAAAGATCCCTCTTATAAGAATCTGATTGTTTTGTTTCAATTATTAGATTTATTTCTTCACAGAATGGCTCAAAACAAAGATTATGCAAGCATCAGACCTCCAGTATGAAATCTTAACAGATTTGCCATCTAGAAGGCAAGAATCAAATTATATATGAACTCTATTGATGAAGATATCTACAATTCTATTTTGACAGGTCCCCCCCAAGTCTTCACATTTTCTGCAACATCTTCAAGCACAACAACAGTGCCACCACCTGAGTGGACTAAAGCCCAGAGGAAAGCCAAAATTGCAGATTCAAAAGCAATGAACATCTTGGCTCAGACTATGGCAGATGATATATTTCAGAAGGTGGCTGACTGCACCTCAGGCAAGGCCATTTGGGACTCCCTCAACCAAATGGTAGCTGGATCAGCTGATGAAAGGAAAGATAGGAGATAAAATCTCATATCCCTGTATGAGAATTTTAAGAAGGATGAGGCTGAATCAGTTGCTGAAATGTACAATAGGTTGAGCTCAATCATCAATGAACTTAAAACCTTGGATAAGGATATCACCCTTATAGAGGTGAATGAAAAAATCTTGATGTGCTTCCCTAGCTCTTGTGACTCAAGAATCTGGCCTATCAAAGAAGCTAGAAGCTTAAATGAGATATCAACTGAATCACTGCTAGACAAACTAAAATCTTATGAGCAGTTGATTAAATCACGAGAAGCAGTTGAACAGAAATCAACAACTCCAGTGAGAAAAGATCACAGCATAGCTTTCAAGGCATCAGAGGAAAGTGAGACCTTAACATCCAATGAAGAACTAATGAGCCTCTTTGCAAAAAGATTTTATAAGATGGCTAGAAAGGACTTCAGAAGAAAATCATCCATGCAGGATGATAAGCCAAAATATGACAAGACACCAACCAGGAGGTTGTGTGCTTTGGATGTAGAAAGCCTGGACATTACATCTCTGAATGTCCAGAAGGCCTAAAGAAGGAGAAAAGCAGAGAAAAAGACTACAGGAGAAAACACAGCAGCAGACCCTCGTTCAGCAGTTACAAAAAGAGAGACAAAGGCTTTGTTGCTGAAACATGGAGTGATACTGAAGAAGAATCATCCTCCTCCAGCTCAAGTTAAGAAGAGGAAGAAGCAAGATCCAAGGAGGTTTTCCTTATGGCAATTGATGCCTCCAGGAGCAGTTCAGGATTAGAAGGAGAATCTGAAGATGAGGAAGCATCAGAGTCAAAGGAAGATCCGATTCTTTCAAGTTTTGATTATAATTCTGATTCATTTAAAATTGAATTCAAGACTATGTGTTTAGATTTAATTAGTTCAGAGAAAGAAATAAAAACCCTTAGAGAAAAACTAGGAAATCTTGAATCTGTTAACTCAGAAATTCTTAAACTAAAAGATCAACTAACTTCAGCAAATGAGCAGATAATTAAATTAAAATCTGAAATATGTGAGGCTAAACAACTTGAGCAATCTCTCAATGGAAGAAGTCTCAAGCTGGTAGACATAACAAGCACAGCAAATGCCAGATTAAATGGCAAGCTGGGCTTGGGTGCATCATCATGTTTGCCCCCCATAATTAAGAAAAATATCCTTACAACACCCATTAAATTTGTTTCTGTCAAGGGAAAAGAGAAAATATTAAACAAACCAATGTCTGAAAACAATCCAAAATCCATAGACAAGATCAATGAAAATCAGAAAACAGCTAATAAAAACAAGATTCACCAGCATTCATCGAACTCAGATCGACGAAATGTGGCCCGTTCGTCGAACCTAGATCGACGAACACTGAATGCAAACTTTAGTAATAATAATTCATCTAACTACAATCGACGGACTTTGTATGGTTCGTCGAACAGAGGTCAACGAACATGGGGCGCAGAAAATGACTATTATCATTCTCTGAGCAGAGATCGATGATCTCAGCCCTATTCGTTGAGCTCTAGTCGACGAACTTACAAAACTCATCGAACCCAGAAGGACCAAACATATATCATTTCTCTTACAGAAAATCTAAGCCAGCTAATAAACCATTCACTCCAGTAGCTGATTGGGTTATTCCACCTAGGAGATATCACCCCTTAGGTTATAAATCTCAACCTACTTTGTCAGTTATATCCAGCTTTTCATTTCAACCAAATAAAGGACCCAAGGTAACCTGGATCAAGAACAATTAACTTTTGTTTTTCATTACAGGTGAAGAGCTGTCCAAGAGTGAGTCAGACCTGGTACTTGGACAGTGGTTGCTCCAAGCATATGATAGGTAGCAAGGACAATCTATCTAATTACAAGTCCAAGCTAGGACCAAAGGTGATCTTTGGTGATTCAAATTGTGGCCAGTCTGAAGGATATGGAGCAGTAAAGATTGGAACGGTTACCTTCAAGAGAGTAACATATGTAAGAGGACTCAAACATAACCTAATATCCATAAGCCAATTATATGATGAAGGTTATCAGGTACACTTTAACTCTACCTCCTGTTCTATTATTAATAATGAAAACAAAACTATTTTAATTGGAACTACACAAGGTAACATATATCTAGTAGATTTTATTTCTGCCAAAACTGATGTTTGTTTACTCAATATCACTAGTAACCAAAATGAGTTGTGGCATAAAAAATTAGGTCATGTAAACCTTAAAAATGTAGCTAGGTTATCTAAAGATAACCTTGTTAGAGGCTTACCCTTTGGTCCCTACAAGAAGGAAAACCTATGCAGGGCTTGTAAATTAGACAAGCAAACTAAAACTAGTTTCATATCTATTAATAAAAGTGATTCACCTAGGATTTTGTATTTGCTTCATGTGGACCTATTTGGACCCATTGCAGTACAAAGCCTAGGAGGTAAGTCTTATACTTTAGTAATTGTTAATGACTTCTCCAGATTCAGTTTGGTGGCCTTTCTGAGAACTAAGTCAGATACATTCAAGGTTCTTACAAATTTTCTCAGGACCATACAGATTGAGTTCTCTACTTATGTTGCATTGATCAGAAGTGATCATGGTACAGAGTTTGAGTCTCTTCTTATGCATGAGTTCTGTGAGAAGGAAGGTATCAGGCAGTGCTTCTCAGCTCCTAGAACTCCCCAACAAGACGGGGTAGTTGAAAGGAAAAATAGGATACTCATTGAAGCTGCAGGTACATTGTTGGTAGATGCTTACATGCCTCTATCCTTTTGAGAAGAAGCGGTAAATACTGCTAACTATGTCCTGAATAGAAGCCTCGTACATAAGCTGAAAAATAAGACCCCCTATGAATTGCTTAAAGGAAAGAAACCTAAAGTCACATATTTTAAAGTTTTTGGTTGCATATGTTATATTCACACAAACAACAAAAGATAAATTAGAAAGTTTGAGGCTAAGGCTGAAGAAGGGATTTTTTTAGGATACTCCAAAGTAAGCAAGACCTATAGAGTTTTTAATAAATCCTCTCTTAAAAATGAAGAGTTAGTCCATATATCTTTTGATGAAGCTAACATGTTTTATAAGAAAAAAGAGATTTCTACCAATAGCTCTTTGCAGGTTCCACAATTGTGTGATTCTATGGATGGACTAAACCTTACCCAAGAGGTGTCAACCCATCCTTATCCACAGGTTGCTGAAGACAGTGAAGAAGAAAGTCAAGTGGAAGTGGCTGAACTTCCCTCAACAGCTAATAACATTCCTCAAGAGGAATTAATTATAGAAGCTATTGCTGAACAAACTCCACCCACTGATCTTGTCATACTTAGAGATCACCCTAGTTCTCAAGTGATTGGAGACATTTCAGCAGGTGTATAGACAAGGCATCAACTCAACCAAGACTTGATGCATGCCCGTTTTCTCTCTCAGATTGAACCTCTCTCCATCCATGAAGCTGAGCAAGATCCCCACTGGATCATTGCAATGCAAGAAGAACTAAATTAGTTAGATAGATGTAGAGTTTGAGATTTGGTTCCAAGATCTCATAACTACCCAGTTATTGGAACCAAATGGGTCTACAGAAACAAGCTAGATGCTCAAGAAAACATTGTGAGAAATAAGGCTAGGCTTGTTGCTCAGGGCTACATGTAAGAGGATGGAATTGACTATGACCAAACCTTTGCCCCTATTGCAAGGTTAGAGGCCATAAGAATATTCCTTGCATATGCAGCTCACAGGAGATTCAAAGTTTTCCAAATGGATGTCAAGAGTGCATTTTGAATGGAGTGCTTCAAGAAGAGGTTTATGTGGAACAAACTCCAGGTTTTATCTCTCTAACTCAACCCTTTTTTGTTTTTAAATTGCATAAAGCTCTATATGTTTTAAAGCAAGCTCCAAGAGCTTGGTATGAGACCTTAGCAAGCTTTCTTTTAGAGCATAAATTTACAAGAGGAACCATAAATAAAACCATTTTCACTAGACATCATAAGGACCAAATATTATTAGTGCAAATATATGTGGATGACATCATCTTTGGGTCTACTGATCCCAAATTATGCAAGAGGTTTGCTGACCTCATGCATTCCAAATTTGAGATGAGTAGCATGGGTGAGCTTTCCTACTTCCTTGGTCTCCAAGTGAAGCATCTCCCTAATGATATCTTCCTCTCCCAAGCTAAGTATACCAAAGAGCTTATTAAGAAGTTTGGGATGGGTGATGCTTCAGGAATGAAAACACCAATGGCTATCAATGCTGTTGTGGATTCTGATACAGCAGGGAAACCTGTAGATTAGAAGCTTTATAGGGGAATTGTTGGATCCCTATTATACCTAACAACTAGCAGGAATGATATCATGTTTGCCACATGCCTTTGTGCTAGGTTCCAAGTGAACCCCAAAGAATCTCACCTTATTTTCTTAAAAAGAATTTTGATATATATAAAGAGTTGTTCAAATCTAGCACTCTGGTATCCTGTAGATTCAGAGTTTGAGTTAACTGGATACTCAGATGCTGACTATGTTGGATGTAGAGTGGACAGGAAAAGTACCTCTGGAACTTGCCAGTTCCTGGGTATGAGACTTGTCTCTTGGTTTTGTAAAAAGCAAACATCTGTGACTACATCAACTGCAGAAGCAGAATATATGGCTGCTGGCAGCTAATGTTCACAAATGTTATGGATACAAAAACAACTCCTAGACTATGGTGTCAACTTAAATAATTCAACATTATTTTGTGATAATACTAGTGCTATTGCTATAACACAGAATCCAGTTCACCATTCTAGGACTAAACATATTGATATAAGGCATCATTTCATTAGAGATAGTGTAGACAAAAAGAAAATTAACCTAATCCATATTCCTACTGATTTACAGAGAGCAGAAATTTTCACCAAACCCTTGGATGAGAAAAATCATCTGTTCTTTGTAAACTAGCTGGGAATGATCAATGGAGAAGAGTTAAATTAGTTTCTGTCTACACTCGATGAATTTTTTCAGAGTTCGTCGAACGCAGTTCGACGAATTAGGGAAAGTTTGAGAGATGCTCGTCGAACGGCGATTGACGAATTCTCTGTGTGGAAATAATTTTCGTCGACCGAAGATCGACGAACTTCTTTTCAGAAGATATTTCGTCTAACGGAGTTCGACGAACTGTGTTCGTTTCTTCTGGATGAGATCGACGAATTATTTATCTATAATTTATTTTGTCGACCTCAGTTCGAAGAACTGTTTTCTTTTTCGTGGAATAGTGTTTGTCGATTCATATTCAGGAAAACCCTATATCTAGATTTTCTTCGACCTCTATCCTGCGCTTTCAGTTCCTATTGCACTTGATCGTTGTTTGTCTTTCTTGCAGGTAATCAATGGCGGTACCATCGAGCACCCTGGCTGAAATGAAATTTGATACAGGATTTGATATGGATTTTGATTCATTTCATCATTCAGATCCTATATTTCTTTACATTTTGAAACTTCTAGAAGAATTGGGTCTCAAGGATTTTATGATCAGGAGAATCAAACTGCATGCAACAGGGATTAAGGAATGGGTATATACTTCTTCTGCTTCTGAGGACAACATCTTGACAGGGAATATCGGGAGCAATGTTGTTTCTTTATCCCCCGCTGTTCTTTCTAAAATTTTTGAGTTGGTGAATGGAGAAGAAGATTTGGATATAGAATCTGATGAGTACAGTTCGATGCTGAAACTGATGGGGTTTACTGGGAGTAACCCTAACAAGCTGTTAAAGAAACAACTTTCTGCCGCGTACCAATTCTTGGCGGATATTGTGGGCAAAGTGTTGATGGGCAAGCACACCGCACACGATTACATAACAAGATATCAATTCCTTATCATGTGAGCGGTGGTCAACAAAAGTCATGTTGATTGGAGCAGGATTTTCTTTGGCTTGATAAAGAAGAAGAATAGTAAGAAAGATGTATGCTTTGGAAGAATCCTGGGGATTTTCCTTCAAGCAAAAGCTGGTGAATTCTTGTTCTCCCCGACCATATTCATCAATGCCAGCAAGCGCCTCACATGTGCTTTGTTTGGCAGATGGGAGAGGACGATCTCCAAGTCATCCAAGGCTTCCTCCTCTTCCATCCCAACTTCTGAGAGCACAAGGGCCGTGAAGGCCACTCCCCACCCTGCAGGAGTGGTAATCCCATCTCAACAACCTCTTCCAGCAACTCATCTTCCATCGTCCACCAGTCTTCAAATTCCTTCAGCTTCCCCCACTCATGTTTCTCCATCAATTCATGCATCCCCTCCTATGTCTCCTCCACCATCACCTCCTCCACCACATCTGTCTAATATTCCACATTTTGACATATCATCCTTTTCCCCACCTCCACCAGACACCACCATGACAGATGTCATTCCACCTGTATCTCCTCCATCTGTTCCCCTCAATACATCTACTTCTCTACCATCACCATCTATTTATCCATCTTTGGACCATCCCACTGTATTTACCATCATAACCCTGCTCACTCCCCTCATCAAATCCCTAATTACAGAGGCCATTACACCTCTTGTAAATTCTGTCAATTCTTTATCTGCCTAAGTATCTCTTCTTTCTGCTGCCCCCTCTTCATTCAGAGGCCTGGCTCTAGGTTCTCCTGAAACCAGGCAGGGGGAGATGCTCTGTGATGAAGCAGCAATAGATGTAGCAGCAGTTTCAGATGAAGCAACAGTTCCAGCAGCTCCTCCTACAGCAGTTTCAGTTGCAAAAGCAAAAATTTTGACAGAATTTGATTCAGATTTGACTGAATTGATCCATTTCATGGATACTGACATTGTCTTAGATGAGTCAGTTCCAGAGCAGATACAAACTGTTGGTGATTTCCATTTGAATCCCACAGTTGATTTGACTGTTTTGTTGAGATCTTTTGATACACTTTATTTACAGTTCGCTTCTATTAAGCCATCCCTGGCTATTATTGCTGTCACCCCTCCAATAAGTCCTATAGTTGATAAGCAACTTAGTGACAGTTTTGTTATTCCAGAGCAAGCCATCTCTTCCCCCGAGCAGAGATTTCTGCCCCTATTTTTGTTATGGATGATTCCCCAATGACTGACCTGGATGCATTGATTCTGGCAGACATTGAGGAAGAGAACAAAGCTCTAGAAGAGAGCTCAGTCTTAATCAGCTCTCCAGTTCCAGTTCAACCTGCCAAGCCCTAGATATCTGCAGTTACCCTAAGAGCAATTGATGCTCTGTATGCCAATCCTCAAGTGTCTAGCTCAGATGAGGAAGAGGAAGATGAAGATTCAGATGAAGAAGCCCAGAAGAGAGTCAAGTCAAAGAAGAGAAAGTCTCCTCCTCCTCCTGCTCCTAAGCCCAATCCAATAGCTGACACACCCTACTATATCTTGCATAACATCACTCCCTATGAGGGAATGCCTACTTGGATGTGGCTGTCAAAGAATCAACAAAAGGAAAGAAAGATAAGCTGGAGATATTCCTCTTCACCAGTTGTCAGATACAGAAAAGATCCTCCTCCTCCTCCTCCAGCTGCTGGTACTTCCAGTTCCTCAATTCCAAAGCCACCTCCTGTACAAACCTACCAAAGGCATCAGAGCAAGTCTACAGGAGGTTACCAGCAGAGGCAACAATCTTCAAGCAGACAACAACCTCAGCAGCATCAGTAAAATGAATCTGTAAAACAGAAGGCAAAGAGTCCTGAAAGACCTTATTCCCCTCCTGTTTCTTTTGAGGATCCTGAAATAGCTAATACTGCTAAAATGGCCAGATTCTAGGAGCTGATTGGCCTCTCTTTGATCAATAAAGCAAAAGCTGAGGGAAAGGACATATCAGGATACTCAACCATGTCAAAATACATAAAAGAAGAACTTAAAAGGTTTGACAAAGCAAACAAACTCTTCAATGTTGATGACTATATGAAGCTCCATGCAGAGGCTGTTGTTCCCAGAGACTCTAGTCAGAAGATGCTTGGTATACTTGATATGAAGATGACTGTAGCTCGGGAAGCTAATCCAAACAGAAAGATGAAAATCTCAAAGCCTGGAGCTAGCAGCAGCTGCAAAGAGAAGGACAAAGACCAATCCAAGAAAAACAAGATATGATCTAAGTTTTTTTCTTCTTTTCCTGCTTTTTTTTTTGTTTTTACAACTCTCTGGTTATGTCTCTGAACAAAGCTTTTATATATCTGCTACATTTGTTATAAATTCTCTGTCAGATATATGCTTTTTCTGCTTTATTTTATTTCAGTCTGTGTCTTCACTTAGTGACCTCACCCAAATAGGGGTAGATTGTTGGATCCCTAGTTTGGATTTGGGCTATGTTCACTGAGTTAGGATGTCTTTGACACACCTTGTATAGTCAGGGTCATTGGTTGTGTCCTAGAGTCTAGGGTTTGTCCTTATAACATCATCTTGTGGACCAGCCATCCTCCATACTGCCAGAGAAACTAATGACTTAGAGATATCCTCAGCTCAAGGAAAAGTGTTCGACGTTCGTCGATCTCTGCTCAACGAATCATATTCCTTGCTCGACGAACTCTGATCTACTATTTGACTTAGAGATATTTTCAGCTCAAGGAAAAGTGTTCGACGTTCGTCGATCTCAGCTCAACGAACCATATTCATTGGTCGACGATTTTTGGTCTACGATTTGAATCCTTTTCAGCCAGAGACTTATCAGATTCTAAGTCCACAATCATTCTTCATTCGAAGAATGTGGATCTCTGTTCGACAAATGATAATTGTCAGTTCGACGAAGGTTGAAGTAGAATTGACAAGTTTCCCTTGAAGACTAAGTGCTATTGTCTCGTCGACGAACTCATCAGCTCAGCTCGACGAACTCATCAGCTCAGCTCGATGAACTCATCAGCTCAACTCGACAAACTGTAAACTCAGCTCGACGATTTGTGTTCTTCGTTCGACGATTCCAGACTAGGTCTTCTCCAATTTTCCGTCCCTTTTCTTGGCGATGATTCCTGAGTAATTAATGCCCAATCTTCTCGGAATGTTACCGTTAGAACGAGCATTGATCAAGGATTATTACATGCCGCTTTTCCATGGGACAGTTAGGGAATTCATTTATTGTCGCTTCCTTCCCAGGCCGACTGCATTTACTGTTAAAGATTCAAATTTTGAGTGTGTTGTTTTTCAGTAAGAGTTTTTCAGAAAAGAATAGATCAAGCAATCTTGTTGATACATAGATCATATTCAAGAAATCTTATAGAAATCAAAAGTTTTCATTCACTACAATCAGCCTAAGCTAGAGAACATCATCATCATCATCAAGAAGAAGAAGAACAATCAATCCCTATCAAGAGTCTTCTTACTTCAACCCTACAGGACAACTTCAGAAGGACAACAATATCTCTATCTGTCAAAGAAGTTCCTGAAGTAATCTATGGTCTAGGCAATCAAGCTTTTGAAGGCCTGTCACCCTAAAGTAGTGCTCCAGATTTCCTGATCCATTCAAGATCTCAGGGGGAGCAATCTGCTGAAATCAATCCACTAGTATTCTCAGTTGTTATTGAGAAAGAGAAGACACCATCATCCTTTTTCATCTTCTGTACAGGGTTTTAAGTCCCTTCAAAATTATTCCTGGTTGCAAGTCTCCTACCAAAAGACTTGAGGTTTTGGTTTTTGAGAACCTGAACAAAAGCTCATTGGTGTCAGGCACCTGATC
Organism: Platanthera guangdongensis; assembly: GCA_039583875.1. Taxonomy (NCBI): domain Eukaryota; kingdom Viridiplantae; phylum Streptophyta; class Magnoliopsida; order Asparagales; family Orchidaceae; genus Platanthera; species Platanthera guangdongensis. The sequence goes on along the minus strand of CM077149.1, from coordinate 74,173,935 downwards.
AAAAACCTGAGTGGATTCCTACTAGGGTGGTAGAAGAGAGGATGTACCCAGGTTGGGGAACTCCTATAATTTCTTGTGTCCTCTGGTTGCCCTTTTCTTTTGTTTTTGACTGTGTTCTGTGATTTGCTAGGTTGCTGTTTTTATTACTTTGTTTTGCTAACCTGTTCACTTAGGATTACAGCAAAAGCTGTAAAGATTTTTTTTTAAGAGACCACAATACTCTATTCACCCCCTCTAGAGTATTTCAGATCTAACCTTCACTTTCATATTTTTTTATAATATGACGTAATTATGTGTTTTCTAATACCCCGAGCTCGTCTCGGCCCCAGGTAGACCCGCTCCACAGGCTCTCATCTACCTGGCAGGTCCGAAGGTTCGCCTGTGGGGGATAGGTTTGGTTTGAGAACGTCATCGGCACCCCGAGCTCGGCTCGGCCCCAGGTAGACCCGCTGCGCAGACTCTCATCTAGCTGGAAGGTCTGAAGGCTCGCCTGTGGGGGATAGGTTTGGTTTGAGAACGTCATCGGCACCCCGAGCTCGGCTCGGACCCAGGTAGACCCGCTGCGCAGGTTCTCATCTAGCTTGTAGGTCCGAAGGCTTGCATGTGGGGGATAGGTTTGGTTTGGAAACTTCATCGGCACCCCGAGCTCGGCTCGGCCCCAGGTAGACCCACTACGCAGGCTCTCATCTAGCTGGCAGGTCCGAAGGCTAGCCTGTGGGGATAGGTTTGGTTTGAGGAAACTTCATCGGCACCCCGAGCTCGGCTCGGCCCCAGGTAGACCTGCTGCGCAGGCTCTCATCTAGCTGGCAGGTCCGAAGGCTCGCCTGTGGGGGATAGGTTTGGTTTGGAAACTTCATCGGCACCCCGAGCTCGGCTCGGCCTCAGGCAGACCCGCTGCGCAGGCTCTCATCTAGCTGGCAAGTCCGAAGGCTCGCCTGTGGGGGATAGGTTTGGTTTGAGAACTTCATCGGCACCCCGAGTTTAGCTTGGCCCCAGGTAGACCCGCTGCGCAGGCTCTCATCTAGCTGGTAGGTCTGAAGGCTCGCCTGTGGGGGATAGGTTTGGTTTGGAAACTTCATCGGCACCCCGAGCTCGGCTCGGCCCCAGGTAGACCCGCTGCGCAGGCTCTCATCTAGCTGGCAGGTCCGAAGGCTCACCTGTGGGGGATAGGTTTGGTCTGAGGAAACTTCATCGGCACCCCAAGCTCGGCTCGATCCCAGGTAGACCCGCTGTGTAGGCTCTCATCTAGCTGGCAGGTCCAAAGGCTCGCCTGTGGGGATAGGTTTGGTTTGGAAACATCATCAGCACCCCGAGCTCGGCTCGACCCCAGGCAGACACGCTCCGCAGGCTCTCATCTAGCTGGCAGGTCTGAAGGCTCGCCTGTGGGGGATAGGTTTGGTTTGAGAACTTCATCGGTACCCCGAGCTCGGCTCGGCCCCAGGTAGACTCGCTGCGTAGGCTATCATCTAGCTGGCAGGTCTGAAGGCTCGCCTGTGTGGGGATAGGTTTGGTTTGGAAACTTCATCGGCACCCAGAGCTCGGCTCGGCCCCAGGTAGACCCGCTGCGCAGGCTCTCATCTAGCTGGCAGGTCTGAAAGCTCATTTGTGGGGGATAGGTTTGGTTTGAGTAAGGCAGGAAACACACCCGAAACACGAAATGTAAAGAGGTAAAGATAGGCGAGGTCTTGGCCAGAATAGATCTCGACGGGGAGATCCCCACCAAGGAAATCTCGCCGAAGGAGGTTCTCGGCGAGAAGGCTCCTAATAATATTCTTGAACAGACGGGCAAGCGTTATGTGACAGCTTTGAACGGTTCGCGCAAGCTAAAGGGGGATGGCCTCGTCTCGAAGGGCCCGCGAGCAATGTTCCCGGCAGACGGTATTCGACAGAGTGCGAAAGCGAAACGTCTAAGCCCTGTGCTCTTTCAGCAGGTTCCCTCCTATCCATCACTAAGGGAGACTACCCTAGGAAGGCCAAGGGTCTCGGCGGAAGCGTGCTTAAGAAGCACTCGGCCAGAACAATTGTATCAAGCATAATTGTAATAAAAAGGACAATACGATACAAAACATTTACAATGTAACATTTACAATGTATTTTATTTAGTTACGTACCTAGAGCATTCTCGCTCTGTACAACAAAAGGAAAAGAAAACGGTGGGCCCCCTCAAGGAGACAAGTTGTACACCTCAGAGCTCCCGCTTGAACTCCCGCTAAAACTCTCGCCTGAGCTCTCCCTGGATGTCTCGCCACCCGCGGGAGGGGATTTCAGGACATCCAATGGCGGGGTATCAGGTGCTCCCGGGGGCTTTGGGACAGGCTCAAAAAGCCAGGGGACGAGCTGTTGAGTGGTAATGATCTTGCCCCTCCCGTCCAGGCATCCAACATCTCGCAGCGTCTCCAAGGTCAGCTTGACGGTAGCTTATGCGTTGGCCTAGAGGAGCTTGTCGATATCGTAGACGGAGTAATAGCGGCTCTTCAACCTCTCGTCCATGTTACTTGGCGTCTTCTAGCTCCTTCTTCAAGGCAGCCGCCTCGGCCACGACACCCTCCCTGGCCTTGAACATATCCTGTAAGTTGCGGTCGATGGTGATGCTCCGGCGAGCACACATATGCGCAAGCTCCAACCCGTGCATCAGAGCGCGGGAGGAGTCATAAGCCAGGAGCCTGGTGGTCATCCTGTCATAGACGCTGGCGTTCTCCCAGCTGTAGAGGCAGTAGCCCAAGGCGAAGGCCTCGCCGGTGACCTCATCTCGCTCCGCCCAGCTGGGGAGAAGAGATGAGATTGAGATCCTGTTGATGTCAGGGTCCCACTGTAGCAGCGGCTTGTTTTCCGCGTCCAGGCACTTCATGCCGAGACCAAAATTGCGGTGGCCCCGCGGCACCTCTCCAGGCGGAGACTGGCCGGAGTTCCCGGCGGTGGCTCCCTCGCCATCTACTCCACCAGGGGCCGGGGGGTTCTCGGCAGGGGCCTCAGCGCCACCTCTGGTGGCCACGATCTCGCTGACGACCTGCAGGATCTCTTCAAAGGAGCGGCCTGCAGCGAGAGGTTGGAGGGCGACACCACAACGGCTTTACCCTTCTCGACTTCAGTTATCTTGGGCCTCTTGATCGGTGAGGGCAGAGGTGCATCGGGCTTTCGCTTCCCGGTGCCAGTCGAAAGGAGCGAGGTCGGCTCATCCCGGCAAGCTTGAGCTGTAGCCTTTGCGAGAGCCAGCGGGTCTCTGGCAGATTGGCTCCCGGCAGCGCGAGCCTCGTCAAAGGGTTGGTGCACGGGGATCTCGCGCTCTCCTACGGAAGCGACAACACTCAGTTCTAAGCTTAAAAAGGAAGGGAATAGCGAGACAAAGGCGAGACCTTACCTTCGCCCGGAGGCACGTGGAGGAGTGAATCAACGTCCCGCCGGAGGAAGAGGACGTCGAAGTCCTTGGTTCTGAAGAACTCAAGGAGGGCGCTCTCGCGCGAGCCCAAGGAGGGCGGCTTATAAGAGGCATCCTCATATTGAATGGGTGCGAGAGGCACGTTCCCGATATCGTCGGAAACAAAGATGAACCTCTCGCCCCAGTGGTGGTGCTTGTTGGCGAGACCGATGGTCTTGAGCAGCTTCCCTGAAAAGAAGACCACTCCTCCTTGGGCGCGGAAGGTGAACAGCTTCCGGAAGATTGGAAGGCTGAACTCGATCCTCTCGGATCGCATGTAGCAGATGAAGGCCACCAGAATCGCAACCAAGTTTGGATTCAGTTGCGCGGGAACCACTCCGTAATACCGGAGGGCCTGGCGCATCTTGAGCCACAGCGGGAGGCGGAAGCCCACCTTAAAGTGCTCAAGGGGGATGGCGAGCTCCCCCTCCCCTGCCCTATTTACCCTATCGTGGTTGTCGGGGTTTCGCGGGGTGAAGCCGGCGGGAACGTAGCCAGTTTGGGTCAGGTTGAACTCATCCATGGTAAGGGTGCAGGAGGGAAACAGGTGCTTCTGGAAGGCTTCAGCGCAATTTGAACGCCCCTCGCTTCCACCCGGCATCGTGTTGAAGTTGTAGGCGAGGTCTTTAGGAGGGAGGAGAGAGCGAGAACTGTGCGAGAACGGGAGGATAAGGCGAAAGCAATCGAGAGATTTTGACAAACCGCGAAAGCGACAAGAGAAAAGAGAGGATTCGGATCGAAGAAATAAATGTAGTAGGTGGACCCTCTATTTATAGGAAGCCGTGATCATCATAACTATTTTCAAAAAAGGCGGCGGGGGTACATGATGAGTCTGATTTATATAGGGTTTTTTTGGACTCATCTGGGCTAGTTTTCACGTGTTTGCACTTCACTTTTAGTTCTTTATCGTTCCTATTTCATCTAATCTTTATTTCCATAGGAAGTGCACACTTATGCCCGTGGTTGTGTGTTTTGTTATTCTTATAGTCTGCACTCCTTTTTGTGATTGCCTGGAATGTCTACACATATCAGTGATTGCTTTTCCTTTCGGTACAGGGGTCGTGTGCGTGTTCCGGGATGGTTGTGAAACAGGAATACTGCACACGATCATGGGATATAATGTGCACGACCACTGGTCGTGCGCCCCTGATCGTGCGCACTACTCTACATTTTCCAGAATCAGCCTGGGGTAAGCGTACGACCACTGGACATATTGCGCACGACCACCGGTCGTGCGCCACTGATCGTGTGCATTGATTCCTCTTTTCTGTAGTCCTGTCTGGGGTAATCGCACGACCATTGGACTTAGTGTGTACGACCACTGGTCATGCGCCACTACTCGTGCGCGTTATCCCATTTCTTCTTCCTGATATTCCATGCAAGTGCGAAAGAGCACAGGACATAGTGCGCACGACCACTGGTCGTGCGCCTGTGATCGTGCGCATTGTTCATTTCTGCTTTTGCATAAATAGTGCAGGTCTCGCCCTAATTCGGAGGAGGATCCAGAGCTCGACATTTCTCCGCCATTTTTCGCATTCTCCGCCGTTCTCCTTCAATCTCCACCCTAGGGAGGTGCTCCGGGCAAGCTTTCACCGCCAAATCCAATCCGGAGCTTCCTCTTGGCCTCCTCCTTCATCCTTGAGTTGCAAGAAGAGCTTGACCTAGCTTTCTCCATCAAGCTAGGGGAAGTTGTGCCATCCTCCACTGGATTGTTACACGAAGAAGACGGGCCATTAGAATGTGGTGACAGCCCTTCTCTACCCGGACGCAGTTGCGGACCGAGCTTGGACGCGGATTGAGAACTCAACGATTCCAACCGTGAATCCTCAGCAAGGCTTCAGATCCGGTCGATTTCACACACTTTTCTTCTCTTGCTGTTGATAGTTTAGTTGAACTCTTTGTATTTGATGAAGCTATTCTTAGTGTAATATATGTTTATGTGTAATCATGTTTATGTGATTGTATATTTTCATTATATTTACTTGAGGTGAACCCATATTCCATCCACCACCATCCGCCCTTGCCGCACTAGCAATTGCTAGTGGCGTGCGTAGCGAAGAGGTGCTCACGACCCTCATTCCGCCATTCTCACCACCTCATCCGCAAGCCTACTCGCCCATCCGCCTAGCGATTCGGTGCATAGCAGCCCGACTAGTCTTCCATCCCGCCTGGCGAAGCATCGCATAGCGGCGTTGCATATGAGTAGTTGTTAGCCTTTTGTTTCTGTTTCCGCAATCCAAACCCCCCTTAGTTAGCTCCGACCTGAGGACTTCAATCTTAAGTCCTCCTCGAAATTAACTCCACTTTACTGTGTTCCTTGTGAGATCGATACTTGGGAAAACCCCCATTTTATATTACTTGTGCGACCGGTTCACTGCCATGATCTTACGCATCAAGTTTTTGGCGCCGTTGCCGGGGAACACAGTCGTGTGAGTTTCTGGAGAGGGAGACGTGAGATTGCTTTCCTTTTCCTTTGTAAATTGCTTTTGTTTTGTTCTATTTCTATTTTTCCTGCCGTTTGCTTGTTTCTTTAGGCAATTGTAGTAATATATTATTGGATTTAGTAATTTGCACAATTTATTTTGAATCTACTGTTTCGACACCATGTGGGGATATTCGTATGCCCAATGTCGTTGGTGTGGAAAGCCTTCCCACGCTAGTCATGAATGCCCTATGAAAGATATTGAGCATAAGCCTCAGCGCACAATGTATGAGATGTTGTATTCGTACAACCCTTCAAACACTGTGCCCTGAGCTTATGGTCAATCGTCCTCGCCACATACACCGTTCTCTTATTCCTCTCCGGCCCCACAAGGAACGCAGCGTGATGGGAGAAAGTGTTTGTATTGTCATAGAACAGATCATGTCCTGAAGGATTGTGCCGAGTACCTCTGTGTTATGGAAGAAGATGATGAGTCGGACATCCGGATCATCCCGACTCCTACCCTTGGTAGCACACCTTCATCTTCTGGTTATGTATCCCTGTCACCTTCATTTGTTGAAGGGAATGATGTGGACACAACCACCATATGTGTGGCTGATCTAGGCTTCGATGTGGCTGAGCCTATCTCTCATGTGCATACATCTCCAAGCGTGGAGCCGATTCTTTGTGAGGAACCTGCACTTGACTTTTATTCAAGCAAAGTTCTTCCGCCTTTTGTGCATACTACTTCAGTCATCTCTGGCGACATTTTCGACGATGCAACAAAAGTTGAGGCTTGTGATACATGGGTTGTTTCCACTCCCATGGAGGAGGACAACCTTCTTGGTGTCGAGGATTCTCCCTTGATACCAAAGGAGGAAGTCCAAGTCTTGGCGGAGGAATCTATGGATCCGGCCGAGCCTTGTAGCATTGTCGACATTGCTGACGATATTTTTCTACCTCAGCCTTTGGCGAGTGAAACCGGGATCACTCCCCCGATTATTTCTTTATGTTCTTTGTCTCTTTTATTTCTTGACCCCCTTCCGTTTCTGAGCCTGTGCAGGTTGAATCTCCACGGGTAAGTTGGGTTGACGTTGAGCCTTGCGCTCAGGCTATCGACGAGTGCATCCTCTTGTGTGACGAGGTTCCTACCTCCTTCACAGTGGAAGCCCCTGCCGTCACCTTTGCAACCAGCGAACTTGTGGTAGACGAAACCTTGCTAGACAAGGATGTGTTTTGTGGTGAGAAGAGTGAGGACCAGCGCTCCTTCTCTTCTTACTTCCTATTTCCTCTACCTGTGTTGGGCAGGTATTACTATTTAGGTAGAGAGGTAACTGCTCTATCACCATATCGGTACCCGTTACCGAAACAGATATTAGGCTAGTTACCTGTGCACTTTTTATTTCATAGGCCCATTAGCTAGAACTGTTTAAAATGTAATAAGTCGTGCTGGGATGACAATAACCCCAGTACTTATCTTTTATTTCCTGCATTTTTATTTTCATGTCTATTTTATTTTAGCATTTCTTTTTGTATATTTTTCTTTTGTTTTTTGCGGAGCTCACCCCTGCAGGTATTCATAGCAAATCGCATTGGCGGGGTTGTGATTCTTCGTATGTCGGGCCTGCTTCAGGTTTCCACGCGTCTTCTAATATGCTCACTAGGTGAGCATTATGTAACCTCTTCCCTTAGCTTTTTATGATTTTTAATTTCTCCATCATATGATGTGTCGTTTAGTTTAAGTCTGGGGAGAGTCAGTTTTGTTACCTTTTGCACGTGCACATCTCATGTGCATACTAGAAGCCTTTATAGTTTTATTTTGATTAGTTCATTGCACTACACACCACTGCACCCACATGAGCGCGTGCTTAGCTTTTTGCGTGCTGCGAGTTAAACTCGTTTCTTTTGTTAGATTTGGGAAAATTATGGTGCTGACATAGGACTGTGAGACGGAGTAAAATGTTGGTCTTATTGTGTTTCTAATAACTGCTCTCATCTTGTGTAGAAATTCGAGTAGATTTAATTTTTCTGTATGCTTTTAGTTTTATATTTTTCTAATTGCGTAAATACTTTTTATTCTACTCAAAAGTTGGTGAATCCGGTGTGAATCCAACGGTAGCATAGGGATGTATGTAGACGGCAGTTAGGTTCGTATTCCTCGAGTCGGGAGGATGGATAGTCTTTCTCGTTGGCTAAGAACTTGCCCCAAGTTATTCTTGAAGCATGGGTATAGGTTAGTTCACTCGCATGAGCGTGATGTAGGCCATCATTTTGTCCCGGTTGAGCTTTGTACCATTCCTAACGCCTTATCCTCGATAGCCCCGTTGTGCCTACCCATTCTTTTGATTCAGCTCCACCTTTATTTCACCAAAGCCTCAAAGCCAATCCTAGTCGCACTCCCAAGTTGAGCTTTAGAGTTTTACATTTTAATGTTGGGATGTGATGTGGTGATTTTATTTGTGAAAATGTGGAAGTGCTCCCAAGTTTATATCTGCTGAATTGTGAAAATAAAATGAAGAAAAAGAAAAAATATATATATATATTTGTAAAGAAAAAAAATATGAATGAAAAGAAAAAGTTTTAATTGAAAATCATTTTGGAAATGTGATTATATTTGGAGTAGGCGGTGCACACACCCATATGTTAAAAGTTAAGTTTGGGGGTGTGGTGTACCCGCGTGTATTTTGCTTAGTAGAGGGATTCCTTTATACTAGCTCATTTGGGTTAGGTGCATAGCCTTCTTGTTTATCCTTGTTTACCTCACCGAAACCCAAGCCCCATCTCTTCACCTAAAGTCCTACTGATTCTTGTGTGAACCAAACTAGTGCCGTGGAGAGAATGCGAAAAGGCAAGCATATGGTCACCGACATTGGTGGATTCCTTTGGAGGTTATCCGGAGCCCCGATCTTTGGAAATGCTCGCCTAGCGATTATTCTACTTTCTCCCTACGCGTGACCGGATGGTTCACCATGATTCCATTTTTGAGTAATAATAAAATTTTGATACGCATTGTGAAAAATATAAACTATTCTGCATAATTAGAAATTTTCTGTATTGTATTTTTACGCACGCGAGCATGCGACTTCACTTGGTACTTTGTTTTTCAATTTCTTTGTTAGCTAGTAATTTTCCCTATCTGCTTAGATTTTGTTTGCTCGGGACGCGCAAACAATTAAGTCTGGGGGTGTTAACCCCTCAGTCCGCAACATACTACAAGATTCCAAAGCCCCCCTTTCAGCAGGCGCGGAGGCAATTTGTCAGTCCGCCCAGTCCGACAATATTACCAGTTGGACACCAAGGATGGTACCCCAGCAGTGGACGTAAGGACTAGTCCGCTCAGTCCGCCAGCGCTTGGGGTATCAGGTTCTACAGCGGCGGACGCAGTGTCTCGTCCGCCCAGGCCGCCGCCCTCCAGCGTGCGCGGCCAGCAGCAGTGGAAGCTCTAGTCCGCGAGCCCAGTCCGCCCCTTCTGCGCGGACTGGCGTGTTCTTTCTTTTTGCTTCCCGTCACCGCTGCCCGGTTCTCCTGTACCCCGGGCAGCCGGTTATTTTAGTCCTGCCCGTTTGGGCAGGCCCCCTATCCTATAAATAAGGGGGAGGTGGTGCACCCAAGGCATGCTGACTCGGACCCAGGAGCCTACTTGTTACAGGCTGCAGACTCGAATCCTGTGCCTTGCGGACTCCCCCTCGCTCTGCTCGTCCAACTTTTCCTTTCACTTGTAACCAAATCCTTCTTCAATCAAGGGAAAGCCCGTCGCAAGAGAGGCATTCAGGCCGCGACGGGCGAAGTCTGTTGTTGCCGTGGTTCACGGCCTTGCTTTTCTTCCTGCCTTCATCCGCTTAGTAGATCCCTACTCGCAGTCTCCCGATTCCCCGGTGTTCGAACCGTTAGCTGGTGGTGCTTGACCCCTCTGTGTTTTCGTGCATCAACAGTTAACACGCGGCCTTCAGATCCGAGTAGTGTTTCGAAATCAGCGGACGGAAATGTCAGACCGCAGAGCCCGCTCCTCAGACCGCTCCAGCTCTTCAGAGGACTCTCTTTGGGACGCGATTGAGCAAGCTCGCCTTGAGGCCGAGCAGTCCTGCCAGCAGACTAACCAGCGTCTCGACGCAATCAGCCAAGCTCTGCTCGCGCTGGCCCAGCGGCTTGCTCCTCAGGCCGCAGCGGACACATCGAACTCGCCAGTCCGCCAGACCCCAGCTCGCCGAACTCCGCTTCGGCAGTCGCCAGCAACTCCTCGGAACCCTGCTCAGTCTGCTGCCCCTCTGCGCCCTCAGGAGGAGCAGTTCGCTTTCAGAAATTTCTTCAGAGAAGCTGCCAGGGGCACTCCTGCCCGCCAGCTTCATTTTGCTGACCGCCAGTCTGCCGAGCCCATGGACTCCCCGGCTCCAGTCCGCCCATTATACCCCGCAGAGTTCGAGACCCCGTCTCCCTTTGCCGACCGAATCTGATGGGAATCGGCTCCGAGCAACTTCAGGGAGCCTCGCATCCCATTCTATTCAGGAGCGACAGATCCAGTTTCTCACCTCCAGGCATTTGAGGGGGCAGTTGCTTTGAGATGCCTCTCAGATGCAATTAAGTGTAAACTGTTGGTTACCACTCTCGAAGGACAAGCGAGAGAGTGGTTCTACGAGCTGCCTTCGGGCACAATCTCTTCTTTTGCAGAGCTTCGTAGCCAGTTGCTGCTGAGGTTTGCTACCTCAAGGAAGAGGAAGAATGGGCCAGCTGCCCTATTTGAAATCAAGCAAAGGGATAATGAATCGGTGGCGCGATTCGATCGCTTTCAAAGAGAGATCCAAGGGGTCAGGAATGTAAACCCCGATTATTATAAGGTCGCCTTGATCCATGGCCTCCGGGAAGGCCCTCTGAAGTTTAAAGCAACAACCAAGGCACCTGAGACTTATCAGGAGTTGATCGCCATGGTCAACCGTTTCATAGAAGGATAAAATGCCAATCCAACGTATGTCTCATCCCTGACAGCTAAGGCTGAAGGAAGGGATGACTCCGCTTCTTCCTCTCGTGGCAAGCCCCCTCGCCCAGACTTCCAGCCTCCGTCTCAAAGGGGCAGAAACTTCCGCAACAAGAAACCTTTCCAAGGCCATCAATAGTTTCGTGAGCAGAGACTGCCGTTGGCCGCCACTCCCGCCATTCCATTGCAAGCTATTCCCATCCTCCAACAAGCAGCCTTGCCTGCTCCGGGCCAATTTGATGAAAGCCCCATGGAGGACGCAGCAGATCTGGACCTTGACGAAGTCATCCAGATCTTGCAAAGAAGATCAGAAGAAAAGAGGCAAGAGCCTCAGAAAATGTGGAAGCCAAGAAATAACGCACAATATTGCCAGTTCCACAAAGAAAAGGGCCATCTGACTGAGGACTGCAAGGCCCTTCGCGCGTTGATAGAGAAGTTGCTTGCCGAGGGCAAGATTGACCTGGCCAGGAAGGATTCTCCTTCCTCTTCAAAGCCATCCACCTCGAAAGGCAAAGAGGTAGCTGAGGCATACCAAGAATGTGTGGATGTAGAGGACGAGGGCCGTCTGGGGCCGATCAACATCCCGGTGGAGTGCTTCGATGCAGATGATGAAGGGGTTCTAGGACGCCTCTTCTTCATCCATGGTGGAGCCGGGACCGAGTCCACCCGGAAATCGTCAATTTCAAGGATCACCCAGGCAGAGGTGGCCTCTTCTTCCGTTGCTCCTCCAAGAGAAGTCGTCACCTTTGGTCCAAAAGATCTACCTCAAACAGCCAATCCATTTGATGATGCAGTCGTAATCAAGGCTGTGGTTGGAGACTTTACGGTCGATAGAATTCTTGTTGACACAGGGAGTTCGGTCAACCTCCTGTTCAAGTCTACCTTCGAGGCCCTGAGGACTGGAAAGCCTCTGCTTTCCACTGAGGGGCCACTCTATGGTTTCTCGGGAGAGAGAAAAGAAGTGGAGGGCAACGTCATCTTGCCCGTGAAGCTTGGAGGGGCAATTAAGTAGATACAGTTCATAGTGGTTGACGCACCCAGCAGCTACCATGCCATCTTCGGTAGGCCCCTGTTGAACAAGTATCGAGCAGTGGTTTCCACTTACCACCTTGCCATCAAGTTCTTTGCCGATGGAAGGATGTGCCGGGTAAGGAGTGACCCAAGAAGAGCAAGGGAGTGCTATGTCCGTACTGTCAACATGGTTGAAGCCAGCCCTTCCCTTGCTCCAACAGAAGCTGCAGAAGTCTCTCCCAGTTCAGAAGTTGCTGCCGATGAAGGTGCTCACCTGGAACCTGCCCAGGTGACGCAAGGAGTCCCCATTGTTGAGGGGGAGGATAGGAAGCTCTCCATCAACTCGGAGCTACCTGAAGATCAAAAGGCTGAGTTGATCTCCTGCTTGCTGAACAACCTGGATGTCTTCGCCTGGTCAGCAGAGGACATGCCAGGAGTGGATCCTGATGTTGCTTGCCATCACTTGAATGTTGATCCCGGCTGCAAGCCCATACAACAAAAGAAGAGGGACATGGATTCAAAGCTTGCTGAACCAATAAGGGAGGAGGTCGCAAAGCTCCTCAAAGCAAATTTTATCAAAGAAATTCAATATCCTACCTGGATCTCTAATGTTGTAATGGTTAAGAAACCAGGAGGAAAATGGCGAATGTGTGTAGATTTTACCAAACTTAATAAAGCATGCCCTAAAGATTGCTACCCCTTGCCTCGGATAGATTCTTTAGTTGATTCCGCGGTAGGGTACTCTTACATGAGTTTTTTAGATGCGTTTTCTGGTTAGTACCAGATAAGAATGCAAAAGCCTGACGTTCCTCACACGACGTTCATAACTAATGATGGTTGTTATTGCTACCTTGTGATGCCCTTTGGGCTTAAGAATGCTGGTGCAACCTACCAACGGATGATGGACCGTGTGTTTAACCATCAGAAGGGAAGGAACCTAGAAGTGTATGTAGACGATCTCTTGATTAAGAGTAAGTCGTTTTCGCTGCACTTGCGAGACCTAGCAGAGACGTTCGCTACTCTGCGTAGGTATAAAATGAAGCTCAATCTTTTGAAATGTACGTTTGGGGCGAGTAAGGGGAAGTTTCTTGGTCATCTCCTTACTCCGGAAGGACTTGCCCCCAATCCTGATAAAGTGAAAGCCATCCTTGATATGCCTACCCCTCGTTCGCCTAAAGAAGTTCAGCAGTTAGGGGGGAGGCTGGCGGGCCTTGCGAGATTTCTCTCTCGGGTTGGAGATAGGAGTGCTCCATTCTTCAAAACTCTCCGAGGAGCCTCCAAGTTTGAGTGGATGGAAGAATGCTCCAAAGCTTTTGAGCAGTTGAAGATGCAACTGACCTCAGCACCCCTGCTTCAGAGTCCTCGGCCAGGAGAGATTCTTTTCTTGTACCTAGGGGTTGGCCCCGAGGCCGTCAGCTCCGTTCTTCTTCGGGAAGAGGGCAGAAAGCAATTCCCAATTTATTATGTTAGCCATATTCTGAAGAGTGCTGAGACGCGGTATCCAATTTTGGAGAAGTTAGCCTTGGCGCTAGTCATGTCAGCTCGCAGGCTCCGCCCGTACTTCCAAGCACATTCAATTCAAGTTGTCACCGATCAGCCTTTGAATGGTGTGTTGGAAAAACCAGAACATTCCGGCAGACTAGCTAAGTGGGCAATAGAGTTGAGTGAATTTGAAATCTCTTATGTGCCCAAGACAGCCATTAAAGCTCAGGTCCTAGCAGATTTTCTAATCGATATGCCAGAGTCTAGTTCTGATCAGGCAGAAGGGTCACCTTTGGCTTGGACCATCTATGTTGATGGTGCCTCAGGCAGAAGTTCTTCTGGAGCAGGAGTGGTTCTCATCAATCCAAACGGAGTCAAGTTGGAGCAGGCCATCAAATTTTACTTTCCAGTAACAAATAATCAGGCCGAATATGAATCTTTGCTAGCAGGTTTGAGGCTCGCAAGAGAACTAGGAATCGATCATGTTCACATCAAAACCGATTCTCTGGTGATGGCGTCACAAGTCCTCGGTAACTTTGAGACAAGAGAGCCAATCTTGAAGAAATATCTAGCTCTTGTGAAGATAGAGGTCGGCAGGTTCAAGAGCTTTACCATAGAGCACATCCCCATAACAGAGAATGAGGAGGCAGATTTTCTTTCCAAGTACGGGATGCCTTCAGGAGGAACAACTTCCGAGCTCTTCCGCCCGGCAGTGGTGGAAGGAGATCTCATGTAAGTAGACCAACGTGCCTCTTGGATGGACCCATTCATCCTCTATCTGTCAACGGGAGATTATCATCATACAGTCAGAGATAAGAAAAAGTTCAGAATAAAAGCAGCTCATTACTTACTAGTGGCGGGAGTCCTCTACAGAAAAACTTTCCTCTCTACCATGGCCCGGTGTGTTTCAGAAGAAGAAGCTTTCACTGTTTTGCAAGAGATTCATTCCGGAGAGTGTGGAAGCCACTCGGGAGCCAGAACTCTTGAAAAACGGATCCTGCGGCAAAGATATTTCTGGCCCACTATGAAGAGAGACTCGAAGATCTATGCCAGAAGGTGTGTTCAGTGCCAGAAGTTTGCTCCACTTCAGCACCAAGTAGCTCAGTCCCTCAGATCGATTGCAACTCCTTGGCCCTTCGCAGTTTGGGGAATGGACCTCCTCGGTCCTTTTCCCATGGCAAGCAGTCAGCGAAGTTTCATCATCGTAATGATCGACTATTTCAACAAGTGGATCGAAGCCAAGGCATTGGCAAAGACAACTACTCAGGTCGTCAGAAACTTCATTTGGGGGGAGATTGTCTGCCGACATGGAATTCTAATGGCTATAATCACTGATAATGGGCCACAATTCAACAACTCCGAGATGATAGATTTTTGCAAGCAGATCGGAACAGAGCTGCGGTTTGCATCAGTTCATCATCCCAGAAGCAACGGCCAAGTAGAAGCAGCCAACAAGCAGATCCTCAATTTGCTCAAAAAGAAAGTGCAGAATCTCAAGGGCAGCTGGGCTGATCAGCTTCCATCAGTTCTCTGGTCCCTTAGGACAACGCCATCATCCGCAACTAGGGAGACTCCATTCAAGCTTTCTCACGGCTCAGAAGCACTTATACCAGTTGAGTTTGAAGTCCCGTCACCCAGAGTTCTGCTTGCAAGAGAAGGCGTTGAGGACTGGCTTGAGTTAAATAATGAAGGGATGAGGTTCAGCTTGGAACACGTCGAAGCCATCAGAGAACAAGCAGCCATAAGACAGGAAGAGGTCAAAAGAAGGATGGCCCGTTACTTTGATCAGAACGTGAGGATCAAACACTTCCAAGTGGGAGATCTCGTTCTAAAGAAGATTGATGCTGCTGCAAGAGCTGGTTCAACTGGAAAGCTTAATCCAAATTGGGCCGGCCCTTTTGTTATCAAAGAATCATTGAAGAGCGGCGCTTACCGCTTGCAGACATACGAAGGAGAGGATATACCACACACCTGGAGCAGGGATGATCTCAAACAGTTCTATTCTTGAAACTGCTCTCTACTTTGTGTATCTTCTTCAAGAGTTATTATGAATAGAAACTGTCTGCTAACACTTCTTCAAGTGTTTTGTTTATGTAATCATAACAGATGAAACACTAAGAAAGATTCAAAAAAACGGTTCTGCGCCTGAACTCTCTTTCTTATTTCTTATGTTTGCTTTACAAATATATTTTTTATTGATCGAAGGATCCATACTGACACCTTTTTCTAGTGTTTTCTCTCTCTCCCAAAGACCTATAACGGTTCCCTGATACCAGGAGACATCGCCGAGTTCAGCAAAACCTCCCCTAGAGCTGTTGTCATTAGCATAACACCACAAAGACCACGTGTTGCGAGGAGATTTCGCACCGTGTAGTGGGAGCTTGCAGGCTCTAGCGCGGTTGGATTCTGGACTTCGGATCCCGGCAAGTACCTGACCCCACCTCGGCATTATGGAGGGCTGGGTGGGGTAAAGCTCTACCATGCCGTCATAAGGATATCGTTACAACTTCGATGATCGCGTGAGGAAAGTATGCCGTTCCGGCTCACCTGCCCGCTGGTCATCTTAGCTTGTAACCCTCGAACACTCCATGGTACCCTCAAGCAGTGCCTGCAGGAGACCCACAGCTTAGACTATACTCCAGGCAAGAGGGCAGGGAACCGTTCCACCAAATGAGCATTTTGCTCTTCGCAGGAGATTATGTGCAGACTGGTTTTCTCTATCCGCTCAGTCTGCTTGTTTGGGTTGATTTTATAGCTTGTAGCCCGGTGAGGAAAGTATGCCGCTCCGGCTCACCTGCCCACCTGGTCGCAAGTTATAGGTCATTTCTTCTATGGTATGCGGACTGGTTTTCTCTATCCGCTCAGTCCGCTTGTTTGGGTTGATTTTATAGCTTGTAGCCCGGTGAGGAAAGTATGCCGCTCCGGCTCACCTGCCCACCTGGTCGCAAGCTATAGGTCATTTCTTCTATGGTGAGCGGATTTGTTTTCTGTGTCCGCTCAGTCCGCCGGCTTGGGTTGATTTTATAGCATGTAACCCGGTGAGGTAAGTATGCCGCTCCGGCTAACCTGCCCACCTGGTCGCAAGCTATAAATCATTTCTTGTATTATGAGCGGATTGGTTCTCTTTATCGCTATGGGTCATTTCTATCTTGGCGGACTGGTCTTATCTATCCGCGCAGTCCGCCAGTTTCCTTGGGATTTTATAGATTCTATCTTTGGCGGAGTGGTTTTCTGTATCCGCTCAGCCCGATAATTTTCTTGAGACCATTATCTATAATCATTTCTATAATGAGCGGGTTGGTTTTCCGTATTCGCTCAGCCCGCCGAATGGTTCTCATACGTTACAATTTGATAAGTTAATAAAGAGAAATGCGGACTCTACTAGAAAATGAAGTACCACTTGACATTGTTTAAGGCTATTCTCTCAGCTGGCTATTCTTGTCATTTTTTAAGGACAAATGTTGAATGGGTTAATAAGTTGGATTCTCTCATCAGCAAAAGTTCGTCATAAATGATGTATCGTGCGGACTGCAATTGAAACTCAACAGAGTCCGCCTGACAATTTCTTCTTATTCCGACGGACAATAATATTCTTTAATCAGCAAGATAAAAAGCTCAAACTTATAAGCACGGTGTGCGGACTGCTAAGTGTCGGTGCGGTGAGCGTGGAAAGAGAACATTGCAGAAAGCACACATGCCAAAAATATCCTTTTTCTATTTCATCAAAAATTGTTTACATCATTCTATATGTTCGGCGGACTGCAATCTTGGGTCCGCCACTTTTACAAAAACCAAAAAAGATAAAAATACATTGATCAATCTGTAGTCCTTTGTTTCTTCTCTGGAGGTGCAGGGCTGTCACCAACAATGTCAACTTCTGGAGAGTAGCCCCCGGAGCCGCTCCCGCTGCTATCCGATCCTGTACTCGAGGCGGACCCGCTATGCGAGCTCCCGGTAGCAGAAGAAGATGCAGAAGTGTCGGACTCCGCGGACAGTTCCTCTACTCGCTGGCTTGAGGCAGCGTTGTCCGCTGTCTCCTTGACGCTTGGCTCTTCGCCTTGCCCTCCGTCTTCTTCTTCTTCTTCTTCTTCTTCGCCTTCTTCCTCAATAATATCTTTGCCTTTGTTATCCCTCTCCATCGCCGCGACCTGCAGAGCCAGCTCAGGGAAGATCTCCAAAAAAGGGACGCCATCCACTCCCTCCTTTATGAAGCCGTCGCGGACAAGTCGCTCAATAGCGACCTCGACGGTATCCTTTATAAAAGGGAGCATGGCGGACTGGAAGTTGTTGTTTTCCAAGTCATAGGTGACCTGCGCAAAACAAAAAACAAACGTTAGATAGACCGCGACGGATGGCAAATTAAGGCCGATGTGAATTCAACTCACCCCCAGCTCCTCTCTTTGCTGAGCAACCCTTTTTCCCAGCCGCACATTCCTTTCCTTTAGCGCTTTATTATCCTTTTGAAGTTGTTCGTTCTGCCTCAACAGGTCTCTGGCCAGAGTGGCAACATAGTGGTTTGTCACCGCGCTGTTTGCAGAAGCCTGAGAGGCTAGCAGAGGGAGGTCGGCGGCGGGCACCTTCTTGAGGTCGCTCAGGTTGCGCTTTTCGTAAAGCGCGGAGATCACGATATGGGCGTGGCGTGTTATCCGCGGACTCTTCCACGAAGGAAGCACGGTGGATAAGCGGACGTTTTTGTTCTTGCTGTGCCAGTGGACCATAGGGTTCCCCCTGAGGTCCTTCTGGCTGATGCCGAAGCCACTCATGGAGAAGCTTTCTGAGGAAGAGTAATCCGTTGTGGGATCCCCTTCCTCCTTCCTCTTTCTGGCGACTGCTTCTTTCTTTTCTTTCTATGTAGGGACGAAGCTGCTGGGCGTCTGCGGCAAGTTAGCGGGCACCGCCAAGGTTGCTGCAAAAACAAATGGGTTAAACACCAAGGTCGCAGCGGATGCAAAAGCTGAGTTCGGAAGCTACTTACTCTCTTCGGGCATGACGTCCGCTAAGCTCGCCAGCAGCGGAATATAATGCTCGATGTCGAGCCTAGCGTTGGCCAAGAACTCGACAATGGTGGACTCTAGATCATCCAGTTGCACACTTTTGAAGGCGCAGTCCGCGCGCACCTGTGGATAGGTGTGTGCGAACCCTAGGTCGCCCTCAAAAATCAGGAACCTAGAGGTCCAGTTGTGGATCTTGTTGGGAAGACCCACAACCTTCATTCCCCTGCAGTAGAAGTATATGACCCCCTTGTAGGGGCGGCCTCTGGAAGCAGTGATAGAGCGGACAGAGAATATCTTACGAAAGATATTCATTGAGAAAGCAATCTTTTCAGATCGCAAGTAAGAGACAAAGCTGCAGATCGCAGTGAGTGTATTCGGCGCAAGCTGGCTAGGCACCATTCCATAGTGCTCGAAGATGGCAGCAAGTTCCCATAGAAGCGGAAACTTGAATCCACTGTCGAAATGATCCACTGGAATGGCGATCTGGGTCGCGGTTGAGAAGTTCAATCTTTCTTGACGGGCGGGAAGGCGGACAAGGATGTTCGAGTTCGCCATCTTCTTTTCGACAAAGGCGTCCAGGTCGGCCTCTGTCAATGTGCATTTTCGGTGGTCCGCGGAATGGAAGGCGACAGCAGCATCAGTCCGCACGGACACCATTTTGCAGGCCGCAGGGTTCCTTGTACTTCAGCTATTTCCTGCATAAGAGAAAGCAGAAGGCCCTATTTATAGCTAAAGAGTCTGACAACTTTTTGACCAGGCCGCAGAGCACGCAAATCCAATCCGCACAGTCCGCAAAAAGTTAAAACAACCAAACAATAACGCGGATGCAAACACAGATTCACATGCCAAGGAAAACTCAAAGCAAAAGGTTGTGACCGACACGATTTGTTGTCCGCTCAGATCGCGCTTTTTTCTCCCGGAAGGTCAGAAGGAGCGGATATATTTTCAATCTGCTTAGTTCACAGTTTCCCACCTGCAAGTTAAATATCGAGAAGCAGGCACAGCATTAGTCCGCGCAATTCGCCACATCACGGATTAAGCTACATAATTTGCGGATATATAATCTGTGTCCGCACAGATCAAATAGAGTTCATTTTACAACACAGCATTGCTTGAAGGACAATTATCCAAATAATTATACAATTAAGCAAATAAAAGCTCAAGGCATTGCGGACTCAGCGGACCCTGTTGTCGGTCCGCACCGGCCTTTCTGCCCTGTCTCTGCATAGATGAGCCGCTTGATCGCTTATCTGGAGAATTTCGTTGTACACACGGCAGAGATGATGATGAATGACATTTATGGTCCGGTGCATGTGAGCAGCCTCCCGATCTACCCGGCTGAGAGGCACCATCGGCTCAGCCGCCAGCCTCTGCTCCTCTTCCGCCGGCTGTTGGACACCTGCCGGTGCAGCGAACTCCGGAGCAGCGCGATCTGGCGCTCGCGGCCTCTGCTTCAGCGACCTCAGCAGCCCGCTTCTCCTTTCCTTCACGCACTGACGCCAAGTGCTTGTCCTTGTAGAATCGGACGTCATTCGCGAGCCTCTTCTTCTCCCTTTCAGACCTCTCCAGCGCCCGCGAGATGCTGGCGATCTGGTCTTTTAGGGCCTTCTCGCATTCCGCGGACACTTTCTCACGCGCCGCAGACGCCCTCTCGCGCTCCTCTGCTTTCTCTAACTCAGCTTTGACACACTGCATTTCAGCTTCAAATTTCTTCTCTAACTCTTTAATCATATTCAGGCTGGGCGGCTCATCCCCCGCGGATTCCACGTGCGAGACCGCGTCAGCACCAGTAATTGGTGTGACCACGAACTCACCACTCTCGATGGAGCCCGGCGGCGACTTTCTACCTACAACAAACAAAGTCAACTTCACATTCAAATGCAGTTCGCGGCGGACGCAAAGAAAGGATGAAAGATCACTTTTAGACATAGCAGCAGCGAGTTGCTGACTATCGAAGATGATTGGCCGCCTTGCCCGCTCTGGGTCAAAGGCACTTAACCGCTTCCTCCATTCGCGGTGAACCTGTGCTCTTTTCTCGGCAGCCGCACTTGTTGAGAACACAATATAGTCTGTCTCGGTGATGATCCTGATTGGTCTTGACGTCCGCGGAGGCGACCTATAAAGCCACTGACGCTTAAAGTATTTAGGCGCTGGTTGAAGTTTAACTGACCGCATCAGCTCCGCAGCAATCCGCAGATCCTCAGCGGCTTTATCCTCCGCGACCTATTTCGAGGCTGCCCCGACCGCAGCAACATGAGCAACAATTTGTTTCTTTTGCTCCTCTATCTTCTCCTTCAATCTCTCTCTCTCCTCTTCCTCCGCAGCGGACAAGGGAGGGAGTTCATCACCCTTATTTCCAGTAGTCTCCGCCTCAGATTGCTGCAGTACAACCAGCATGGATTCATTGATTAAATCAAGTTGATCGACATCTATGGAATCAATTATCTCATCCGTGGATAGACTGACCGTTGAGAGGGAATTATCTCCCTGGATTTGGGCCTCCGGAGTAACCAGATCGCTGTCTGGAACCTCTTTGTCGCGCGGCCTGTATTGTAAGTCCGCTTCCCCAGTCCACTTGGAGACGTTTTTCTCCTTCATTGCGCGCAGCTTCTTCTCAACCGCTCGACGACGGTCGCACCATCCCTCTTCCTCTTCTTCCTCTTAGCAATCTTCTCAGCAGAATCCGCGGCGGACCCACCCTAAATCGGGCTGGTTTTCGCGGACAGGTTCAAGATTCGCAACAGTCAATGCCGTCGAGGGCGCATCATCCTCTTCCTCAGTCCGCCTATCAACTTCATCCATGTTAACAATAGGCACCTGGGCATGGGGAGAAGATACGTCAGCTCCAAGGTGTTCTCCAGCAGTGTCTGCCGAAGTTGCGGTTTTCTGAGAATGGGTGGAGTCCGACAAGGTCGCCATCTTCTCGCTTCTCAGTGGTTCGGCGTCGACTGCGGCATCCCCGTGAGCGGATACGTCGGCATGGCGGACAGCTTTCTCCGCAGGCTTCTGGCTCTGGGAACTCTCTCCTGTGGGGTGGATAGGATCTTTTCTTGTCGACCTCTTTACAATCTTCTTGGTCTTCATAGGCGTCGACAGTGCGGGATCGCCTTTGCAGTGAGACTAGAGAAGAAAGCTCCATGCCTAGCCATGCCGGACTGGAAAGTAGAGACCGCAAGTGGCGAGTAGCGCCCCGTGTCGATCGAGATTCTCAACAGTTCCAGGCCCTCCAGCGATATTTATAGCGTTGGCGGCATTTTCGAGGCTTGCAGACTCGGCGGTTAAGAAAACATTTTCGAAGTTTTCTGGAAACTTAAAAATGTGCGGGGATTATGTGCGGGTATCAGGTTCTACAGCGGCGGACGCAGTGTCTCGTCCGCCCAGGCCGCCGCCCTCCAGCGTGCGCGGCTAGCAGTAGTGGAAGCTCTAGTCCGCGAGCCCAGTCCGCCCCTTCTGCGCGGACTGGCATGTTCTTTCTTTTTGCTTCCCGTCACCGCTGCCCGGTTCTCCTGTAACCCGGGCAGCCGGTTATTTTATCCCTGCCCGTTTGGGCAGGCCCCTATCCTATAAAATAGGGGGGAGGTGGTGCACCCAAGGCACGCTGACTCAGACCCAGGAGCCTACTTGTTACAGGCTGCGGACTCGAATCCTGTGCCTTGCGGACTCCCCTCGCTCTACTCGTCCAACTTTTCCTTCACCTGTAACCAAATCCTTCTTCAATCAAGGGAAAGCCCGTCGCAAGAGAGGCATTCAGGCCGCGACGGGCGAAGTCTGTTGTTGTCGCGGTTCACGGCCTTGCTTTTCTTCCTGCCTTCATCCGCTTAGTAGTCCCTACTCGTAGTCTCCCGATTCCCCGGTGTTCGAACCGTTAGCTGGTGGTGCTTGACCCCTCTGTGTTTTCGTGCATCAACAGGGGGTGTGATGAGTCCGATTTATATAGGGTTTTTCGGACTCATCTGGGCTAGTTTTCATGCGTTTGCACTTCACTTTTAGTTCTTTATTGTTCCTATTTCATCTAATCTTTATTTCCATAGGAAGTGCACACTTATGCCCGTGGTTGTGTATTTTGTTATTCTTATAGTCTGCACTCCTTTTTGTGATTGCCTGGAATGTCTGCACATATCAGTGATTTCTTTTCCTTTCGGTATAGGGGTCGTGTGCGTGTTCGGGATGGTTGTGAAACAGGAATACTCCGCATGATCATGGGATATAATGTGCACGACCACTGGTCGTGCGCCCCTGATCGTGCGCCACTACTCTACGTTTTCTAGAATCAGCCTGGGGTAAGAACACGACCACTGGACATATTGCGCATGACCACCGGTCGTGCGCCACTTATCGTGTGAATTGATTCCTCTTTTCTGGAGTCCTGTCTGGGGTAATCGCACGACCATTGGACTTAGTGCGCACGACCACTGGTCGTGCGCCACTACTCGTGCGCGTTATCCCAGTTCTTCTTCCTGATATTCCATACCAGTGCGCACGAGCACAGGACATAGTGCGCACGACCACTGGTCGTGCGCCTGTGATCGTGCGCATTGTTCATTTCTGCTTTTGTATAAATACTACAGGTCTCGCCCTAATTCGGAGGAGGATCCGGAGCTCGACATTTCTCCGCCGTTTTCCGCCTTCTCTGTCATTCTCCTTCAATCTCCACCCTAGGGAGGTGCTCCGGGCAAGCTTTCACCGCCAAATCCAAGCCGGAGCTTCCTCTTGGCCTCCTCCTTCATACTTGAGTTGCAAGAAGAGCTTGACCTAGCTTTCTCCATCAAGCTAGGGGAAGTTGTGCCATCCTCCACCGGATTGTTACACGAAGAATACGGTCCATTGGAAGGTGGTGACAGCCCATCTCTACCCCGGACGCAGTTGCGGACCGAGCTTGGACGCGGATTGACAACCCGATGATTCCAACCGTGAATCCTCAGCAAGGCTTCAGATCCGGTCGATTTCGCACACTTTTCTTCTCTTGTTGTTGATAGTTTAGTTGAACTCTTTGTATTTGATGAAGCTATGCTTAGTGTAATATATGTTTATATGTAATCATGTCTATGTGATTGTATATTTTCATTATATTTACTTGAGGTGCGCCCATATTCCATCCACCACCATCCGCCCTTGCCGCACTAGCAATTGCTAGTGGCGTGCGTAGCGAAGAGGTGCTCACGACCCTCATTCCGCCATTCTCACCACCTCATCCGCAAGCCTACTCGCCCATCCGCCTAGCGATTCGGTGCATAGCAGCCCGACTAGTCTTCCATCCCGCCTGGCGAAGCATCGCATAGCGGCGTTACATAGGAGTAGTTGTTAGCCTTTTGTTTTCTCTTTTTGCAATCCAAACCCCCTTAGTTAGCTCCGACCTGAGAAATTAAATCTCAAGTCCTACTTGAAATTAACTCCACCTTACTGTGTTCCTTGTGAGATCGACACTTGTGAAAACCCCCATTTTATATTACTTGTGCGACCGGTTCACTGCTGTGATCTTACGCATCAGTACAGCCGTCACGCACTAAGTCGGCGGCGCTTCGTTTTCCCGCCCAATTTTGATAGTGACTGAGATGATTAGCATAATCATTATGAGTTGACACACGACAAGTAAAATATGCGGAAGCAAGTTACTCTCGCCGAGCGAGAGCTTTGTAAAGAATAATAATAATAACAACAGCGTTATTACTCCCACCAAGCGAGAGCTAAATAGAAAGTAACAATATTAATAACAAAGTTTTCATTTAAGACATGAAATTAACGGGGTACATTGGAGAAGGGGGATGCCGGGGGCAAGGAAGGGTGAGGTCTCGCCAGTCAGTAGGGTTCCCACTGCCATCGTCCTCGCTCCCACTACCTGGTCCTCGGTGGCGCCCGCGAGTTGAAGTAGGATGACAAGACGGTGCATCCTAGGTTGATCCGGCGAGACAGGTCTCGGATCCGCGCGATGCACCTTTCGGGAGAAGACCCCGCGGTAGGCCCACTTGACTGATCCGTCTCGCCGGTTAAGTAATCCCGCTCCAGAGCCTCCAGCCTCTTCTCCACCGACTGGCAAAACTCTCTCGCCACGGAGTCGTGGGCCCACTCCCTCCGGATTAGCTTCGACAAGATAGCGGCAACCTTCTTCCCCCATCTTTTAGCGCTCCCGGCGCTGGTCAGGATCTCCTCCATCTCGTCAGATGAAGGGAAGGGGGAGCTCTCGCCATCCTCCCCCTCTCTGTCTTCGTCTTCTTCATCTTCTTCATCCTCTCCATCAGCTCCCGACCGCGAGCCCAGATCCCCTGAAAAACGATTTCCACGGTAAGGGCGAGATTTAAGCGATACCGTTATGGACATACCGCATACCTGCAGTATGGCGAGAACCCCCGGTGACGGCAGGCGAGAAGGCCCACCCCCCCTAAGTTCCAAAGAGTAGGTGGATCGGCTTCCCTTTTCCCGGGGGGAAGATTGTGCGAGTGGTGATCCCGGCTTGGCCGGAAGCAGGGGGGAGTTAGCCACTCCCGCGGGATGTCTGGCTTCCTGGGGAGCTGCGAAAGATTCGGGGGCCATTCCTCCCGCCGGCAGGGAGGAATCAACCGCGAGGACATGCTGATTTGCGGCCCTTACTTCGTTCTACCGGGTAGCGAGACCAGGCTGGGCAGGAGCTGGCACTGCGAGAAGACAATTCAGAGTTCCGAGATGTGAGTTAAGAGCGAGAATGGAAATGTTACCTGCAGTTCTCGGGTCAGGTGGAGGAGCCACCTCCGAGACCCGCGGTTGGTCCTCACGGGGGCGAGATAATGGGTCTAAGGGTTCCCGCAGATATCTGACGACGTCGGGAACCGTTTCCTGCGAGAAGTATCGCTTCAGCTACAAAGCAACTAGTGGTTTCAATGATTGGCGAATGAGACATACCTTCTGCGGAGAGGGATCACTCGCGCAGCTTGGGGTCGGGCTAGGCGGACTCCTGTTCTCATGAGGCAGGTCTCGCTGGACCGCCTTTGCCTTCTTTTTTTTCTTCTTGGGCTGAGAAGGCTCAGCGGCTGACGACTTTCTCGCCAACCAGGGGGCAACCAAGGTGTTGTTGGCCTTGGCTCGCACCTGTGCCGCATCGATGCGGTCTTTGTGATCCTGCGGAAGCGGTTTGTCGGTGCTCTTGGAAGGCATTGCGTGAGGAGGCGAGAACACAGGAGAAGAATTACGATTCGAGGACAGAATTATGGCCGTCTATCAGCACATATATTTATAGCCACTGTACGGCCCACCACAAAATCCCTGACGTTCACACGTGTTCAATGAATATTTATGGGTTGGACGTGTCTTTTCGAGCGTAGTGCTAGCTCAAAAAGAGCGGGGATTGTGTACAACCCAATATTCGCTGAGTCAGACCAGGAGGCACCAACAGTCACAATTAGGCTAGCCAGAGGAATTCTCTCCCTAAAGAAGATCTCACCCAAGTATGCGGGAACGATTGCTCTAGAGCCAAGCTCCCTCTCCTACAAAGCGCCCTACGCTCGACGATCGCCGAACCCAGATCGTCGGGCACAGCCAAATCGTCGAACGGAAATCAACAGGCCAAGATCGTCGAACGCAGCCAACACGGGAATGCTTGCGCTTGCGCCAAGCTCCTGTCTTGAAGGAGTTCTCACCTATAAGCAGGCGAGACCGCTTGTGTCGGGCTCTGGACAGTAGGCTCTCGGTCAGAGCTCTCGCCGAGTGAGTCCCAGGGCCTTGGGTAAAATGACCTAATTGCCCTCACGTAAAATTACTCATATACACTCAGGATAAACAGCGGGATTTGGCTATTGGCAGATCAACCAAGGGCATTTCAGTAACCTCAGGTCAGCAAAGGCTATAAATAGACCCATAAGGGCTCCTTAGAAAACAAGCTTTCATAATCTTCCAACTTCCAGTGCTTTTTGAGGAGCTCCTAGCCCAGCTTTTGGCATTGGAGGGTAAGCTCTTAGAGATCTTCTGGGTGTGAGGTGGGACCTCCCTGTGGCTTTGGGTCAGTCTTAGGTCCTTCGCATCTAGTCGAGGGTTGAGGCTTGAGAGAAGTAGGTGTTGGCTGCACCCCCTATTTTGAACTCACGTTGAGGTCATTTTTGGCTTCAACACTTGAGAACTCCTTATTTTGTGCCCTGATAAATTTATCAACTATCTTCTAGATAAGATAAAATCTATTAGATCTATTGGTTCAGGTGTTAGCCTGTTAAAACCAAAGAACCTTGCTTTGATACCAATTAAAAGTGAGTGATATATCTAACTTTACTCTAGAGGGGGGTGAATCAAGTATTTTAAAAACATTGATTTATTTTTATACCAGATTAAAAATAAGTGATATATATATAGATGATAAAAATTGCACACAAAATAGAAAGCAACAATATTAGATGACACAAGGATTTTATAGTAGTTACCCAAAAAATCTCGGTACGTCTACTCTTCTACCACCTTGGTAGGTATCCACTATAGGTTTTTGATCAGGTGCCCTGCCCCAGAAGATCTATTTTCTAAGGGAGATCTAGAAACCCTTTGGGCTTTTGACCAGGTACCCAAAAACCCAAACTAAGTCTTTTGATCAGGTGACTTAAGAACCAAATGTTAACTTTTGAAGGGAGTTAGAACCTTGTACACAGTTTAAAATAATCTAAAGAGAGTGAGATGTTTTCCTCTCTGTCAAGAGTCTCTGAGAAGATTTAGTGGATGATGTTGTAAAAAGCTCCCCCTGATTTGAATAGAATTTGTGATCAAGGGAGTAGACTTTTCTTTAGGGTGTAGGACTTCTTGTTTGTTGTTCCTCTTCAGCAGATGTTTAAGAGAAATGTGTATTTAGATGTCTCAAGGAGAGTTTAAAGCAGAATGAAAGTATATCTCTGTATCTCTATATCTCTAACAGCTTGTCACTGGTGATGCAGCAATCTTTGATATATGTAGACTGTTAGGGAAGATTTCAATATTTGATATAAAGCGATTCTGAATCATCTGAATCACTTGAGAATTTGTAACTGCCTTGGAATTAATAAAATCTTAAACACTGTGATAAATCCATATTCAATGTTGCAATAAACGACTATATTCAATAGATTATTTAACATTAAATATCAGAGTTTTAGTTTCCAAATATTTTTGAAATCATTCTTCCTTCTGTTGATAGAGAAACCGTCTGATTTGTCAAACTCAGCAAGGATTTTGTTGAACTGAGTCTGGATTTCGTCGAACTGATCTTTACAAACTAAGTTCATACTTTCGTCGAGCTGAGCTCTGTATTCTTTGAACTGTGCTCATAGTACGTCAAACTCAGCTCAGAGTTTGAGTTCTGAGTTAGTCGAACTGAGTTTATAGTTCGTCTAACTGAGTTCAGAGTTCATCGAACTAAGGTTCTCTTGAATTCTTTCTGAAATACTTCTGGAAATAAAATATGACCCTTAGTCTATACAAGTTGGGTCAAAATAAAATCCTAATAGTATTCCTATCCAAATCAGTAATATGGTGTTCCAACATCAAGGTTATAGATCCGGTTGCGGATCGAGTCGTAGGAGAGAGTTGCTCTCTGAGTTGTAGGAGTGTCATCTCCGAGGTGTATTAGTTGCGACTCTGAGGTGTAAGTAAGATTTGACGAAATCTGAGTTTGTGAAGTAGCCAAATCTGCCCTTCGTGGGAGATAGGCGAGGCGGGTTAGTGGACGTACCAAACTCGGGGAACAAATATAAAAATCTCTGCGTCTGTGTGCTTGTTATTTAAGAATATTTTATTCCGCAAAAAAGATGCAAACTTCACCTATTCAACCCCCTCTAGGTGTTTTAGGTGGACGCGAGATACTTCAATTGGTATTATAGGGGCCTTTTGTTCGATAAGGCTAACACCTAGAACAAGATACCTGATCTAGCATTCAGAGACACTGCACAATCACCATGGATTGAAGAAAAGATATGTCTTCTGTAAAGCTACCAGTGTGCACCCAAGAGAACTTTCCCATATGGAAAGAAAGAGTACGGTTCTACATAGAAGCTACAGATTCGAGAATTTTTCAGATGGGGAAGAAGGACCACACATCCTACTTAGGCTTCAACTAAAATCTAGCAATTAGATTACCAAGAAGATGATGGATCTCACTACGGATGAGATTGCCCTAGTCTCCCTGAACAAGAAGGTGAAGAATATAATAGCAAGTGCAGTGGATGAATCCATGCTTTAGAACTTATTCCACTGCAAATCTACCAAGGAGATGTTGGACTGCCTGGTTGTACTTATGGAAGGTACAAATGAAGTGCGAAACAATTGCAGATCTCGATTGAATCAAGAATATGAAGCTTTCAAGCAGGCATCAAGTGATACCATTGCAGACAACTTCGAAAAATTCTTCGAGATCATCAACGCACTCAGAAACTACGGTCGCGTCTTCACTCATGGTGAACTGATTTACAAATTCCTCAGGTCCTTGACAAGGATTTGGATACAAAAGTTGTTGCCGTCAGTGAATTTGGAAGTTTCCAGATATTAATCCACATAATATATTCGGAAAGCTGCTCTCCTTTGAGCTTTAAATGAATACACATAAGAAGGAGGAGCAGAATAACAAAAAGTCTAGACAGAAAATTCTGTGGCTCTGAAGGCGGAGGGTCAAGAAAATCTAAAGCTGTATCATCTTTAAGGACACGAGCTCCCAACACTCCAGCAGACTCTGAGCCAAGCACGTCTAGCTCGAAGCTATCCAATGGAGAATTTTCCCTTATCTCTAAACAATTCAAGAAGTTGCTGAGCAAGATGAGACAAATGAAAAATAGGTCCTCTTAAGGGACTCGAGCTCCCTACACTCCAGCAGACTCAGCAGCAAGCAGTCAAGCTGAAGCTATATCAATGGAGAATTTTCCCTTATCACAAAACAATTTCATGCAGTTGCTGTGAGCAAGATGTGAACAAGTATTAAATAAATTATCTTGCTATAAAATAAACCGTACCTGTCACCACATCCGCTGTTTGATGGCATCCTGTTGGCCAAGATTATACACCCTTGGTTGGGCCGGAGCATAGTGGGATGCGGTTGACTCCACCGCCTTGCCCTTCTCTTCATAAGTAGCTCACAGCTTCCTTTCGGAGTTGGGGCGTCGGTCCAACAATCGCGGGCAAGTGCCCCGGCTTCCCCACAAGTAAAACATGCGCCCGGGGTCCGACCCGTAGTCGCCCCAGAAGCACTAGAAGGAGTTGGACCGAAGTCCTATGCTTCTTGTGGAATCTTCGATAGCCGGACTTTGAAGTAGTCGGCACTTTGAACTCAGATTTCTTATCACCAATGCTCTTCTTTGCTGAAACATTCTTCATGTCCTTCTCCAAGGACCGGGCCGTGTTGACCAAGGTCAAGAAACCCTGCGTCATCGCCCCGAGAGTAGTAACCTCAACCCATCTCTCAACCCCTTCGTAGAAGCAATTCGTCTTGCGCTCCTCATCCGCAATGGTGGAGCTAGCATATCGACTCAAACGGGTAAACTCGTGGAGATATTCATCAACACTATTGTTCTCCTCTTGTACCAATTTAGGAACTCGTTCTCCAACGATATCCTCTGCTCCGAAGGAAGGCATCTAGCCAAGATAGTCTCGAGAACTCGTCCATCGAGACATCAAAAAAGTTCTCTACCTCTCAGTAGATGCAGCTCCAATCCTTCCCACCACATTCTTGCTTCACCGTCCAAAAGGAATGTAGCAATGGTGGTCATTTTCCACTCCTCCGTCTCCGTTGCTGTCATGACTCTCTTCACACTGGAGAGCTAGTCTTCAGCTTGAGATGGGGTTCCTAACCCCGAGGAATACGGAGGATAAAGCTCATGACATGCTTGAGCTGTCTCTCGGTTGCCCTCCTTGGCACCAACCGGTTCCTCTACCACCTGCTCCATCTTCGCTGCTCAGCCGCTTGCCAGCGGTACCTGCTCCGTCGCAGGAGCGGGCTGCTGCATTTACCTTGTAGACTGACACATTAATCATGGCCAACACTGCTTCAGCAACCAATCGTATGGTATCAGCGATAGAGGTGTTGCAGGAGCTTCATTAGGTGCACTGCTAGCCTCAGAAACTCGACGTTCCGACGGCCCAACACCACTTCTGGTCACCTATAGTGGTACAAAACACCGTTAAGCGACCAATAAAGTTGCAAACAACAATTATAGGAACACGCAGGTTACCCAAAAACGTGTATTTTCATTACTAAGTGGACATTCATGGGTTCTTTTACTGTTATAACGATGAAACCACTTATGTGCTCACACACCCCTTAAAAAGAATTCGCCACCAGATTCATTGTAAGCCCGACCAAAACCAGTAGTCTGATACCAAATTGTAACAACACCTATCCGTCGCATAACATATAGCAGTAGGTCCGGCCAGGGCCCGACGCCATATACCACAGACAGACGGGGTGGTTACTCATGGAAACCATCCAACCAATCTTTACGTCCTACACAGAGCATTCTAGCGGAAGCATTTTAAAAGTTGCAATGAAGAACCAGCACTAAGAGCACGAATGTCCACTAATAAACCAAATAGGAATGTAGTACATACACAAGTACTGGACTTAAGGCCTTACAAAATCGTTTACTTAATATTACATGATTTACAAACCACAGCACGCAGCCGGTCATATATGAATAAAAGCAGTAAACACTCCAATTAGGCCTTCGAGGGCCGGCTTCACATTTTGGGCTTTAGCCCGCTATTGACCACTTGGTCCAGCAGCACCTCCAAGCACAAACCACTGCACGGTGGCAAACAAAGAGCAACAGTCAGCAATGCTGACCAAATTATAACGATCCCGCCCAACTCGGGGCGGCGATGCTCCTTCCCTGCATTTTATTAGCATAAACAGGCATTATAGTAATGTCACAACATTCCGGCGTAGCTCGCACGACCACACACCCCGTGCACTCAGGGCACATTCTCAGTGAAACGGCCAATGTCGCGTCAATTTAAGCCATAGACATTCGGGACTCACCACCGCTACTTTGACGGCCAAACATATGAGCTTTTGTCTTCTTGGCATAGGTCACGTCAATTTAAGCCATAGACCGTCGAAGACCCTCATCTACGCCAACAACAGTGCCACGTACCTTAGGTCTCTTTAACCGAATGACATAGAACGGGTACGGTTCCATCTAACACGTGTTCATATCGCAACGATAATTTATGCATATGCGCGGGTCAAACTTCTCCCGAGTTCCCGTTTCCATCACATTCACATAACCCGGTTATTATGTTCAGTTGGCTCCAAGGACACCAAGTTGCAAGATCACGCATCCGCCCTGTTTTCCGGTGCACCTTAGGGTTAATCCCCAAGGTTCCCTGTTGCAGTCATACCACGTAGAAAACTTGAAAAACAAAACAATCGCACGGAGCCTTCTCCGGCATTTATGCAATGCAACATCACGATGCTAGTAGACCAACTTGTTCAGGTAGGCTTCACACATCATGCCTATGTCCGTTCTCGATTACAGACTCTACACAACGGGGACTTTACATATATACCCGAAGGAACGCCTCAAACTCACGCAAACTCGCGAGAGCGGGCTTCCTATACAAAGAAGGAGAGCTTCACATGCTCAAGAAGAGAATCATTACCCTAGCATTCTTCCTTGGCGCCATGGAAAAGTAAGCGGATGAAAAGCACCGCACTCTCTTTGCCTCCGTAGATTCGAAGTCGGCTCGCAATTTGGAGCTTCGAAGCTCCTCCAATGGCCGGATCTAGCTTCTTCTTCCTCCTTTGGCTCTCCTCTCTCTCTATACTTTAGAAAGATAACCACTCAAGTAAGAATGAGGGTTTCAAAGGTCCAATCCCGGGTATATCCCATCAGGAACAACCCCCAGCCGTTGGATCCCAAATTAAAGAAACGAACGGCCTTGATTCGGGCCTGAAAAGCAAAACCTGGGCCGAACACTGCCTGGCACACGCCCGTGTCCAGGGCCGTGTCCCTCATTCGCCGTCAAAATCGATGCACCTGGAACAACACACGGGCATCCAACACGCCCGTGTTAGACCTGACACGCCCGTGTTCCAATTGACACGGACGTTTGGTCGGCCGTGTGCCCCCATCGACACAGCCTCGAAAACAGCCCGAGACTCACACGGGTATTGGACACACCCGTGTCCTAGCCCGTGTCTACTCGAACACGCCTGGGCTCCTTGCCGTGTTTCACGGTCTCGACACTTCGTCGAGTGAAGTTCGTCGACCACATGACACGGCCTTGGACACGCCCGTGTCCTAGGCCGTGTGCCTTCTCTCGACACATAGTCAAGAGAAATTCGTCGACTTGATGACACGGACTTGGACACACCCGTGTCCTAGGCCGTGTGCCTTGTCTCGACACTTCGTCGAGAAAAATTCGTCGCCCCCGGGCCGATCGTCGACATGGGCTCGACACGCCCTGAGACACGCTCATGTCTCAGGCCGTGTTCTCTGCTCGACGATTGTCGACTCCAAAATCGTCGACCTCTCGACCATATCCCTGACTCCAGCCTGACACGCTCTGGGACATGCCCGTATCCCAGGCCGTGTGCCTTCTGCCAGATTCCAAATTAGGCCCAAAATGTCCCCCGTCGCTCTTTTGAGTGTCAGGGAATTACAGTATGTTCCACCTTAGGGGTTGCCACCGTTGAACCCTTAAGTAAAAACTTTATCACTGCTAATAAGTCACAAATTATGATTGTTCATTTCTTTGCTATGTTGGCAGATATTTGCCGTATTGCTCCTGCAGGTTGTACCAGGAAATGTTGGTATCTCTAGCACTTGGTGCATCTGATCCTGCCTTCGGCATTGTATTACTTTTGATGAAATGCTCCATTTCTGTTTCTTATATACTTACTGAGGTATTCTTTCTTTGGAATGCCTCAGGTCCAGGTGTTAGCCGATTGAGCGACTAGTGTTCTTTTGGTGGCGCTTGCTTGTGGCCGCTGAGGTTGCTGTTCCTCGTTTTGGCGAGGTAGTTTTTCTTCTTTCTATACAGACATACACACTCACCAGTGGGTTTGTGTCAGGTTGTTGATGCCCACTGATGGGTTCCTTTTAGTGATGTACTATCAACTGAATACTGCTTGTTTTGCCTTTTTGGCGGTTGTTTACTTACTTCTGGGAATTTTTTATGCTAGGTTGCACGTTAGATATGTTAAACCCTAAAAGTAATAGTATATGTATCTCATGCATGTCATGATTTTAAACCCTAACGCACTATTTCTCGAGTATGTAAATAGCTATTTTCCATATATTATGCGTCACATAGAGTCCTGCATTCCATGAGAGGTCCTTTGGAGGCGATTCCACTCATGTAGGATGTCAATTTACCTTAACTATGTATTTTCGTTGTGTATAAAACTATAGTTTTTCATGTGGACTAGCTGATCCACGGTGCCGAGGGATACGACCACCAAAATGTAACTGGTTTTCTTTCATATGAATTTATGATTTATTCAAGGAACTCGAGTTTGGGTTTTGCCTGAGCGCGTGCAGTTATCCCCTGCACGGCGTGACATCATGACACTTATTTTCTCGTGCTCTGATATTATGTAAATGTGTTGTGATAGTTGGTATCAGAGGCAAGTTTGGTTGACATTGGGTCGGGCAATGACATATCATACACACACTGAGGTGTCATCAGTTCGTCTTGGTGGAAGCACGAGCATTACACGCATAAGCATATAAGAAGTATACGGGGCATATTATGTAGTATGGGATGCATAATATGTGTCTGTATATGGATCCACCATAGGGGCAACATGTGAGGGTTATGTAGTATGAGAATGTCATGTAGTATGTGATGCATAACATTTTCATGCGTACGCCGCCCATAGCATGCATTAAAGCCTTTTTAGAATGCATAGCACAACATACATTGCATAACATTGCATAAGCACAACATGCCAAGCTAAAGATTGACATGATGACGCCTGTACACACATGATTTTGAGTGAAAAGGAAGATAACTTCATGCATGCATTGTCTAGGCACATGAATTAGTGTGAGGAGGGACTCATCGGAGATTAGGCATAACATCATCATGGAAAAACCCCCAGAGCAAGTTAGCAGTTGAAGTTCATATGTGTATGTGTGTCTGTACAGGGTCGTTTTGTGCTTGCAGTTGGGCTAGTTCTTGATTCGTACTGATTGGATTATAGGATGTCGAAGCATCCTGTGACGAGGCAGACTCACCAGTCTGAGGGCGAGTCTTCGGGTTCCCAGAACAATGCAAGTATGGAAAGTTTGCGATAGAGTAATGAGGCCTTGGTAAGGCAAATGGCGGATGTGCAGTCCCAAATTCAGTCTATGTTTTCCATAGTGTCTGGGCTTACTCCGAGGGTGCAGGACCCTGCTGTGGGTCTAGACGTTCCTGCCCCTCCTACTCCGTTGGTGCCTCCCGTAGTGGTTCCACCCGAGATGACATTTATTTCTCAGTTTCAGCGACTTGGACCACCTACTTATGATGACAAAGCGGACTTCATGGTGTTGGATGATTGGTTGATAGCAATGGAGGAAATGTTTTCCTACTCTTGCGTCATTGATGATCAGAGAGTGATGATCGCTACATATCAGCTAAAGGGGTTAGAAAAGAGTTGGTGGTTGCGAGAAAAGGAGAGCTTGATGGAAGGATGTTCTTGTGCTTCGTTTAAGGGGATGCTCCTAAGGAAGTTTCTACCCTCAGTCGAGCAGGACCGTTTGATGAATGAGTTCATACATTTGAAGCAAAGGCAGCTCACAGTTAGTGAGTATGAGATTGAGTTCAGTAAACTGAGTCGGTTTGCCCCCGACATGGTAACTGCCGAGGCAGATCGAGTTAAGCATTTTCTTGGTGGCCTACGAAATGAGGTGAAGCAGTTAGCAAGTTCATATGAAGCAACAAACTATGCTGCCTTAGTGGAAGCTGCTTTGAAAGTTGAGGCAATCGAAAATGCTAAGCAAAAAGGACAGTGGATTAGGAAAGATAAGAGGAAGCTAATCGAAGGGAAGAGCTCTCAAGTGCCTGATGCTGCTTCAAGGAAGAAGAGCAAAGAAGTTTGTAGTTTCTGTGGCCGGTCAGGCCACCCCTATGAGAGATATTTCAAAAGGTTAAGTGTTCAAAACAAGGAGCAGGTTCATGCTATTCAGGGTGCTCCTCAGAGGGACTTGGAGTGTACGTTCTGTATGAGAAAGGGGCATGATGTTGCCCATTGTTGGTCAAAGAAAGTGTGTTATCAGTGCGGACAAAAGGGGCACATTAAGACTGAGTGCCCGCAAGTGCAACCTGTGTTGCAGCCGGTGCCACTCCAGGCATTTTCACCTCCTCAGCGATTGGATAAAGGTAAAGGAAAGCTTAACGTGATTTCTTCCGAGGACGCTCAGACTTCTACTCAGGTTGAATCAGGTTAGACTCCTCCCTAGTTCTCCTGTTTCGTTCGTCATGATTGTCTTTCAATTGTTTTCGTCGATATGTGATTAGTGTGCACCTTTGTAGGAAAGTTTAAGGTAAAGAACTGCTGGGCGCATGTTCTTTTCGACTCTGGCACTACCCACTTATTTGTGGCTAGAGCCTTCGTGGATCGATATCGTTTGGAACCAGATCGAGTGGGGGATGCTTTTTGCATCAAGTTTCCTTCTGGTGATTCTGTGGTTTCCGATTGGGGCATTTTGGATTGTCCGATTGTGTTGGGGGATTTCCTAGCCACGGCAGATTTGAAGGTGATTGACCTGGAAGATTTTGATGATATCTTAGGCATGGACTGGTTGTCGAAGTATGATGCTGTGATCCAATGCAAGGGTAAGCGCTTGGACTTCCGAAAGGACAACAGTCGGCCTGGGAGTGTTTATGGTGATTTGCGCCAGGATTCTCCAGCTATTTCTGCGGTATGTGCTCGGACGTTGCTAGGTTCCGGCTGTTTCGCTTGTTTAGTCTCAGTTTTGGAGACCGTGGTAGTTTGCCGTGTTTAGCAGATATTCCTATTGTGCGCGATTTTTCAGACGTTTTTCCTGATGATCTCCATGGTCTTCTGCCTGACAGAGATGTTGAATTTGTGATAGAGTTGGAGCCGGGTACGCATCCTATTGCTAAGGCGACGTACGGATAGCCCCGCGAGAGCTGGCAAAGTTGCGTATCCAACTAGATGAGTTGTTAAGAAAGGGTTTTATCAGACCAAGCTCGTCGCCTTGGGGTGCACCTATTCTATTCGTTAAAAAGAAAGATGGGTCGATACGGCTTTGCATTGATTACCGAGAACTAAATAAAGTCACTATTAAGAACAAGTACCCCCTTCCAAGGATTGACGATTTATTTGATCAACTGCGCTGTATCTCAGTATTCTCTAAAATTGATCTTCATTCTAGTTATCATCAGCTTAAGGTCCGTGAGTCAGATATTCCATGGACTGCTTTTCGATCAAGGCATGGGCATTTTGAATTCTTAGTAATGTCGTTTGGTTTAACTAAGGCGCCTTCGACCTTTATGGACATGATGAACCGAGTGTTCAAAGACTTTTTGGATAAGTTTGTAGTTGTGTTTATCGACGATGTTCTCTTCTATTCCCGCAATGCTGAGGAGCATGATCAGCATCTGTGTTTGGTTTTGTCTGCTTTGAGGGACCATAGATTGTTCGCCAAATTGAGTAAGTGCGATTTTTGGTTACCTCAGGTTTCGTTTTTAGGCCATGTGATCAACATGCATGGCATTTCAGTTGATCCAGAGAAGATAGCTGCAGTGATGGAGTGGCGAAGACCGGATACTCCTAAGAAGATTAGGAGCTTCTTGTGGTTGGATGGCTATTACAGAAGATTTGTGGAAGGTTTCTCTACTTTGGCTGCACCTTTGACTCGATTAACTCAAAATAATGTGTCTTTTGCTTGGAATGATAAGTGTGAGGAAGCATTCCTTGAACTCAAGAATAGATTGTGTACCGCTCTTGTTTTGACTCTGCCGACGGAGGGCTTAGGTTATGATGTTTTTGTGGATGCATCGCATGGTGGACTTTGCTGCGTGTTGATGCAAGACGGCAAAGTGATTGCGTATGGGTCTCGGCAATTGAAGACTCATGAGAAGAACTATCCTACACATGATTTGGAGTTTGCAGCTGTTGTATTTGCGTTGAAATTGTGGGGACATCTACTTTATGGTGTGCAGTGCAAAATTTTTTCTGATCATAAGAGTTTAAAGTATGTATTCACCCAAAAGGAATTGAATTTGCGCCAGCGGCGATGGTTGGAGTATGTTGCCGACTACGATGTGGAAATCCAGTGCCATCCGGGAAAGGCTAATGTGGTGGCCGATGCCCTAAGTCGGAAGACGGGAAAGATTTTTAACCTCTCCGCCGATCGATTATTGGAAGAATTCCTGTTGATGGATATTTTTGTAGGGTGCTGCGATATGCAGAGTAGTTTGGTGGCAGCAGAACCTTCTTGGATTGAGTTGACGCGGCTGCATCAGAAAGATGATCCATATTCGCTGCACTTATATAAGAGAACGGAGAAAGTAGAGTTACTTGATTTCTCGATTGATGTTGCGGGTACGTTGAAGTACCGCGATAGATTTTTTATCCCTGCTATTATGGACATCCGAGATATGTTATGCCGAGAAGCTCATGAGTCGAGCGTTGCTTACCATCCAGGGTCTACGAAGATGTATCATGACTTGAAGCAAATTGCCTGGTGGGATGGGATGAAGAGAGACATAGCAAAATTTGTGTCGGAATGTTATACATGCAAGCGTGTGAAGGCCGATCATAGAAGGCCTGGTGGCAAGTTGACACCGTTGGAAATTCCAACATGGAAATGGGAAAGTATTTCGATGGATTTTATAACAGGTCTACCGAGATCTCCTAGAGGGTATGATTCAGTATGGGTGATCATGGATCGATTAACGAAGTGTGCTCACTTCGTACCTTATAAGATTAATTATCCGATGAAGAAGATAGCAGAACTGTATGTGAATGAGATTCTCCGCTTGCATGGTGTTCCCCGCAATATCATTTCCAACCGAGACTCTGGATTTACATCTCGCTTTTGGAAGAGTTTACAAGAGGGTTTGGGTACGGATTTGAGATGTTCTACCGCATACCACCCGCAGACGAATGGTCAAACAGAGCGAGTAAAACAGATAGTAGAGGATATGATTCGATGTTATATCTTAGACCGCGGAGGAGCATGGGGTGAATGTTTGCATCTTATGGAATTTGCGTATAATAATAGCTATCAAGAAAGCTTGCAAATGTCTCCGTTTGAGGCCCTGTATGGGCGACGTTGCAGAACTCCTCTCTTTTGGGTTGAGGTTGGTGAGACATCCTTATTGGGTCCAGATGCATTAGAAGAAATGGAAGTTGCGGTGAAGCGTATTCGAGAAAAGCTTCGGATAGCACAAGAATGTTATGGGAAGAACGCTAATCGGCGGAGATCAGATTTGGAGTT
This sequence comes from Platanthera guangdongensis, assembly GCA_039583875.1. Taxonomy (NCBI): domain Eukaryota; kingdom Viridiplantae; phylum Streptophyta; class Magnoliopsida; order Asparagales; family Orchidaceae; genus Platanthera; species Platanthera guangdongensis. The sequence goes on along the minus strand of CM077149.1, from coordinate 74,135,282 downwards.
TGTTGTGGGGGACTTGGTATTCCTTAAAGTTTCCCCGATGGTTGGCATAATGAGATTTGGGAAAGATCAGAAATTGGACCCAAGGTTTGTGGGACCGTTCAAGATTGTTGAGCGGGTTGGTGTATCAGCTTATAAGTTGGAATTGCCCGCATCTTTTCCCGGTGTTCACGATGTTTTTCATGTAAGTCAACTCCGCAAGAGTGTGCGAAACGACATGCAGGTGTTAGAATATGTGCCTCAATTAGAACCAAATCTTTCTTATCTGGAGGTGCCTGTCTGCATTTTGGATTCGCAAGATCGTGTGTTGCGAAGAAAGAAGATTCCTATGGTGAAGGTGTTATGGAGGAACCAAGACGTGGAAAGCGCGACTTGGGAATTAGAGTCAGCTATGAGGGAGGCTCACCCTCATTTGTTTCCTTAAGCTTGTCTGGTATGATTTCTTTCATTTACATCTTTAATTGTTATGTCCTTGTTGTGTAAAGTTTCGAGGCGAAACTTTCTTTTAGGGGGAGTGACTGTAATGCCCTGGTTTTTTTATGGCCAATGTGTCAGTTTGTTTGGCGTTACGTTGGCATAATTTTGGCCTTTGCTGTTGTTAGAGCATAATCTACGCTCTTTAGGCCTTTCATGTCTTGTTTAATAGACTGTTTACAAGATTCCATAGTTATAACATATGGATATGAAGCTATGATATATTGGTTGCTGGTTTCCTCCGTAGGTGTAAACTTATGGATGCAGTTTATTGTAGCAGGGGACAGGTGTAAGAGTTCAAAACCTGGCACTATGCAAATTTGGGTTACACGGCCTGGGACACAGGCATGTCCCAGGGCGTGTCGGGGTACACGGCCTGTGACACGGGCATTTTGTAGGGCGTGTCCCGCGTGGTCGATGAATTTCGGTCGACGAAGTTCACTCGATGAATGTTGAGTGTCGAGAGGAGGGATACATGGCCTGTGACACGGGTGTGTCACAGGGCATGTCCCGCTGGTCGATGAACTTCGCTTGACGAAGTCCGCTCGACGTAGGTCGAGTAGGGGTGACACGGCTTGGGACACGGGCGTTTCCCAAGGTCGTGTCCTGCTCGGGTTATTTGGCTGGGTGCTGTGTGCGGTGTCACGACCAGTGACACGGCCGTATAGGTAGCGGCTGTTGTGCTCGGATTATTGGAGAAACGAGGCGTGTCAAATTTATGAGTTTTTATTCTCCTATGTTGTTCACCTCAGGTTTGTGCTAAAGCTGTGATAGCGGCTGTTGTGCTTGAAGGTCAAGGCAAGTGGTGTTTTTGCCCTTGCCAAGTTTTCCTTTACTTTCATCTCTTATGGTTATTGTGTAGTTGAGATTAGGGTTATTCATCTTGTGTCCAAATCATGGCTGAAGGTAGACATATGAACATAGGAAATTAGATTATATTACGTACTCGCTTAGGATGAACTTCCAGATTTGTGGTTACTTCGGTAGTTCGGATTGTTGGTGTGTTTCAGTGTGTTTTGACAGTCGAATCATGAAGTATGGCATGTGGTTTGTCTGGTGGCTCTGTAAGGGGTGGTGTGGACCCTGGTGGGCACCTTTTGGCCCCAGATAATGGGCTGGTTGTTTTATGGTGTAGAGAGCACCTTTTGGCCCCAGATAATGGGCTGGTTGTTTTATGGTGTAGAGAGCACCTTTTGGCCATGTATAATGAGCTGGTTGTTTTATGGTGTAGAGAGCACCTTTTGCCCCCGATATGGGCTATGTGTTTTGTTGGTATGTTCCACCTTAGGGGCAGCCACTGTTGAACCCTTGAGTAAGGACTTTACCACTGCTAATAAGTCACAAATTACGACTGTTCATTTCTTTGGTATGTTGGCAGATGTTTGCCTTATTGCTCCTGCAGGTTGTAGCAGGAAATGTTGGTATCTCTAGCACTTGGTGCATCTGATCCTGCCTTGGGCAGTGTATTACTTTTGATGAAATGATCCATTTTTGTTTCTTATATACTTGATGAGGTATTCTTTCTTTGGAATGCCTCAGGTCCAGGTGATAGCTGATTGAGCGCCTAGTGTTCTTTTGGTGGCGCTTGCTTGTGGCCGCTGAGGTTGCTGTTCCTCGTTTTGGCGAGGTAGTTTTTCTTCTTTCTGTACAGACATACACATTCACCAGTGGGTTTGTGTCAGGTTGTTGACGCCCACTGATGGGTTCCTTTTAGTGATGTACTATGAACTGAATACTGCTAGTTTTGCCTTTTTGGCGGTTGCTTACTTGCTTCTGGAAATGTTTAATGCTAGGTTGCACGTTAGATATGTTAAACCCTAAAAGTAATAGTATATGTATCTCATGCATGTCATGATTTTAAACCCTAACTCACTATTTCTCGAGTACGTAAACAACTATTTTCCATATATTATGCGTCACCTAGAGTCCTGCATTCCATGAGAGGTCCTTTGGGGGAGATTCCACTCATGTAGGATGTCAACTTACCTTAACTATGTATTTTCGCTGCGTATAAAACTATAGTTTTTCATGTGGACTAGCTGATCCACGGTGCCGAGGGATACGACCACCAAAATGTAACTAGTTTTCTTGCATATGAATTTATGATTTATTCAAGGAACTCGAGTTTGGGTTTTGCCTGAACGCGTGCAGTTATACCCTGCACGACGTGGAATCACGACACGTATTTTCTCGTGCTCTGATATTATGTAAATGTGCGAGGAAATGCGGGTTGTGATAAGCCTCCCCGAACATCTATTCGCGAACCTCGCCGAATGAGAAGCAGTGAATCTAGTTCAGCAACGATCAAGGAGACACAAGTGCAGATGATAACAGAAATTTCTGAAGATTTCAAGATGATCTGGACTATTGCCGCTATCGCCCGACGACAGTCACTATCGTCGACGACAGTGTGGTTGTTTCTTAAAATTTTCATCTTATTCTCATGCTGTAATATCATGATGTAATATTGTTTTTTAAATTTGTATCTTATTGACTCATAACATTTATGGTGTACTTGATTCTTAATAATCACTTTTGTGTTAATTAACGTGTGTTTTTATTTTATTTATTATGTCAATTCATTAGTTTGAAATGTCCAGGATTCCTAGTTCTAATCTTAACAATGAAAAGCGGGAATCTGGAAGTGGTTTTGTGAAGATATCGGCAAGCTGTGAATTGGTGCCTATAAAACTGACTTTAATTGTATTTAGCTTTTTGTGATCTCTAATGAAGTGATGACGCACATTAATATGTTTGGACCTAGAATGATGAACCAGATTATATGTTAAGTCAATTGCACTTTTATTATCACATTTTAACTCTATTGTGTCATGTATAATTCCAAAGTCCTCTAAAGTTTGCTTCATCCAAAGAGACTGTGCACAACAACTACCTAGTGCAATGTACTCAGCCTCAATGGTGGATAAGACAACAAAATTCTGTTTCTCACTCGACCACGAATTTAGTGAAGGGCCTAAAAAGTGATAGGTTCCACTTGTGCTCTTATAGTCCAGTGAACAACCAGCATAATCAGAATCAGAAAAACCATGTAAAATAAAGGCATCGTTGTGAGGATACAATAAACCGAACTTAGATGTGCCAATAAGATATCTAAAAATACGTTTAACCTCTTTTAAATGTGATTCTTTGGGATTATCTTGAAATCTAGCACATAAACATACAACAAACATAATATCAGGTCTGGATGCAGTCAAATATATTAGTGATCCTATCATTCCTCTATATAATGTTTGATCTATAGAGATACAACTTTCATCCTTTCCTAATTTCAAAGAGACACTCATGGGTGTATTTTATTATTTTAGATTTACAAATCCAAACCTGTTTAACATATCATGAATATATTTAGATTGATAAATAAATATTCCATCATGCTTTTGAGTAATTTGAAAACAAAAAAAAGTGAGTTCGCCTACCATGCTCATTTCAAATTCATTTTTCATAATTTTTATAACACTATCCCACAATTGTTCATTAGTGGATCCAAAAATAATATCATCAACATATATTTGTAAAACTATAAGGTCATCATGAACATATTTAATAAATAGAGTACAACTAACACTACTCATTTTGTAATCATTCTTTAGTAAATAATCAGTCAATCTATCATACCATGCTCGGGGTGCTTGTTTCAAATCATAAAGGACTTTTTCTAATTTGAAAACATGATCAGGAAACTTAACATCAACAAAGCCTGGAGGTTGTTCTACATAAACCTCTTCCTTATTATACCATTAAGAAAAGCAGTTTTAACATCCATTTGAAATAGTTTAAATCTTTTAAAACACGCAAATGAAAGAAATATTATAACTGCTTCTAACCACGCTACGGGTGCAAATGTTTCATCAAAATCTATTCCTTCTATTGTGAATAATCTTTTGCTACAAGTCTTTCTTTGTTCCTAGTGACCCTAGATTCACTATCCATTTTATTCTTGAAGATCCACTTAACACCTAAAACAGGATGATTTGGCGGTCTTTCTACTAATTTCCAAACTTTATTACATTCAAATTGATTAAGCTCTTCAGTTATAGCTAAAACCAAGAATTATCATTCAAAGTGGTTTCAACATTTTTAGGTTCTATATCAAAAATAAAGCACATATTTGAAAATAAATCATGTAATGATGAACGAGTACTTACCCCTCTTGATGGTTCTCCAATAACTAAATCTTGTGGATGATTTTTTGAGAACCTTAGCTCTCTTGGAGGCACATATTCTTGCACTTCTTCCTCTTGTTGTTCATCTTCTCTTTCTCCTTCTTTCTCTCCAATGATTTCATCAATATCCGACCTCTATAGGGGGAAGAGCTCTTCATCTTGACCTGTATTTTTAGATTCTACACAAGGGAAAAGCTCATAAAATTTAACATGAATAGTTTCTTCAACCATTTTAGTCCGTTTGTTGTAGACTATATAAACCTTACTAGTTGAAGAATAACTAATAAAGATGCCTTCATCAATCTTATCATCAAATTTTCCTAAAGTATCCTTGGTGTTCAAAATAAAACATTTACAACCAAAAACTTTAAAATAAGATACATTCGGTTTCTTTTCGAAGTATAATTCATAAGGTGTTAATTTCAAGAAATGTCGAAGCATTACGCGATTTATAACATAACAAGCAGTACTAATGGCTTCTGCCCAAAATGATTTAGGTAATTTGTATTCTGATAGCATAGTACGGGCTAGTTCTTGCAAAGTCATATTTTTCCTCTCTACCACACCATTTCGTTGTGGTGTGCGAGAAGCAAAAAATTCTGTTTAATTCCTAACTCATTGCAAAAGGATACAAATTTTTCATTTTCAAATTCACCTCCATGATCAGAACGAATGCATTTTATTTTTAAATCTAGTTCGTTTTGAACACGAGGACATAACTTGGAAAATTCCAAAAATGCATCAGATTTGGATTATAAGAAAATTGTCCAACATAAACGAGAGTAATTATCAATTAAAACAAAAGTGTATTTTCTACCACCTAGACTTAGTGTATTAACTGAACCAAACAAATCCATATGAACCAACTGTAAAGGCATGGTATTGGAAACAACATTTTTGCTCTTAAATGAGGATTTTGAAAATCTTCCCTTTTGGCATAGTGAACATAAAGAAGATAGATTTCCATGCAAAACAGGTAAACCATTAACAAGTTTATTTTGAGACAATTGCACGATTAGCTTGGAACTAGAATGTCCAAGACGTCTATGCCACAAATCTAATTCATCATTTTTAGAAATAAAACATTTCAAAGAAGAAAGTGACAAGTCATTAAATCTAATCATGTAAATATTTTGAAATCTAGGAGCAGTAAGAACAATATAGTTAGTTTTGTAATCAATAATTTTATATAAGTTTGAAGATGAATCAAATAAGACATTTAAGCCAACATCACATAATTGACTTATCGAAATTAGATTATGCTTCAAACCTTTGACATACAAAACATTTGAGATAGTAAAGGATTTGTTACCTACTACTCCGATGTCGATGATCTTCCCTTTTCCGTTATCACCAAATGTAACTAATCCTCCTTTCTTTATTTCTAGGCTAAGGAACTTTGATTTGTTACCCGTCATGTGCTTAGAACACCCTGAGTCCAAGTACCACTTGCTTCCTTGTCCTTAGCCTGCCAACACACCTAGAAAGAGGATAATAGTAAAGATCCGTTTACCCAAGTGGTTCCTCCCATAGTATAGGTGGAAACCTTAGGTACCCAGATTTGCTTAACAGAATAATATCCCGCCTTCTTACAAGTGTGCGTTGTGTGACCAAACTTATTACATTTGGCACATGTAATGAAAGAAGTCGACTGGTTTTTCAAAATAAGATTTGAATTCTTTCTGGGTGCAACAGTGATGGTAAATTTATTATTTTAAATTTTAAATAAAGATTATCTAGACTTTTCCTATCACCTGCGACAGTGGATGTCGCCGAGACATAGTGTTCTGGAGAGTACCCAAGTTCGAATTTTGCAGATCCATAGCACTGGCTCCCCAAAATCATATTTAGTGATTTTTGGCCCATTCCAAACTTGTTAATGGCCATTTATAGATCACAAACTCATCCTCTCAATGCAGTGTTTTTGACAACTATGGTGCCGCATCAGTTTGCAAAGGACTTTTTACTGCCTTCTACTTGAGATTGATAAAGCTTCAGAGATCTCTCTAATGTGACTTTCTCTCTTGTAAGAGATTCAACCCGAGTCTTAGACTTAGAGAGATCTTTCTCAAGATCTTGTATCCTTGTCAACGAGGGACAATCCTCTTGACAAGTTGCTTTCTCTTTCCCAAGTATTTTTACTTCATTTTTTAATTTTTTCTTTTCAGATTTAAACATATGAATTTCATCCAATTTTTTATCTAAATATTTGCAGATTTTTAAAAATTCAGAATATAAAGCATGATAAGATTTAGGAGTTACTTCAATGTCGCTCTGGACACTGCTCTCTTCATCATACACTAAAATACTCTTTCCCATCAGGCACATGTTGGCCGCCTCCTTAGTGTCTGAACCTAAAACGGTTGACTCCTTAGAAGTGGTGTCATCCCATGTTTCTGCCTTCAAAACTATCTTCTTGTCTTTCTTCTTGTGCCGCTTCTCCTTCTGCTCTTTCAGATATTTTTGGCACTTGCTCTTAATGTGGCCAACTCTCCTGCAGTGATAGCACTCAGGTGGTGATCTCTCTTCATCATCTTCTCCTTCTGCTTGGGCTTTGCCTTTCCTACATCCACATTCTTGCTTCTTGAAAAATTTCCTGAATGAATTTCTCCTTTCAGGATTTCTCTTGAACTTCCTAAATTTCTTTACGAATTGGCTCTCTTCTTCTCTATCGTCACTCTCATCTGACTCACTTTCCACTTCCTTCCGGACTTCAACGCTGAAGTTTTCTTTCTTATCTCCAGGCTATACTCATGTTGTTGAATCATCAACTCTACTTCTTGGGTTTTCAGATTGCCTATAAGATTCTCAATTTGGAGAGACTTTAGATCGTGTGACTCCGAGATGGCAGTCACCTTTGGATTGAACTTCGGGGGAAGTGATCTAAGTATCTTTCTCACCAAATCTCCATTTGAGAAACATTTTCCAAGGATCCTCGAGTCATTCACTATCTTACTGAACCTTGTGTGCATGGAGTCTATATCCTCATCAACTTCCATCTTGAACTTCTCAAACTCAGACTCTAATTTGAAAAGTTTCGAGTCTTTCACCTGCAATGTATCTTCATGAGTAACTTCAAGGAGATTCCATATATCATATGCAGTTTCACATGCACAAAAATGATTAAATTCAGTCCTACCTAGTGCGCAGAATAAGGCATCCATCGCCTTAGCATTATTCTTGCAGCGAAGCTAATCAACTTCATACCATTTATCCTTGGGTTTTTCCATTGAGATATTTCCCTACTACAGTTATAGGAGAGGTGTAACATGTTTCTACCATGCACCAAGCATCGATATCAAGTGCTATTAGAAAGTATCGCATCCGAGCTTTCCAATAGTTGTAGTCAGTGCCTGTGAATAAGGGAGGTCTACTTATACCTTGCCCATCAGAAAATGCGTGTGTGTTTTGCGCCATCACTCCCGGTGGTGAAATTGATTTCGGAGTAACCTCCCTCTGATACCAAGTGTTGGATCTTACGACACCCTTAGAGGGGGGGGGGGTGAAAAAGAGTTAATTAATTTTTCTCAAGCTAAACAAACTTTATTGATGAATAAAACAATGCTAGTAGAAATTATGGAATGGAAATTAATTTTTCATAAGAAAACTTAAACACCGTGAAATATAGAAAAGCTAAAATAATAATAATTTATTTCAAAAGTGCTAAAAGTGAATACAAGGTGTCTTTATAGAGCTAGAGACCAAGAATTATGAAAAATACAATATACTTTTGTTTTCGCCGGTCCTTCTACCAAGAACCGTCATGCTAAAGCGTATCTCTCCCTAGATCTTGCTACTAGCCTCGCCTAGATCTAACTCGACCTAGACACTGCACACAAGGCAATGATTTCTCCCTAAGCCACATAAGGACTTGGACACGACGCACAAGGCGGCAATTTTCCCTAAGCCACACAATGACTTAGACACCATGCACAAGGAGGCAATTTCCCCTAAGCCATGCAAGGACTTAGACGCCGCACACAAGGCGGTGATTTATCCTCTCAAATACAATAGGTTTATAATAGGTATAAAAACAAGACAAATTAAAAATCTTCTAAACAAAAGACAAACTCCCTTCAAACAAAGTGTTGACGATGACGACGAATCCTAGCCAGGGTTGCATTGAATGCTGCATGCATGGCGTCAATCTTTTGCGCTTCGGCCTTCTTGAGAATATGGAGTAAATCTAGAATCTGGAGCTCTCTGGTTTTTCTAAACAGGAAGGTGTAATTGATGGTTAAAACTTGTGGCACCCCACGAGTGTTTATTTAGTAGAGTGGTTTATATATTTTATTTTGGAAGCACAGGGCGCGTGGATTTATTAATTATAAAAAGTTGAAATCGATCTTTAACGAGAGAAGGGAAGTGCACCTATCACGTGTAGTACATGATATTCCGGTGTAGAATATCGGGGTCGTATTGTTCTCGGGGTCGCGTTGATTATTTCTACTCTTCCATGGAGGGGACTATTATTTTACCGATATTTTATCTTGTGAGGATATGTTTTTTATAATATATAAACAAAAGGCATTAAAAATAAAAGCGTTAAAAAGATTGAGCCGATGAAGAGCTTAGCGTAACGCATCGAATAAAATTTGAACTAAAATAAACATTTAATAAAAAGAGATCCTAAGTTTCAAATTAATTAAGGCGGAGACTTGGCCGTGGAGGTTTCACAAAAATGACCTCACCTATCTCTAGGACTATTGCTCACCTGAACATTAAGACTATTCGACCGGGCTCTCATCTGACGAAGGATTCCTCTTAATGCCCGCATTATGCTAAGAACCCCGCTATTGGGTGGGGAACCCAATCCGGTAGAGTTCGCGTGCCTCCTCTCTCGAGGGTTAGTGCAGAACTCCATTTACCAAGGGGCGATCGGTCCATTCGCATAGCCTCTCGGCTAGCTAGCATATGGACTACGGAAATAGAGCCCATGCATCGATTATGTGGTTCTACGCTTCGTAAACCCTGAGCTAACCTTAAGTAATTTAATTAATTAGAAAAACAGGACCTTTATCTGTCCCAATGCTCTTCGATATTGAGTGCTAAGAGCGGTTAGCCACTCATCGAAATGGGGACGGCTTGCGGGAAGAAAGCGATAAAATAAAGCAAAAAGGAAAGCTAAAAATGAAAGTAGTAAAATAAAGCGTGAAATAAAGCAGTAAATTGCGAGCCCTACTCAAACGAGTAGGGGAAAAGGAAAGTGAGTCCTACTCAAATAAGTAGGAGGAAATAAATGCACTCACACACGTAGTATACGGAAATGAAAACACACACATGCACTCGACAGAAAGTAAAAACTCACACACACAAGTCCTACTCAAATGAGTAGGCCGAAAATTAAAGTGAGTCCTACTCAAACGAGTAGGAGGAAATAAATGCACACACCCACACACTCCAATTAAAACAAAAACACACACACAACAGAAATTAAATACTCCACACACTCTACATGAATTAAAAAAGCACGCACTCTATATGAAATAAAATACTCAAACACTCTACAAAAAGTAAAACGCACACCAACTCTACAGGAACGGAAAACGCACACACTCGACTGAAATGAAAAACACACGCACTCTACGTAAAGTAATGAAAGCTATAAAATCTATCTCATACACGCACACACACATACGAAAAAAATAGGAAAAACACTGTGACCAAAAAATTAAAACAAATACATTTCTACCGCTACAATGCGGTAGAAATGCATAAAAAGAGAGAATAAAAATTAAACGAGCAAAACATTTTTGAAATAAAAGCAAAATGAAAATGCTCGAAAAATTAGAACGAATACATTTCTACCGCTAGAATGTGGTAGAAATTCATAAAAAGAGAGCACAAAAAATAAAGGAGCAAATGTCTAAAATGAAAATCAAAGTGCTCGAAAAATTAAAATGACTATATATCCATTCTTATAACTCCGTAAAAGTGCTAAAAAAGTGGAAATAAAGTAAAAAGAATGAAAAAGTTTTACATCCTAAACAAGAAAATCTATGTTATAGAAAATTAAAATCACTTTGAAAATGCTTTTACGGATTTATAAGGATGCATAAAAGGCAATAAAAATTGCAAAACTAAGTAAAAATAACTAAGTAAAAGAATTTGAAAATAAAAATAACTATGCATGAAACCTAATCTCATACAAAAAAATAAATAAGATTGCATAAGGGAGGGACACATAGATGCATTCGAAAACCATATAGCAGGAGAAAAGCTATAGATTTTATTAATACTAAAAGACGATTACAAAGCTAAAACAAAAATAAAAGAGAGGGGGAGAAAATCCCTTACAAGGCTTTGGAAATAAATCTAACAGCATATCCCTTATACAAAATGGTTCCAAAAAGGAGAACAGGACTTCATACAACAAGCTTCAATTTATAGGAAAATATTTCTAAGTACACGCCCTATGACACGGGCGTGTAGGGCGGGGCGTGTCAGCACTATTCATGAGGTGATCCGACAATTTGACGGGTTGTTTGACTTCGGGGCGGTCCATGTGGAAGTCACGCCAGTGTCTCTACCGACACGGGCGTGTCGGTGGGCGTGTCAGGAAAGTTGATCCGGGACGGGTTGTGTCAAAAGTTCATCGCGCTGTTTTGTCGGCCCAGGTGGAGGAGTACACGCTCGTGTGGCATCTTGACATGGGCATGTCGGGTCGGTCGACGATCTTCGAGCTCGATTTCATCGAGCTGGAGTGACACGGGCTTAGGTCATGGGGCATGTCATTTGACACGGGCGTGTCTTAGGGCGTGCCACATTTTTCTCTTCATATGCTTCTGATTTTACGGGAATTGAAGTATCACGCCTAGGTCACGGACGTGACCCAAAGTATACGGGTGTGTACTATGTACTTTTTGGCAAAATTTGTAAAATTTTAGGAAACAAAAAATAAACCTAAGTTAGAATAATATTTATAAAATAGGAGCATTTTATTGAACAAAATTAAGTAAAAATAACGAAGTAAATGAAAACGACTTAGTTAATGTACATAAAAATACATATATTTATAACTCATCAAATACCCCCATACTTAAACTTTTGCTATTCCAGAGCAAAAGTTGAAGATGAAATTATAATGAATTAAGGAAATCCTAAGTTTAGCTACCGCTTAAATAAATTGAAAGAAAGATCAAAATAAACATCCAGGGTATAAGATTTAAGTACTAAATTATGACAAAATTTTAAATAAAGGAAGAGTGTCAGCTAAAAACTTCTCGATAAAATCAAATAGATAGCAAAAAAATTTATTTGTTAGGTTAACAAAAATAGATTGGATTATGAAAACTTTAGCTTTTAAAAGAATTATAGGAAATAATGAAATTTACAAATTTTGCTCTCAAAAATATTTAAATTAATTCTAGAATTATTTGAAATTGACGGAGTGGGATGTTGAGGTTTGTGAAGGGCTTTCAATATTTAGAGGCGAGGGTATATTTTTTTCGCTCGAACCTCTAATGATTTTTTTCGTTTGAATGTGGATGTTAGGAAAATGAAATCTTATTTTCCATAACATAATATTTTACAGCTTCATAATAATCCAATGTATATGTATAAGAGTAATGAATTTTATTCTCTTACTCCGTAACATACAATCTTTTTAAATATTGGATGCCTTTGACTATGGAATGAAATCTTATTCCCATTAACATAGGATCTTTTAACGATCGAAATCATGTCAAGTAGGACATGAAAAAAAGATGGAAAGGTTTGTTTTTTTTCAAAAATTACACTAGGTTTAATAAAAAACTTTTGAGAGCAACCTTTATAAATTAAACGTTCCTATGTTTCAAAAACAAATGCCTGGAGTAAACATAATTTGAAATCTAACATTATTATTGTCTAACAAATTAAATATGCAAATATTTAGATAAGTAGAAGTAATGCTGAAAACATGTGGATTATCTAAATGAAAAAATAAAGCATTAGAAATTCTTTAAAGCTGACCCCAGATATCTAAATCTATCGATCTCCAATTATTAAATGAATAGTAAACAAAGAATGAATAAAGTTCGCTTATAAATTAACTCACAACAAGATTTTTGGAGAGCGAAAAAAGGGTTAAGAATGAGATATTTGATTTATTGTGTATCATAATAAACAAAAACAATTTTTTATTTTTAGGGTTTTTATCATTTTTTGTATTTTAAGTTATTATCTTTTTTTGTTGGATTTTTAGAGTTATTCTCTTTTTTTTTGGATTTTGGATTTTCTAAGTTTTTTGAGTTTTGAATTTTTTGATTTTTGATTTTAATTTTTTTTTTAAGTTTTTAACAAGTTATTTACAGGAAAGGGGAAAAAAGAGGTGGTATGTATAGAGAAGATAGGGGGAAAAGATAAAGATTATTTGTTTACAAAAATGTACAAAGTGAAAAACAAATTTTTTTTTTGAATTTTTTTGTTTTTTAAGTTTTTTTTGAAAATTTTGTGTTTTATGAATTGTTTTTTGTTTTCTAAGTTTTTTTGAAAATTTTGTGTTTTATGAATTTTTTTGAGTTTTTCATTATAAAAACAAGCAAAATGTTTTTTTGAAGTTTTAATATCTGCAATGTTTTTATTTTTATTTTTGATGAGTACAAAAAATATAAGTGCGAAAAAAATATGCGAGTAATGAGAACACCCACATACTTAGTTCCAACATTGTCCCCAATGTTGCAAGATAAGCATGAGCAACGATAACAAAAACGAATGCAGGTATGTACATAAATATAGAGGGAGGGGGGTAGGAACTTCCCTGAGACGAGTCGGGGAGGCCCTTTACTATTAACCCTGCATTATTTAGAAAAAAGAAAGAAGCAAAACAATTCCGTTATATGAAATTTATGTGGTGGCGCTCAGTTTTTATTTCAAATATGCGCACTATTTATAGAGTTACTAACTCGGCTAGGCCAAATGGTTTAGGGTGGTAGTAGGTGACAAGTGGAGGTGACTCGGAAATAGCTAACATCGTAGCTACAAAAGCGTGATAGAAATGCATTCCCCTATCGTCTAAAATAACGTTAAGCGTGCCGAAGCGAGGAAATAAATATATAACTATTAAAGTTTTTTGGGTGTTTTTAAAATAAAATATATATACAAAAATTTTTTTGTTTGTTTTTGGTTTTTTTTGTTTTTGTGGTTTTTAGTGTTTTAGATTTTTAGTTTTTAGTTTTTTAGATTTTTATAAGTTTTATAGTTTTTTGATTTTTTTTAGAGATTTTTTTGTATGTAGGTTTTTTCATAAAAATAATGAACATTTTTAAAAGTTTTTTTCATTCATTTTTTTGGATTTGTTTTGGTTTGATAGGTTTTTCAAGTTTATTTTTGTTTTATAGGTTTTTTTTGAATTTTTTTGGAAACAACGTTATTCCATTTTTATGTGTGTTTTATATATAAAATAAACTCCCTTTTTTGTAAGTTTTTTCCTTATTTTTTTTAAGTATTTGTTTTATTTATATTTTTATTATTATGATTATTATTATTATTTGTGTTGGCCATTTTGTTGCATATATAAAATATGTAAAATTAATTGTATTCCAGAGTTCGAAATAACGTCTCGAATGATCCCCGAAAATGGCGCCAAAAACTTGATGGTTAAAACTCATGGCGCCCCGCAGGTGTTTATTTAGTAGAGCGGTTTATATATTTTATTTTGGAAGGACGGGGGGCCCATATTTATTAAGAAAGTTGAAACCGAGCTTTAACGAGAGGAGGCAAGTGCATTATCGCGTGTAGTACATGATATTCCGGTGTGAAATATCGGGGTCGTATTATTCTCGGAGTCGGGTTGATTATTTCTATTCTTCCCAGCAGGGGACTATTATTTTACCCATATTTTATCTTGTCAGGATATGTTTTTTTTAATATATAAACAAAAGGCATTAAAAATAAAAGCATTAAAAAGATGGAGACGATGAAGAGCTTAGTGCAACGCATCGAATAAAATTTGAATTAAAATAAACTTTTAATAAAAAGAGATCCTTAGTTTCAAATTAATTAAGGCGGAGACTTGGATGTGAAGGTTCCACAAAAATGAGCTCACCTATCTCTAGGACTATTGCTCACCTGAACATTAAGAGTATTCGACCGGGCTCTCGTCTGACGAAGGATTCCTCTTAATGCCCGCATTATGCTTAGAGCCCCGCTATTGGGTGGGGAACCCAATCCGGTAGAGTTTGCGCGCCTCCTCTCTCGAGGGTTAGTGTAGAACTCCATTTACTAAGGGGCGATCGGTCCATACGCACGGCCTCTCGGCTAGCTAGCATATGGACTACGGAAATAGAGCCCACACATCGATTATGTGGTTCTACACTTCGTAAACCCGCGGCAAACCTTAAGTAATTTATTTAATTAGAAAAATAGGACATTTATCTGTCACAATGCTCTTCGATGCTGAGTGCTAAGAGCGGTTAGCCACTCACCGAAATGAGGACAGCTTGCGGGAAGAAAGCAATAAAATAAAGCTGAAAAGGAAAGCTGAAAATGAAAGCAGTAAAATAAAGCAGGAAATAAAGCAGTAAATTGCGAGCCCTACACAAACGAGTAGGGGGAAAGGAAAGCGAGTCCTACTCAAACAAGTAGGAGGAAATAAATGCACCCACGCAAACATTCTACGGAAATGAAAATACACACACACACATACTCGACAGAAAGTAAAAACTCTCACACATAAGTCCTACTCAAATGAGTAGGCGGAAAATTAAAGCGAGTCCCACTCAAACGAGTAGGAGGAAATAAATGCACACAGCCACACACTCCACTTAAAACAAAAACACACACATAACAGAAAGTAAATACTCCACACACTCTACTTGAATTGAAAACGCATGCACTCTATATGAAAAAAAATAGTCACACACTCTACAAAAAGTAAAACGCAGACCAACTCTACAAGAATGGAAAACACACACACTCGACTAAAATGAAATACACACGCACTCTACATAAAGTAATGAAAGCTATAAAATCTATCTCATACACGCACACACACATACACAAAAAAAAGGAAAAACAAAGTGACCAAAAAATTAAAACAAATACATTTCTACTGCTAAAATGAGGTAGAAATGCACAAAAAGAGAGAATAAAAATTAAACGAGCAAAACAGTTTTGAAATAAAAGCAAAATGGAAATGCTCGAAAAATTAGAACGAATACATTTCTATCGCTAGAATGCGGTAGAAATGCATAAAAAGAGAGCAGAAAAATTAAAGGAGAAAATATTTAAAATGAAATTCAAAGTGCTCGAAAAATTAAAATGACTATATATCCATTCTTATAACTCCGTAAAAGTGCTAAAAAAGTAGAAATAAAGTAAAAAGAACGAAAACGTTTTACATCCTAAATAAGAAAATCTAAGTTAGAGAAAATGAAAATCACTTTGAAAACGCTTTTACGGATTTATAAGGATGCATAAAAGGCTATAGATATTGCAAAACTATGTAAAAATAACTAAGTAAAAGAATTTGAAAATGAAAATAACTAAGCATGAAACCTAATCTCATACAAAAAAATAAATAAGATTACATAATGGAGGGGCACATAGATTCATTCCAAAACCATATAATGAGAGAAAAGCTATAGATTTTATTAATACTAAAAGACGATTACAAAGCTAAAATGAAAATAAAAAAAAGGGGGAGAAAATCCCTTACAAGGCTTTGGGAATACATCTAACAGCATATCCCTTATACAAAATAGTTCCAAAAAGGAGAACAAGACTTCATACAGCAAGCTTCTATTTATAGGAGAAAATTTCTAAGTACACGCCCTCTGACACGGGTGTGTAGGGGGGCTTGTCAGCACTATTCATGAGGGGATCTGGTGATTTGACGGGTTGTTTGACTTCGGGGCGGTCCACGTGGAAGTCACGCCACTGTCTCTGCCGACACGGGCATGTCAGAGGGTTTGTCGGGAAGGTTGATCTGGGATGGGTTGTGTCAAAAAGTCATCACGTTGTCTTGTCGGGCCAGGTGGAGGAGTACACACCCGTGTGACATCTTGACACGGGCGTGTCGGGTCAGTCGACGATCTTCGAGCGCGATTTCGTCGAGTTGGAGTGACACAGGCTTAGGTCACGGGGCATGTCATTTGACACGGGCGTGTCTTAGGGCGTGTCCCATTTTTCTCTTCATATTCTTCTGATTTTATGGGAATTGAAGTATCACGCCTAGGTCACGGGCGTGACCCAAAGTACACGGGCGTGTACTATGCACTTTTTGGCAAAATCTGTAAAATTTTAGGAAACAAAAAAGAAACCTAAATTAGAATAATATTTACAAAATAGGGGCATTTTATTGAACAAAATTAAGTAAAAATAACGAAAATAAATGAAAATGACTTTGTTAATGTACATAAAAATACGTATATTTACAACTCATCAGCACTTCAGGTAATGAAAAATCGTGATCTCCTCAGAAAATTGAATAGCTTTTATACATTGGCGATATCGCCTTGCGACACTGGGTATCGCTACCTGGCGATATTGGTAACTGTTGCCACATGTCCCATGAATGCCTCATTTTTAGATCACGGATTCATCGATCGTCAAACGTCGGTTGTTGCCTGGCGAGAATGGGTATCGCCAGCCGGTGATTGAGATAACTGCCGCCACGTGTCCCACATACTGCTGAATTTCTCATAGATGATTCGACAAACGTCGTTCGTTAATCGTCGAGCACAGAATCGTCGATCGTTGCTGTCGCCGGTGGGTGATACACAATATCGCCTGACGATATCTTCTAATCACCAATGTAGATTCGTCGAACGAAAATCTTCGAACGTCGATCGTTGAGAGAAGATTCGTCGAATGGTGATCGTCGATCGCCGAGCGCCACTGTCGCTTGTGGGCGATACTCAATATCGCCTGGCGATCTAAACTCCAATGCAGATTCATTAAACGAAAATTGTCAAGAGAGGATTCGTCTAATAACGATCTTCGATCGTCGAGCGCCATTGTCTCCTGTGGGCTATACTCAATATCGCCTGGCTATATCTTCACTGCTTATCTTTGCTGATCCGAAACATCACCAAAAATCCATTAGAGCTAGACCTGTGATATCTGTATATCATAAATACCCATAGATCAAATACAAATGAGATTTATTATTAACAAACCAAAGAAATGTGGAACGCATGATCCAACAATATGAAATTTTATTTTTAAAAATATGCAATAATCAAATTAATCTAAGTTATGACAAGATTTTCAAAAAGAAGTTAATAACAAGCTCAAAATTAATAAAATAGATATTTTTAAATAAGAAAATAAATAATTTTGCTTAATTTTGCTTCATAAAATTCCCCATAATTATTATTTTGCTTGTCCCCAAGCAAAGACATATGAGTTAGAGAAAATAAAAAGGATTAATCGAACTGTTTAACCATGATACAAACGAGTATGATGCGAAATTAGATGCAGAGGATTTTAAAAAAGGACTAAGATTATTACTTTAACCTAGCACATAATTTTATAAGTTTCAGTAACATAAAAGCAAACCATCCCAAATTTTAGATAAGGTTCAAAACTCAATAATGTGCCGAATGAAAAATGTATTGAGTTGATACTAAAATCTAAGAGACAATTTACAATCATATCAATTCATGCCAAAGATCAATATTCCAACCTAAAAACTTACCCAAATTACTTTCTCGTTACAATACTAAAAGTTAACTTAGAAAGCATGAATCATTGAGACTTTAATTAGGCATAATGTTTGGCTTAGGTTTTAGGGTGTGATATTCAAAATATAAATACAAAGTGTTTTTTTTTCACACTTAAACAAGAGGGGTGAGCTTTGAAAAAAATTATGTTAGTAGAAAGATAACTTTCAAATACAAATATATTTTCAACGTTTTCAATTTTTTTCTTTGCTCCATTTCTTTTCCATCATTTTTTTATTTTTCCATTTTCATGTTTTCATCAATTTTCACTATTTGAAACATTTCCTTCATTTGTAGCAAAAGATATAACAATGATTTTCCACTATTTTTCACAAAATGATACACACTAGCAATAAAATCAAAGCTCAAAATAAATTAAGTGTGCACATGGGTAGGCTATTTGGCTTTGGAGAAAAATAAATGGGGCTACAAAAAAGAATGGGAAAAGACACAACGTGGCTAGCAATGATAAGTGTTTTAGGTGCGGTATGCAAAAGCTCAAAATATTTCAAGAAGAACGCCTAAACCTTTTTCATGCTTCTAAGTCAACTCAAAGTAAAGCTTTGAAAATTTCAAAAGATGTAAGTTACAAATAGAAAATAAAGAAAGTTGCTCTTCATGAAAATGACGATAATAAGCGTCTACACCATTTTGCATCTACTATACTTAACACTAATCAACATAAAAAAAAATTTTAACAAAGAAAATGAGAGATGATATGTTTTATAAAAGTGAAAAATATAAAAGAAAGGTTATGGAAAAGTACAAAAATTGGTGAAATTTTTCAAAAATAATACTCTACCCTAATTAGGAACACTACATTTGTCAATATGACTTATTAAACATAGTTAAAATAAAAATTAATCTAATTAATTATAACTAAACAAGTAGACATAAGATTAAAAATAACAATATACAAAGTTGTGGGGTACTAAAGAATTAACAACAATTAACCAAACTTAACTAGGGATTTTTCAAAAGTTTTTTGCTATTTTTTTGAATTTTGAATTTTTCTAAAAATAAACTATATATGAAAGTCAAGGGTTACTTCTCACCTAGAGGGGGTGAATAAGTGATTTACTTAATTTTAAGTTTCTTGAGATTTTCTTTGATGAGCACAATGAGAAAATAAATCACAACAATGCAACACAACATAACACACAGTACACAACACACACAGATTTATAGTGGTTCCCTAGGAATGAGTACATCCACTTTCCCTCTTCACCTATCTAGCTGAGAGCTAGCTTAGGCCAAACTTCTCCAAATCTTTTTCTCAGATCCTCAGATCTTACAATCTCAGGAACATAAGTTCCCTACCTTAGACCTTCATACAGGTCCTATAACTTAGATCTTCCACAAATCCTACACCTCAAACTTCAACACAATCCCAACAGCCCATGCCTTCCTCAGGCCCTACAAAGTCAAGCACCATAGGCCCTACAACTCAATATCTATCAGCATAGATCTACACTCAGATCTATTACAGATCCTACACTCAAATTCACAAAGGAATCTTATAAACTCAGATCCTTTAAAGATCCTACAAAGTAATAAGAAACAAATTTGACTCAACACCCTAGAGCTTGAGTCTTCAGGTAGAAGCACACATCATGCTTATTCTTCTTTGTCTTGATCAACATTTGAGATAATCATCTTAGAATGACTGGTATTAATCAAGACAAATTTTACCAAAGAAAAAATCATCAGAAAGAATGCTGCGGAAGTTTGATCAGGAAGAACCTTTCTCTGAATCTAACAGTGTGTGAAAAATTAATTCTTTTGAATGTATTTGTAATGCCCCAAAAATCCTAAAAGGAATGGGAATTGGTCATTGGAGGTTATTACGCGGCGATAGTATTAACGCCGACGATAGCTCAGTGAATTAAAAGACCAAGTGCTCGGGTTACTATAGCTTGGCGATAGGAAGCTAGCGCGCAGTGGTAGCACTCAACGCCATCGACGAGCCCACTCTACGTTGTTAATACTTTTGACGTAGCGTTGAGTGTACTATCGCGTGATAATATGAAGTTATCGCATGACGTTAGCTCAGGATAGCGAGACCGAATGGCCAATGAGGCCACCGCCCGTGATACCACATGATAGTGGGATTTATCGCGCGGCGGTAGCTTTAAGATAAATGAGATAAAATTCTCATTTTTCTCTCTCTCACACTCTTTCTTAGTTCTAGAGAGGGAAGAGGAGGAAAATCCTAGGATGTCAAGAGGAGAATCGAGCCAAGGTGTGCTTGTGATCAGAATCACGAGTCGATGCTAGATCCACAGAGAGGAGTTATGACAATCAGTTCCATCGGGATTGAAAAACAAGGGCTGGCACCTAAGCAATCAATAAGGGTAATAATTTTCTCCTTGGACAAGTAAAGTCCTCAATTTGCATACGTGCATGGAACCTCTCACCAATGGTGAAGAAAAAGGTGGTTTCCAATGCGTAGATCATTGTAATCCCCGGTAGAATTTGTATTAGATCCAGAATCGAAGTAGGGAATAGACATGCTGTGTGAAGCCCATCTAGATAGGTTGGTCTGAATTGGTGATGAATTGTATTGCGTGCCGGAGAAGACTCTGAGCATAAAATATGTAGATAAACGTGTGAAATCTGGGGTCTTAAGGGTATGCAAGATGCTACGTCAAAGTACTGATCTCTAGGAAAACACAAAAAATAGGGATTTTGTTCCCTAACGTGCGGCAGTAGTACTAATTCCGACGATAGCTCCCAGTGAGCTCTGTTTGTGAAGCATGTCTCTGGGAGGCATGTGGGCTAAAATTGATGAGTCCTGTCTTTGGGAGACCTGGGGGTCTTTACTTTATATCTTTGTATGATATGTACGTGAGGACTTAAGCGGTTTTGCAGTTTATGAGCGAGAACTTAAATAGTTCTGCTTGGGCACAAGGGGGATGCTGAACCCAAGTTATGTCACAGCCATGAAGTTTTCTTCTTTCGGTGCACGACGGTTTGAGTAACGAGCATTAGCTAACCTGCACCCACCTTATGACGATCGACTTGTTGTGAGTCACTGGATTGAATCTTTAAGAGCTCCTTTAAATTTGTTGGCTCATACGAAGAAAAGTGAAAAAGGCTCAAGTTTAGACCATCAAGTCTGGGACTGTGGATGGTGGTGGTATCCGAGAGATCCGGTACACCGATAATGTGCCCCGAGTGCACGGTGTATGTGGCCCCTAAGCCTATATCTATGGTGAATGGTGCTTGAATGCACCTCGTAAATGCCACTATATATCTATGCTACTATTTGTAGGGAAGGAAAATTGCTGCCCCGAGTAAGGGGTGAGGTCGTTATAATTTTGTCAGCAAAGGCTAAAAATTGCTTTGTTTGCCACATTTTGGTGTGTCGTTCTATGCAGGTGCTGGAGAGCCAAGTGGGAAGTAGCGGCTGAAGCCCATGTGCTGCGATTGGCTGGCCCTTGAAGGCTCAAAGGTGAACTTTTAATGTTTTCATGTGTGGCCGGCCAACGTACCGAAGTATGAAGACACTTGATGTAAAGAAATCTATTGTAAGGCCTAAATGCCTAAACATGTGTTGTATATATATATATCATTCCTGTGTGGTTTTGTAGTGGACATTCCTGATGTTTGGGTTCATAACTTAATTTGCTTCCTCTAGAATGCTCTGAGTTAGGATGTGTTTATATTTGAAATCGAATTTGGAAACAATAAGTAACCCCTTTAACTGTCTGTGGTATATGGCATCGGGCCCCAACCGGACCTTCTGTCATATGCTATGGGATGGATGGGGGCGTTACAAATTGGTATTAGATTCCATTCTCTGTCTTTCTTATTCGAATTTGTGGTCGAATTCTTTTAAGGGGTGGTGAGCACGTTTATGTGCGCTACCGTGATAAAAAAAAATGAACCCATGAATGTCCACTTAGGAATGAAAAAAAACACATGTTTGAGGAACTTGCATGTTCCTTTGATTGCTTTTGGCAATAGTTTTAGTTGCTGAATTGTGTGTTTCATGATGGTAGGCAACTAAAAGTGGTGCGGGGCAGCAAGAACCCTAGCGCTCGGCGGAGAGTAATGCACCAACTGAGGTGCCAACACCTCCTTCTTCTGTGGAAATTGTATGGTTGGTCGTTGAAGCCGTGTTTGCATTAATCAATGCATAACCAGGAGTCCAGAGATAACCTCCTACCCCTGCAGTGGTTCAGGAACCAGTTGGCATAGTTGAGCATGTAGCGGTGAGACAAGTGGCCTTTGAGCTAGTAGCCGCAAGGTGAGCGACGGAGAAGCAATTGCAACACGTGATGAGTTTCCATCCTCCAATGTTTGCGGGTACTGGAACCCCGACACAAGCCGAAGATTGGCTCTTGAGGGTAAAGAGAATTCTATCGACAACTGAAATAAAGGATCATCAGAAAGTCACTATAGCCACTTTCTTGCTAGATGGTGTTTCTAGGTTATGGTGGGATGAATTAAAGCTGCACCAGTTCACTGGTCGGCCGTTGTTTGAGATCTCAATGGAGGAGTTCCCAAGGTGTTTCTTGGCAAGATATCTTCCATCTGCGTAGTGGATTGCAATGGAAAACCAATTTCAAAGGTTAACTCAAGACAAGAGGTCAGTGTATGACTACTTGCACGGGTTTATGAGGTTAGGAAGGTATGGATGCTTTACATTTACAGATGAGTAACTAAGACAAATCAGTACTTCGAAGGGCTGAGAGATGACTTGCGGTTGCTTCTCTCAGGACCGATGATACTGGGTTTTCTTACTTTGGTTAATTCGGCCCGTTCCCTTGAAATTGACATGAAGTGCCTACAACATAAGAATAACTTGGCGGTAAAGAAGACAGAGTTCAAGGTACCTAGTTCTTCGAAGTCTGGGTATTGACGACAGAACAAGAAGTCAAAAACTTCAACATCAACTCCTTCTACTTTTACTTCTGGAGCAATGTCTGGGAAAGGTCCTTTCACTTTTTATATATGTGCAAGATGGGGAATATGGACCATGACTGCCATAGTGGGACTCCAAAGGTGGAGAAAATGATGGGCACGTCTTATGCTGAAAAGGGAAAAATAGCGGTGGAGTCAAATGCAACCCAGGCGCAATCCCGAGTGTATAATCATGGCCAACAGGAGGCCATAAGGCTAAGTGACGTCGTCAAAGGTATGAGTTAAGATATTGTTTTTACTGCTTTCGATACTTAGTACTTTGTGCGTTGCTTGTTTATGAATTGTTTGTATTAGGCTTTGTCCTGATATCAGGTTATCCTGCGAGAGCACTGTTCGATACAAGAGCTTCTCATTCCTTTATGTCTGAGGACTTCATAGTGCGTATCAGAGTGCCTTCCTTTATACTGACAGATGGAGTGAATGTGTTGCTACCGAAACGGATGCTTGATGTGCACGGATAGAGCCTGTTGTGTTGAGGTGAGGATAGGAAGTCATGATTTTGGCTTGAAAGTGTCTGTACTATCGACCTCGGAGTTTGATGTAATATTTCGTATGGACTGGCTCTCGGAGTAGCATGCCTGCATCGATTGCAACTATAAGGAAGTCCTACTATGGAAAAATATCAAACGTGAGACTAAGTTCACAAGTATGTGAGGAATGAGCAAGATGTTGATGTCTGCTCTTCAAGTAGTCAAAGCAGTTCGAAAGGGCACGGAATTAGTTTTCACTCTATTGGAGGCTGGTGAGCCAAAACCCAGTATAAGTGACGTTCCCGTTGTATCAAAGTTCGCAGATGTTTTTCCAAAGGGTCTCCCTGGGCTTCCACCCTAGCGAGAGATTGACTTTTTTATTGAGCTAGTGTTAGGTGTAAAATCTATGTCACAATTACCGTACCGAGTGGCGCCAAAGAAAGTGGCCGAACTTATGGTTTAGTTACAAGAACTTCTAGTGCAAGGCTTTATATGTCCTAGTATGTCACTATGGTGTGCACCAGTTCTTTTTGTGAAAAATATGGATATAAGTTTGCGTCTATGCATAGATTATCGTGAGCTAGTAGGATCAACTGTCTACTCGAAGTTGGATTTGAAGTCTGACTATTGGTAGTTGAGAATTCGGGAAAGTGATATCCCAAAGACAGCATTTTGTACACGCTATGGGTATTATGAGTTTACTGTGATGCCTTTTGGACTCACTAATGTGCTATTGGTATTTATGGATCTGATGTACAGGACTTTTAGAGAGTATCTGGACCTATTTTTGATCGTCTTCATCGATGACATACTGGTATACTCTCAGTCTGAAGAGGAGCATGCAAAACTTTTGAGGTTGGTTCTGCGTACTCTAAGAAGAAATCGTCTATATGTCAAGTTCTCGAAGTGCGAGTTTTGGATACCTTCGGTGGCTTTTCTAGGTCATGTCATAAGTTGAGAGGGGATTGTTGTGGACCCGGTAAAGATTCCTGCAATACAAGAGTGGCATGTACTTACTTTGGTAGCAGAAGTCAAGAGTTTCCTAGGATCTGCCAGCTACTATAGGCGCTTCATAGAAGACTTTTTGAGTATTACTTTACCTCTCACTACCTTGACTAGGAAGAACCAAAAGTTCATTTGGACACCATAGTGCGAGAGAGCTTTTGAAGAGTTGAAGAGTCGGCTGACCACTACGCCTGTGTTATGTTTGTCATGTGGTGCAAAAGGCTACACGATATATAGTGATGCATCGGGAAGAAGCTTAGGTTGCGTTCTTTTGAAATATGGGCATGTGATTGCATATGGATCTCGCCAACTCAAAGTACATGAGAGGAATTATCCAGTTCATGACCTGGAATTGGCGGTCGTGGTATTCGCTCTTAAGTTTTGGTGACATTATTTGTATGGCGTGAAGATTGATATCTTTATGGACCATCAGAGCCTAAAATATTTATTGCATCAGAAAGATCTAAATATGCAACAACAAAGGTGGTTGGAGTTCCTTGGGGACTAAACCTTTGAGATTCATTATACTCCCAGGAAAGGAAATGTCATCGCAGATGCGTTGCGTCGCAAGACTCCAATGCAAGTAAATTGGTTGTAGAGGCATGATGAGCGCCTGATACATGAGTTGGAGGCTTTAGGTATATCTTGTATTGATAAGAGAATGTGCGAGGAAGCATGATTAAACTTGATAGAGGTACAATATGATCTTGCGGAAAGAATTCTTTGGGATTTGGAACTGGATGAAAGCATGAAATGTTGTATGGCAGAAATAGTGGATGGGTCCAATTCCCAATTTTCGCTAAACGACAGTCTTTTGCATAAAGACAGTCGAGTGTGCATCCCCAATGTTGGTAAGTTACAGGAGGAGTTGATGTACGAGGCACATTTTACAAAGTACTCAATCTACCCGGGGATCACTAAGATTTTCAAGGATATGAAGAAACTATTCTGGTGGCTTGGGTTGAAGAAGGACATCACACTGTACACGACGAAGTGCCAAACTTGCGCCTTGGTGAAGGCTGAATGTCAAAGACCGGTATCTTCATGAAGTCATTACCGATACCAGAATGGAAGTTTGATAATGTAACAATGGATTTTGTGCATGGTTTGCAGAGATCACAATACAGAAATGATTCTATTTGGGTGATCGAAGATCGATTGAATAAAGTAGCACACTTCATTTCAAATCAAAAGGACAAACCAGTGGAAAAACTAACAAAACTTTACGTTCATCAGATCGTACGATTGCGTGGTGTACCCCGTAGCATCATTAGCGATAGAGATGGACAGTTCACGTCGAATGATTGAAAGCTTATTCATCAACTGTTGGGTACCAAACTGAAATTCAGCATGACCTTTCATCCGCAAATGGATGTTCAGTCCGAAAGGGTAAACAGAATGATGGAAGATATGCTTCGATTGTGTCTGCTCTATTTCGGAAAGAGGTTGGAGGACCATCTATATATGATAGAGTTCACCTACAGGAATATCTATCAAACTAGTATTGAGATGGCCCCATTTGAAGCTTTATACGGTAGGAAGTGATGTACACCTTTAGCTTGGGCGGAAACAGATGATTCTAAGTTATATAACCGTAAGGAAGTCAAAGATGCTAATTAGACGATACACATTATTCGAGAGAGGCTATTGGTAGCCCAAGATAGGCAGGCAAAGTACTATAATGCCAAGAACCAAAACATGGAGTTTGGGGGTTGGCGATTTGGTCTAGCTCAAGATTAAACCATTCAAAGGTGTATCAAGGATCCGACGCTTGAAAAAACTAAGTCCGAGATACCTTGGACCGCTTTAAATCGTGGAGCGGATTGGAGAAGCTACCTATCGGCAAAAGTTTTCAGCTGAACTCAGTGCTTTGCACGATGTGTTTCACATTTCAGTGCTACGGAAGGCTGTGCAAGAGCCGATGCAAGTGATTATTGTGGAACAAGTTCAAGTTGATAGTGGGTTGACGATGAAGGTCAAGCCCATTAGTATCGAGGACTCGGAAGTAAAACAACTACGAAACAAAGAGGTTCGAATGGTCGTCTAGTGGGACAATTGTGGCCGTAAGGAGCTGTCATGGGAGCGTGAGCATACCATGAGCGAAGAGTTCCCCGAATTGTTCTATTGAGCTACATTTATTATGTTTTGTACTTCTACAATTATCATTCTTTTCAGGATGAAATCTCTTAAAGGAGGGGAGAATTGTAATGCCCCAAAAATCCTGAAAAGAATGGGAATTTGTCATTGGAGGTTATCACACAGCGAAAGTCTTAACGCCAACTATAACTCAGTGAATTAAAAGAGCAAGTGCTCGGGTTACTACCGCTTGACGATAGGAAGCTAGCGAGCAGCGGTAGCACTCAACGCCTTTGGCGATCCCACTCATTGATGTCAACGCTTTCGACGTAGCATTGAGTGTACAATCGCACGACGATAGGAAGTTATCGTGCGACAATAACTCAGGATAGCAATGCCGAATAGTCAAAGAAGCCATCATCTGTAATACCACCCGGCGGTAGGAGTTATCGCGTGGCAGCAGCTTTAAGATAAAGGGGACAAAATTCTCATTTTTCTCTCTCTCACACTCTAAGTTTTGGAGTGGGAAGAGGAGGAAAAGTCTAGGAGGTCAAGAGGAGAATCAGGCCTAGGTGTGCTTGTGATCGGAATCGTGAGTCGACGTTAGATCCACAAAGAGGAAGCTTTGGGAATCAGTTCCATTCGGATTGAAGAACAAGGGCATGGCTCCTAAGCGATCAATAAGGGTAACGATTTTCTCCTTGGACATCTGAAGTCCTCAATTTGCATACGTGCATGGAACCTCTCACCAAGAGGTGAAGAAAATGGTGGTTGCCAATGGGTAGATCATTGTGATCCCCGGTAGAATTTGCATTAGATCTGGAATCTAAGTACGAAATAGGCATGTTGTGTGAAGCCCATCTGGACAAGTTGGTTTGGATTGGTGATGAATTGTATTGCGTGCTGAAGAAGACTCTGAGGATAAAACGTGTAGATAAACGTGTGAAATCCTTGAAACTAAGGGCGTGCAAGATGCTACATTGAAGTACTGGAGATGATCTCTATGAAAAGACCCAGAAATGGGGATTTTATTCCCTACCGCTCTGCGGTAGTACTAATGCCGGTGGTAGTACTACTGCCCGCGATAGCTCCTAGTGAGCTCTGTTTGTGAAGCTTGTCTCTAGAAGACCTGTGGGCAAAAATTGACAAGTCCTCTCTCTGGGAGACCTCGGGGTCTTTACTTTATATATTTGTATGATATGTGCGTGAGGACTTAAGCGGTTCTGTGGTTTATGAGCGAGAACTTAAATAGTTCTTCTTGGGCACAAGGGGAATGCTAAACCCACGTCATGTCACAGCCATGAAGGTTTCAACTTTCTACGCATGATGGTTTGAGCAATGGGCATTGGCTAACCTACACCCTCCTTATGATGACCGACTTGGAGTGAGTCACTATATTGAATCTTTGAGAGCTCCTTTGACTTTGTCGACTCATAGGAAGAAAAGTGAGAAATGCTCAAGTTTAGACCATCAAGTATGGGACTGTGGATGGTGGTGGTACCCGGGAGATCCGGCACACCGATAATGTGCCCTAAGTGCACGAGGCGTGTGGCCGCTGAGCATACGTCTGTGGTGAAAGGTGCTTGAATGCACATAATAAATGGCACTATATATCTATGCTGCTGTTTGCATGGAAAGAGAACCGCTGCCCCGATTAAGGGCTGGGGTCGTTATAATTTGATCAGCAAAGGCTGACCGTTGCTTTGTTTGCCACATTTTGGTTGGCCGTTCTATGTAGGTGTTGGAGAGATAAGTGGGAAGTAGCAGGCTGAAGCCCTTGTGCTGCGATTGGCTGGCCCTTGAATGCTCAAAGGCGAACTTTTAATGTTTTAATGTTTGGCCGGCCTGCGTGCCGAATTATAAAGACACTTGATGTAAAAAATCGATTGTAAGTCCTTAAGGCCAAAACATGTGTTGTATATATATATATATATATATATATATATATATATATATATATATATATATATATATATATATATATATATATATATATATATATATATATATATATATCATTCCTGTGTGGTTTTGTAGTGGACATTCCTGATGTGTGGGTTCTTAACTTAATTTGCTTCCGCTAGAATGCTCTGAGTTAGGAAGCATTTATATTTGAACTCATATTTGGAAACAAGAAGTAACCACTTTAACTGTCCGTAGTATATGGCGTCGGGCCCTAAACGGATCTTCTGTCATATGCTATACGACGGATGGGGGTGTTACAGTATTAACACTGCCTAATGCTTTCACAGAATTTGAATGGAAAAGAAAGAGTGAACGACCTTTGTGATTTCTCTAAGAACTTGCAAAAATTCTTGCATGAGTCTGTGTTAGTTGTTATTCAAAATTTTCAAGTCCTCTTTATATACTTGTCACAGTCGGTAAAGTGAATAAGGATTAGAATAATATTTCCATTGTCTAGTCAATTCTCCTAAGGTAAATTCTTGATTAGGAACTCTGAAACGGCTAGCAAATACTTTATGCATTTATCTAGAAATGAAATCTTCAAAGGCTAGAAAAAGGTAGTATAAGGAATACTTTTGAACTATGGAAATATTCTTTAATAAATGAGAATAATTTTCCTATGACACTCATTGAATATATGAAGCAATTCCATCCATAAATTTAATATAAATCATATGCATAATCTGCTCCTTAATTCTATGACATAACTATTGTGCCACGTGTATGGCTGGAGAAAATAATCCTAAATGCCCATAATATGATGCCATAGACATGGTCTAATGGCCCTAAAGACACACACACACACACACAACAACACACACACACACATATATATTCAAATCAAAACTCATTAAAGTTATATGAGGAAACTCCCGACACTTATCCATTTTAGCCTGCAGAAAACATTCTGTCACCGTGTAGTCAATGTAGTCAAATTTTTCCCTTTGATGCAGTCGAGCTTTTTCTCTTCAATGTAGTCGATGCTGTCGAAATTTTCCTTAACCGTGAACTCGATGCAAATCATTTTTGCTTAGCTATGAAATCTATGCAGTAAAAGGTTTTCTTAACCATGAAGTCGGTGCACTTGAATTTTTCCTTAGCCATGAACTCAATGCAGTCAAATTTTTCCTTAGCTTACTTTTTGTTTGTCTCTGATTTCTTTTGACCTTAGTGTCTTTATCTTTGATAGTAACATGTATAATATATGATTAGGATAAAGGTCAACATGTGTTTTGCTCCTTGAAGGATTGCAAGGGTAAAACCCAATTTGCATGATCATGTGTCTAATAATACATTAGCCATGCAATCTAATTATACCGGTCACACCAAAACTCAAACAACCATAAAATACAAGACGATTATTGTCATCTTGAGTCCTTCTTTAAATCAGGAGTCTTGAGGATAATATTCAACATTCTCCCCCTATTTGAATAAGTCAGAATCTCATATGATAATAACCATAAATATATACAAATAAACTAAGGCAAATTTGGACAGAGAAGCTATTCAGATTTGTTTTAATAAGATTGAAAATAGTAGGGATCACAATATGTTAACTTAGATAAAACATTCCCAAACATCAGTTAAGACATCCTATGTAACATATCGTTTCGCGCTCGACCCCTCGGACGTGTTTTTGAGTCAAGGGAGTTGACTCAGGTAGCGGTGAGCCAAACTCGACAAGTATAATTCGTCGGATATCGTCACGAATATTCGACAAATTCGTCAAGTATGGCTTGTGAAGTTGATGTAACGCCCCGAAACTCAAAAGAGCAACGGGTGGCATCCTGAGCCGAGTCTAGGACTTGGTAGAGGTCACACGGCCTGGGACACAGGCGTGTCCCAAGGCCGTGTCTTGTTCGGTTTCGACGAGCTACTCGAGTGGTTGACGAAAGACACTCGAGACAGCGAACACGGCCTGAGACATTGGCGTGTCCAGGGCCATTTCGTGCTCGGGTTCGACAATTGTTTCGAGTGTTCGACGAAAGGTACTCGAGATATCGAACATGGCCTGATACACTGGCATTCCCCAGGCCGTGTCCTACTCGGGTAGTTGGCCGAGTTGTGTCGGGGGGGGGGGGGTGAAACACGGCCTGGAGCCCAGGCGTGTTCAACATAACACGGGCAGATGATCTCCATGAAAAGACCCAGAAATGGGGATTTTATTCCCTACCGCGCTGCGGTAGTACTAATGCCGGTGGTAGTACTAATGCCCGCGATAGCTCCTAGTGAGCTCTGTTTGTGAAGCTTGTCTCTAGAAGACCTGTGGGAAAAAATTGACGAGTCCTCTCTCTGGGAGACCTTAGGGTCTTTACTTTATATATTTGTATGATATGTGCGTGAGGACCAAAGCGGTTCTGTGGTTTATGAGCGAGAACTTAAATAGTTCTTCTTGGGCACAAGGGGAATGCTAAACCCACGTCATGTCACAGCCATGAAGGTTTCAACTTTCTACGCATGATGGTTTGAGCAATGGGCATTGGCTAACCTACACCCTCCTTATGATGACCGACTTGGAGTGAGTCACTATATTGAATCTTTGAGAGCTCCTTTGACTTTGTCGACTCATAGGAAGAAAAGTGAGAAATGCTCAAGTTTAGACCATCAAGTATGGGACTGTGGATGGTGGTGGTACCCGGGAGATCCGGCACACCGATAATGTGCCCTAAGTGCACGGGGCGTGTGGCCGCTGAGCATACGTCTGTGGTGAAAGGTGCTTGAATGCAGATCATAAATGGCACTATATATCTATGCTGCTGTTTGCATAGAAGGAGAACCGCTGCCCCGATTAAGGGGTGGGGTCGTTATAATTTGATCAGCAAAGGCTGACCGTTGCTTTGTTTGCCACATTTTGGTTGGCCGTTCTATGTAGGTGTTGGAGAGATAAGTGGGAAGTTGCAGGCTGAAGCCCTTGTGCTGCGATTGGCTGGCCCTTGAATGCTCAAAGGCGAACTTTTAATGTTTTAATGTTTGGCCGGCCTGCGTGCCGAATTATAAAGACACTTGATGTAAAAAATCGATTGTAAGTCCTTAAGGCCAAAACATGTGTTGTATATATATATATATATATATATATATATATATATATATATATATATATATATATATATATATATATATCATTCCTGTGTGGTTTTGTAGTGGACATTCCTGATGTGTGGGTTCTTAACTTAATTTGCTTCCGCTAGAATGCTCTGAGTTAGGAAGCATTTATATTTGAACTCATATTTGGAAACAAGAAGTAACCACTTTAACTGTCCGTAGTATATGGCGTCGGGCCCTAAACGGATCTTCTGTCATATGCTATACGACGGATGGGGGTGTTATAGTATTAACACTGCCTAATGCTTTCACAGAATTTGAAGGGAAAAGAAAGAGTGAACGACCTTTGTGATTTCTCTAAGAACTTGCAAAAATTCTTGCATGAGTATGTGTTAGTTGTTATTCAAAATTTTCAAGTCCTCTTTATATACTTGTCATAGTCGGTAAAGTGAATAAGGATTAGAATAATATTTCCATTGTCTAGTCAATTCTCCTAAGGTAAATTCTTGATTAGGAACTCTGAAACGGCTAGCAAATACTTTATGCATTTATCTAGAAATGAAATCTTCAAAGGCTAGAAAAAGGTAGTATAAGGAATACTTTTGAACTATGGAAATATTCTTTAATAAATGAGAATAATTTTCCCTATGACACTCATTGAATATATGAAGCAATTCCATCCATAAATTTGATATAAATCATATGCATAATCTGCTCCTTAATTCTATGACATAACTATTGTGCCACGTGTATAGCTGGAGAAAATAATCCTAAATGCCCATAATATGATGCCATAGACATGGTCTAATGGCCCTAAAGACACACACACACACACACACACACAACAACAACAAACACACACACACACACATATATATTCAAATCAAAACTCATTAAAGTTATATGAGGAAACTCCCGACACTTATCCATTTTAGCCTGCAGAAAACATTCTGTCACCGTGTAGTCAATGTAGTCAAATTTTTCCCTTTGATGCAGTCGAGCTTTTTCTCTTCAATGTAGTCGATGCTGTCGAACTTTTCCTTAACCGTGAACTCGATGCAAATGATTTTTCGCTTAGCTATGAAATCTATGCAGTAAAAGTTTTTCTTAACCATGAAGTCGGTGCACTTGAATTTTTCCTTAGCCATGAACTCAATGCAGTCAAATTTTTCCTTAGCTTACTTTTTGTTTTTGTCTCTGATTTCTTTTGACCTTAGTGTCTTTATCTTTGATAGTAACATGTATAATATATGATTAGGATAAAGGTCAACATGTGTTTTGCTCCTTGAAGGATTGCAAGGGTAAAACCCAATTTGCATGATCATGTGTCTAACAATACATTAGCCATGCAATCTAATTATACCGGTCACACCAAAACTCAAACAACCATAAAATACAAGACGATTATTGTCATCTTGAGTCCTTTAAATCAGGAGTCTTGAGGATAATATTCAACATTCTCCCCCTATTTGAATAAGTCAGAATCTCATATGATAATAACCATAAATATATACAAATAAACTAAGGCAAATTTGGACAGAGAAGCTATTCAGATTTGTTTTAATAAGATTGAAAATAGTAGGGATCACAATATGTTAACTTAGATAAAACATTCCCAAACATCAGTTAAGACATCCTATGTAACATATCGTTTCGCGCTAGACCCCTCAGACGTGTTTTTGAGTCAAGGGAGTTGACTCAGGTAGCGGTGAGCCAAACTCGACAAGTATAATTCGTCGGATATCGTCACGAATATTCGACAAATTCGTCAAGTATGGCTTGTGAAGTTGATGTAACGCCCCGAAACTCAAAAGAGCAACGGGTGGCGTCGTGAGCCGAGTCTAGGACTTGGTAGAGGTCACACGGCCTGGGACACAGGCGTGTCCCAAGGCCGTGTCTTGTTCGGTTTCGACGAGCTACTCGAGTGGTTGACGAAAGACACTCGAGACAGCGAACACGGCCTGAGACATTGGCGTGTCCAGGGCCATTTCGTGCTCGGTTTCGACAATCGTTTCGAGTGTTCGACGAAAGGTACTCGAGATATCGAACATGGCCTGATACACTGGAATTCCCCAGGCCGTGTCCTACTCGGGCAGTTGGCCGAGTTGTGTCGGGGGGGGGGGGGGGGTGAAACACGGCCTGGAGCCCAGGCGTGTTCAACATAACACGGGCGTGTTAAATTTGACAAGGGTCTGTCGAGGATCCGTGTCTTTCTCGGGTTGTTGTTGGTCCTGTATCGATGGAGGAACGTGGCCCGCTACACGGCCGTGTACTGGATGACACGGGCATGTAGAGAGTCCGTGTACATTTCGGGACGCGACGAATTCGGCGTCGAATGGGGAACACGACCATGGTCATGGGCATGTCACAAGCCGTTTTTGGCCCAGGAATCTGATTTTAAGTGCGAATCGTGGCCGTCTGTTTCCTTATTTTGGGATCCAACGACTCAGGGCTATTCTTGCTGGGATATACCCAGGAATAGGGCTTAGAAACTCTCATTCTATTTTGGTTTTCTCTTTATAAAGTTCTAGAGAGAGGGGAGAGCAAGGAAGAAGAAGGAAGAGAGATCCGGCCACCGGTGGAGCTTCAGAGCCCCAAATCGCAAGACGAGTTCGAATTTGCAGAGGCAAGGACATTGCTGTGCTTTTCATCCGCATAGATGTTTATGGCGCCGAAGAGGAATGCTAGGGTAACGATTCTCATCCTAGGACATGTGAAGTCCTCTTTTCCTTTGCATAGGAAGCCCGCTCTCGTGAGTTTGCGGTGAGTGTGAGGCATTCCTTCGGGTAGACATGAATAGTCCCCGTTGTTTTGAATGTAGAGTCTGTAATCGAGAAATAGACATATGCATGATGTGTGAAGTCTACCCGTATAAGTTTTTCTGGATCGGTGATGTTGCATTGCATGAATGGCCGGAGAAGACTCCGTGCAGATGTTTGTTTTTTGGGTTTTCGATGCGGTAGATTGCAACAGGGAGCCTTGGGGACTAACTCCAAGGTGGACCCGAAAAATTAGGCAGATGCGTGATTCTACCAACTTGATGGCCTAGGAGCCAACTTGAACATAACTGGGTTATGAAAAGTGTGAAATCGATTTGGGACTCAGGAAAGCTTGACCAGCGCATATGCCTTAAATTGACGTTGCGGTGTGAGCAACGGGTTAGGCGGAACCGTAACCAATCTATGTCGTTCGGTAGGAGACGTTGGCATAGATGGAGGTTCTTAGGCAGTCTATGGCTTAAATTAACGTGACCTATGCCGGAAAGACAAAAATGCACACGAGAAATTGTCATCCAAAGGGGCGGTGGTGAGACCGCGGACTTTGACCGGGTTCACTGAGAATATGCCCTGAGTGCACGAGGTGTGTGGCCGTGAGTACCTACGCCTATGATGAAGTGTTTATTCACTACTGTTTGGCAATGTTAATAAAGTGCAGGGAAGGAGCATCGCCGTCCCGAGTATATGGTCAGGATCATTATAATTTGGTCAACATAGCTGACCGTTGCTTTTGTTTGTCACCGCTCGGTGGATTGTTGCTTGCAGGTGCTGTAGAGCCAAGTGGCAAATAGCGAAAAAAAGCCCTTGATGCTGAGCCGACCCTCGAAGGCCTAATTTTTGAGTGTTTTCTTTTATACTCATGTATGACCGGCCTGCATGCCGAGGTTTAGAAGACATTTTAATTTGAGTAAACTATTGTAAGTCCATAAGGCCGTGCACTCATGTATTTGTACGTAAATTCCTGTTGGGTTTTTATAGTGGACATTCATGTTGTTGGCTGGGTTCTTTATTTGCAACTTTTAAATTGCTTCCACTAGAATGTACTCTGTGTAGGACGTTGATTATTGGCAGGATGGCTTCCATTGCGTGACCTTCTGTTCTGTATGTGGTATATGGCATCGGGCCCCTGCCGGACATACTGCTATATGCTATGCGACAGATAGGGCGTGCTACAGTTGAGACCAATACTGTTCGTTGAAAATCAGACGAATTCGTCGAGTATATGGACTTAGAAATTCTTCTGTAAAGTTGGCGTTGAGTGGACTCAATGCCACTCGATGAATTAGGACTTAGAAATTACTCTAGAAAGTTGGCATTGAGTGGACTCAACGCCACTCAACACGACATTGAGTGCGTTGAGTGCACTCAACGCCATTCAAAGAATTAGGCTGAGGCGTTGAGTGGACTCAATGCCACTCAACGCAACGTTGAGTGTGTTGAGTGCACTCAATTCCATTTTACTTAGAAGATATCTAAGATAACTAGCATTGAGAGCACTCGACGCCATTAAGCTGAACTGCATCGAGTGCATTGAGTGCACTTGACGCCACTCAACGCTTTTTTACTTAGATTATTCTGATAGCTGTGTGTTGGGTACATTGGTTTAAATGTACCTGATTTGAAGAAGCCTCGCCCAACTCAATGATATACATCAAAATGTATTTGATGTGTTTTGAGTTTACTTGTGCAGGTTAAGTATTTGCAGGAAAGATGGAAGAGTTTCTAAGTCCATGTGTCGACACCCAGAGGGAAAGTGTCGACACTTAAGAAGAATTGTGTCGACACCCAGGCAAGCAGTGTCGACACTTGGAGTCATTGTGTCGACACCAGGGATGTAGAGTCGACACCAGACAGAAAGTGTCGACACAAGGAGCTGTGTCGACACTCAATGAAGAAAAGCCAGTGAAGCAGTGTCGACACATAGCAGTTGTGTCGACACCCAGTGAAACTGTGTCTACATCAGAAAGTGTCGACACTTGGAGGTTGTGTCGACACTCAGCAAAAGTCAGCAGAGACTAAGTATAAGTGTCGACACCCAGAACAATGTGTCGACACACAGCAGAAGAGTCAACACTTGAAGAAAGTGTCGACACAAGAAAGAATGTGTCGACACTCAGCTGAAGACTCAACACTTGAAGAAAGTGTCGACACAAGGAGCTGTGTCGACACTTAGCAAAGATCAGCAAAATTCTAAGTACAAGTGTCAACACTAAGGAGTTGTGTCGACACTCAGCCAAAGTCTCGACAGAAGAAGAATGTGTCAACAAAAGGAGCTGTGTCGACACTCAGCAAGTATCAACACTAAAGACAGGTGTCGACACCAAGAAGAAGTGTCGACACTTAACAGATTCAACACATGAAGATGTGTCGACACAAAGGAGATGTGTCGACACTTAGAAGAATTCAGCAAAATACTGAAGTACAAGGACTTGTGTCGACACACATTATCAGTGTCGACACATGAAGAAGAAGCAGTGTCGAGATATAAAATATACAACACAAGGAGTTGTGTCGACACCTTGTAGGCTAGTGTCGACACTTAGACAACTAGTGTCGACACTTGGTCTATAAGTGTCGACACTTAAAGACAGACAGTCTCGACACTTGCAGACAGTTACAGAATTTTCAAGAACTGACTGGATGACTTGACAGCTGCCATTCCAGCCGATCTACTACACCTGTCAGAGTTGTCAGAAATCAGTTATGAACCGGACCAGCCAGTTACCGTGAAGAAGGCCTATAAATAGGCTTACACTGTCTACAGAAACTGTTGTTCAGATTGATTAGAAGATCAACACATCAAGTAATACAAAGACGATCTAGCTATCAAGTGAAGATCTAAGTAGTTGGAGAGAGAGAACTCCATCCAAGAAGTCAGCCTTTGGAACCAGGCTGAGAAGAAGGGTTCAGATTTGTTCTGAATCTTAAGTAGCAGAGATCAAGGATCAACTGCAGAAGAGGTCAATCTTATTGTGTTCTACATTCAAGAAGCTTTGAAGAAAGCCAAGTCAGATTGATTTCAGCTGAGTTCTTCCAAGAACTCATCAAGAAACTCACAACTCTTCTCTCTTTTCACTGAGTTGTTGAGTAAACATTTTGTATTCAAATTATCTTATAGGATCCTTAGGGATCTGAGTGTTGTAAGCCTGTAATTATAAAGGCTGAGTGTAGGGCTTGAGTGCCTGAGTGTAGGGGATTTGAATCTCTGAGTGTAGGCCTATTGTGGCTGAGTGTAGGCCTTGGTGGCTGAGTGTAGGCCTTGGTGGCTGAGTGTAGGCTTTGTGAAGAAGCTGAGTTGTAGGGCCTTGGGCCTGAGCTGTAGGAACCTATTTTGGGGTTCTGAGATAGTGGAGAAGTTGGGTCGAATCTAGTACACTGCTAGATAGGCGAAGGGGGAAAGTGGATGTACCCAAAGCTTGGGGAACCACTATAAATCTGGGTGTCTACTGTATGCTTGTGATATTCTGTGATTGATGTGTGATTGCTATGTACAAGTAGATATAACTCTGAGATAAAATCTGAATTCTGCCTAAAAAGTTAAAAAGATTTAAGTCACCTATTCACCCCCCCCCCCTCTAGGTGATTAGGTACAATATCTTTCAAGTGGTATCAAAGCGAGGTTACTCAAAAAGGGACATAACTGTCTGAGTAGATCCTGTTGGCAGATTCAGTCTAAGTGACATTACAGAATCAAGAACATCAAGAACCATGGGTTCCACTGAGAATCACAAGGAATTGGGATCCATGAAGTTACCCATATGTAGAAAAGAGATCTTTGGTATCTGGAAGGAAAGGGTGAGACTGTTTATGGAAGCCTCAGACCCTAGTATTTATATCACAGTGAAAGAAGGGTCATATGTGTCCATGAAGGTATCAGTCTTAGATGCAAATCAGAGAACACCAAAGGATTTCTCTGAAATGACAAAGGATGAGATTGTTCTAGCAACATTGGATAAGAGCCATAGATGATGCAACTTTTCAGAATTTGATATACTGCAAGATATCTAAGGAGATGTGGGATACCTTGATAGTGTATATGGAGGGTTCTGAAGAAGTGAGGCAAGACAGAAAATCCTTGCTCAACCAAGAATATGAAAGTTTTAGACAAGGTAAATCTGACAGCATAACTGAATGCTATAAAAAGTTCTATAGGATTGTGAATGAGCTTATGTCCTATGGCAGAGAGTTCAGTAATTATGAACTTAATGATAAGTTTCTAAGGTCCCTAACAAAAGATTGGGACACCAAGATCTGTGCCATTAGGGAAATGGCAAAGTTGGCCGAAATTCCTCCACCAACATTGTTTGGTAAACTGCTGTCCTATGAAATGCAGTTAATGGTGAGGAAAGAAGAGGAGAAATCAACAAAAAGTGAACATAAAGAAAGGACAGTGGCCTTCAAAACAGAAGCCCCCAGAAAGTACAGGAGTAAGTCACCAACTCCACCTCCAAAGGTTGCTGAAACTGAGTCAGATGAGTCAGCAAGTAGAAAGTCTGAAAGTAGTGAAAGTGATGAGGACTTTGCTGCCTTTACAAGACATTTCCAGAAGTTCTTAAAGAAGAAACAGTGGAGGACAAGGCCATCTACTTTACAGGGAAAAGAAGACTATTATCAGAATAAAAAGTCTTCAAAGAAAGACAGGAAAAAGTCCAAGTCTAGCAAAGCAACACTATCAAAAATTGTATGCTATTGTTGTAATAGAGAAGGCCATGTTGTTGCAGATTGTCCAGAAAAAAGGAAGGAGTCTAGTGACAAGAAAAAGACTCCATTCAAGGGCAAGAAGGAAAAGTCATTTGTTGCCAAGAAGGATAAGAGCTTGTCAGATATTTCTTCATCAGAAACTGAGTCAGATGCTGAGGCATATATAGGACTGTTTGCTGAGGAAGAAGAAGAAGAGTTCATACAGATCATGAACTCTATATATGAACAAGAGGACAGTCAGTGCCAAGGACTGATGGCATTGACAGGAAGTGACAAAATCCTGGAGCTGCCAGGACCTAGTAAGGTACAACATTGTTCTTTCAGTTCAATTTCTTGTGCCAGTATAGAATCAGATTCATCATCATCAAGTGATGAGAGTGCATCTGAGTCTGAAGAAGATATTCATCAGTTGATAGATGAATATCAAGTTTTGTTGCAAGCATTTAAGAAATGCAAATCCTTGGTCAAGAGTCAAGCTAAGGAGATTGCAAGTCTCAAAATGGCTGCAACTGATTATGAGAAGATTTTTGATCAAAAGCTAAATGAGAAAGCCAGACTGAAGCACATAACTGTGATTCAGATGGGGACTATATCATTTAAGAATGATCAAATCAAGAGTCTGGAGATAAATCTTCAGAAGGAGAAAGACTTAGTTGCTAGGTTTTCTAAACCCAAGTCAGTCCTACCCTTAATTGATGAATTTGTTCATCACAAAGGTAAAGCTGGACTGGGATTTACTAAACCTGCAAGGACTGTTCAGTCCAAGTCCAAGGGAAAAGCCCCAACTCTCAACAAGTCAGCTGTAGATAAAACAGCAAAGACAGTACCTAAGCAAAGGTACAATAAGTTTGAGTGTTGGTGCTGTGGCAAGGTAGGCCACTTTGCAATGGACTGCTGGCATAATGCTAGTGCCAAAGTGAGTAGCAAACTGCCTGTTGGAAAGCCTGCAGGTAGCTTTGTTAGGAAGCAAACTAACCAGTACCAAGGACCGAAGAATTCTTTGGGTTCTAAGGTTCACTAATCTGTTTTGCAGGTGAGTCCAAGTGGCCATGCCCCAATATGGTACTTGGACAGTGGATATTCCAGACATATGACTGGAACAAGGGGTTTACTAAAGGACTACACACCCATCAAGGATGGTCCAAAAGTCACCTTTGGTGGTTCTGAAAAAGGAATCATCAAGGGTTTTGGTAACATATCTAACTCCTTTATTACAATTACTCAAGTGGCCTATGTTAAAGGTTTGAAATATAACCTTATTAGTATAAGTCAATTGAGTGATGTAGGATATGACATCTCATTTGTGAAAGATGGTTGTCATATCAGGAGGTCAAATGATCAAGAGATCATTTTGACTGGTTATAGAAAAAGAAATGTCTACTGCTTAGACATTATGGTTGAGAATAATGGTTCTCCAGTGTGTCTTGTAGCTGATG
Organism: Platanthera guangdongensis; assembly: GCA_039583875.1. Taxonomy (NCBI): domain Eukaryota; kingdom Viridiplantae; phylum Streptophyta; class Magnoliopsida; order Asparagales; family Orchidaceae; genus Platanthera; species Platanthera guangdongensis. Next base: position 74,094,580 of record CM077149.1, on the reverse strand, counting down.
AGACAGTCTCTCATTGTGTCAAATGGCACAAGAGGCTAGCCCATCTAAACTACAAGACAATTAGAAAACTCTTTAGTAAGTGTATTAAAGATGGTATTTGCTCAGCTTGTCAAAAGGGCAAGCAGACTAGATCCACCTTTAGAAGCATTGAAAACAAAGATGCTGTGAGGTGTTTATACCTCTTGCATATGGATCTCTTTGGTCCAATGCCAGTTCACAGCCTAGGTAGGAAGGTCTATACCTTTGTAGTTGTAGATGACTACTCAAGGTTTTCCTAGGTGTTCTTCCTAAGACAGAAATCTGAAACACATAGTGTCTTCTATAGCTTTGTCAAGCAAATTCAGAATGAACTAGACAGTACAGTGGTCAAGATTAGAAGTGACCATGGTACTGAATTTCAGTCTGATAGCATGACAAAACTATGTGAAGAATTTGGGATATTTCAAGAGTTTTATTCACCAAGGACACCTCAGCAAAATGGTATTGCTGAGAGGAAGAATAGAACCTTGATTGAGGCTGGTAGGACCCTATTAAGTGATACATCACTACCAGAATACTTCTGGGCTGAGGCAGTGAATACTGCATGCCATGTTATTAATAGGGCTACCATAACTAAAAGCCTCAACAAGACCCCCTATGAGGTTGTGAAAGGCAGGAAACCAAACCTATCCTACTTCAGGATCTTTGGCTGTAAGTGCTTTATACTTAACAATGTAAAGTCTTACTTGACTAAGTTTGCTGCCAAGTCCCAAGAGGGAATTTTTGTTGGGTACAACAACAATAGTAAGGCTTATAGAGTCTACAACTTGTCTACTCAAGTTGTAGAGGAATCTGTACATGTAGTATTTGATGAAACTAGACTTAGTAACAATGAGTTGTCTAGTAGTGTATGCAGCTCCACAGGTATAACAAAGAAGATGGACATGCTCACTATAGAAGAAGAACCTACTGCAAGATAGCATGTAGAAGATAGTGGCTGCTGTCCAGGGGGAGTACTACATGTACCTAATGCAGGAGAAGTACAAGGAGTACAGCAAGATAAAGAAGTTGAAGAAGTTCAACCAGAAGTCAGGATGCCTCCAGCCAATAGGCATCTTAGAGATCATCCAGCAGAACAAATTATTGGTGATCCAAGACAAGGGGTACAAACAAGGAGCAGAAATCTGAATGCAGCAATCTACTCCAGTTTCCTATCCCAAGTTGAACCAAAGAAGTTTGAAGAAGCCATCCTAGACCCTCATTGGATTGAGGCAATGCAAGAAGAGCTGAATCAGTTCAAGAGGTGCAAGGTCTGAGAGCTTGTTCCTAAACCTAATGACCACAACATAATTGGGACAAAGTGGATCTTTAGGAACAAAATGGATGAGCATGGAGTCATCATTAAGAACAAAGCAAGATTGGTTGCTAAAAGATATAGGCAGGAAGAAGGTATTGATTTTGATCAAACCTTTGCTCCAGTAGCCAGACTGGAAGTCATAAGGATGTTCCTGGCCTATGCAACTTTCCAAGGATTTAAAGTTTACCAAATGGATGTCAAGTCAGCATTTTTGAATGGTAATCTAAAAGAGGAAGTCTATGTGCAACAGCCATCATGTTTTGTTAATTCAACTCAACCTAATCATGTCTATAGACTTAGGAAAGCATTGTATGGGTTAAAGCAAGCCCCTAGGCTTGGTATGAAACCCTGTCTAGTTTCCTCATTGAGAATAAGTTCACAAGGGGGAAAATAGACAAGACTCTATTCCTTAGGGAATCCAGAGGCAAAGTGATACTAGTCCAAATATATGTAGATAATATAATATTTGGGTCTACTGAAAGTAGTCTTTGCAAAAAGTTTGCAAAACTAATGCAAGGATAATTTGAGATGAGTAGTATGGGAGAGCTTAAGTTCTTCTTGGGTCTCCAAGTAAGACAGACCGAGAATGGTTTATCCATATGCCAGTCTAAGTTCACCCTAGAACTCATAAGGAAGTATGGTATGGATTCATCCAGTACCATGAAGACTCCTATGGGGTCAAGTATGTCTCTTAGCAAGGATGATGTAGGGAAACCTGTAGATGAGTCTTTGTATAGAGGGATAGTTGGCTCCCTATTATATTTGACTGCAAGTAGACCAGATATCATGTATGCTACATGTGTATGTGCAAGGTATCAAGCATGCCCTAAAGAGTCTCATTTGACAGCAGTCAAAAGAATATTGAGATATCTAAAGGGCACTCCTTATCTAGGCCTCTAGTACCCTAGGAATGGGGATTTTGAACTAACAGGTTATTCAGATGCAGACTTTGCAGGATGCAAAGAAGACAGAAAAAGCACAACTGGAACCTGTCAATTCCTAGGTGGAAGACTGATTTCATGGAGTAGCAAAAAGCAAACAAGTGTGGCTATCTCCACTACAGAGTCAGAATATGTGGCTGCAGGAAGTTGCTGTGCTCAACTTCTATGGATACAACATCATCTTGAGGACTATGGAATTCAGGTAAGTAGAACTCCACTCTTTTGTGATTCTACAAGTGCTATATCAATTGCACATAATCCTGTTTCCCATAGTAGAACTAAACATATTAAAATAAAATATCATTTTCTTAGGGAACATGTAGAGAAAGAAGATATTTTACTAGAATATGTTAAAACAGATAATCAACTAGCTGATATGTATACTAAGCCCCTAGAAGAAACAAAGTTCAATAGGTTTAAAATTGAACTAGGAATGATAAACTTAGAATATGTTTATAGAAATGGCTAAGTAAAAAGGTGTCGACACACAGAGATATCTGTGTCGACACAGAAAATTGGTGTCGACACTTCAGTGAAAAGGTGTCGACACATCTAGGATGTTGGTGTCGACACTTCAGAAAATTAGTGTCGACACATGACAAGTAGGTGTCGACACATCCAAGGTGGTGTCGACACCAAAACAAGTGTCGACACATATAATCTGTTTACTAAACTTGTATTGACACATATGTGTCGAGACATTATAAGTCAGTGTAGACACTTATCGACAGTGTCGACACAATTTAAGTTAGCTGACCCGCCTTTTCATCTTCAAACCTAGAAAGGTATAAATAGGATTTTGCCTTAGTCTGTCGACACCTTTCTTCTCTCAGTTCAAATTCTTCAAACCCTAATGGCGCCAAAGCTTGAGGAGAACGTCAATGAAGGCTATGAACTGGTGCGAGATGCGTTTGTTGATGCAGACCCGGAGATCAAGACTGTAGTAACCCTAGTTGCAGACTCGGGGTTGGAATTTCTTGTTTCAGAGCCAACAAAGATTTGGAATAAGGAAGTCTTAGAATTCCTAAATGGAGCTAAAGTAGACGACTCTGGACTCAAGATCAAGTCTAGGGTTCATGGTGCAAAGGTTAAGGTTTCACCAAAAAGTTTGAGGAAAGTCCTTCAGTTGCCAAGAACTAAGGAAGAAGAAGAGGTTACTGCTTCCAGGACCAGAGATGCATTGGCATGGTGTGGTCTGGATTCTAAAATGAAAATTGGATCAGTGTTTAATAGAAAGGGCATGAACAGCCAGGGGAAATTCCTTTCTGAAATTGTTGGCAAGGTCATCTTAAGTAAGCCTGGAGGGCATGATAGGGTATCAGCCCATATGTTTAGTATTATGACAAGAATAATCTTCACTTTGAAAATAGACTGGTCTTTAGTGATCTTTGAGAAGATTAAGGAAATCCTAAAGAAGTCCAACCTGGGCAGGATCTTAAGTCTATACCTTGCTGGTATTATACCAGAAGTTATGGGTCAAGCTGCTGGAAGTAAAATCAACCATATGAGGAAAATGGACTTGAGGATATTCTATAGGTGGGACAGGGTTTTGTCAAAGGAGATGCCAACCCCTGAGAAAGTAACATCTGAGAAAGTAACACCTCAAAAGAAGAAGAAGAAAGCTGCCCCAGTGGCTCAGGTTTCATCTAGCAGCTCTGATAGTGAAGAGCAAGTTGTCTTCACACCTGATGAGCATGAAGAAGGGACTGTTGAGAAGACTCCAGCTCAACAAGTAGTTGCTGAAAGGCAGGGGGAGCTACCATCAGCTAGCCCCTTACACCAGGATCGAATCCAGGGGGAGCCACAAGTTGTGGAAGAGCCCACTCCTCTTGAGAGTGAGCAAGCTACAAACACAATTCTTGAGGTAATCACTGAGCTTAATGCTTTAGATTTTCCTTTAGAGGATACTGATTTGTCTGATGTTTATCAGCAACCACAGATTCATAGTCAAGTCCCAGATGTTGTCATGGAAGACACATCTGTTGAAGTTGAAGTTGTATCTGATCCAGTGGTAGATGAGCCCAGAGTTTCTCCAGCTCATTCTCCACAAGAATTTACTATGGAAGATCTATTTCTTAATCTGGATCAAGAAGACTTTGGAAAAGAAAGTACAGCTGTTGAAGGAGAGAATGCTCCAATTGAGGGGGAGCAAGTGCCAATTCTTGAAGAACCTGCAAGGCATGAGCCTGAGAAACAACCAGCTGTTGAGGAGCTACCTAAGGAGAGGGTAGACATAGCCAGCACCTCAGCATCTGAAGATGAGGAGGATACAAGGGCAAAGAAAGAGAAATTTCAAGTATTCAGAAGAAGGAGCTAGAGTTACAAAAAGGCTTTGCAAACCATAGCACCACAGCCTACAGTACAGCCTGCACCATCAATAGATTATAGTGCTCTTATGGTTGCTATGCAGATAAAGCTTGATGAGCACAGGCAAGCCATTGAAAAGTATGTATATGAAGGATAGAATTCTCTTCAATTTGATCTGGCACAGGACATAAAGTCCATAAGATTTGAGATGAATCTAAATAAGAAGGAGATGACTGACTGCTTCCACAAGGGAGGGAATACAGTGGTGTACTTGGCTACACATCAGGAGAAGATAAAAGCTCAAGTGGATGAACTTGAAGTCAAGCAAGGCTATGTACTTGAAAATCAAATTAGAATGAATGATAACTTGACTGCTTCTCACAATGCCATAGTAACAGAGATGAAGAATCTAGCTACAGGGCAGACTCCAGCTACTACTACTGCTAAAGTAGAATTTGACAAAGCCTTCCAAGAAGAAATAACTGCTGTTAAGACTGCCATACAAGACTCTCAGAAGATCATAACTGAAAAACTCCAAAGGTTGAAACCTTACTTTAAAGATGTAGTCAACTATTTGGATGCCCAAATAAGATTTCAAAAGGATGATCTGAGAGATCACATGGTTAGAGAAGTCATAAAGGGGGAGAGAGTGTTAGTCAAAGCCAGCTCTGATCATGCTAAATAGATTTATAATTCTATCAGAGCTACTCTTGGATATCCTCCTCTTTGTGATGATGATAATGTTGCAGAATCTGAAATTAATCCTGCATATCTAGGAGGGGAGCAACCTGAAGTGGCTCAAGTCATCTACCCTCCTCCAGATTTTGAAATGGTACATGCTGATATCCAGACCATGTATAGTCCACCTGATGGTACTCAGAAGGTTATTCTAGAAAAGGTTGTTTAGCCAATATCTGAAGCTATGCAAGAAGCTCTACAGAAAGAAGAAGAAACCAGATTGTCTAAGAAGAGGTTCAGGGAACAAGCTGAACAAAGACCAGACTTTGAGCAGTGGAGCCCCACTTCCAGGAACATTATCTTAACTGCATGGAAAGCTGCAAAAGATAACATTCAAGACATAAATAAATGGTTTTCTGAAGTGGAATGGAGGAAACATGAGACAAGGCAAGAAGCCATAGTCCAATACAGAAGAAAGGCCAAGATGGGAAAGCTACCTCCTACTGCTCAGGAGCCTAGCAAGTACTTTCCCAAGCCATATCATTATTTTGAAAGACAAAAGATTAAAGCTGAGGAACTTAAGAAGAAGGAGCTGAAAGGGAAGAAACCTGTTGATGCTGAAGCTGCTGAAGCTCCTATGCAAGCCAAGATTCAGTCTGGAAAAGGAATAGTGATCAAGGAGGCTGAACAAAAATAGAATAGAACTTTATTCAGTTTACAATTGTAATCTTGTGTTTTTCAAACACTATGTAAAACTTTTGTATAATGAATATTATAAAGTTGTGAGAACAATATGTTGTGTTTTAAATCTATTTCATAATTGTTCTGAGATGTTATCTGTATATGCATGTTTGTTTAATACATGTGATGTTCTTTCCTGATTATATAATCCTGCTTTACATCATTCTGTAATTTTATTATGAATGGTGTATATCATTGACTAAGGGTTATGACTTCTCCAAATAGGGGAAGATTGTTGGGTACATTGGTTTAAATGTACCTGATTTGAAGAAGCCTCACCCAACTCAATGATATACATCAAAATGTATTTGATGTGTTTTGAGTTTACTTGTGCAGGTTAAGTATTTGCAGGAAAGATGGAAAAGTTTCTAAGTTCATGTGTCAACACTTAATAAGAATTGTGTCGACACCCAGGCAAGCAGTGTCGACACTTGGAGTCATTGTGTCGACACCAGGGATGCAGAGTCGACACCAAACAGAAAGTGTCGACACAAGGAGCTGTGTCGACACTCAATGAAGAAAAGCCAGTGAAGAAGTGTCGACACATAGCAGTTGTGTCGACACCTAGTGAAACTGTGTCTACATTAGAAAGTATCGACACTCAGCAAAAGTCAACAGAGACTAAGTATAAGTGTCGACACCCAGAACAATGTGTCGACACACAGCAGAAGAGTCAATACTTGAAGAAAGTGTCGAAACAAGAAAGAATGTGTCGACACTCAGCTGAAGACTCAACACTTGAAGAAAGTGTCGACACAAGGAGCTGTGTCGACACTTAGCAAAGATCAGCAAAATTCTAAGTACAAGTGTCGACACTAAGGAGTTGTGTCGACACTCAGCCAGAGTCTCGACAGAAGAAGAATGTGTCGACACAAGGAGCTGTGTCGACACTCAGCAAGTATCAACACTGAAGACAGGTGTCGACACCAAGAAGAAGTGTCGACACTTAACAGATTCAACACATGAAGATGTGTTGACACAAAGGAGATGTGTCGACACTTAGAAGAATTCAGCAAAATACTGAAGTACAGGGACTTGTGTCGACACACATTATCAGTGTCGACACATGAAGAAGAAGCAGTGTCGAGATATAAAATCTATAACACAAGGAGTTGTGTCGACACCTTGTCGGTTAGTGTCGACACTTAGACAACTAGTGTCGACACTTGGTCTATAAGTGTCGACACTTAAAGACAGACAGTCTCGACACTTGCAGACAGTTACAGAATTTTCAAGAACTGACTGGATGACTTGACAGCTGCCATTCCAATCGGTCTACTGCACCTGTCAGAGTTGTCAGAAATCAGTTATGAACCGGACCAGCCGGTTACCATGAAGAAGGCCTATAAATAGGCTTACACTGTCTACAGAAACTGTTGTTCAGATTGATTAGAAGATCAACACATCAAGTAATACAAAGAAGATCGAGTTATCAAGTGAAGATCTAAGTAGTTGGAGAGAGAGCTCCATCCAAGAAGTCAGCCTTTGGAACCAGGCTGAGAAGAAGGGTTCTGATTTGTTCTAAATCTTAAGTAGCAGAGATCAAGGATCAACTGCAGAAGAGGTCAATCTTATTGTGTTCTACATTCAAGAAGCTTTGAAGAAAGCCAAGTCATATTGATTTCAGCTGAGTTCTTCCAAGAACTCATCAAGAAACTCACAACTCTTCTCTCTTTTCTCTGAGTTGTTGAGTAAACATTTTGTATTCATATTATCTTGTAGGATCCTTAGGGATCTGAGTGTTGTAAGCCTGTAATTATAAATGAAAGTCCACCTAGTGTCAACTATCTTCACCTATGGGGGGGAATAGGTGACGTGCAGCGTTTTTTGCGGAATTTAAATTGTACCTGCACACGAAAATAAAACAACACAGCACAAAAGAGTACACAGGCTATTTATAGTGGTTCCCCGATTTGGGTACATCCACTTTCCCCCTTCGACCTATCTCCCAACAAGGGACGACTCAGTCACTTCTCCAACAGGATTGATATCCAATCCTTGCACTATCGGAAGGAATCCTTCCACACGTAGGAGTCAACACTCCCACAACACGGGTTGCACCCAACCCTTACAATTAGGAACCAACGTTCCTTTACAACAAAATTAAAACTAGAATGTACAAGAGATACAAACTACGTTTGGAGACTAAGGTGTCCCTCTTTGTTGACGACGTGTTTTTGAAGTCGACGAAGAGTCCACAACCCTAGATCTCTCTTGGAGAGAATCTCCCCGGAACCGGCGGCGGCAAGATGGGCGGCGGCTAGGTTCACGGGATCGGCGGAGACAATGATGTGCGGCTGCTATACTTTGGAGATCCAAACTTCGTAGCGAAGCTAGCTAGGTCTACCAACGGTCACACTAGGATCAATCGTCTCGATCGATTTGGATGGGGAAGATTTTCCCGATCAACAAATCAAGAGACAAGAGATCTCCGGTTAGACATGTGAGACTCTAAGCTTGGCTAAGCTTCTGTCGACGGGAGATCTGGAAGAAACCACGATCAAGACCGACGATCAACTTGCTCGAGCGGCGACGGCGGCGGCGGCGGAGCGGAACTCGCGATCTAGGTCACGTCGCGGCTCGTCTTTTTCAATTCTTCTTCGCTACTTTACTGTTCAAAAATACGCGTGTATTTATACACAAGTATACTCCTAAATGACCGTTGTGGGTCCCACCAGAAGAAACTCTAAATCCGGTTCAAAATAGTGCCAGCGGCATAATCCGGTCCAGCTCTTTCCCGAAAATTGCCCAAGTAAAAATCGGCAAGAATCACGTGTGATTCTCGTCGAATCGTCGAGAATCAAGAGTGATTCTCGACGATTCGGCGAGAATCACAAAGTGATTCTCGACGATTCGTCGAGAATCACAAAGTGATTCTCGTCGAATTTGACTTGATTGCACTCTGATTTAGCCGGCGAGAATCAGCCAGTGATTCTCGACGATTCGGCGAGAATCACTAGTGATTCTCGTCGATTCTTACTTAGATGATTTTTCGTCTTACGCCTCTGATCTGCTCTTTGACTCATCCTTGCTCCTTGTCTGCTCTTGCATAAACACAGCCATGTACTTGAAAGTAAGTGCACTCCAATAGAGAGAGTACACGTAGGCCAACACACTGATCTGCTCAACGAGGGATTACGTCGTGCAGACCCGTGTATATTGACCTACTGCACCCTGACATTGGTGTGCACTTAGCGTGGAATAACTGCAAGCACAACTTGAAATATTTTATCAAATACATTGTGAATTCATCTTAGCTTGACAGGTGGCTTCCTCAAATCTAGGTAATTGTGGATACAATACCCAACAATCTCCCCCTATTTGACGAAGCCAAAATCCTACTAGCTAAGATGAATACCATCAACCAGATAATATATACAACATACATAATTTAGAGATGCAGCACAAGAGAGTATAGGCAAACAGATCAAAACTTGAGTCACTCATAAATTCATATACATATATATATATATATAATTTCAAGATTGTTCATATAATAATAATACACGTTAATTGTTCTTATGAGAGAATGACAAGCTATAAATTTCTGACTATTTTTCTTTTGCTAAGTCATTCTTGAGTTTCTGAGCCAAAAACTTCTTCCTTTGCCTTTCAACATACTCCTTAGGCTTTGGATAGTATCTGGGAGGAGGAGCTTTATCTGTCGCAGTGTTGGTCCTGAAGAAGATGTTACGTTTGGCTTCATAGGTCTTGTGCAGCTCCCACTCATGCTGGCTGTATACATCGTTTCGATTGATTTCGCCTTTTTCTTGTAGCCAGAATGTGTCCAGTATGATACTCTTGGATACTGGACTCCACTTTTCGTTTCTTACTTCCTCCTCCTTCAGTCTGATTCTCTTTTCAGCTTGTGTTTCCTTTGATGTCCCTTCTTGAGATTTTCTCTTGTCCATGGCTTTTGCTAGGGCTCCTTGATCAAACATTGCCATCAGTTTGGCTTTGGAGGAGGCCCTAGCAGCCCTATGAACATCAGCTTCACTTACAGGAACTTCTTCAACACTGGCGCCCTCATCAGCCACAGTATTATCTCAGGAGCAGGAGCACCTGGGGATTTTCAGGGATATTAACGCCTAACGCTTGTTAGAGCATCCACCAGCAACTGTCATAAATATATTTGTTTGACTGCTCAAAGTTTTTGATCATGACTTCCCGAAGCTCAGCCATCTTAGCTATATATTCTTTCTCCCCCTTTTTGGCTTCGACTGCAATGGAGTTTGCATAGGAATGCAGTGACTCATCAATATGCTTTGTAGTCCTGGAGAATTCAGTGACCAAGGCTTGTTGATTTGTGTTAAGAGTTACCATATTGCCATCAAACTTTTGAATGTTATTTGCTACGACATGAGCATTCTGATTCACTACGGTGAGAGTATCGGTGTTCTTTTTCAATCCGTCCATAAGAAGAGTGACAGCTTGGCCGACCGCTATATACTTATCTTCAAACTTCTTTTCCATCATGTCCAGTTTGTGATTGATCTCCACCATGTTCTTGAGCATGAGATTCTCTGATTTCTTAATTCTTTTCAACATTTTATTTTGAGCTTTCTCAAAAGATGCTTTAAGCTCATCCACTATACCCTGAATGACATTCACAGTGTGATTGGCTAGATCATCTCGTAGTGGAAGATCCAGAGGCACTCCTTGGCCTTGCTCTTCAGCAGATGCACCTGTAGAGCTGGACACGAGCACAGTCTCTAAGGGTGGAATGCTTGCGGCCTCTGTAGATTTCTCGGACTCCCCCTCCACTGTTGCACCAATGTTCTCAGGGACGAACTCAGGAGCGTGCTTGTCAGATGGAAATTCAGTGATATCCTGAGTCTCCAATGCTTCCTGTCCCTCATTTCCTTCTTCCTCACCTTCGTCATCCATGAGATCATTCTCATCAGCATCATCTTCCAACCCTTCGTCAGCAATCTCCTCTACAGCACCTCCGGCTCCTAGATCGTTCAGGTTCAGGGCCTCCTCATTCTCTAGCTCAGCTTCACTTTCTTCTAGTATATCCGCCACTGCATCTCTGGCTATCTGGGAGATGTCAGATACAATATTAGCATCAGTGGGCAGAGGCTCCCCCTCAATTCCTGCAGTCAAAGCATCAGGAATTTCACTGGGGATAACTACGGAATCAGCCACAGTTCCGTCATCGGGTGGAGATACTTCATGTTGTTCTACCACGGCAGCCTGCCCAATGCGCCTCTCCCATCTATCAAAAACACTCGAGTCCATTTTCTTCAAGTAATGTAGAGGAACACCTTTACTCAAGTCATACTTATCTCCGTTCAACTGATTGAGATACAGACTGATGATTCGGCCAAAGCTAGGAGATCTGAGGGTGTCCTTTATCTTCTCAAAAAGCAATTCCCCCTAGTTGAATCTTTTTCTGCAGACAATTGCCACCAAGATCTTGAACATGTCCGCAGAGATGTGGTCATGAGAGCCCGGCTTGCATATGAGTACTTTTCCAATGATGTCTGACAGAAGTTTCCCCTCCTCATTCATATCCTTTCTCTTTATCGACCTCGTTCCTCGAGCGAGTCCACAGAATAATAAAGTCCTGGTTTTGTCCTGTTCATCCAGATAATCCTCGTGCGCCGAGCTAGTGAGCTGTAAGAAGTGGGTCAGCTTCCTGGCAGACATCTTGATCTTTGCCCCTGCAACCTTGCTCTTGATGAGAGTCGTCATTCCGGAGTTTTGTGGTTGCAAAGAACTCCAGCACTTCCTTGTCCAGGATTTTACAGGGGGTGCTCCAGTACGAATGAGAGTCCAGCCTCTTCAAGCATAAGGATGATGTTTTTGAATTCATCTGAGGCATGAGAGAACCCTGTTCGAACCAGCTCGCATCCAGTGACCAGCCCAGCGGTTGTCCTTGGAGCCATTGCAAACCTAGGGAGAGAATCCCTACTCTACATTTAATCAAAAGTCAAAAGGGAAGCGACACTAGTGATAAAGTCCAAGTAAGGGTGAGGATGGGGTTACCTATAAGCGTAAACGGTGAGTTAGTTCGATGAAGACGATGGACACCCGGTAGGTCCCCGCGACTGTGATTGATCGATACCGCAGAGAAATCCCTGGAAGGAAGAATCGGCGAGATCGGGAGAGGAGAGATCCAGGGAAGGCGATCGACGAGATAGACGGGATTCTTCACGAGTTGCGGGATTCTTGCACGTCGAGATCGACGGAGTTCTTCACGAGTTGCGGGAATCTTGCGAGATGTCGACGGAAGGGGAAGAATCGGCGAGAGACATTCGGTGAGCTTCCTGCGAGAGACCTTCGGTGAGCTTCCTGCGGGATGTCGACGGAAGTCGTCACGATTCGGCGAGAGACCTGCGGTTGTCGATTCCTGCTGTTGTCGACGAAAGAGGCGATCGGCGAGTTTAAAAAAAATTTCCTGCGGAATATGAAGGGTCGGCGGGAGACTGGCAAGATTTCGACGGGTTTAAAAAGGGATTTTAAAGGGTTTCCGTTTGTCTAAGTCTAAATTGAAGGGATTCTTTAACAGGAATCTACGGGTTAAGATACTTGCCGGATTTTCGAAGTCTTCCGATGTCAAGTCAATTTAAAAATCTTCTAAATATATAAATACTTCTTAAAGCCAATCTATTTAGGGTTTGAACCGGGCTTTTCCATACATTTCTTGATGTCAAGATTTCCAATGACGTATCTTTGTTGTCGAGATTTCCAAAGACGTATCTTCGTCAGTTTTCAGTGAACTAATTTACGCCTGTAGATGTTAGTTCTCGAATCTACCAGTGGAATTACCGATAACTCTTTAATGATGTATCTAAGGTTTATATTCACCGTGTTAACCTATTCTTAGATGTGCACACATATATGTATATATATATATATGTATATAAAGATATATATATATATATGTAAATGTCGATAGAAAATGACTCAAGTCTTGGAGCTGATGAGAAATACCTGGGATTATGAGAGTTAGCATTTAGCCTCTCTGACTAAAACATACCAGGTGCTCGATGTGAGTATGCCCATATAGATATCACTACTGTTATTCCAGATGCATGTTCCAATTCAGTCTTGAAACATCTACTGTCTAGTTCCCATTATATTTACGGGAACCTAGACTACCCTACAAAAGAGAGTTACTTTACCTTAGGAACCCAATACATATTGGGTCCTAGGTTCTTATTAGCATAAACACTCGACTGCCTTCCTTCAGAAATCCTGACAGGAAGACTACCTCTGCCCTGGAGATGTGGATAGGCCCTTGCCCTTGACACAGAGGGGTTGTGCCAACAGTCTATGGCAAAGTGTCTCACCTTGCCACAGCACCAACACTCGTGAATGTCATATCTCCGTTTCTGACCTGATCTAGTGACTGAGGTAGTCATGAGCCTAGGTCCAAACGGGATAGATCTGAATCTGCTCCCAGAACTGCCTCTTCCACCGTGACACGTGGAAGGGTGGAATGAATGCATGCAACGAGCGTCACGTGGTCTGGGAGGTGGTGCCTTCCTTTCAGACAGCCCCCTTCCTGAGGCCCCATGAGAACTTACAGCATGACTTCTAACCCCACTTTCCTGTGTCCTTGGGTGGAGAGAAGAGTTCTGAGAGCTGATACTATCCTTTTCTCAGTCTCTAGACTACTCTCTAGATCAGAGATTTTAGAGTCCTTGACCTTGTTGGATGCCAATTGGAGAACCAACAAGATCTTCAGCCGTGCAATCTCCTGAGCTTGTTCTTCAACAAGCAGGTTGCTTTTCTGAAGGGCTCTCTTCAGGGAATCAGAATTTTTTGAAGGGACACAGTTCCTATCTTCAGAAACTTCAAGAGAGACGGGGCAGTATGAAGAAGTTACCTGCTCTTCAGTGTTATTGTCATTAGAGCCAGTGACCGTTGTGTCATCCTCATCAGAGCTGCTTTCCTCACTGGCCTCTTCAGTCTCTGACATGGACACTGGAGCTCTGATGCTGTCCGATTGATCCTTGCCTTCATCTTCAGAGGCGAGGACCCCCACATAGGCTTCATCCTCAAGTTGACAGCAGATTCCAGCTTTCTCTGATCCCCCCATCAGCTCTGAGATCATCACCCACATAGATTTGGTCGTCTCACAATTTTCCAATCTAGAGCAAGAAGGTCCAGACCAGATATCCATGATAATCTGACGAATCCTCTTGTCCAGATTAAATAATGAAAGTTCCGTCTCCGACATCTCAGCAATGCACTTGGGCACTTGGATATTCTTTCCAGAGCTGGAGGTCTTCATAGGAATAAAAGGACCCTCTTCCAGGATGAAAGATGCTCGAGGATCGATAGCCTCCAAGTGATACGACACTCTCATCTTCCAGACGGGATAATACTCCTTTGTGCATGTGGGAAGTCTTAGTGGCGATATCTTATGATCCAGCTCCATACTTCTGACACTGGTGGCAGGATTCTACTCAATGTGTAAACCTTTTTGATGAGCAACCTCGCTTTGATACCACTTGAAAGTCCACCTAGTGTCAACTATCTTCACCTATGCGGGGGGGGGGGGGGGGGGGAATAGGTGCCGTGCAGCGTTTTTGCGGAATTTAAATTATACCTGCACACGAAAATAAAACAACACAGCACAAAAGAGTACACAGGCTATTTATAGTGGTTCCCCGATTTGGGTACATCCACTTTCCCCCTTCGACCTATCTCCCAACAAGGGACGACTCGGTCACTTCTCCAACAGGATTGAAATTCAATCCTTGCACTATCGGAAGGAACCCTTCCACACGTAGGAGTCAACACTCCCACAACACGGGTTGCACCCAACCCTTACAATTAGGAACCAACGTTCCTTTACAACAAAAGTAAAACTATAATGTACAAGGGATACAAACTACGTTTGGAGATTAAGGTGTCCCTCTTCGTTGACGACGTGTTTTTGAAGTCCACGAAGAGTCCACAACCCTAGATCTCTCTTGGAGAGAATCTCCCCAGAACCGGCGGCGGCAAGATGGGCGGCGGCTAGGTTCACGGGATCGGCGACGACAATGATGTGCGGTTGCTGTACTTTGGAGATCCAAACTTCGTAGCGAAGCTAGATAGGTCTACCAACAGTCACACTAGGATCAATCGTCTCGATCGATTCGGATGGGGAAGATTTTCCCGATCAACAAATCAAGAGACATGAGATCTTCGGTTAGACACGTGAGACTCTAAGCTTGGCTAAGATTCTGTCGACGGGAGATCTGGAAGAAACCACAATCAAGACCGACGATCAACTTGCTCGAGCGGCGACGGCAGCGGCGGCAGAGCGGAACTCGCGATCTAGGTCACGTCGCGGCTCGTCTTTTTCAATTCTTCTTCGCTAATTTACTGTTCAAAAATATGCGTGTATTTATACAGAAGTATACTCCTAAATGACCGTTGTGGGTCCCACAAGAAGAAACCCTAAATCCGGTTCAAAATAGTGCCAGCAGCATAATCCGGTCCAGCTCTTTCCCGAAAATTGCCCAAGTAAAAATCGGCGAGAATCACTTGTGATTCTCGTCGAATCGTCGAGAATCAAGGGTGATTCTCGACGATTCATCGAGAATCACAAAGTGATTCTCGTCGAATTTGAATTGATTGCACTCTGATTTAGCCGGCGAGAATCAGCCAGTGATTCTCGACGATTCGGCGAGAATCACTAGTGATTCTCGCCGAATCGGCGAGAATCACTTGGTGATTCTCGTCGATTCTTACTTAGATGATTTTTCGTCTTACGCCTCTGAGCTGCTCTTTGACTCATCCTTGCTCCTTGTCTGCTCTTGCATAAACACAGCCCTGTACTTGAAAGTAAGTGCACTCCAATAGAGAGAGTACACGTATGCCAACACACTGATCTGCTCAACGAGGGATTACGTAGTGCAGACCCGTGTATATTGACCTACTGCACCCTGACATTGGTGTGCACTTAGCGTGGAATAACTGCAAGCACGACTTGAAATATTTTATCAAATACATTGTGAATTCATCTTAGCTTGACAGGTGGCTTTCTCAAATCTAGGTAATTGTGGATACAATACCCAACAATAAAGGCTGAGTGTAGGGCATGAGTGCCTGAGTGTAGGGGATTTGAATCTCTGAGTGTAGGCCTATTGTGGGTAAGTGTAGGCCTTAGTGGCTAACTGTAGGCCTTGGTGGCTGAGTGTAGGCTTTGTGAAGAAGCTGAGTTGTAGGGCCTTGGGCCTGAGCTGTAGGAACCTATTTTGGGGTTCTGAGATAGTGGAGAAGTTGGCCCGAATCTAGTACACTGCTAGATAGGCAAAGGGGGAAAGTGGATGTACCCAAAGCTTGGGGAACCACTATAAATCTGGGTGTCTACTGTATGCTTGTGATATTCTGTGATTGCTGTGTACAAGTAGATATAACTCTGAGATAAAATCTGAATTCTGCCTAAAAAGTTAAAAAGATTTAAGTCACCTATTCACCCCCCCCCCCCCGCTAGGTGATTAGGTACAATATCTTTCACTGTGGCATCGACTGCGTTGAGTGCACTAGATGACACTCAATGATTCATCAAGTAAAGAAGGTGCACTCGATGATTTTTACTAGGAAACTGTTGTACTTACATATGGAGTTGAGTGGCGTCGACAAATTTTGATGATTCGTCAAGTAAGAGTATAATACTCGACGATTCGTCAAGTAAGGATTGCTTACTCGATGAATCTGACTTAGCAGATTTTCTAGCACAGTCTATTTCCTGTCACTTGGCCGGTCTGAACTGAATTTTCGGGAATTGTGCCAAACCGACTTAAATGGGCTGCATCCTTTCATCATGACTCATATAAAGTAATATTAGGCGGTCCAATGTTAGGCTGACATGTGGCAAAGCAGTTAACCCTAATTTCTCATTATAAAAGGGACTTGTGGAAAACCCTAGCCGTCTCTTTACCAGTTTGCCGAGAAGTTGTCCTTGCCGAGCCCGACAAGACAGAGAAGCTGCCGGAGTCAATTTCTGGAAGAAAATCTTCTCCATCACTATTCCAGTAAAGAATAATACTAGCATGGAGGAAGATGCCTCTAAGGAGAGTGACTAGATCCATGACTGGAAATGCCAGAACCGAGGTGAGCTTCCTACCCTCTCCCTTCCTGCTAGATCTGTAGTTATTTCTAGGAGAGATGTCAACTCAAAAGAGTTTTGACCTGTGAGATGAAGATTTCTTAGGGAGAGACCATTTTAGGGCTTGTGCCCCAAGGATAGTGATGTCTTCAACCTCTCCCCTCTCCTTGAGTGGACGGTGGACTTGGTACGTGAAGAGGAAATTGTCTAGTGAGGGTGACTAAGGGTGGAGGAATTTTTGGACATGGTTTGAACATATGGCATGATGAAGAAGATGAACTGATGCCGTTCATCTTGCTTTAAGATGCGTGCAAAAATCTATTTTCTGCACGCAGCAGTCTTTGAGGCATATTTTGAGTATGTTGCAGCCAGATATGGGTTTTGGTATGAATACAAAAGTTGTAGCTCTTGGAAAGACCTTTTTAACAAGGGGTTACACGCCTTCATCGAATTAATGTAATCTCAAGAATCCCCGATCGAATTTGTTGTACAGTAATCTTTCCTGCACATATAGTTCTATGGTTTCTGTTGAATCGACTTTGGATTTGGTAGAGATATTGTAGTACAATAACGTTAATGATTTGGTGAATTTAGTCTATAAGTAATAGTGATAAAATAAGGTTAATGACATTTGTCGGATAGATCCTTAATGAAGATTGTAGTACAATAACGTTAATATTTTGGTGCATTTAGTCTATGAGTAATCGTGATAAAATACGGTTAATGGCATTAGTTGGATAGATCCTTAATGAACAAATGGTGTAATGAAGTGTACTTGAACGAGTTGATTTGGTGGAGGACAGTGAACGAATGGGTTAACGAGTTGGGATGGTAGGAATGATTTAAATATGTGATCCGATAAGGATGTACTTGTTAATAGTAATGCGATGAATAAATGATTATTGGCATTTAGTTGATAGATAGGTCATAAGCAAATAAATGTTGAGGTTTGCATGAGAATTGTTGGCCTTAATCTAGTAGTGATTGTAAGGAACAAATGACTATTGGCATCTAGCGTATAGATCTTTTGGGATCAATCGGCGGGTAAACACATAAGTACAAGTGAATTGGTAGAGTTTGAGAAACAAATGATTTGGGAAAATTGGGGAACAAATGGTCAATGGGATTCCGTAGATAAATCACATACTAAACGAAATATTTGGTGAAATGTATTGGTGTGAGCGGTTTGGACGAGCCCAATAAGCAAGTGGTTTGGGAAAGTTAGCGAGCAAACGATCTGGTATGATATGGATGTAAAAGTGGCATTCTCGTGAAATCCGGTAAGAAGGTGCATGATTATGATCAGTATAATGAGTTAGGTTTTGAAAAGAAGGTGTGATGCCCAAATATTGAATGGTGTAACATAGAGCTATGATATCACACTTGATGCATATGTGAAGTATCATGAGAGTGTGTGAATATCTTATGCAAGCATAGAGGTTTGTGAATGCTTGGGTTAAGAAGGAATCATACGAGGTTAAAATATGATCATTTGATATAGTGATGAATGGAATGTGTATAATAATACACTGCTTAGAGATGTGTCTCCTTACGAGTAGAAGAATGGGAATGATATGTATTATAAGGTGGTTTACCACCAGTGCATATAATAAACCCTTATGTGGCATGGAGATGGGGAAGGGTTGAAGGTGTGTGTGTGTGTGTGTTTGTCGCACCGGAATGATGCGTTGGTAAAGGACTCAGTGTGGAGCCCTCAGGTGCCGTTGAGAATGAGTCATGAAATGGCTAAGCCATCCCGAGGTGAATACAGGGATGCGGTTTGTGAAATGGCTAAGTCATCCCGAGGTGAACAAAGGAATGTGGTTTGCGAAATGGCTAAGTCATCCCGAGGTGAACAAA
Organism: Platanthera guangdongensis; assembly: GCA_039583875.1. Lineage (NCBI taxonomy): Eukaryota > Viridiplantae > Streptophyta > Magnoliopsida > Asparagales > Orchidaceae > Platanthera > Platanthera guangdongensis. Next base: position 74,075,661 of record CM077149.1, on the reverse strand, counting down.
GGGATGTGGTTTATGAAATGGCTAAGTTGTCCCGAGGTGAACAAAGGGATGTGGTTTGTGAAATGGCTAAGACATCCTGAGGTGAACAAAGGGATGTGGTTTGTGAAATGGCTAAGTCATCCCGAGGTGAAAAAAGGGATGTGGATTGTGAAATGGCTAAGTCATCCCGAGGTGAACAAAGGGATGTGGTTTGTGAAATGGCAAAGTCATCCTGAGGTTGACAAAGGGATGTGGTTTGTGAAATGGCTAAGTCATCCCAAGGTCAACAAAGTGATGTGGTTTGCGAAATGGCTAAGCCATCATGAGGTGAACAAAGGCATGTGGTTTGTGAAATGGCAGGGCCAAGTGAAATGGCATGTGTGAGCATGGGTGAGCCATAACATTGCATTGCATCACATAAGACCCTTATCATATAAGTTTGTATGGGTACTCTTATATGATGAGTTACTTACTGTTAAGCCGAACCTTAACTTATATGTCTGCATGTGCACTCATATAAGTTCAGTTACTTTTTTGCTATAGATTTATACTCATACACAGCTATTTATAGTAGAATTACTAGTATAGTTGTGGTCGATACATGTTATACTCTGATTTTTACTTCATTATTGTTTTGTATTATACCACCTGTTTGTACTACTGACATTTATATATATATTATACCATTGTTCCTTTCTCCGCCCAGTGTCGTGGAGTCGCAGGGGAGAGGATGTGATAGCCACTTAGTCTTTATGACTAACGGTTGCTACGTCTTCCTTTTTAGGAGGAAACCCCGCAGACAGAGCAACAACAAGTTACGACAGGGTCTAAAGTGACGATACCATTTCTACTGTCCATTACTGATGTGAGTCTTTGAGAGATTTCAGTTATAACCATTGGGAAATTTTGTACATGTACTCTATATTATAGAAGCTTGCTGATGCTTCTTTTATTTGATGTACTTTCTTTTGAACCATTTTACTTATGTGTGGATTTGACTACTGTTATATTATTTGTGTTTGGTTGGCAATGAATGATATTGATTGTAGCTGGCGGGATAGGTGTCTTGTAGTACAGGTTAGCTCGTGTGCTAACACTACTGCAAGACGGCTATTCTGGGCAAAGGACTTCCCTCGTGTCGTGCCTTGTGTTACGGGAGGGGGTCCTACAAATGGTATCAAACTTGTGATGATCCTGCACTAAAGAAGTCATCGAACAATGGTGCCACCCCCATTTGATTTGTCAGTTTGGGGACAAACTGACTTAACAAAAGCAGTGGTGTGCCCATATGTAATTCAAACAAAGTATGCCCAATCTTTACCCTACGATTAACCAACCTGACCATAAGTTCGTACCTTATGTGTTGACCCCAGCCCATATAGAACCGGTTAGGGGCAATCCTGCCCCTTCCACACCCACTAAGTTTCAGCAGTCAGAGCTAGGACAGACGCTCGCGGCTATTTTGGACACTCTTAGGTCCAAACAGACCATGGACTTGCGAGACCCCCTAAGGTAAGCACTTTTGTTTATAGCAGGCGCAAACCTCATAGAGATAGTGGATGCAATAAAAGGTCCAGAGGCAGATCACTTGAGAGTCCGTGCCTGTAATAAGAGACCTGCTGAGGGAGCAATGGGAGTAGGTCCCAGCTATAGAAGGAGGCAGGGCACCCCACAGTCAGCACCACCTCCACCTCGACAAATATATCAGAATGATCGAGCTTGCTACCAATGTGATCAGCCGAGTCACATCCAGCGTTACTTCTTAAAACTAAGAGGAAATGCTCCCCTTGCTTCTCCTCTGGCAGCACCACAAAGACGGGGACACATGCGTGGTTGAGTACGAGGACCATGGGGAAGGAACCCCGTACCTGCTCGGGGGCATGCACTTTCTCCACATATTGCACAGGAGTGGAATCCTCATGACGTGACTGTAGGTATGTGGTGACTTGATCAATACATATTAAGACTTCTTCCTTAATTTGCCTATGCTATGATAAGAGTTTAATTTGAGTTTAAGTAATGGATACTTAGACACTGTAATAATTGGTGGGAAACCAACCCACACTCTATTTGATACCGGTGCCACACACTTGTTTGTGTATGTAGGCTTTGTTATAAACTTGGAATGAGTACAATACTTCACCAACATCACTCGGAGAAAATGCCTCCTCGATGGCTCCAAAATGACTTCTTCCGCAAAGTGTGACTTGGAAGTATGTATTCGAGGAATGATCTTTGAAACCCATGCAACAGTATTGAGAATAACAGAATTTGATCTTACTTTGGGTATGACATGGTTGGATTGGCATCATGCCGGATTGACGGCGCAGTGAAACAAATCACCTTGAGATATGGAGACTCGAAAATCGTCTTACAAGGTGTTAAGTTCATACCTCGTATGTTACTGACTCCAAATCAGTCCTTAAAAGTCCAAATGAAAGGGAGACATCCAAAAGATAGCCTTTAGTTGAAAGTACAGCTTATACGAATTCACCATGATGTCGTTTGGGCTCGCAAACACTCCTTTGACGTTCATAGGTTTGAGGAATAGAGTGTTTGAGCCATACTTAGATGCCTTTCTCATTGTTTTCATCAATGACATCTTGGTCTATTCAAAGACGGAGGAAGGTCCTGTTGAACACTTGACCCTAGTGTTAAAGAAGCGTGAGGTTAACTACCCTGTACATGATTTGGAGTTGGGAGTAGTGGTGTTCACCTTAAGAGTATGGAGGCATTACAAGAATACTTAGGCTCTCACCTTACCCTCTGCACAACTATTCATCTTCAGATGGATGGTCAGTCTGAGAGGACCATTAGAACATGAGAAGATCTACTGAGGTTATGACAGTTATTATCAAAGAAATAAGTTTGTTTCGCAATTGATCAAAATACTATTAATTCACTTAGTGTAAGTTGTCTAGTATCATTTCATACACACACCAATGTGTCATCAGTACGTCTTGGCTGAAGCATGAACTCTACACTCATAAGAATGTTAAGAAGTATACAATGCATATTATGTAGAATGGGACGCATAATATGTGTTTGTATATGGATCCTCATAGGAAGCAACATGTGATTGTTATGCAGTATGGGATGCATAACAATCACATGAAAGCACATTAGATTTTTTACTTTTCGTTGCATGTAATATTATATAGAATGGGATGCATAAAATTGCATGTGTACGACGCTCATAACATGCACTAAGGACTTTAATAGATTGCATAGCACAACATGCATAACATAACATCGCATAGCACACATGTCAAGCAAAGATTTACATGATGATGAACTTACACTCATGGTTTGGGTCAAAAAGAATAAGAGTTCATGCTTTAATTTCCCCCATAGCTTTAGCCTAATTTCGGGGACAAAATCTTTTATTTTGTTTATAGGATTTGTAACATACCGTTTCGCGCTAGACCCCTCACACGTGTTTTTGATTCAAAGGAGTTGACTTGGGTCGGGGTGCGCCAGACTTGAGAAGTAGAATTCATCGGATATCGTCACGAATATCCGACTAATTCGTCGACTATGGCTTGTGAAGTTGAGACCAATAGTGTTCGCCAAAAATCAGACGAATTCGTCGAGTATATGGACTTAGAAATTATTCTAGAAAGTTGGTGTTGAGTGGACTCAACGCCACTCGACGAATTATGACTTAGAAATTATTCTGGAAAGTTGGCATTGAGTGGACTCAACGCCACTCAATGCGGCATTGAGTGTGTTGAGTGCACTCAACGCAATTCGACGAATTAGGTTAAGGCGTTGAGTGGACTCAATGCCACTCAATGGGACGTTGAGTTTGATGAGTGCACTCAACACCATTTTACTTAGAAGATATCTCGGATAACTAGCGTCATGTAACACCCCAGATCCCAAATTTGGGTTTAGGCTGGGCGACACGGCCTGGGAAACGAGCGTGTCACAGGCCGTGTCCTGCTTGGTTGAGCAGCCTATCGTGTGCTCGACGAAATGCACTCGACGAAGTTCTTGAGAGGGAACACACCCTGCGACACGGGCATGTCAGCGGACGTGTCCTGACCAACTACTCGAGTGATTGTCTCGAGTAGGTCTCGAGTTGGTCTCGAGAGGCAGACACTGGCATGTCAGCTATGAGACATGTGTGTGTCAGCCATAGGACACGGGCGTGTTCTGCTTTGTGTCTACTCGAGTGGGTCTCGAGGGGGTGTCTCGAGTAGGTCGTAATTGTCTCGAGTACGGCTATGATAAGGGCATGTCAGACATATGACACTGGCGTGTCATGCCCAACTACTCGAGTGATTGTCTCGAGTAGGTCTCGAGTGAATCTCGAGAGCTAGACATGGGCATGTCAGCCATGCGACACGGCCGGGTCACATGGCCGTGTTCTGTTCTGGATAAGTCGATTCGTGTGCAGCATAAGGTACATGCCCTGTGACACGGGTGTGTTACAGGGCGTTTCAGACCCAAAATAGCCATTTTCAGGAAAATTTGTAGCTGTTCGTTTCCTTCCTCTGGGATCTGATGGCCCAGGTTTCTCCTTGCTGCTTTGAGGACGAAACTGAGAAGATAAATCTCATTTTCCCTTTAGCCATTCTCTTTCTAAAAAGAGCTAGAGAGAATGGAGGGTACGGAGGAGGAGGAGGAGGATATGGGATCCAACTACCGGTGGAGCTTGAGAGTTCTGAGATAAGGTCCAAGGATAAATTTGTGGAGGACAAGCTGCTGCGGTGCTTTCCAATTGGCTAGAATTCTATGGCTCCAAAGAGGTCGTCAAGGGTAACGATATTCCTTCTTGGACATGTGAAGTTCTCCCTTTTTGGCATGTGCATGGACTTCCCCCACCAGAGGGTGTATTGCTAAGGGATTTCCTTGGGTTGATTCTTGGAATCCCCAATAGTTTTGCATATAGATCCGGAATGGAGTATGAAATATGCATGCTGTGTGAAGCCCATCTGGATAGGTTGGTCTGGATTGGTGATGTTTCATATGCACACCGCAGAAGACTCCGCAGTTAAACGTGTAGTTGTGGTGTCGATGGGTTGGACCTGTGAAGGGTAGTAGCAGGAAGTACTGGAGTGGTAGTCCAGGAAAACACCCTTGTGATGTAACGCCCTGAAACTCAAAAGAGCAACGGGGGACGTTTTGGGCCAGATTTGGAATCTGGCAGGAGGCACACGGCATGGGACACGGGCGTGTACCAGGGCATGTCAGGCTGGTGTCGACAATTTGGCCGCGAAGTCGACATTTTGTGCTCGATGAAGTGTCGAGACGGGGCACACGGCCTGAGATACGGGCATGTCTCAGGGCGTGTCGAGCCCGTGTCAACAATCAGGCCGAGGTGTCGACACTTTCGCTCGACGAAGTGTCGAGAGAAGGCACACGACCTAGGACACGGGCGTGTCCATGGCCGTATGTCGTGTGGTCGAAGAACTTCACTCGACGAAGTGTCAAGACCGTGCATACGGCCTGGAGCCCAGGCATGTTCGAGTGGACACGGGTTAGGACACGGGCGACTCCAAGAACCCGTGTGAGTCTCAGGTTGTTATTGGGCTATGTCGATGGGGGCACACGGCCGACCACACGACCGTGTCATTGGGACACGGGCGTGTCAGGTCAAACACGAGCGTGTCGGATGCCCGTGTGTTGTTCCAGGCGCGTCGATTTTGACGGCGAATGGGGGACACGCCCCTGGACACGGGCGTGTGCCAGGCCGTGTTCGGCCCAGGTCTGACTTTTCAGGCCCCAATCAAGGCCATTCATTTCTTTAATTTGGGATCCGACGGTTGGGGGTTGTTCCTACTAGGATATACCCGGGATTGGGCCTTTGAAACCCTCACTTTTACTTGAGTGGTTATCTTTCTAAAGTATAGAGAGAGAGGAGAGCCAAAGGAGGAAGAAGAAGCTAGATCCGGCCATTGGAGGAGCTTCGAAGCTCCAAATCGCGAGCCGACTTCGGATCTACGGAGGCAAAGAGATTGCGGTGCTTTTCATCCGCTTACTTTCCCATGGCGCCAAAGAGGAACGCTAGTGTAACGATTCTCTTCTTGAGCATGTAAAGCTCTCCTTCTTTGCATAGGAAGCCCGCTCTCGCGAGTTTGTGGTGAGTTGGAAGCGTTCCTTCGGGTAGATATGTAAAGTCCCCGTTGTTTAGAGTCTGTATTCGAGAACGGACATAGGCATGATGTGTGAAGCCTACCCGGACATGTTGGTCTGGATCGGTGATGTTGCATTGCATAAATGCCGGAGAAGACTCCGTGCGATTGTTTATTTTTCGGGTTTTCTACATGGTAGATTGCAACAGCGAGCCTTGGGGATTAACCCAAAGGTGTACCCGGAAAACTGGGCGGATGCGTGATCTTGCCATCTTGTGGTCCTTGGAGCCAACTTGTACATAATTGGGTTATGTATTATTGTACGTTCGATTCACGGGCTTCGGGGAAACTTAAGTCGTGCTGATGATATCGAGAGTGTCGTGGCAAGTGAGCAATGGGTTGAGTGGAACCGTTCCTGCATTATGCCGCGGACATAGAGGTCGAGTCTCGCTGTCGATGACATTAACTTTGTCGTGACATAGTCTGTTGATGACAATAACTTTGTCGTAACATTTGCCTAAAAGACCAATTTTTGCTCACGATAGATTGTCGTCCTGGAGATTGTGGTGAGTCAACGGGCTTAGACTGTGATCACCGAGAATGTGCCCTGAGAGCACGGGGCGGGTGGCCATGCGTGCCAATGCCTGCGATGCAATAAATATTTATACTGCTTGGTTATGCTAATAAAATGCAGGGAAGGAGCATCGCCGTCCCGAATTGGGGGGCGGGATCGTTATAATTTGGTCAACATTGCTGACCGTTGCTTTTGTTTGCCACTGTGTGGTGGTTTGTGCTTGCAGGTGCTGCTGGACCAAGCGGTCAATAGCGGGCTAAAGCCCAAATTGCGAAGCAGGCCCTCGAAGGCCTAATTGGAGCGTTTACTGCTTTTACTCCTGTATGACCGGCCTGCGTGTCGTGGTTTGTAAAACATGTAATATTGAAGTAAACCATTTTGTAAGGCCTTAAGGCTTATACTCGTGTATGTACGACATTCCTGTTTTGGTATTAGTGGATATTCGTGCTCTTTATGCTGGGTTCTTAATTGCAACTTTTATAAACTGCTTTCGCTAGAATGCTCTGTGTAGGACGTTGAATTGGTTGGATGGTTTCCATGAGTAACCACCCGGTCTGTCTGATGTATATGGCGTCGGGCCCCGGCCGGACCTACTGCAATATCCTATGGGACGGATAGGGGGTGTTACAATTTGGTATCAGACTACTGGTTTTGGTCGGGCTTAAAATGAATTCGTGGGTGAATTCTTTTTAAGGGATGGTGAGCACATGTGTGTGCATCATCATTATAATAGTAAAAGAACCCATGAATGTCCACTTAGGAATGAAAATACACGTGTTTGAGGAACCTGCGTGTTCCTATAATTGCTGTTTGAAATTTTATTTGGTCGCTTAACGGTGTTTTGTACCACGATAGGTGACAAGAAGTGGTGCTGGGCCGTCGGAACGTCGAGTTTCTGAGGCTAGCAGTGCACCTAATGAAGCTCCTGAAACACCTCTATCGGCTGAGACCATAAGATTGGTGGCTGAAGCAGTGTTGGCCATGATTAATGCGCAGCCTGCAAGGCAAACGCAGCAGCCCGCTCCGGCGATGGTGCAGTTACCGCTGCAAGCGGCTGAGCAGCGAAGAGTGGAGCAGGTGGTAGAGGAACCGGTGGTGCCAAGGAGGGCAACCGAGAGACAGCTTAAGCATGTAAGGAGATTTAACCCTCCGGTATTTCCGTGGTTAGGAACCCCATCTCAAGCTGAAGACTGGCTCTCCAGGCTGAAGAGAGTCATGACATCAACGGAGACGGAGGAGTGGCAAATGAGCATCATTACTACGTTCCTTTTGGACGGTGAAGCGAGAATGTGGTGGGAAGGATTGGAGCTGCATCTACTGAGAGGTAGACAACTTATTGATGTCTCAATGGAGGAGTTCTTGAGATTATTCTTGGCTAGATATCTCACTTCGGCGCAAAGGATAGCGTTGGAGAATGAGTTCCTGAAATTGGTACAAGGGGACAATAGCGTGGATGCGTATCTCCACGAGTTTACTCGTTTGAGTCGATATGCTAGCTCCACCATTGCGGATGAGGAGCGCAAGACGAATCTCTTCTATGAAGGGTTGAGAGATGAGTTGAGGTTACTACTCTCGGGGCCGATGGCGTAGGGTTTCTTGACCTTGGTCAACATGGCCCGGTCCTTGGAGAAGGACATGAAGAATGTACAAGCAAAGAAAATCTTGGGTGATAAGAAGTCGGAGTTCAGAGTGCTGAAATCCTCAAAGTCTGTGTTCCGGAAGTGGAACAAGAAAGCTAGGACGTCGGGTCCAACCCCCTCTACTGGTGCTTCTGGGGCGACTACGGGTCGGATCCCAGGCACATGTTACAACTGTGGGAAGACAGGGCATTATGCCCATGAGTGCCGGAGCGGACGTCCCAAGTCCAAAAGAAAGCCGGGAGCAACTTATGAAGAAAAGGGCAAGGCGATGGAGTCAACCGCGTCCCACTATGCTCCGGCCCAACCAAGGATGTACAATCTTGGCCAACAGGAGGCCATCAAACAGGCGGATGTGGTGATAGGTAAGGTTTATTTTATAACAAGTTAATTTCTTTAAATACTTGTTATGCACATGTTACCTTACCACTGCTTGTTTAGGATTTGTTTTGATTTGCGAAAATCCGGCAAGAGCACTCTTCGATACGGGAGCTTCACACTCCTTCTTGTCCGAAGGATTTATATCACGCATCGGAGTCCCTTCTTCGATGGCGAAGGATAAGTTGGATGTGTTGTTGCCCAACGGGTGTTCGATGCGCGCGTATACGATCTGCGATGTTAAGATTTGTATTGGGAATCAGGAGTTCGATCTGCAAGCGTCGTTACTTCCGTTGGTGGAGTTCGACGTTATTTTTGGCATGGACTGGCTCTCGGAGTAGCAGGCCTTTATTGATTTCGGTCGCAAGGAAGTAAAGCTGGGAGCAAGTCGTGAGACGACTTTTACGGGCTTAAAGGGGTCGAGCAAGACGTTGATGTCTGCTCTTCAGGTGGTGAAGGCAGTTCGTGCCGGTGCAGAACTGTTCTTTACACTAGTGGAGGTTGCAAAGCCGAAGCCCGCGTTGGATAGTATATCAATGGTATCAGAGTACCTTGATGTGTTCCCTAGAGATCTTCCTGGAGCCCCGCCGCAGCGGGTGAAAGATTTCACAATTGAGTTAATGCCAGGTGCAAAGCCTGTGTCACGATCTCCTTATCGGCTAGTGCCTAAGGAAATGGCAGAGCTGAAAGTTCAACTATAAGAGTTGTTGGAGCAAGGGTATGTGCGCCCGAGTTCTTTGCCTTGGAGCGCGCCGGTCCTCTTTGTTAAGGAGAAGGACGGAAGCTTGAGGCTATGTATTGATTATCGGGAGCTCAACAAGTTAACGGAGAAGAACAAGTACCCGATCCCCCGGGTCGATGATCTTTTTGATCAGTTGGTCGGGTCTACGGTGTACTCGAAGTTTGATCTCAAGTCTGGGTACTATCAGCTACAAATAAGGGAGAGTGATATCCCGAAGACAGCGTTCAATACGAGATACGGGCATTACGAGTTTACGGTCATGCCATTTGGGCTGACTAATGTGCCGTCAGTGTTCATGGATTTGATGAACAGGACCTTCAGGGAGTACTTGGACCATTTTGTGATCGTCTTCATCGACGATATTTTGGTGTACTCGCAGAGTGAGGAAGATCACTACAAGCATCTTCATTTGGTTTTGGAGACGCTAAGGAGGAATCAACTGTATGCCAAGTTCTCGAAGTGCGAGTTTTGGTTATCCTCAGTGGCGTTCCTCGGTCATATAGTGAGTGGGGAGGGTATTGCAGTGGATCCGACGAAGATAGTTATGATACGAGAGTGGCCTGATCTTGCTACGGTAGCGGAAGTCCGGAGCTTTCTGGGGCTTGCCGGCTATTATAGGCGCTTCGGGGAGAACTTCTCGCGGATAGCGTTACCTCTCACCACTTTGACGAGGAAGGAGCAGAAGTTCGTTTGGACGCCGGAGTGAGCGCGAGCTTTTGAGGAGTTGAAATGTCGGTTGACCACGGCGCCTGTGCTGAGTTCGCCGATTGGGACCGAAGGATATGAGATTTATAGCGACGCTTCAGGCAGCGGTTTGGGTTGCGTGCTACTGCAACACGGAAGTGTAATAACTTATGACTCGAGACAACTAAAAGTGCCCGAAAGGAATTATCCGGTCCATGACTTGGAGTTGGCGGCCGTGATTTTTGCCTTGAAGCTGTGGAGACACTATTTGTACGGTGTGAAGATTGATATCTACACCGATCATAAGACCCTGAAGTATCTGATCGATCAGAAAGATCTGAATATGCGGCAGCGTAGATGGATGGAGTTCCTAGGGGACTATACATTCAAGATCCACTACGTGCCTGGTAAAGGGAATGAGGTTGCGGATGCGTTGAGTCGCCGAGCCCCAGCTCAAGCCAATTGGCTATCGGTACATGATGAGCGGTTGGTGGGGAGTTGGAGGCGTTGGAGATTGTTTATGTGGATAAGAAATCAAGTGCTGAAGCAGTACTGAATTGGACTGAAGTCCAATATGACCTGGCTGATCGGATTCGACAGGCTTTGGATTTGGATGTTCATATGAAGCAGTTCATGGTAGAGGCTCTAGATGGGTCAAATTCCCAATTTGTTGTGGAGGACGGATTGCTTTGGAAAGACGGTCGTCTGTGCGTCCCAAGTGTGGGCAATTTGCGGGTGGAATTGTTGTACGAGGCACACCATACCAAGTACTCGATTCATCCGGGGAACACGAAGATGTACCGTGATGTAAAGAATTAGTTTTGGTGGCCGGGTTTGAAGAAGGATGTTTCGCTCTACGTGGCGAAGTGCCAAACTTGCACCTTGGTGAAGGCGGAATGCCAAAAGCCGGGAGGATTTCTTAAGTCCTTGCCTATTCCGGAGTAGAAATTCGACGACATCTCTATGGACTTTGTGCACGGGTTGCCAATGTCGCAAAAGGGGAACGACGTCAATTGGGTGGTCATAGATCGGCTAACGAAGGTGTCGCATTTCATTCCGCATAGGAAGGATGATCCGGTGGAGAAGTTGGCAAAATTGTATGAGGATAACATTGTACAGCTTCACGGTGTGCCCCGCAGCATCATGAGTGACCGAGATGGACGGTTCACGTCCAATGATTGGAGGCTAGTGCAACAAATGTTGGGAACAAAGCTAAAATTCAGCACAACCTTCCATCCGCAAACAGATGGGCAGACCGAGAGGGACAATAGAACTATGGAAGACATGCTTCGCATGTGTGTCTTAGATTTTGGAAAGCAATGGGAAGAACATCTCTATTTGGTGGAGTTCGCATACAACAATAGCTACCAAGCGAGTATTCAAATGGCACCATTCGAGGCCCTATATGGTAGAAAATGTCGCACGTCGTTGTCTTGGCTAGAAACGGGTGAGTCAAAGTTGTATAAGCGACTAGAAGTAGAGGATGCTACTTCATTGGTGCATACCATTCGGGAGAGATTGCTTATCGCGCAAGACCATCAAGCGAAGTACTATAATGTCAAGCACAGGAACGTGGAGTTCGCTGTGGGCGACTATGTGTACTTAAAAATCAAGCCATTCAAGGGTGTCTCGCGGGTGCGGCGATTGAAAAAGCTAAGACCGAGATACCTTGGGCCGTTTGAGGTTCTGGAGCGAGTTGGCGAAGCAGCCTATCGGTTAAAGTTTTTTGTGGAGCTTAGTGGTTTACATGATGTATTCCATATTTCGGTGCTTCGGAAGGCGGTGCAAGAGCCTTCGCAAGTGATCGCGGTTGATCAAGTGCCGGTGGATAGTGGGTTGACGACAAAAGTCAAGCCCGTGCGGATTGAGGACTCGGGGGTCAAGCGACTACGCAATAAAGAGATCAGGATGGTCAAGGTCCGATGGGAAAATTATGGTCGAGAGGAGCTCTCTTGGGAACGAGAACAAACTATGCTTGACTAGTATCCGGAGTTGTTCCGCTCAGGTACAATTTAATTTTGGTACTTGTCTTTCCTTTATATAATTTCGTGGACAAAATTCTTTTAAGAGGGGGAGAGTTGTAACGCCCCGAAACTCAAAAGAGCGACGGGGGACGTTTTGGGCCAGATTTGGAATCTGGCAGGAGGCACACGGCCTGGGACACGGGCGTGTCCCAGGGCGTGTCAGGCTGGTGTCTAAAATTTGGCCGCGAAGTCAACATTTTGTGCTCGACGAAGTGTCGAGACGGGGCACACGGCCTGAGATACGGGCATGTCTCAGGGCGTGTCGAGCCTGTGTCGACAATCAGGCCGAGGTGTCGACACTTTCGCTCGATGAAGTGTCGAGACAAGGCACACGGCCTAGGACACGGGCGTGTCCAAGGCCGTGTCGTGTGGTCGAGGAACTTCTCTCGACGAAGTGTCGAGACGGTGAACACGGTTTGGAGCCTAGGCATGTTCGAGTGGACACGGGCTAGGACACGGGCGTGTCCAAGAACCCGTGTGAGTCTTGGGTTGTTTTTGGGCTGTGTCGATGGGGGCACACGGCCGACCACACGGCCGTGTCAGTTGGGACACAGGGGTGTCAGGTCGAACACGGGCGTGTCGGTTGCCCGTGTGTTGTTCCAGGCGCGTCGATTTTGACGGCGAATGGGGGACATGGCCCTGGACACGGGCGTGTGCCAGGCCGTGTTCGGCCCATGTCTGACTTTTCAGGCCCGAATCAAGGCCGTTCGTTTCTTAAATTTAGGATCCAACGGTTGGGGGTTGTTCCTACTAGGATATTCCCGGGATTGGGCATATGAAACCCTCACTTTTACTTGAGTGGTTATCTTTCTAAAGTATAGAGAGAGAGAGGAGAGCCAAAGGAGGAAGAAGAAGCTAGATCCAGCCATTGGAGGAGCTTCGAAGCTCCAAATCGCGAGGCAACTTCGGATCTACGGAGGCAAAGAGATTGCGGTGCTTTTCATCCACTAACTTTCCAATGGTGCCAAAGAGGAACGCTAGTGTAATTATTCTCTTCTTGAGCATGTAAAGCTCTCCTTCTTTGCATAGGAAGCCCGCTCTCGCGAGTTTGCGGTGAGTTGGAGGCGTTCCTTCGGGTAGATATGTAAAGTCCCCGTTGTTTAGAGTCCGTATTCGAGAACGGACATAGGCATGATGTGTGAAGACTACCCGGACATGTTGGTCTGGATCGGTGATGTTGCATTGCATAAATGTCGGAGAAGACTCCGTGCGATTGTTTGTTTTTCGGGTTTTCTACGTGGTAGATTGCAACAGGGAGCCTTGGGGATTAACCCAAAGGTGCACCCAGAAAACTGGGCGGATGCGTGATCTTGCTATCTTGTGTGCCTTGGAGCCAACTTGTACATAATTGGGTTATGTATTATTGTACGTTCGATTCACGGGCTTCGGGGAAACTTAACCCGTGCCGATGATACCGAGAGTGTCGTGGCAAGTGAGCAACGGGTTGAGTGGAACCGTTCCTGCTTTATGCCGCGAGCATATAGGTCAGGTCTCGCTGTCGTTGACATTAACTTTGTCGTGACATAGGCTGTTGATGACATTAACTTTGTCATAACAATTGCCTAAAAGACCAATTTTTGCTTACGATAGATTGTCGTCCTGGTGATGGTGGTGAGTCAACGGGCTTAGACTGTGATCACTGAGAATGTGCCCTGAGAGCACGGGGCGGGTGGCCATGCGTGCCAACGCCTATGATGCAATGAATATTTATACTGCTTGGTTATACTAATAAAATGCAGGGAAGGAGCATCGCCGCCCCGAATTGGGGGCGGGATCGTTATAATTTGGTCAGCATTGCTGACCGTTGCTTTTGTTTGCCACCGTGTGGTGGTTTGCGCTTGCAGATGCTGCTGGACCAAGCGGTCAATAGCGGGCTAAAGCCCAAATTGCGATGCTGGACCTCGAAGGCCTAATGGGAGTGTTTACTGCTTTTACTCATGTATGACTGGCCTGCGTGCCGTGGTTTGTAAAACATGTAATATTGAAGTAAACCATTTTGTAAGGCCTTAAGGCTTGTACTCGTGTATGTACGACATTCCTATTTTGCTATTAGTGGACATTCGTGCTCTTTATGCCGGGTTCTTAATTGCAACTTTTATAAACTGCTTCCGTTAGAATGCTTTGTGTAGGACGTTGGATTGGTTGGATGGTTTCCATGAGTAACCACCCGGTCTGTCTGTGGTATATGGCGTCGGGCCCCGGCCGGACCTACTGTTATATGCTATGCGACGGATAAGGTGTGTTACATGTGATGCTTGAGCTGTGTGTTATGGCAAGACCAGTTTTCTGGCACTGCAGGATGCTGTAGGGTTTGGGTGGAGTTGGGTGCAGAAAGTGAGTTCTGCAGAACCCGCGAAGCGATCGTGAAGGACGCTAGCATGAAATACCCTTGTTGATTGTGAAGCTAGTCCTTGGTGGACATTGTGGCTATTGTGAAGCTAGTCCTTGGTGGATAGTATGGCTATTGTGTGCTTGATGAGCTCTTGAAAAGGCCTTGTGCCGAACAGGAAAGGTGAAACCGACCAGCGCCTTATATTTAGCCGCGAGTACATAGGTATTCGGTGATGACAAGACGACTTGGGCAACGGGGGATGGTTGATCCGTACCTGCGTTATGTCCGGCTGACTTGAATACCTGAAAGTGCGGTCAGTTGGAGCGCATAACGAGAGTCTTAGGCATGCACACTAGAAAGACTAAATGCTCAATTTTACCGTTGGGTTTTAGACCTAGAATGGTGGTGGGGCCCTGGTTCGCCGGTTCACCAAGAATGTGCCATGAGTGCACAGATCGTCGGGCCGCATGGCTGATGATTGTGATGGATTGTTTGTGTGTGAGAGCACAATGTGTGATATATATATATATATATATATATATATATATATATATATATATATATATATATATATATATATATATCTTGTTATGCCTGCGGGGAAGGATTGCCACTACCCCGGGAAAGGGGTAGGTTCATTAGAATTGGTCAGCCGAATGCTGACCGTTGCCTTGCTTGCCACCGTTGGGTGGGCTGTCCTTATGCAGGTGCTGGAGAGCCGAGCGGGACATTTAAAGGCTGAATTCCATACTGCTGCTACTGCTAGCTCTTGAAGGCTAAGCTGAAAATGTTATGTTTGTTCACGTGTGGCCGGCCTGCGCGCCGATATTTGAAATCCACACTTGGAAAGAGTAACTGTGAGGCCATAAGGCCAAACGATATTGTATTTGGTATACATTCCTATATAAATGTGGTTGTTTATATGTATAGTGGACATTCATGGTGGGAGTTCCTTATTAATGTTAAAATGTTCCGCTAGCATGCTCTGAGTTAGGGTGCAATTGTGAATTGGTATTAACCTGTAACTTCCCCGCCTGTTTTGTGGCATATGGTGTAGGGCCCCGACCAGACCTTCTATTATATGCTATATGAACGGATGGAGTCGTTATATTTTTGTATCAGCCTGTCTCGGTCTTTCCCTTTCGAGTTCGTGGTCGAATTCTTTTGTGGTGTGGCAAGCACGTGTCAGTGCAAATCGCGTTAACACTATTGAACTCTTGAATGTCCACTTAGGAATGCAAATACACTTTTTTGAGGAACTTGCGCGTTCCTATATTGTTGTTATTGCTTGTGTGAGGTATCTAATGTGTTTCTTGTTCACCTATAGGTGACGCGTAGTGGTGCTGGGCAGTCAGAGACTTAGCATTCTGATGAGAGTACGACACCAGCTGAGATGCCTACACCTCCGCCTTCTGTGGAAACCATCTGCTTAGTTACTGAGGCACTGTTTGCAATGTTTCAATCACAGCCTGGTAGGCATGCGCAGCCGACAGTGGTGTTAGAACAGGTTGTGGCGAGGCTAGAACTGTTGCGGATGTGGATCCTGGAGCAGCTGAAAGGTAGTTGAAGCAGTTCATGAGCTTCAATCCTCCTACGTTTACGGGTGTGGGATTTCCTACGCATGCGGAGGTCTGGTTGTCGCGCATCAAGCATATATTGATGGCGATTAGGACGTCGGAGGATTAGAAAGTCACATTGGCCACCTTCTTATTAGAAGGAGAGGCTCGGCTCTAGTGGGACGAGGTCGAGTTACACCACTTAGCGGGCAGGCAGTTAACACAAGTCTCGATCGAGAAATTCTCGTGACTTTTCCTAGCAAAGAACCTACCAGCGGCACAATGCATTGTCATGGAAAATGAGTTCCAATGGCTAACGCAAGGAGAAAGTAGTGTGGAGACGTACCTACATGAGTTCACACGGTTGGGCCGTTATGCAGGCTCCATCTTCGCTTATGAGTAGCGGAAATCCAATAGGTTGTATGAAGGATTGCAGGATGAGTTCCAATTCCTGCTCTCGAGTTCCGTGAACCAAGGGTTCCAAGAGTTGGTTGATACTGCGTGTGCGTTGGAGAAGGACATGAAATGGGTGCAAGGAATAAGGGCCTTGGCTGTGAAAAAGCCGGAGTTCAAAGCGCCCCGACCTGGGAAATCTTACTATTCAAAGAAATGAGACAAGAGGTCCAAGCCTTCTGGGCAAGCCCCTTCAACAGTTTTGTCGGGGGCCACTTCGAGGCCATAGACTCGTACTTGATTTACTTGTGGAAGAGTGGGGCATATAGCTCGTGACTGTTGGACTGAAGGGAAAAACAGTGGTGGAGTCCTCTGCATCCCAGACAGCCCTGAGTCTATCACCTTGGCCAGCAGGAGGCCATCAAGCAAAGTGACGTCGTCACAGGTACGAGTTAAATTATTGAATGATTTTCTTATTCCATGTTTTGTATGTGGCTTGTGTGTGATGTGGTTACCACAGGCTTTGTTATGATTCAGAACATGCTGATGAGAGCACTATTCGATACGGGTGCTTCACATTCATTTCTGTCTAAGGACTTCATAGCTCGAATTGGAGTACCTAGTCATCTGAAGACAGAGAGCATAATGGTGGTATTATCGAATGGTTGTTTGATGCTTGCGGATAGGGCTTGCGATGTGGCAGTTCAAATATGAAGTCGATATTTTTGTTTGAATGCATCCGTGCTACCGATATTGAAATTTAATGTGATCTTTGGTATGGACTGGCTCGCGGAGTAGCATGCCTTGATTGATTGCAAATCAAAAGAGATCACACTGGGCCAAAATACCGCGCTTGAGACTAAGTTCGCTGGTATAAATGTCTGCACTCCAAGTCGTCAATGCTGTTCGGAAGGGCGCGGAGTTATTCTTCACGCTGATTCAGGCTGTTGAGCCAAAGGCCAATGTGAGTGATGTTCCGATTATATTGGAGTTTGCGGATGTGTTTCCTAAGGATCTTCCTGGGCTACCATCCCAGCGGGAGATAGACTTCACGATTGAGTTGGTGCTAGGTGTGAAACTTGTGGCCTGCTCGCCATATCGCGTCGCGCCAAAAGAAATGGCTGAATTGAAGGTCCAATTGCAAGAGTTGCTGGAGAAGGGATATATACGCCCAAGTATACCACTTTGGAGCACAACTGTTCTTTTTGTGAAAAAGAAAGACGGTGGTTTGCGGTTATGTATTGATTATCATGAATTGAATAAGCTGACAGAGAAGAATAGGTATCCGATTCCATGGATAGATGAATTGTTTGATCAGCTAGTGGGATCAACCGTCTATTCTAAATTGGATTTGAAATCTGGATATTACTAGTTGAGGATTCGGGAAGGTGACATTCCCAAGACTGCATTTGTCACACACTACGGTCATTATGAGTTCATAGTAATACCGTTTGGGCTATGTAATACGCCATCAGTGTTAATGGACCTAATGCACCGAACGTTCCGAGAGTACTTGTATTTGTTTGTGATTGTATTCATTGATGATATCTTGGTGTACTCTCAATCTGAAGCTGATCATGCAAACCACTTGCGGATGGTGTTGCATACCTTGTGAAGGAATAAGCTCTATGCCAAGTTCTCAAAGTGTGAGTTTTGGCTTTCGTCGGTGGCTTTTCTTAGCCATGTGGTAAGTGGAGAGGGCATAGCAGTGGATCCATCAAAGATAATAGCCATACAGGAGTGGCCGGTGTTGTCTTCGGTGGCCGAAGTTAGGAGTTTCCTTGGACTGGCAGGCTACTATAGACGTTTTGTTGAAAACTTCTCTTGGATCGCTTTGCCTCTGACCACACTGACAAGGAAAGATCAGAAGTTTGTTTGGACGCCGGAGTGCGTGCGAGTTTTTGAAGAGTAAAGAGTTGTTTGACCACTATGCCTTTGTTGACATCGTCATGTGGTTCAGGCGGCTATGAGATCTATAGTTATGCTTCAGGGAGAGGCTTAAGCTGCGTTCTTCTGCAGTTCGAAAAAGGTGTTTGCTTACAGCTCACGATAGTTGAAAGTGCATGAGCGAAATTATCCCGTTCATTACTTGGAGTTGGAGGTGATAATCTTTGCACTTAAGTTTTGGCGGCATTATCTTTATGGAGTAAAAGTGGATATCTTTACGAACCATAAGAGCCTAAAGTACTTTTTGGATCAGAAGGATCTGAATATGCGACAACGAAGGTGGATGGAGTTCCTTGGGGACTACACCTTTGATATTCATTATACTCCCGGGAAGGGAAACGTGGTCGCTGATTCCTTGAGTCGTAGAACTCCGGGAAGGGCAATTTGGTTGCAGATGCATGATGAACATCTGATCCAGAAGTTGGAAGCGTTAGAGATTTCTTGTGTTGACAAGAATTCCACAGCCGATGCATGCTTGAACTGGACGGAGGTACAGTATGACCTTGCGGACAGGATTCAATGAGCAATGGAGCAGGATGAAAGTCTCCAACACTATGAAAAGGATAGGCTAGATGGCCAATTCTCCTGGGATGACGGCCTTTTACGGAAAGAGGGTCGTTTATGCGTCCCGAGTATGGGCAAGTTGAGGGAAGAATTGATGTACGAAGCGCATTTTACAAAATACTCAATTCACCCTGGGAGCACAAAGATGTTCAAGGACATGAAAAAGTTATTCTGGTGGCCAGGACTCAAGAAAGACGTAGCTCATTATGTGGCTAAATGTCAAACTTGTGCTTTGGTGAAAGCGGAATGCCAGAAGCTTGGAGGTTTCTTCAAGTCGTTACCAATTCCGGAATGGAAGTTTGATGATATTTCAATGGATTTCGTGCACGGGTTGCCGAGATCTCAACGCGGGGATGATTCAATCTGGGTGATTGTGGACCGGTTGACGAAAGTCGCTCACTTCCTTCCGAACAAGCGGGACGATTCAGTAGAAAGTTTGGCGAAGCTCTATGTGGAGCAAATCATATGACTGCACGGTGTTCCCTGTAGCATCGTGAGTGACCGTGATGGGCGATTCACATCGAACGATTAGAGGCTAATCCATCAATTATTGGAACAAAGTTGACGTTCAGTACGACCTTTCATCCCCAAACGGATGGCCATACTGAGAGGACCAATAAAACAATGGAGGATATGCTCCGAATGTGCGCCCTGGACTTTGGTACGATATGAGACAATCATCTCTATATGGTGGAGTTTGCCTACAACAATAGCTACCAAGCGAGCATCGATATGGCACCGTTGGAAGCTCTGCATGGGCGGAAGTGCCGTACACAGTTAGCTTGGGCAGAAGCAGGCGAATCCAAACTGTATAAGCATAAAGAAGTCGATGAAGCTAACTCGACGATACACGCTATTTGGGAGAGGCTACTGATAGCCCATGATCGATAAGCAAAGTACTATAATGCCAAGCACCGAAACATGGAATTCACGGTAGGTGATTGGGTATATTTGAAGATCAAATCCTTCAAAGGCGTGTACAGGATTCGGCGTCTGAAAAAGTTAAGTCCAAGATATCTTGGTCCGTTTGAAGTGGTGGGGCGAGTTGGGGAAGCTGCCTATCAGCTAGCTCTTTCGGCAGAATTGAGTGGATTATATGATGTTTTTCACGTCTCGGTACTTCGAAAAGCCGTCAAAGATCCCACTCAAGTGATCGAGAATGATCGTGTGCAGTTGAGTATGGGTTAACGACGAAGGTGAGGCCCATTCGGATCGAGGATCGAGACGATAAATAGTTGCAGAACAAGACAATCGGGATGGTCAAAGTCCAATGAGACAACATTGGCTATGAGGAGCTAACATTGGAGTGCGAGCAGACCATGCGAGCTTAATTTCCCGAGCTATTTGTGTACACTGTTGTCCAGTGCACCACTTTATTGTAACAAACATTTTGTGGAAATTTCACATCTTGCTTTTGTTTCCTTATTGTGTGCAAATTTCGGGATGAAATTTATTGTAATGAGGGGAGGGTTGTAACACCCCAAATCCCAAATTTGTGTTTAGGCTGGGCGACATGGCCTGGGACACGGTTGTGTCACAGGCCGTGTCCTGCTCGGTTGAGCATCCTGTCGAGTGCTCGACGAAATGCACTCGACGAAGTTCTCGAGAGGGAATATGCCCTGCGACACGAGCATGTCAGCGGGCGTATCATGCCCAACTACTCGAGTGATTGTCTCGAGTAGGTCTCGAGTGGATCTCAAGAGCCAGACACGGGCATGTCAGCCATAGGACACGGGCATGTCAGCCATGGGACACGGGCATGTTCTGCTCTATGTCTACTCGAGTGGGTCTCGAGGGGGTGTCTCGAGTAGGTCATAATTGCCTCGAGTACGGCAGCGACACGGGCGTGTCAGACATAGGATACGGGCGTGTCATGCCCAACTACTCGAGTGATTTTCTCGAGTAGGTCTCGAGTGGGTCTCGAGATCTATACACGGGCTTGTCAGCCATGTGACATGGGCATGTCAGACATATGACACGGGCGTGTCATAGGCCATGTCCTATTCTAGATAAGTCGGTTCGTGTGCCGCTTAAGGTACACGCCCTGTGACACGGCGTGTCACAAGGCATGTGAGACTCGAAATAGCCGTTTTCAGGAAAATTTGTAGTCGTTCGTTTCCTTCCTCTTGGATCTAATGGCCCAAGTTTCTCCTTGCTGCTTTAAGGCCAAAACTGCAAAGATAAATCTCATTTTCCCTTTAGCCATTCTTTTTCTAAAAAGAGCTAGAGAGAAGGGAGAGCAAGGAGGAGGAGGAGGAGGAGAAGAGATCCGACTATCGGTGGAGCTTGAGAGTTCCGAGCTAAGGTCTAAGGCCAGATTTGTGGAGGACAAGCTGCTGCGGTGCTTTCCAACTGGCTAGAATTCCATAGCTCCAAAGTGGTCGTCAAGTGTAACGATTTTCCTTCTTAGGCATGTGAAGTCGTTCTTTTTTGGCATGCACATGGATTTCCCCCACCAGAGGGTGGATTGCTAAGGGATTTCCTTGGATTGATTCTTGGAATCCCCATTAGTTTTGCATATAGTTCCAGAAATGGAGTACGGAATAGACATGTTGTGTGAAGCACATCTGGACAGGTTGCTATGAATTGGTGATGTTTCATATGCACACCGGAGAAGACTCCACGGTTAAATGTGTAGGTATGGGGTCGATGGGTTGGAACTGTGAAGGGCAGTAACATGAAGTACTGGAGTGGGAGTCAAGAAAAACACCCTTGTGATGCTTGTGCTG
Source organism: Platanthera guangdongensis (assembly GCA_039583875.1). NCBI lineage: Eukaryota > Viridiplantae > Streptophyta > Magnoliopsida > Asparagales > Orchidaceae > Platanthera > Platanthera guangdongensis. Next base: position 74,054,042 of record CM077149.1, on the reverse strand, counting down.
TGTGTTATGGCAAGACCAGTTTTATGGCACTGCAGGATGCTGCAGGGTTTGGGTGGAGTTGGGTGCAGAAAGTGAGTTCTGCGAATCCCGTGAAGCGATCGTGAAGGACGCTAGCATGAACTCCCCTTGTTGATTGTGAAACCAGTCCTTGATGGACATTTTGGCTATTGTGAAGTCAGTCCTTGGTGGACAATATGACTATTGTGAGCTTGACGAGCTCTTGAAAAGGCCTCGTGCCGAACAGGAAAGGTGAAACCGACCCGCGCCTTATATTTAGCCGCAAGTACTTCGGTATTTGGTGATGGCAAGGTGACTTGAGCAACGAGGGGTGGTTGATTCGTACCTGCGTTATGTCCGTCCGACTCGAAGACCTGAAAATCCAGTCAGTTGGAGCGCATAACGAGAGTCTTAGACCTGCACGCCAGAAAGGCTAAATGCTCAATTTTACCGTTGGGTTTTAGACCTAAAATGGTGGTGGGACCGTGGTTCGTCGGTACACCAAGAATGTGCCCTGAGTGCATGGATTGTCGGGCCGCGTGGCTGACGATTGTGATGGATTGTTTATGCGTGAGAGCACAATATGTGATATATATATATATATATATATATATATATATATATATATATATATATATATATATATATATATATATATATATATATATATCTATATATATATATCTTGCTATGCCTACGGGGAAGGATTGACACTGCCTTAGGAAAGGTGTAGGGTCGTTATAATTGGTCAGCTGAATGTTGACCGTTGCCTTGCTTGCCACCGTTGGGTGGGCTGTCCTTATGCAGGTGCTGGAGAGCCGAGTGGGACATTTAAAGGCTGAAGTCCCTGCTGCTACTACAGTAGCTATCCATTGAAGGTTAAGTTGAAAATGTTAAGTTTGTTCACGTGTGGCCGGCCTGCGCGCCGATGTTTGGAATCCACACTTGTAAAGAGTCCGTTGATTGCACTCGACACCACTTAATGCTTTTTTACTTAGATTATTTTGAGAGTTGAGGCGTCGAGTGCGTTGAGTGCACTCGATGCCCCTCAACGATTCATCGTGTAAAGAAGGTGCACTCGACGATTTTTATTGCGAAAGTGTTGTGCTTACATATGGCGTTGAGTGGTGTCGATGAATCTCGACGATTCATCAAGTAAGAGTATAATACTCAATGATTCGTCGAGTAAGGATATCTTACTCGATGAATCTGACTTAGCAGATTTTCTAGCGTAGTCTATTTCCTATCACTTGGCCTGTCTGAACCGAATTTTCGTCAATTGCACTAAATCGACTTAAATGGGCTGCGTCCTTTCAACCTGAATCATTTAAAGGAATATTAGGCGGTCCAATGTCAGGCCGACACATGACAAAGAAGTTAACCCTAATTTCTCAATATAAAAGGGACTTGCAAAAAACCCTAGCCTTCTCTTTACCAATTTGCTGAGTAGTTGTGCTTGCCGAGCCCGACGAGACAGAGAAGCCGCCGGAGTTGATTTCCGAAAGAAAATCTTCTTATTCTCTCTTTCCATAAAGAACAATACTAGTGAGGAGGAAGATGCCTACAAGGATAGTGACGAGATCCATGGCCGGAAATACCGGAACCGAGGTGAGCTTCCTAACCGCTCCCTTGGTGCTAGATCTGTAGTTATTTTTAGGAGAGATGTCAACACAAAAGAGTTTTGACCTGCGAGATGAAGATTTCCTAGGGAGAGACCATTCTAGGGCTTGTGACCCAAGGATAGTGATGTCTTCAAACTCTCCCCTCTACTTGAGTGGACGGTGGACTTGGTTCGTGAAGAGGAAATGGTCTAGTGAGGGTGACTAAAGGTGGAGCAATTTCTGGACATGGTTTGAACATATGGCTTGATGAAGAAGATATACAGATGCCATTTATCTTGTTTTAAAATGCGTGCAGAAATCTATTTTTTGCACGCATCAGTCTTTGAGGACTATTTTGAGTTGTTGAGGCCAGATATGGGTTTTGTTCTAAATAGAACAGTTATAGCTCCTGGAAAGACCTTTCCAACGAGAGGTTACACGCCTTCATCAGAATATTGTAACCTTGGGAATCCCCGATCGAAGTTACTGTAAGATAATATTTCCTGGACATATAGTTCTCGGGTTTATGTTGAATCAGCTTTGGATTTGGTCGAGAGATTGCAGAACAATAACGTTAATGATTTGGTGAATTTATTCTATAAGTAATAGTGATAAAATATGGTTAATGGAATTTGTTGGATAGATCCTTAATGAAGATTGTAGTACAATAACATTAATGTTTTGGTGAATTTAGTCTATAAGTAATCATGATAAAATATGGTTAATGACATTAGTTGGATAGATCCTTAATGAATAAATGGTGTAGTGAAGTGTACTTGAACGAGATGATTTGGTGGAGGGCAGTGAATGAATGGGTTGACGAGTTAGGATGGTAGGAATGATTTAAATTTGTGATTCGATAAGGATGTACTTGTTAATAGTAATGTGATGAATAAATGATTGTTGGCATTTAGTTGATAGATAGGTCATAAGCAAATAAATGTTGAGGTTTGCATGAGAATTGTTGGTTTTAATCTAGTAGTGATTGTAAGGAACAAATGACTATTGACATCTAGTGGATAGATCTTTATGGGATCACTCGGTGGGTAAACACATAAGTACAAGTGAATTGGTAGAGTTTGAGAAACGAACGATTTGGGAAAATTAGTGAATAAATGGCCGATGGGATTCGGTAGATAGATCACATACTAAACGAAAGATTTGGTGAAACGTATTGGTGTGATCGGTTTGGAGGAGCCCAATAAGCAAGTGGTTTGGGAAAGTTTGTGAGCAAATGATCTGATACGATATGAATGTAAAAGTGGCATTCTCGGGAAATCTGGTAAGATGGTGCATGATTATGATCAGTATAATGAGTTAGGTTTTAGAAAGAAGGTGTGATGCCCGAATATTAAATGGTGTAACATAGAGCTATAATATCATGCTTGATGCGTATGTGAAGTATCATGAGAGTGCGTGAATATCCTATGGAAGCATAGAGGTTTGTGAATGCTTGGGGTAAGAAGGAATCATACGAGGTTAATATAAGTGTTAACTCCTCAGTCCGCAACACCTACAAGATGCCTAGGCACTGTTTCACTATCCGCGGACTCAATTTGGCAATCCACATGGCCCGACGACTCAGCATAATTCTAAGGTTCCTGACCTATCACGGGCGGATACAGTTCGGCAGTCCGCCCAGCTCGGCAAAGCAGCAGTAATCGGCCACCAAGGATGATCCCCCAACGGCGTACTCAATGATCTATTCGCCCGGTTCGCCGTACCTTCGGATCATGGATTCTCTACGTCGGCGGATGCAGTGTCCCATCCGCCCAGGCCGCCATCCTTCAGCAGGATCGCGCCTATTAGCAGCAGATGGAAGCTCCAGCCCGCGAGCCCAGTCCGTCCCTTTTGCATGGACTGGCGTATTCTTTCTTTTTGCTTCCCGTCACCGCTGCCCGGTCCTCCTGTACCCCGGGCAGTCGGATATTTTAGCCATGCTTGTTTGGGCAGGCCCCCATCCTATAAATAAGGGGGAGGTGGTGCACCTAAGGCACGCTGACTCGTGCCCAGGAGCCTACTTGTTAAAGGCTGCGGGCTCGAATTTCGTGCTTTGCGGACTCCAGCTTGCTCAGCTCTTGCCTCCTCTTTTCCTTCACTTGTAACCAAACCCTTCTTAAGTTAAAGAATAGCCCGTCGCAAGAGAGACATTCAGGCCGCGACGGGCGAAGTCTGTTGTTGCGTGGCTCACGACCCTGCTGTTCTTCTTGCTCTCATCTGCTTAATAGATTACTACTCGTAATCTCTCTTTCCCCTTCTATTCCCCTGTGCTCGAACTGTTAGCTGGTGGTGCTCGACCCCCTTTACATTTTTGTGCATTAACAGTTAACACGCAACCTTCAGATTCGAGTAGTATTTCGAATATAGCGGACAGACATGTCAAACTACCGAGCTCGCTACTCAGACCGCTCCAGTTCTTCGGAGGATTCTCTCTAGGATGCAATCGAGCAAGCTCGCTTTGAGTCCGAGCAATCCCGCAGGCAGACTGACCAGCGTCTCGACACGATCAGCCAAGCCTTGCTTGTATTAACTCAACGGCTTGCTCCCCAGGCCGCAGCAGAACCTGCGAACTCGCCAGTCCGCCAGACTCCAGCTCGCCGAACTCCGCTTCGGCAATCGCCAGTCACTCCTCGAGATCCTGTCGAGTCCGCCACCCCTCTGCGCCCTCAGGAGGAGCAGTTTGCCTCATTCATGAATTTTTTCAGAGAAGCAGCCAAGGGCACTCCTGCCCGCCAGCTCCATTTTACTGATCGCCAGTACGCCGTGCCCGCAGACTCCCCAGCTTCAGTTGCCATTTTCACCCTGCTGAGTTCGAGACCCCGTCTCCCTTCGTTGATCGAATCCGATGGGAGTCGGCTGCAAACAACTTCAGAGAACCTCGCCTTCCATTCTACTCAGGGGAGACTGATCCAGTCTCCCACCTCCAAGCGTTTGAAGGGGCAGTTGCACTGAGATGCCTCTCCGACTCCATCAAGTGCAAACTCTTGATTACCACTCTCGAAGGACAGGAGAGAGAGTGGTTCTATGAGCTGCCTTCGAGCACAATCTCTTCCTTCGCTGAGCTTCGCAGCGAATTGTTGCTCATGTTTGCTACCTCAAGAAAGAGAAAAGACGGACTGACCGCTCTCTTCGAAATCAAGCAAATGGACAACGAATCAGTTGCACGATTCGTTGATCGCTTCCAAAAGGAGATTCAAGGGGTAAGGAACGTGAACCCCGACTACTACAAGGTTGCCTTGATTCATGGCCTACGGGAAGGCCCCTTGAAATTTAAAGCAACAACAAAGGCACAAGAAACATACCAGGAGTTGATCGCCATGGTCAACCGCTTCATTGAAGGCGAAAACGCCAACCCCATGTATGTTTTATCCCTGACAGCTAAGGCTGAAGGAAGGGATGCATCCGACTCTTCTTCTCACAGCAAGCCCCCTCGCCCAAATTTCCAGACTCCTTCTCAAAGGGGCCAAAATTTCCGCCACAAGAAACCCTTTCTCGGCCATCAACAGTTTCAAGATCAGAGACTGTCGTTGGCCTCCACTGCCGCCATTCCACTGCAAGCGCTTCCCATACTCCCGCAAGCAGCCCTGCCTGCTCCGGGCCGGTGTGATACTAACTCCATGGAGGAAATTGCAGGTCTGGATCTTGACGAAGTCATCCAGATCTTGCAAAAGATATTGGAAGAGAAGAAACAAGGGCCTCAGAGAGAGTGGAGGCCAAGAAACAACGCGCAATTCTGCCAGTTCCACAAGGAGAAGGGTCGCTTGACCGAAGATTGCAAAGCCCTTCGTATGCTAATAGAGAAACTACTTGCCGAGGGCAAGATTTACTTGGGCAAGAAAGACTCTTCTTCAAAGCCGTCCACCTCCAAAGGTAAGGAAGTAGCTAAAACTTATCAAGAATGTGTGGAGGTAGAGGACGAAGGCTGTCTGGGGCTAATCAACGTTCTCGTTGAATGCTTTGATGTAGATGATGAGGGAGTCCTGGGACGACTCTTCTTTATCCACGTGGGGCAGGAACCGAGTCTACTCGGAAGTCCTCAATCTCAAGCGTCACTCGAGCAGAGGTGGCCTCTTCCTCTTCCATTGCTCCACCGAGCGAGGTCATCACTTTTGGCCAAGCTGATCTACCCCAAACAGCAAATACATTCGATGATGTAGTTGTGATTAAGGCTGTTATTGGGGATTTCACAGTTGACAGGATCCTCGTTGACACTGGAAGCTCAGTCAACCAGCGATTTAAATCAACCTTTGAGGCCCTGAAGAATGGAAAACCTCTGCTTTCCACCGAAGGCCACTCTACGGCTACTCTGGGGAGAGAAAAGAAGTTGTGGGAAGCATCATCCTGCCAGTAAAGCTTGGAGGGGCAAACAAGCAAGTTCAATTCATAGTGGTTGACGCTCCCAGCAGTTATCACTCCATCTTCAGCAGGACTTTGTTGAACAGGTATCAAGCGGTGGTCTCAACTTACCACCTAACAATCAAGTTCTTCGCCAATGGACGGATGTGCCGGGTCAGGAGTGACCCAAGGAGAGCAAGGGAGTGCTATGTTCGCACTGTTAACATGGTTGATGCCAATACTTCCATTGCTCCAGTAGCGGCTGCGGAAGCCTCTCCAAATTCAGAAACTGCTGCTGAAGGGGGAGCTCACCTAGAACCTACCCAGGTGACGCAAGGAGTCCCCATTACTGAGGGGAGGAGAGAAAGCTCTCCATCAACTCGGAGTTGCCTAAAGATCAAAAAAGGCCGAGCTGATCTCCTGCTTATTGAAGAACCGGAATATCTTCGCCTGGTCAGCAGAAGACATGTCAGGCGTGGATCCGGATGTTGCTTGCCACCACCTTAATATTGATCCCAACTTCAAGCCTGTGCAACAGAAGAAAAGAGATATAGCAACGAAGCTTGCTGAACCAATAAGAGAGGAGGTCGCGAAGCTCCTCAAGGCAAATTTCATTAGTGAAATTCTAGACCCAACCTGGATATCCAATGTTGTAATGGTTAAAAAACTTGGAGGGAAGTGGCGCATGTGTGTAGACTTTACAAAACTTAATAAAGCGTGCCCCAAAGATTATTACCCCTTGCCTCAGATAGATTCTTTAGTTGATTCTGCGATAGGGTACTCATTTATGAGTTTTTTAGATGCATTTTCTAGTTATCAGCAAATAAGAATGCATAAACCTGACGTTCCTCATACGTCATTCATTACCAATGATGGTTGCTATTGTTACCTTGTGATGCCTTTTGGCTTAAAAATGCTCGTGCAACCTACCAACTCATGATGGACCGTGTATTTAAGCAACAAAAAGGAAGAAACCTAGAAGTATATGTAGACGACCTCTTGATTAAGAGTAAGTCTTTTTCGCTGTACTTGCAAGATCTAGCAGAGACGTTCGCTACTCTGCGTAGATATAAAATGAAGCTCAACCCGTTGAAGTGCACCTTTGGGGCGAGTAAGGGGAAGTTCCTTGGTCATCTCCTTACTCCAGAGGGACTTGCCCCAAATCAAGACAAAGTAAAAGCTATTCTTGGTATGCCCACCCCCCATTCACCTAAGGAAGTTCAACAGTTAGGGGGGAGGTTAGCAGGACTTGCGAGGTTCCTCTCTCGGGTTGGAGACAAGAGTGCTCCTTTCTTTAAAACTCTTCGAGGAGCGTCCAACATCGAATGGACAGAAGAGTGTTCTCGGGTCTTTGCGTAGTTGATTAAGCAGCTGACTTCAACACCTCTGCTCCAGAGTCCCCGATTAGGGGAGATGCTTTTCTTGTACTTAGGAGTTGGCCCTGAGGCATTCAGCTATGTTATTCTTCGAGAGGAGAGCAGGAAACAGTTCCCGATTTATTATGTTAGCCATATTCTGAAAAGTGCAGAGACACGGTATCCGATTCTGGAAGAGTTAGCCGTGGCACTAGTCATGTCAGCTCGCAGAATCCGTCCGTATTTCCAGTGCACTCATTCAAGTTATCACTGATCAACCTTTGAAAAGTGTGTTGGAGAAACCGGAGCATTCTGGCAGGTTAGCCAAATAGGCAATAGAATTAAGTCAATTTGAAATTTCTTATGTGCCTAGGACAGCCATCAAAGCTCAAGTTCTAGCAGACTTCCTGATTGACACAACAGAGTCCGGTTCTGATCAAGCAGAAAGGTCGCCTTTGTCTTGGACCATCTATATTGATGGTGCCTCAGGCAGAAATTCTTCTAGAGCAGGAGTGGTTCTGATCAACCCAAATGACATCAAACTGGAGCAGGCCATCAAGTTCTATTTTCCTGTGACCAATAACCAGTCCGAGTATGAAGCTTTGCTAGCAAGCTTGAGACTTGCAAGAGAACTTGGAATTGATCATGTTCATATCAAGACTGATTCTCTGGTGATGATGTCACAAGTCCTTGGTAACTTTGAGACAAGAGAGCCGATCTTGATGAAATATCTTGCTCTTGTGAAAATAGAAGCCGGCAAATTCAAGAGCTTTACCATTGAGCACATCCCCAGAACAGAAAATGAGGAGGCAGATGTTCTTGCTAAGTATGGACTGCCATTAGGAGGAACAACTTCCGAACTCTTCCGCCCGACAGTGGAGGAAGAAGAGTTGTTGCAGGTTGATCAACGTCCCTCATGGATGGACCCATTCATTCTTTATCTGTCAACAGGGGGCTTTCACCATTCAATCAAAGATCAGAAAAGGTTTAGAATAAAAGCAACTCACTATTACTTAGTGGCAGGAATCCTCTACAGAAAGACTTTCCTCTCTAAAATGGCCAGGTGTGTTTCAGAAGAAGAAGCTCCCGTTGTTTTGCAAGAAGTTCATTCTGGTGAGTGTGGAAGTCACTCAGGATCAAGAACTTTAGAAAGACGAATCCTGCGGCAGGGATATGTCTGGCCAACCATGAAGAGAGACTCTGAGGCTTATGCCAGAAAGTGTGTTCAATGCCAAAAGTTTGCCACACTTCAACACCAGGCTGCTCAGTCACTCAGATCAATTGCAACTCCTTGGCACTTTGCAGTTTGGGGGATGGATCTCATTGGTCCTTTTCCCATGGCAAGCGGACAACGGCGTTTCATCATAGTGATGATTGACTACTTCAGCAAGTGGATTGAAGTAAAGGCATTGGCAAAGACAACAACTCAGGACACCAGGAATTTCATTTGGGGAGAGATTGTCTGCCGACATGGAGTACCAATGGCTATAGTCACCGACAACGGGCCACAGTTCAACAACACAAAGATGATTGATTTTTGCAAGCAGATCGGAACAAAACTGCGATTTGCATCAGTCCATCATCCCAGGAGCAATGACCAAGTTGAAGCAGCCAACAAGCAGGTCCTTAATTTACTTAAGAAGAAAGTGCAGAATCTAAAAGGCAGCTGGGCTGATCAACTTCCATCGGTCCTCTGGTCCCTAAGAACGACACCTTCATCCGCAACTGATGAAACCCCGTTTAAACTTTCTCATGGCTCTGAATCCCTCATTCCAGTTGAGTTTGAAGTGCCATCACCCAGAGTTCTGCTTGCAAGGCAAGGTTTTGAGGACTGGCTTGAGCTGAACAATGAAGAGATGAAATTCAGCCGGGAACACATTGATGAAATTAGAGACAAAGCAGCAATAAGGCAGGAAGAGGTCAAGAGAAGGATGGACCGATACTTTGATCAGAACGTAAGGATCAAACACTTTCAAGTGGGAGATCTAGTTCTTAAAAAAGTTGACGCTGCTGCAAGAGCTACCTCAGTTGGAAAACTTAATCCGAATTGGGTCGACCCCTTCATTGTCAAAGAAGAGTTAAAGAATGGCTCTTACCGCTTGCAAACATACGAGGGAGAGGATATGCCACATACATGGAGCAGGGATGATCTCAAACGGTTCTATTCCTGAACCTTCTCTTTTCCATTCTATGTAGCCTCTACAAGAATAATTATGAGTATAAGCTACTTGCTGACGCTTCTCCAAGTATTTTATCTATTCAAACATAACAGTTAGCATGCTGGACAAGGGAGATTCCAAAACGGTTCCGTCCTTGCGCTCTCTTTTCTTTCTTATGCTAGCTTTGCAAAAGCCTCCCATTAATCAAAGGATTCGTACTAACACTTTCCCTAATGTTTTCTCTTTCTCTCCCGAACACCAATAACGGTTACCTTATACCAGGAGACATCGCCGAGTTCAGCAAACCTCCCCTAGAGCTATTGTCATTAGCGTAACACCACAAAGACCACGTGTTGCGGGGATATTTCACACCGTATAGTGGGAGCTTGCAAGCTCTAGTGAGGTAGGATTCTGAACTTCGGATCTCGTCTAGTACATGACCCCGCCTCTGCATTATGGAGGGACAGGGTGGGAGTTAAGCTCTACCATGCCACTTTAGGGATATCGTTACAACTTCGATGATCGCGTGTGGAAAGTAATGCCACTCCGGCCGCACCTGCCCACGGGTCATCTTAGTTTGTAAGCCTCGAACACTCCATGGTACCCTCAAGTAGTGCCTGCGGGAGACCCACAGCTTGGTTGATCTTGGAGGAAAGTTATGCCGCTCCGGCCGCAACTGCCAAAAATATCAACTTAGACTGTACTCCAGGAAAGAGGGAAGAGGACCGTTCCATTAGGTCTGTAAAGGCTTGTGGCCCGGTGAGAAAAGCTATGCCGCTCCGGCCGCACCTGCCCACTTGGTCACAAGTATGCGTTTTACTCTTCACAGGGAATCTCTTTTAGTGCGGACTGTATTTTTGTTATCCGCTCAGTCCATTAGTTTTCCTTGGGTTGATCGTATAGCTTGTGGCCCGGTGAGAAAAGCTATGCCGCTCCGGCCGTACCTGCCCGCTTGTTCGCAAGCTATAGATCATTTCTATTAGAATATGTGCTAACTGTGAAGCTATATCCACCCAGTCCGCAGAATTGGTTACCGGTTGATCTTTTCAGCTCGCAATGAGATAGTAAATATAATGCCGCCATGCTTATATTGTCATTAAGCTTAAAAGATTAACAAAGAGAATCGCGGACTGCTATTGGAACTCGTCAGAGTCCGCCTAATATTTTCATCAATCAATTAAACTTCTCATTCTTCTTACAGCGGACAGTGGTCGAATTATTAAATGAAATTTCCTAATTAGCAAGTCAAAAACTCACAATATGGATGATCTTTGCTTCACGCGGACTGCTATTGGAGATCGAACTTAACTACGTCAATACACAAAAAATAAAGAATATTGCAGGAGACACACTGATACCAGAATATCCTTTTCTATTTGATCAAAAATTAAGTTACATCTTTCATGTAATCGGCGGAATACAAATTTAAGTCCGCTCTATTTACAAAAGAAAACAAAAATACATTAATCAGCCTCGGCGATTTTCTATTTCTTCTCGGCAGGGAGTGCAGGGCTTAGGCTTTCGACATCAAATTTCCGGAGAATAGCCCCCGAGCCGCTTCCACTGCTGCCATCTGAACCAGTGCTTGTCGCGGACTCGCTATACGAGCTCTTGCCAACAGAGGAAGATGCAGAGGTGTCGGACTCGGCGGACTGTTCTCCGCCTTGCTGGCTTGAGCCAGTGTCATCAGCTATTGCCTTGATGCCTTCTTCTTCGCCTTCTCCTTTTTCTTTTTCTTCTTCTTCTTCGTCGGCTTCTTATTCTCCTTCTTCTTCTTCCTCCTCGACGATGACGTCTTTTCCCTTGGCAGCCCGCTCCATTGCCGCAACCTGCTCTTTCAACTCTGGGAAGAGCTGCAAGAAGGGAACACCATCCACTCCTTCCTTTGCGAAGCCGCCGCGAACAAATCTCTTGATAGCAATTTCAACTGTTTCCTTCATAAAGGGGAGAATAGCGGCCTGGAAGTTGTTATTTTCCAAGTCGTAGGCGACTGCGCGAAACAAAGGAACGAACATCAGTTTGGCGGCGGACTTCAAATTAAGACGTTGCAAATACAACTCACCCGCAGCTCTTTCTTTTGTCGACGACCTTCTTCCTAACCGCACATTTCTTTCTTTGAGCACACTTTTTTCTTCTTGAAGCTGCTCATTTTGCCTGAGCAGGTCTCTGGCCAGAGAACAGACAAAGTGGTTCGTCACTACGCTGTTCGCACTTGCCTGGAGGCCAGCAGAGGGAGATCGACAGCAGCAACTCTTCAAATCGCTCAAGTTTCCCTTCCCATAGAGTGCGGAGATTGCGACATGAGCATGACAAGTTATTCTCGAACTTTTCCATGAAGGAAGCGCTGTCGACAAGCGGACATGCTTATTCTTATTGTGCCAGTGGATCATCGGGTTCCCTCAGATCCTTCTGGCGGTTGCCGAAGCCTTGCATTGTAAAGCTTTCAGAAGAGGAGTAGCCCGCCGCGGGATCCCCTATTCATTCCTCTTCCTTGCAATCTCTTGTTTCCTTTCCCTTTAAGTAGGCGTGAATCCACTGGGCGTCTGTGGCAGGTTGGCGGGCACAGCCAAGGTCGCTGCAAAAGTAGAAGAGTTAACAAAAAGGTCGCTGCGGATACAAACATTAAGTCTGCAAAAGCTTACTTTCTTCGCGCAAAACGGCTGCCAAGCTATCCAACAGCGGGATGTAGTACTCGATGTAGAGCCTGACATCAGCTAGGAATTGACAATGGTGGACTCCATCGCATCCAGCTGGACTCTCTTGAAAATGGAGTCTGCGCGCTCTTGCGGTAAGTATGCGCGAACCCGAGGTCTCCTTCGAAGATCAAAAACCTGGAGGTCCAGTTGTGGTTCTTGCTTGGAAGACCCACAACCATCATTCCTCTACAGTAGAAGTAGATCACTCCCTTATAAGGGCAGCCTCCGGACGATGTTATTGAGCGGACTGAGAACATTTTGCGGAAGATATTCATTGAGAAGGCGATCTTCTCAGACCGCAGGTAAGAGATAAAGCTGCAAATGGCAGCAAGGGTGTTGTGCGCGAGCTGGCCCGACACCATCCCGTAGTGCTCAAAAATTTCAGCGACCTCCCATAATAACGGAAATTTGAATCCGCTATCAAAGTGGTCGATAGGTATGATGATTTGAGTCGCCGTTGAAAAATTTAGTCTTTCTCATGGGCGGGAAGGCGGAAAACCAAGTTAGAGTTCGCCATTTTTCTTTCGACAAAGGCCTCAATTTCGGCTCTGTTAGAGTGCATTTTCTGTGGTCGGCAGCATGGAAAGCAACTGCAGCAACAGTCCTGGAGGACACCATCTTGGCAGGCCGCAGGGTCTTCAGCAACACCTATTTTCCTGCATAGAAGAAGCAATGAGGCTATATTTATAGTAGTGGGGCCTGACAGCTTTTTTGGCCAGGCCGCACAGCTCGATTATTCAGTCCGCATAATCCACCAAAATCCAATTGTTCATGCATCAAAAGTTAAAAACAATGCAGACACAAACTTAAATTCAAACTGCTGCTTCTAGTCGGGTACCTGCCAAGCAAACTTCAAAGCAAAAGATCAGGCGGACACGGTTTCAGTCCGGCCAGTTTGCAACACTTCCCACCTGCAGACAAGTTAAATTTTGAGAAGCGGACACAGCATTAGTCCACACAGTTCGTCACAGATCACAGCACAAGCATAAATTGGCAACAGAATGTGCGGATATCTTATTTAGTCCGCATAAAGCGCTGCACAATTCATCACAAGCAACAACATAGAGCATTGTTTAAACACACATAATTATACATCAAACAAATCGAATAAGTTCGTGGTTTTGCAGACTCAGCGGTCTTTAGTTTCAGACCGCGTTGACCTCCCCGTCCTATCTCTACACAAGTGTGTCGCCTGGTCGCTTATTTGAAGAATCTCGCTGTACAAGCGGCAGATATGATGATGAATGAAGTTAATGGTTCGGTGCATATTGGCGTCCTCCGGTCAACCCGACTGAGGGGAATCATAGGATCCATTGCCGCCCTCATTTCCTCATCCGCGACATGTTGGCCACCCTCTACTGGTGCTGCCGCCTCCAGAGCGACGCGATCTGGCAATCGCGATCTTTGCTCAGCAGCCTCAGCAGCCCGCTTCCCTTTCTCTTTCCATGCCAACGCCAAGTGTTTACCTTTGTAGAAGCGGACATAATCAGCAAGCCTTTTCTTCTCCCTATCAGACCTCTCCAGCGCCCTCGAGATGCCGACGATCTGATCCTTTAAGGCCTTCTCGCGCTCCGCCGATGCCTTTTCGCTCTCTTCTGCCTTCTTTAATTCCACTTTAATGTTCTGAATTTCAGCTTGAAACTTCCTTTCTAACTCTCTGATGTCACTTATGTTGGGCTGCTCACCTCTTACGGATTCCTCATGCGAGACCGCGTCAACACCAGTACTCGGCGTAACCACAATCTCCCCACTCTCGATAGAGCACGGTGGCGACTTTCTACCTGCAACAAAGAAGGTCAATTTCACATTCAAATATAGTCCGCAGCGGACTCAAAGTATCAGGATAAAATATCACTTTTGGAAAAAGCAGCAGTGAGTTGCCGGCTATCGAAGATAGGCCGCCTTGCCCGCTCTAGGTCAAAGGCGCTTAACCCTTCTTCCATTCACGATGGACTTTGGTTCTTTTTTCAGCAGCAGAACTTGTTGAAACAACAATGTCATCAGTCTCGGTGATGATCTTAATCGGCCTTGACATGTGCTGCGGCGACCTGTAAAGTACTGATGCTTAAAGTATATAGCCGCCGGCTGAAGGTTACCTGTCTGCAGCAGCTCTGCGGCAGTCCGCAGATCCTCAGCATTTTTGTCCGTCGCGGCCTGCTTCGAGGCCGCCTCGACCGTAGCTACATGAGCAGCGATTTGTTTCTTCTGCTTCGCTATCTTCTCTTCCAGTCTTTCCCTCTCTTTTTCCTCAGCATCGGATAAAGAGGGGAGTTCGCCGCCCTTAACCCCAAGGATTTCCACCTCTGGCTGCAGTGCACCCAGCAGGGATTTATTGATGAGATCAAATTTATCGATATCTATGGAATCTAGTATCTCATCCGTAGATAAACTGACTGTGGAGAGGGAACTGTCTCCCTAGATTTGGGCCTCCAGAGAAACTAACTCTCGCTTTCAGGAACTTCTTTTTCGTGCGGTCTGTGCTGCAAGTCCGCATGTCTAGTCCGCACTGAGATTTTCTTCTATTCATCGCTCGCAACTTCTTTTCAACCCGCTCAACCATAGTCGACCCGTCCCTCTTCCTCTTCTTTCCAGAAGGGCCCCTTTTCTCAGCAGAGTCGCGTCAGCCTTTCTTAATCTGGCTGGCTCTCGCGGACCGTCTCAAGGTTCGCAGCGACCAATGCCTTTGAAGTCGCCTCTTTTCAACCTCTTCTCCCGTAGTCTGCCTGTCTTTATCAAGGTTCATGATGGGCTCCTGGGCGTTGGGGGATGATACTTCGGTCTCATTATTTTTGCCAACCGTGTCCGCCGAGTTCGTAGTTTTTTGAGTGGGGGAGGTGTCCGATAGATTTAATGACTTCTCACTTCTTAACGGTTGTTCAGCATGAGAAACGACAACATCCTCCTTCTCACGCATAGATATATCAGCATGGCGGACTGCGTTCTCGGTAGGCTTCTGGCTATGGGAACTCTCTCCAACAGAGCGGACATGCTCCCCTCTCGATGTTCTCTTCATTATTTTCTTAGTTTTCATTGGTGTTATTGTCTCTCTCGCTTTTTGCAGTAAGACTGTTGGGTACATTGGAATAAATGTACCTGATTTGAAGAAGCCTCACCCTACTCAATGATATACATCAAAATGTATTTGATGTGTTTTGAGTTTAGTTGTGCAGGTTAAGTATTTGCAGAGAAAGCTGAAAAGTTTCTAAGTCCATGTGTCGACACCCACAAAGAAAAGTGTCGACACTTAAGAAGACTTGTGTCGACACCTAGAGAAGCAGTGTCGACACCAGGGATGCAGAGTCGACAATAGAGAAAAGTGTCGACACATACAGGTTGTGTCGACACTCAATGAAGAAATGACCAGAGAAGCTGTGTCGACACTTAGAAGCATGTCGACACCCAGAGTAACTTTGTCGACATCAAAAGTGTCGACACTTGGAGGCTGTGTCCACTCAGCAAAAGTTCAAACAAATTCTAAGTACAAGTGTCGACACAAAGGAGATGTGTCGACCCTCAGCCAAAGTCTCAACATGAAGAATGTGTCGACACAAAGGATCAGTGTCGACACACAGCAAAAGTCTCAACATATGAAGAAAGTGTCGACACTAGGAGGCTGTGTCGACACTCAGCAAATTTCAATGAAGTCTAAGTACAAGTGTCGACACAAAGGAGATGTGTCGACTCTCAGCAAAGTCTCAACACATGAAGAATGTGTCGACACAAAGGATCAGTGTCAACACACAACAAAAGTCTCAACATATGAAGAAAGTGTCGACACTAGGAGGCTGTGTCGACACTCAGCAAATTTCAATGAAGTCTAAGTACAAGTGTCGACACAAAGGAGATGTGTCGACACTCAGCAAAGAATCAACACAAAAGGCATGTGTCGACACCAAGGAGATGTGTCGACACTTAGCAAGTATCAACACAAGGAGTTGTGTCGACACAAAGTAGTTGTGTCGACACTTACAAGAAATCAGCTAAGTATCAAAGAAGAAGGACTTGTGTCGACACACAGGATCAGTGTCGACATTGTTGAAGAAGCAGTGTCGAGAAATAGATTCTACAACATAAGGAGTTGTGTCGACACCATGAAGGCTAGTGTCGACACTTAGTTTACTTGTGTCGACACTTAGTCTATAAGTGTCGACACTTGAAGACTGACTGTCTCGACACTTTCAGACAGTTACAAAAATTCAAGAAGTGACTGGATGACTTGACAGCTGCTATTCCAGCCGGTCTACTGCAACTGTCAGAGTTGTCAGAAAGTCGTTAGAAACTGGATCAGCCGGTCACCATGAAGAAAGTCTATATAAAGACTTATTACTTCAACAGAAAGAGATGATTGAAGTAGTTGGAAATCAACAAAGTAAAGAAACACAACTAGAAGAAGACCTTCAAGTGAAGATCTAAGAAGTTGGAGAGAGAGAGAGATCCTTCCAAGAAGACAGCTGTTGAACCAGGCTGTGAAGACAAGTTTCAGATTGATATCTGATTCTTAAGTTAGTAGTGATTGAAGATCAGCTGCATAGAGACTCAACCCTATTGTGTTCTAAATTCAAGAAGCTTTGAAGAAAGATAAGGGAGGTTGATCTCAGCAAAGTTCTTCCAAGAACTCATCAAGAAACATGTCAACTCTTCTCTCTAATTCTGAGTTGTAGGTTTATATATTGTAATTTTAATTTCTTGTAGGATCCTTAGGGATCTGAGTTGTAAGCCTGAAATTATAAAGGCTGAGTTGTAGGGCCTGTGTGCCTGAGTGTAGGAGATCCATTTCTCTGAGTGTAGGCCTTGTTGACGCTGAGTGTAGGCCTTGTTGAAGGCTGAGTGAAGGTCTTGGTGAAGACTGAGTTTTAGGGCATTGAGCCTGAGCTGTAGGAACCTGTTTGGGGTTCTGAGTGTAAGATCTGAGGATCTGAGAATAATGGAGGAGTTTGGCCGAATCTAGTATACTACTAGATAGGCGAAGGGGGAAAGTGGATGTACGCAGACCTTGGGGAACCACTATAAAACTGTGTGTACTCTGTGTGTGTGTTTTCTGTGATGTTGTGCTGAATTGTGTGAAGAATTATTTATAATTCAGTGATATAATCTGCCTAAAAGTTTAAAAGATATGGTCACCTATTCACCCCCCCCCCCTCT
Organism: Platanthera guangdongensis; assembly: GCA_039583875.1. NCBI lineage: Eukaryota > Viridiplantae > Streptophyta > Magnoliopsida > Asparagales > Orchidaceae > Platanthera > Platanthera guangdongensis. The sequence continues at coordinate 74,036,757 of CM077149.1, read as the reverse complement.
AGGTGATTAGGTACAATTTCTTTCAAGTGGTATCAAAGCGAGGTTCCTCAAAAAGGACATAACTGTCTGAGTAAAAGATCCTGTTGGCAGATTCAGTATAATCAAGTGCAGAATCAAGAAAATCAAGAAAATGGGTTCAACAGAGAATCACAAAGAACTTGGATCCATGAAGTTGCCAATCTGTAAAGGAGATTTTTGGCATCTGGAAAGAAAGGGTTAGACTATTTATGGAAGCCTCTGACCCTAGAATTTATATTACTGTTAAAGAAGGGCCATATGTGCCAATGAAGGTATCTGTGTTAGATGCAAATCAGAGAACTCCAAAAGACTATTCTGAAATGACCAAGGATGAGATTATTCTGGCCACTATGGACAAGAGGGCCTAGAATATTATTGTGAGTGCAATAGATGATGCCACATTCCAGAATTTGATACACTGTAAAACATCAAAGGAAATGTGGGACACACTGATAGTGTACATGGAGGGCTCTGAAGAAGTTAGACAGGACAGAAAGTCTTTACTAAATCAGGTATGAAAGTTTCAGACAAGGCTGGTCTGATAGTATAACAGAATGCTAGAAGAAATTCTATAGGATAGTTAATGAGTTAATGTCCTATGGAAGAGAATTCAGCAATTATGAGCTGAATGATAAGTTCTTGAGATCCCTAACTAAAGACTGGGATACTAAGATTTGTGTCATAAGGGAAACGGCCAAATTAGCTGACATTCCTCCTCCAACATTGTTTGGAAAACTATTATCCTATGAGATACAGTTGATGTAAGGAAGGAGAGGAGAAGACTGCAAGAATTGAGCACAAAGAAAGAGCTGTGGCTTTCAAGACAGAAGCCACTAGAAAATATAAGAGCAAGTCTCCATCTCCACCTTCAAAAGTTGCTGAGACAGAGACAGATGAGTCAGAAAGTAAGAATTCTGAAAGTAGTGAGAGTGATGAGGACTTTGCATCTTTCAAAAGACATTTTTAGAAGTTCCTAAAGAAGAAACAGTGGAGGTCTAAGCCATCCACTTCACAGAAGTCATCAAAGAATGACAGGAGAAAGCCCAAGTCAAGTAGAACTACATCTTCAAAGATAGTCTGTTATTATTGTAACAAACAGGACATGTTGTTTCTGACTGTCCAGAGAAGAGAAAAGAGTAAACTGATAAGAAGAAGACTGAGATCAAGGGCAAAAAGGAAAGCTCCTTTGTTGCAAAGAAGGACAAAAGTCTGTCTGATATGTCTTCTCAGAAACTGATTCAGAAGCTCAAGCTTACATTGGACTGTTTGCTGAAGAAGAAGAAGATGTGTTCATCCAATTAATGAACTCAATATATGAGCAAGAGGACAATCAGTGCCAGGTACTGATGGCCTTATTAGAAGGAGACAAATCCAGGATCGGCCTGGACCAAGTCAGGTACAAATTGTTCTGTTAGTTCAATTTCTAGTACTGGATCAGAATCAGATTCATCAGCATCAAGTGATGAGAGTGGATCTGAATCTGAAGGAGATATTCATCAATTGATTGATGAATATAGAGTAGTGTTGCAAGCTTTAAGAAAAGCAAATCGTTGGCCAAGAGTCAGGCTAAGGAGATTGCTAATCTCAAAGTGGCTGCAACAGATTTTGATAAGTTGATTAATCAGAAATTAAATGAAATAGCCAGACTGAAGCACATAACTGTTATTCAGATGGGGACTATAACATTTAAAAATGATCAAATCAGAAATCTGGAGATTAGTCTTCAGAAGGAGAGAGATATAGTAGCAAGGTTTTCTAAACCAAAGTCTGTTCTACCTTTGATAGATGAGTTCATTTCTCAGAAAGGTAAAACTGGATTGGGGTTTACTAAACCTGCCAGGACTGTTCAGTCCAAGTCTAAGGCAAGCCCCAGTACTCAATAAGCTTGTTGTAGATAAAACAGCTAGGGTTGTACCTAAGCAAAGGTACAATAGATTTGAGTGCTGGTGTTGTGGCAAGGTAGGCCACTTTGCCATAGACTGTTGGCACAATTCTAGTGCCAAGGTGAGTAGCATTCTGCCTGCTAGAAAAGCTCAGGTAGTTTTGTTAAGAGGCAAACTAACCAGCACCAAGGACCCAAGAATTCTTTGGGTTCTAAGGTTAACTAATCTGTTTTGCAGGTGAGTCCAAGTGACCATGCCCCAATATGGTACTTGGACAGTGGATGCTCTAGACACATGACTGGAACTAGGGTATTGCTAAAGGACTACACACCAATCAAGGATGGTCCTAAAGTCACCTTTGGTGGTTCTAAAAAAGGAATCATCAAAGGATTTGGTAACATTTCTAGCAACCTTATAACAATTACTCAGGTGGCTTATGTTAAAGCTTTGAAACACAACCTCATTAGTATAAGTCAGCTGAGTGATTTAGGATATGACATCTCATTTGTCAAAGATGGTTGTCATATCAGGAGATCAAATGATCAAGAGATCATTCTGACTGGTTATAGGAAGAGAAATGTCTATTGTCTAGACATTATATGTGAGAGCAATGTTTCTCCTGTGTGTCTTGTAGCTGATGAGAAAGTCTCTCATTGTGTCAAATGGCACAAGAGGCTAGCTCATCTTAACTACAAGACAATTGGCCAACTCTATAGCAAAGAGTTAGTGAGGAATGGTCCTCAGGTTAAGTGTATTAAACATGGGATAGGCTCAGCTTGTCAAAAGGGCAAGCAGACTAGATCCACCTTTGATAGCATTGAAGACAAAGATGTTGTGAGGTGTTTATACCTCTTACATATGGATCTTTTTGGTCCTATGCCAGTTCACAGCCTAGGTAGGAAGGTCTACACATTTGTAGTTGTAGATGACTACTCAAGGTTTTCTTGGGTGTTCTTCCTTAGATAGAAATCTGAAACTCCTAGTATTTTTTATAGTTTTATCAAACAAATTCAGAATGAGTTAGACAGTACAGTGGTCAAAATAAGAAGTGACCATGGTACTGAATTCCAGTCTAACATTATGACAAAGCTATGTGAAGAGTTTGGGATATGTCAGGAATTTTCTTCACCAAGAACATCTCAGCAAAATGGCATTGCTGAAAGGAAAAATAGAACCTTGATAGAGGCTGGTAGAACCCTATTAAGTGACACATCTCTCCCAGAATATTTCTGAGCTGAGGCAGTAAACACTACATGCCATGTAATTAATAGGGCTACTATCACCAAAAGTCACAATAAGACCCCCTATGAGATTGTGAAACGCAGAAAACCAATCTATCCTATTTCAGGATCTTTGGTTGTAAATACTATATACTTAACAATGGTAAGTCTTACTTAACCAAGTTTGCTGCCAAATCCCAAGAGGGGATCTTTGTTGGGTACAACAACAACAGTTAGGCTTATAGGGTCTACAACTTGACTACTCAAGTTGTAGAAGAGACAGTACATGTAGTGTTTGATGAAGCTAGACTCATTAACAATGAATTGTCTAGAAGTATTTGCAGCTCTACAGGTGTGACTGAGAAGATGGACAAGCTCACTATTGAAGAAGTTTCTACTGCAAGTCAGCATGTGGATGATAGTGGCTGCTGTCCAGGGGGAGTACTTGATGCACCTGATGCAGAAGAAGACTAAGGGGTGCAGTAAGTTGAAGAAGCTGAAGGAGTACAACCTGAAGACAGGCTGCCTCCAGCTAATATACATCTAAAAGATCATCTAGCCAATCAAATTATTGGTGATCTCAGACAAGGGGTACAAACAAGTAGCAGAAATCTAAGTTCAGTACTCTACTCCAGCTTTCTATCCCAAGATGAGCCAAAGAAATTTGAAGAAGCCATCCTAGACCCTCATTGGATTGAGGCAATGCAAGAGGAGCTGAACCAGTTCAAAAGATGCAAAGTCTGGGAGCTTGTTACTAAACCAAAAGACCACAACATAATTGGAACTAAGTGGATCTTTAGGAATAAGATGGATGAACATGGAGTGATTATAAAGAACAAAGCAAGACTGGTTGCAAAAGGTTATAGGCAGGAAGAAGGTATTGACTATGATCAAACCTTTGCTCTAGTGGCCAGACTGGAAGCTATAAGGATGTTCCTGGCCTATGCAACCTATCAAGGGTTTAAAGTATACCAAATGGATGTTAAGTCAGCTTTTCTGAATGGAAATCTGAAGAAGAAGTCTATGTGAAACAGCCATCAGGTTTTGTTGACTCAACTAAACCTAATTTTATATATATATACTTAGGAAGGCTTTGTATGTGTTAAAACAAGCCCTAGGGCTTGCTATGAAACCATGTCTAGTTTCCTCATTGAGAATAAATTCATAAGGGGAAAATAGACAAGACTCTATTCCTTAGGGAATCCAGAGGCAAGATCATTCTTGTCCAAATATATGTAGATGACATCATATTTGGGTCTACTGAATGTAGTCTTTGCAAAAAGTTTGCAAAACTAATGCAAGGACAATTTGAAATGAGCAGTATAGGGGAACTTAAGTTCTTCTTGGGTCTCCAAGTTAGACAGACTGAGAATGGTTTATCCATATGCCAGTCTAAGTTCACCCTAGAGTTGATAAGGAAGTATGGTATGGAATCATCCAGTACCATGAAAACTCCTATGGGGTCAAGTATGTCTCTTAGTAAAGATGATGCAGGGAAACCTGTAGATGAGACTTTGTATAGAGGGATAGTTGGCTCCCTACTATATTTGACTGCCAGTAGACCAGATATCATGTATGCTACATGTGTCTGTGCTAGGTATCAAGCTTGCCCTAAAGAATCTCATTTGACAGCAGTCAAAAGAATTCTGAGATATCTTAAGGGCACTCCTTATCTAGGCTTTGGTACCCTAGGAATGAAGACTTTGAACTGACAGGTTATTCAGATGTAGATTTTGCAGGCTGCAAAGAAGATAGGAAAAGTACAACTGGTACCTGTCAATTCCTAGGTGGAAGACTGATTTCATGGAGTAGCAAGAAACAAACAAGTGTGGCTATCTCCACAGCAGAATCAGAGTATGTGGCTGCAGGAAGTTGTTGTGCTCAACTTCTATGGATTCAACATCAGCTTGAAGATTATGGTATTCAAGTAAGTAGAACACCTCTATTTTGTGATTCTACTAGTTCTATTTCTATTGCAAACAATCCTGTCTCCCATAGTAGGACTAAACACATAGAAATAAAATACCATTTTCTAAGGGAACATGTGGAAAAAGGAGATATTTCACTAGAGTATGTTAATACAGATAATCAGCTAGCTGACATGTATACTAAGCCCTTAGATGAAACCAAATTCAATAAATTTAAAATTGAATTAGGGATTATCAACTTAGATTAGTTTACAAAAATTGACTAAGTAAAAAGGTGTCGACACACAGAGTTGTCTGTGTCGACACATAGAAGTGGTGTCAACATTTCAGAGAAATGGTGTCGACACATCTAGGACATCTGTGTCGACACTTCAGAGAATTTGTGTCGACACATGTAGTGTAGGTGTCGACACATCGAAGGTGGTGTCGACACTTAGGATATACTCAACATTAGTCTGGTAAAGTCTCGACTAAGTGTCGAGCTAAGCACTGTCGACACATAAACAAGTGTCGACATATATATTATGTCGACTATACTTGTGTCGACACATAGTTGTCGAGACATTATAAGTCTGTGTCGACACTTATCAATAGTGTCGACACAATTTAAGTATTTTGACGCGCCCTTTCATCTTCGATTCTAGAAAGATATAAATAGGTTTACGCCATTGTCTGTCGACACGCTCACCAAAGTTTCGAGACCAAACTTGTGTGTCGAAATCTCTCTTCTCTAAGTTCAAATTTCTTCAAACCCTAATGGCGCCCAAGCTAGAAGAGAATGTGAATGAAGGATATGAACTCGTGCGGCACGCATTTGATGACGCGGAACCTGATATCAAAGGCGTGATAACCCTAATAGCTGAGACTGGGTTAGACTTTCTTGTTTCAGAACCAACCAAGATATGGAATAAGGAGGTCCTGGAGTTTTTGAATGCAGCAACAATAGATGATTCAGGACTCAAGATTAAGTCAAGAGTTCATGGGGAAAAGGTGAAGGTCTCTCCTAAGAGTCTGAGAAAGGTACTATAACTATCAAGGACTAAGGAGGAAGAAGATGTTTCTGCTTCTAAGACTAGAGAAGCATTAACATGGTGTGGTTTGGACTACAACATGAAAATTGGATCTGTGTTCAATAGAAAGGGAATGAATATGCAAGGACAAATTTCTATCTGAAATTGTTGGCAAGGTTATCCTGAGCAAACCTGGAGGACATGACAGAATATCTGCTTATATGTTCAGTCTAATGACAAGAATTATCTTCCAACTTAATACTGATTGGTATACAGTATTGTTTGATAAGATAAAAGAGAGTATGAAGAAGCCCAATTTGGGTAGAATACTAAGTCTATACCTAGCTGGTAGTATACCATAGGTGATGAGTCAAGCAGCTGGATCTAAGATCAACCACATGAGGAAGATGGACATGAGAATCTTCTCTAGATGGGATAGAGTGTTAACCAAAGAAATGCCAACTCCTGAGAAGGTAACACCCCAGAAAAGGAAAAAAGACAGCCCAGTGGCTCTAGAATCATCAAGCAACTCTGAAGAGCATGTAGTGTTCACTCTAGATGAGGAAGTAACTGGAAATGCTGGACAATCTCCGGCAGGACAAGCAGATGCACCAAGACAGGGGGAGCTACCTTCAGCAAGCCCAATTCACCTGGATCCACTCCAGGGGGAGCCTATACTAGTTGATGAGCCTACTCCCTTAGAAAGTGAAAGAGTTACACAAACCATACTTGAGGCAATCACTGAAATCAATCAATTAGATTTCTCTATTGAGAATGAAGTTATGACTGACACATTAACAAATGTTAATCAGCAAACACAGACACATAGCCAACCTCAGGATGTTGTCATGGAAGACACATCTATTGCAGATCAAGTGGTTGATGAGATAAGAGACTCTCCACCCTTCCTCAACAGGAATTTACTCTAGAAGAGCTATTCCCAGATCTTCTACAAACAGACTTTGAGAAAGAGAAAGCAGCTGCTGAGGGGGAGAAGGCCTATGTTGAGGGGGAGCATGTAGATATTGTTGAGAAAACTGTAAGGAAGGAGACTGAGGTGCCAAAAGATGTTGAAGGGCTACAAAGAACTGAGAAGGAGTTACCTCCAAGTCCTAAGGACAGAGTGAATATTGATAGCACATCTGCTTCAGAGGATGAAGAAGCTGCAAGAGCCAAGAAGAGGAAATTCCAAGTCTTTAAGAGAAGGAGCCAGAATTATAAGAAAGCTTTACAAATAATTGCACCACAGCCTGCACCACAGCCAGCCCATCTACAAATTTCAGTTCATTGATGGTTGCATTACAAATAAAGATGGATGAGCAAAGACAGGCTTTGCAATCTTATATGGATGAAGGGCATAAGTCACTGCAGTTTGATCTTGCACAAGATATTAAGTCAATCAGATTTGAAATGAATCTGAATAAGAAAGAGATGACTGACTTCTTTCATAAGGGAGGAAATGCAGTAGTCTATCTAGCCACTCATCAGGAAAAGATCAAAACTCAAGTAGATGATATTGCAGTGAAGCAAGGCTATGTCCTGGAGAATCAGCTGAGAATGAATGATAATCTCACTGCTTCACACAATGCAATAGTAACAGAAATGAAGAATATAGCAACTGCCCTGAATGCAGCCCTGACCACTGCCAAAGAAGAATTTGACAAATAATTGCAAGAGAGCTTAACTGCTGTTAAAACTGCTATTGAAGACTCTCAAAAGGCTATAACTGACAAGCTCCAAAGGTTGAAACCTTTCTACAAAGATGGAGTAAATTATCTGAATGCACAGATAAGATTTCAGAAAGATGATCTGAGGGATCACATTGAAAGAGAAGTCATAAAGGGGGAGAGGGTGTTAGTCAAAGCAGGCTCTGATCATGCAAAGTGGATTTCAAATTCCATCAGAGCCACCCTTGGATATCCTCCATTATGTGATGATGACAATATTGCAGAGTCTGGGATTAATCCTGCTTATCTTGGAGGGGAGCAAGCTGAAGTGGCTCAAGTAATATACCCTCCACCAGACTTTGATATGATACATCAAGATATACAGGCAATGTATAGCCCTCCTGAGGGAATTCAAAATGTCATCCTTGAGAAATTAGTTCAGCCAGTGCCAGAGGCTATACTGAAAGAACAAGAAGCTTTGCTAAAAGAACAAGAGACTCAATTGTCTAAGAAGAGATTCAGAGAGCAAGCTAAACTTAGTCCTGACTTTGAACAATGGAGCCCCACCTCCAGGAATATCATTTTGACTGCTTGGAAAGCTGCCAAGGATAATATCCAGGATAGAAACAAGTGGTATTATAAACTGGAGTGGAGGAAGCATGAGAGTAGGCAAGAGCCCATTGTGCAGTATAAAAGAAAGGCTAAGATAGGAAAGCTACCTCCTACTGCACAGGAGCCTAGCAAGTACTTCCCAAAGCCTTATCATTACTTTGAAAGGCAGAAGATCAAAGCTGAAGAGCAGAAAAAGAAGGATCTTAAAGGAAAGAAGCCTGCTGCTGCTGAAGATGCTGAAGCCCCAGTCCAAGCAAAGATACAATAAGGGAAGGGCATTGTGATCAAGGAGCCTGAGCAGCAATAGGATAGAATTTTTCTTTAGTTTACAGTTGTAATCATTTGATTTTAAACTCTCTGTAAACTTTTGAATAATGAATATGTTGAAGTTGTTAGAACAATGTGATATATGTTAAATCTATTATATTAATGTTCTGAGAAATTTATGTATACATGTTTGTTTATACATGTTTATGTATTACCCTGTCATTTAATATTGTTTTACTTTATACTGTGAATTTGTTATGTATGGTGTATATCATTGACTAAGGGTTATGACTTCTCCAAATATGGGGAGATTGTTGGGTACATTGGAATAAATGTACCTGATTTAAAGAAGCCTCACCCTACTCAATGATATACATCAAAATGTATTTGATGTGTTTTGAGTTTAGTTGTGCAGGTTAAGTATTTGCAGAGAAAGCTGAAAAGTTTCTAAGTCCATGTATCGACACCCAGAAGAAAAGTGTCGACACTTAAGAAGGCTTGTGTTGACACCTAGAGAAGTAGTGTCGACACTTGGAGTAATTGTGTTGACACCAGGGATGCAGAGTCGACACCAGAAGGAAAGTGTCGACACATACAGGTTGTGTCGACACTCAATGAAGAAATGAACAGAGAAGCTGTGTCGACACTTAGAAGCAGTGTCGACACCCAGAGGAACTTTGTCGACACCAAAAGTGTCGACACTTGGAGGCTGTGTCGACACTCAGCAAAAGTTCAACAAATTCTAAGTACAAGTGTCGACACCAAGGAGATGTGTCGACCCTCAGCCAAAGTCTCAACACATGAAGAATGTGTCGACACAAAGCATCAGTGTCGACACACAGCAAAAGTCTCAACATATGAAGAAAGTGTCGACACTAGGAGGCTGTGTCGACACTCAACAAGTTTCAATGAAGTCTAAGTACAAGTGTCGACACAAAGGAGATGTGTCGACACTCAGCCAAAGTCTCAACACATGAAGAATGTGTCGACACAAAGGATCAGTGTCGACACACAGCAAAAGTCTCAACATATGAAGCAAGTGTCGACACTAGGAGGCTGTGGCGACACTCAGCAAATTTCAATGAAGTCTAAGTACAAGTGTCGACACAAATGAGATGTGTCGACACTCAGCAAAAGAATCAACACAGAAGGCATGTGTCGACACCAAAAAGATGTGTCGACACTTAGCAAGTATCAACACAAGGAGTTGTGTCGACACAAAGGAGTTGTGTCGACACTTACAAGAAATCAGCTAAGTATCAAAGAAGGACTTGTGTCGACACACATGATCAGTGTCGACATATGTTGAAGAAGCAGTGTCGAGAAACAGATTCTACAAAACAAGGAGTTGTGTCGACACCATGAAGGCTAGTGTCGACACTTAGTTTACTTGTGTCGACACTTAGTTTATAAGTGTCGACACCTAAAGACTGACTGTCTTGTCACTTTCAGACAGTTACAGAAAATTCAAGAAGTGACTGGATGACTTGACAGCTGTCATTCCAGCCGGTCTACTGTAACTGTTAGAGTTGTCAGAAAGTCGTTAGAAACCGGATCAGCCGGTCACCATGAAGAAAGTCTATATAAAGACTTATTACTTCAACAGAAAGAGATGATTGAAGTAGTTGGAAATCAACAAAGTAAAGAACAACACAACTAGAAGAAGAGCTTCAAGTGAAGATCTAAGAAGTTGGAGAGAGAGAGCTCCTTCCAAGAAGATAGATGTTGAACAAGGCTGTGAAGACAAGTTTCATATTGAGATCTGATTCTTAAGTTAGCAGTGATTGAAGATCAGCTGCATAAAGACTCAACCCTATTGTGTTCTAAATTCAAGAAGCTTTGAAGAAAGCCAAGGGAGGTTGATCTCAGCAAAGTTCTTCCAAGAACTCGTCAAGAAACCTGTCAACTCTTCTCTCTTATTCTGAGTTGTAGGTTTATATTCATTGTAATTTTAATTTCTTGTAGGATCCTTAGGGATCTGAGTTGTAAGCCTGAAATTATAAAGGCTGAGTGGTAGAGCCTGTGTGCCTGAGTGTTGGAGATCCATTTCTCTGAGTGTAGGCCTTGTCGAGGGCTGAGTGTAGGCCTTATTGAAGGCTGAGTGAAGGTCTTGGTGAAGACTGAGTGGTAGGGCATTGAGCCTGAGCTGTAGGAACCTGTTTGGGGTTCTGAGTGTAAGATCTGAGGATCTGAGAAATAGTGGAGGAGTTTGGCCGAATCTAGTACACTACTAGATAGGAGAAGGGGAAAGTGGATGTACCCAGACCTTGGGGAACCACTATAAACTGTGTGTACTCTGTGTGTGTGTGTGATTCTGTGATTGCTGTGCTGAATTGCTATGAAGAATTATTTATAATTCAGTGATATAATCTGCCTAAAAGTTTAAAAAGATAAGGTCACCTATTCACCCTCCCTCTAGGTGATTAGGTACAATTTCTTTCAAAGACTATTGAAGAAAGCACCAAGCCTAGCCATGCCGGACTGCAAAGTGGAGACTGCAAGCGGTGAATAGCGCCCCGTATCGATCGGAGTTTCTAACAGTTCCAGGCCCTCAAGCAATATTTATAGCGTTGACGGCATTAATGAGGTGTGCAGAATCGGCGGTTAAGAAAACATTTTCGAAGTTTTCTGGAAACTTAAAAATGTGCGGGGATTATGTTAACCCCTCAGTCCGCAACACCTACAAGATTCCTAGTCCCTGTTTCACTATCCGCAGACTCAATTTGGCAATCCACATGGCCCGACGACTCAACATAATTCTAAGGTTCTTGACATATCACGGGCGGATACGGTTCGGCAGTCCAGCCAGGTCGGCAAGGCAGCAGTAATCAGCCACCAAGGATGATCCCCCAGCGGCGAACTCAATGCTCTGTTCGGCCGGTTCGCCATACCTTCGGATCATGGATTCTCTACGTCGGCGGACGCATTGTCTATCCGCCCAGGCTACCGTCCTCTAGCAGGATCGCGCCTAGTAGCAGCAGATGGAAGCTCCAGCCCGCGAGCCCGGTCCGTCCCTTTTGCGCGGACTGGCGTGTTCTTTCTTTTTGCTTCTCGTCACCGCTGCCCGGTCCTCCTGTACCCCGAGCAGTCGGTTATATTAGCCCTGCTCGTTTGGACAGGCCCCCATCCTATAAATAGGGGGGAGATGGTGCACCCAAGATACGCTTACTCGTGCCCAGGAGCCTACTTGTTAAAAGATATGGACTCGAATATCGTGCTTTGCGGACTCCAACTTGCTCAGCTCTTGCCTCCTCTTTTCCTTCACTTGTAACCAAACCCTTCTTCAGTTAAAGAAGAGCCCGTCACAAGAGAGGCATTCCGGCCATGACGGGCGAAGTCTGTTGTTGCCGTGGCTCACGGCCCTGCTGTTCTTCTTGCTCTCGTCTGATTAGTAGATTACTACTCGCAGTCTCTCTTTCCCCTTCTATTCCCCTGTGCTCGAACTGTTAGATGGTGGTGCTCGACCCCCTTTGCATTTTCGTGCATCAACAATAAGATCATTTGATATAGTGATGAATGGAATGTGTATAATAATCTGTTGGATATTGCACCAACAATAGCCCAGATTTTTTATGAAGTCACCCTTGAACTAAGATGAATTAAGTTTATGTTTAATGCTCTTTTTGTTAAGTGGTTACAGGACTTAATTACTGCGTGTAGACCAATGTCAGTCTACAATGAGTCTCCAAACACAGGACCATACAATATAATCCCTCATTGTGTGATCCATAGTGTTGACTCATGTGTAGCCTCTCTATTGGGACACACTTCTTTTTCAAGCACTAAGGGCAAGAGAAAAGATGGATTCTGATTTTTATGAAGAATCAAGATTTTAAATTTTTCAGAAAAAATCTAAGTCTTTTTCTCAAGTACTATATTTGTACTCCAGAAGGACTTATGAAATTTCTCGAGTAAGACTTGTCTTCATTTCGAGTGGCAGAAGTAGTTCTCGAGAAAGCTTCATGCTGTTTTCGAGAAGGGCTTTTGTTCTCGAGTAATAGATGGCATTTCTTCTCAAGATGTTTCTTTTCCAGAAAAATATTTTTCTAAGTTTTTTTCGAGATGACCAATATTATTCTAGAGAAGTCTATCTTTGTTCTCAAGATGCAGAAGTCATTTCTCAAGAACCAGAGTATTTTTCTAGAGAGCTAGCTATTTGTTCTCGAGTACCGGAATGTTTCTTCTCGAGAACAAAACATCTTTTTTCTCGAGTACTTCTATCATTCTCGAGACTGCAGATTTCCACCTCCACATATTTTTTCTAAATATATTTCTTGAGACAGCCTTTTGTTCTCGAGTACAATATATTTTCTTCTCCAGAATAATCAACTATTTTTCTCGAGTACTTTTCTTCTTCCCCGAGAAAGCTATTTTCTCTCTCCACATTATGTTTCTCTAGGTTTTCTTCTCGAGAACTTCTTTATTGTTCTCGAGAATAGAATTCATTTGTTCTCGAGTACTACACTTCTTCTCGAGAACACCCAGTCTGATTTTCTGAAAATTTCTAGGTCCAAACAGACGTGTATTTCAAACATCATTAACGTGTGATATGTCCACGTGGATGTCAATAATGATGATTATGACCGTTAGGGTAATCCTATATACGGTCTTGTCAATTTCAACCAACCCTAAGAAGTTCTAAGAAGATTTTAAGAAGAGTTTTAGCTGCCTCTAAAAGAAATTCCAAGTTTTCGGAATCCGACAATTCTTTCCGAATCGAGAGCCGCAGATCTTCTTCTTCATCGCCAAAGCGTTTTCGATCCAGATAGATTCAGAGAAGTTGATTCACAGATCAAGATTATTTTCAATCGACAGATCTTCTACTTGATCGTGTGAGTCCAGAGATTTTCAGATCCAGAGATTGCCGATTCTTCTTCAACAAATTCTAATAAAGCCGCAAGGCTCAAAGAAAGAAGAACAGGCAGAAGGATTTCAGATCTGGTAACAAATCACTGTTTGTATTTACTATTTCATTCTATTCTTTCAGGAGATCTTTCTCCGAGTTGTAGGAGTTGTTTTCTCTGAGTTCTTGTAGGAAGTTTTTATCTTCCGTGTGTAGATCCAGTTTTCGGATCGAGTTGTAGGAACGTTGTTCCGAGGTGTAGGATTGTTTTCAATCCGAGATTAGTGGAGTATATGAGTCTAGTGCTTTGCTACATCGGTGAGTGGAAAGTGGATATACCCAAGGTTGGGGAACCACTATAATTCTTGCTATCGTCTGTGATTACTTGATTGATTTTTCTGTGCAAGGTTTGTTAAATTTTTCATTCCGCAAAAGACGCACAACTCACCTATTCACCCCCGCTATGTGATTTAGGTAAGATAACTTAAAACATTTTCAATTGGTATCAGAGGGAGGTTGTTCATAAAAAGGTTAACACCTTGAACAGATCTGCCCCAAAGTTGTCTTTTGAGTATCCAAGCGTGGACAAGGCCAAAGGTTTTGCAAAGCTTCCTCTATGCACAATGACTAACTTTCCCATGTGGAAAGAAAGGATTAAGTTCTTCATGGAAGCTTTGGATCCAAGGATCTTCATGATTGTTGAAGAAGGTCCTTATGTTCCAATAACCATCTCCACTATTGATCCTACTAAAAAGATTCATAAGAAATTGATGGATCTGGATAAAGATGAGATTGCACTTGTCTCGTTGGACAAGAAAGCTAAAAATATTATAGCAAGTGCAGTCGATGAGTTTACGCTGCAGAATCTGATACACTGCCAATCTGCTAAGGAAATGTGGCAGTCTCTTGTCACCATGATGGAAGACACTGAAGAACTTAGGGATGACAGAAGATCCCTATTGAATCAAAAGTATGAAGCCTTCCGACAAGGATCAAAGGATTCAATATCAGATACCTTTGAAAATTTCTTCAAGATTGTTAACGGCCCAAGAGTATATGGCCGGGTCTTCACAAATGGTGAGCTGAATGATATGTTCCTAAGGTCCCTGAGTAAGAAGTGGGACAATAAAGTCTGTGCTATCATGGAGTTTGACAAGTTAGCAGAGACAGACCATCACAATCTCTTCGAAAAGCTGATGTCATATGAGCTACAGATAAATTCTAGAAAATCTGAAGAAGAGAAGAGCTCGTCATCATCCAAGGGGAAGTCTGTCGCTATGAAGGCAGACAGCTCATGGAATGTCAAAGCTGCATCACCTGCTCCTGCATAGGAAGATAGTGATGAAGAAACTTCAGAGCCAAGCACTTCAGGCTCAGAATTATCTGAAGGAGAGTTTTCTCTACTCTCAAGGCAGTTCAAGAAATTCTTGAACAAGAAGATGCAATGGACAGGCAAGGATGCCATGCACAGAAGATCACATCATGATGATGATCGATACAAGAAAGGCTCAAGTGTCCAGGACATGTATAATACTAAACAGAATAAACATATTTCTACTGACATCGTTTGCTACTGTTGTAATAAGCGACATCACGTTATCGCTGATTGCCCTCATAAGAAGAAGGAGGGTGGAAAGAGAGAGGAAAATAAATCTTCATATAGTAAGAAGAGAACTGAAAGAAGCCTCATAGCCAAGAAGGACAAGACTCTTAGCGATTATGACACATCTGAGTCAAGTGCAGAAGAGGAAGCCTAGTTTGCGCTAATGGCACATACTGATGATGAACAAGAACCCCAGTTCACTAGGAATGTAAATTCTAATACTCCTCTTTCTGAATCTGATGTTTTTGATCATGATCATGAGGACAGCTCTTCTGACGATGAGTCTGAACTCATGGCTCAATATAAAGAGTTAATCAAGGCTTACGACAAATGTCAAAGAGTCGTGAAAACTCAAGCCAAAGAGATAAAGTCTCTCAAGGCTGAAGAGAGCACTCTGAAAGAGGAGGTCGCCAAGACAAACTCACTCAGAGAGAACTTCAATGCTGCCATTCAAGAATATAACAAGGCTCTCGAGCACCTAGATCTGAAGGAGAAGATCATCAAAGAATTGGAAGAACAACTTGCTGCGGAAAAGAAACTTGTTAAAAGTTTCTCAAAGCCGAAGACTATCCTTCCTTTCGTTGCTAAATTCTCAGCTATGGCCAAAGGTGCTGGCTTAGGCCATGTTGAAGCTCCTAGTTAATCCTCTAGGAGAAATAAGGCTCAAAGAAAGAATAGGGCAGACAAGAAGGCATTGGCAAAGGAGAAGGAGAAAGCTCCTCATGATCAGACTTCTTTCAAGAAAGTTATATTTACAACGAACAAGTTTGATCTTGACTCGTCTTACAGTCACTTTGCTAGGCCTACTTATGTAGAGCCCAAGTCTCGTTATAAAGGATGTACCCATCCCCGGAACTTTGGTGAAAGTGTATTTAAGGCACCTTATGAAGAGATCACTCTTCAGAGCTATGACACTTATAATCATGGTCATAACATCAAGAATAAATCAAAAGTAAAGCCTATTGTGGAAAAGCTGTAACACCTCCCCTGTAATGACCGTATAATATGGGTCCGGCCGGGGCCCCACAACATACGGACACCACAGCTTTAGTATTATAAGATGATATAACTACCCATACTCAAAAGTCTTTGCACAAAACAATGGAAACACAAACAAGACAAGAAGTTATCCACCACTAAAAGAGTAATAACAATGGCCTTATGGCCTTACAACACAAATGAGTCCAAAACTCAAAGAGTACAACAGTCATGAAAGTGCTTAAGCACTCCTAGTCTACCTCGGCATGCAAGCCGGACAACATGAGTCTCAAACATACAACATCATATAAGTAGAGCTACAAAAGAGAGGAACACTTCATGAGGCTTAGGCCTTTCTGGACGGCGATCTAGCTCCTGCTTGCGATCCTTGCCCTGTAAAAGTTATTAGTAACGTGGGTCAGCAAAGGCTGACCTCAAACTGTGTAACAAACACATCTCTTCCCGGCCGCCCCTAACGGACCCCGGGGAACCCTCCGACCTGCAAGTCAGCACTTCGTATGCAATATATATAAATATAAAAAGAAGTGCATTAAGAACAAGCTTGGATGTCTCATACATCATACACGTTCTCTACTGGTTGAGCATATAGTAAAAAGGGGCCTACTTATGCAACATGAATGCAACACCCGTACTTCAGCCAAGGCACCCTAAAAGGTATGCATCTAGCACAACATCACACCAATTGGGTACTCATCGCTTCCCCATCGGCATAAAGCCACAAACAAAGGGTATCACAATTCCCCCCAACGGTGCACAGGCCGCCACAAGGAACCCTTGCTAAGGCCCCACCCGGTCATGGTCTTAGACTCGGGCTTGCCTGCAAGCTTTGACGTCTCAAGTCAGGATTCCAACAAACACAAACTGACCGATTCTAAGAAGCCTTGTCGGACCCCACCCGCTCATGGCCTCATTGCTCGGGCTTGCCCCCATGCTTGGCATTCTCGTCCGTCTCACAGAAGGGGACTAGTCTCGCCGGGACACTATCCACACATGACGTGTACGTCACGGGATAGCCAGCCGACCACAGAGACATAGCCATGCCTTGACACATCACAAACTAAGACAATTCCACCCTAGTCCCTCATTTGTACTGCAGCGTTCCCGCGCACCAAGGAAACCATCTACCAACAATGCGGAGCTAACCTTGTCCACCAAGGAAACCATCTACCGCCATTGAGGAGCTAACCTTGTCCGATTCCGACTACACGTACTCACTTGAGAAAAAGGGGAAAACATCATCAAATCACAAACGACATCTTGCCTCAACGGAATCTCTGTGAATCCTTAAAGTTCGTATGCAACATCACCGTGTCGGACTAATGGTGGCGACTACGGCTTCACCCACCATGCCTAATCCACTAACGGAGCGGATCTCTAATGCAAAACATGCCGGGGATGGACTCAATCGACCCGTAGGTTCCTCTTGAACCTTGGCGAACCAAACCCCTCTCATTTGAGTGTTTGGTGCCCAAAACTAGAAAAGGAAATGATGCTAAGACATGCATCCTAAAACCGAGAGAAGAAGTGTCGTTACCTTCCGACACCTCTTCCTAGCCATGACAAAATAGCCAGATGAAAACGTTCGCAAAGCTCTAGCCTCCACGGATCTGGACTCGGCTCGCGATTTGGAGCACCGAAGCCTCTCCTACAGCCCAAACCCTCCTTCTCCTTCTTTCTTGCTCTCACTTCTCTCTAGAACTTAGTAAGAGAAACTTGGAGAAGAATGAGGGTTTCCAACCCTATTCTCGGACTTAACTCCCAAGAGATGTCCTGAACCATCAGATCCCAAAAATAAGGGAAAGAATGTCCACGATCCGTCTGAAAAATAAAACACCTGGGCCGAACAAGGCCTGGCACACGCCCGTGTCCAGGGTCATGTTCCTCATTCGCCGTCTCAAATCAACGTGCATGGAACAACACACGGGCATCTGACATGCCCGTGTTCGACCCGACACGCACGTGTCCCGACTGACACGACCATGTGGTCGGCCGTGTGCCTCCATCGACACAGCCCCGAAAACAACCCGAGAAGGACACGGCCTGGGACACGCCCGTGTCCCAAGCCGTGTGTGAAGTCTCGACACTCGTCGACTGCCTTTGTGTCGACACCGCGGAAAAAACGTCGAGCGAAGATCGTCGACCATGCGGGACACGCCCTGTGACACGCCCGTGTCACAGGCCGTGTGCCCCTGTCTCGACACTCGACACTCGTCGAGTGAACTTCGTCGAGTGAACTCTCGACACTCGACTGACACGGCCTTGGACACGCCCGTGTCCTAGGCCATGTGCCTTGTCTCGAAACATCGTCGAGCGAAAATCATCGACCTCCGGACCGATCGTCGACACGGGCTCGACACGCCCTGAGACACGCCCGTGTCTCAGGCCGTGTGCCTTGTCTCGACACATCGTCGAGCGAAAATTCGTCGACCTCTCGACCAAAACATCGACTGGAGCCCGACACGCCCTGGGACACGCCCGTGTCCCAGGCCGTGTGCCCCCTGCCAGAAACCAAACTTGGTCAGAAAATGCTGGTCGACCCTCTCTCAAATTTTGGGTTGTTACAACTCTTCCCCCCTTAACAGAATTTCGTCCCGAAATTTCAAAGAAAAAGGAACACAATTTAAATGGTACCTGAAATGAAGAGTTCTAGATACTCTTTTAGCATGGCTTGTTCTCGTTCCCAAGATTGCACTCACGACCACAGTTGTCCCATCGGACTCTCACGAGTTTAACCTCTTTATTCCGCAACTGCCGAGTCTCCGAATCCTCTATAGCAATTGGACGGACTCGCATCCTCAAGTCTTCCTCTATCGGCACCGATGTCAGCTCAATCACCACACTAGCCTCCACCAAAGCTTTCCTCAAGACGTAGACATGGAAGACATCGTGCAATCCACTCATCTCTGCGGACAGCGCCACCGATAGGTTGCTTTCTCCCACCCGTTCAACAACTTCAAAAGGTCCCAAAAACCTTGGACTCAACTTCTTGAGTCGGCGAATCCGTGAGACGCCTTTGAACGGCTTGATCTTCAAATAGACCCAATCATCTACCGCAAATTCCAACCTCCTGTGACGAGCATTAAAGTATTTGGCTTGCCGGTCTTGCGCCACCTTCATACGCTCTTGAATGGTCCGCACCAACTCACAAGCGTTAACTACCACCTCTTTACCCAAAATTTTAGTGTCTCCCGCCTCTGCCCAAGACATCAGTGTTCGACACCGTCTCCCGTACAAAGCTTCGTATGGCTCCATTTTTATGCTTGCTTGATAACTATTATTGTACGCGAATTCCACCATGAAGAGGTGATCTTCCCACCTCTTGCCGAAGTCAAGAATGCACATTCTCAGCATATCCTCCATAGTACGGTTCGTTCTTTCGGTTTGCCCGTCAGTTTGAGGATGGAATGTCGTACTGAACTTTAGCTTCGTGCCCAAACTCTTTTGAACCAGTCTCCAGTCCTTGGACGTAAACCGTCCATCTCGATTGCTGACTATACTCTTTGGAATCCCATGCAGTCGCACAATGTTGCGAACATACAACTCCACCAGCTTCTCCACGCTATCCTCTTTCCGATTTGGGATGAAGTGGGCCACCTTGGTTAAGCGGTCCACGATCACCCAAATAACATCATTACCCTGCTGCGATCTAGACAAACCATGTACAAAGTCCATGGAGATGTCATCAAATTTCCACTCAGGGATTGGAAGGGGCTTCAGGAACCCGCCTATTTTCTGACATTCGGCCTTCACCAAGGCACAAGTTTGGCAATGATTCACGTACAAAGCTACGTCCCGTTTCAGCCCCGGCCACCAAAAGGATTTCTTCATATCCAAGTACATCCTTGTACTGCCGGGTGAATGGAGTACTTTGCAAAGTGAGCCTCAAACATCAACTCCTCATGGAGTTTGCCGAACTGCGGTATACAAACCCTTCCGTCCTTCCTCAGAATCCCATCAATCATCTCCCAGGCGCTGCTCTCGCCCTTTTGAGTCTCCAACACATATGGTTGAAACTCCACATCTAACCGAGTCGCTTCCCGAATGCGATCGGACAAGTCATTTTGCACTTCAATCCAGTTCAACCGAGCCACGCTGGACTCGCCTCTCGCAACACATTCCAAACCAAGGGACTCCCATTCCCCTACCAACCGCTCATCATGAGCTTCGATCCAATTCCCTTTCCCCGAACACTTTCTATTCAAGGCATACGACACCACATTGGCTTTACCTGGCGTATACTGAATCGCCACCTCTTAGTCTCCAAGAAACTCAACCCACCTGCGTTGCCGCATGTTCAAGTCCTTTTGATCCAAGAGATACTTCAGGCTTTTATGATCCGTGAAGATCTCCACCTTTGCACCGTACACATAATGTCGCCATATTTTCAACGCAAAAATTACCGCCACCAACTCCAAGTCATGGACGGGGTAATTCCTCTCATGAGGCTTCAGCTGTCTAGACCGAAAAGCTATCACCTTGCCATGTTGCACCAAAACACAACCCAAAACGCATCCCGATGCGTTACTGAAGATCTGAAATCCCTCGGTCCCTTGCGGTAGACTTAGGATTGGAGACATCATTAGTCTCTCCTTCAGTGCTTCAAATGCTTGATTGTAGTCTTGAGTCCACATAAACTTATGATCTTTACGAGTGAGTGAGGTGAGGGGTAGAGCTATCCGCGAAAAATTCTCCACGAATCTCCTATAATGCCCGGCTAGTCCAAGAAAACTTCGGACTTCCGCCACGGTCCTCAAGATTGGCCAATCTCTGATGGCTTCCACTTTTGTTGGATCCACTGCCACCCCATCCCCACTAATCACGTGGCCCAAAAATTCCACCTTCTCTAACCAGAACTCGCACTTGGAGAACTTTGCATACAACTGATTCTCCCTCAACACTTGCAAGACCACTCTCAAGTGGGTCTCATGCTCCACTTCTGATTTGGAAAACACCAAGATGTCGTCAATAAAGACAACCACAAAGAATCCAAGTATTCCCGAAATACTCGATTCATAAGATCCATGAACACAGATGGTGCGTTCGTCAGCCCGAACGACATCACCGTAACTCAAAGTGTCCATACCTTGTACCAAAGGCAGTCTTGGGGATGTCCTCGTCCCGAATTCGCAACTGATAATAGCTTGACTTCAAGTCCAATTTTGAGTACACCACCGACCCCACCACTGGTCGAACATGTCGTCTATCCGAGGAATCAGATACTATTCTGACGATCAATTTGTTCAACTCTCGGTAGTCTATGCATAGCCGCATACTACCGTCTTTCTTCTTTACAAACACATCGGCGCGCTCCACGGTGAAGAACTGGGTCTGATATACCTTGCTCTAACAGTTCCTATAACTGTACTTTGAGTTAGGCCAATTCCTTGGTGCCATCCTAAATGGAGGACGTGACACGCCTAGCCTCCGGCACCAACTCGATCGTGAAGTCGATCTCTCCGCCGAGGAGGCGCTCCAGGAAGTTCACTGAAAACACATCCTTGAACTCTGCCACTACGGGCACTTACTCAACAGACAACTGGGAGAGACGAACCTCCAATAATGCTACAAGTGCTACACCACCCTGGTTAACCGCCCGCATTAATTGCATGGCCGAATCAGGGAATAGGCCACTCCACAAAGGCCCTCAAATTTGACCTCTGCCTGCCCTTTGCTCTTTAGGGTCACTACCTTAGATAGGCAATCAATACTGGCACGCTGCTCTACAAGCAGTCCATGCCCAAATGGCATCGAACTCAACCAAAGGCAAAATCGCTGCTACCAAATGAAGTCAACTCGTCCAGCTCCCAATAGATGCGCCCTTTGGCCCCGGTGGTCATGGATGACCCATTAGGCATGTGCACTTTCAGCTCGCGTCCGCCGAGAAAGACTAACTCAACTCCTATTCTCCGGATGAAGCTCTCCGCGAGAAAGGAGTGTGATGCTCCAGTATCGAACAATACCCTAGCGGGGTATCCAGAAACTAATACGAAGCCTACAACATAGACATCACACGAAAGGTCTAAAGTATGAAGCACAAAGTTTAAACTTAAATTTTCTTCATACCTGTCACCACATCGGTTTGGCGTCGCTTCCTGCTGCAAGGTTGTAGGCCCTTGTTGTACGGTTGGAACCGAGAAGCGCTTGACTCCGCCATCTTCCTTTCTCCGCGGCACTGGGCCGGAGCGTACAGTCTGCTCCTGCCTTGCCTCTGCTCCGCTCCTCCTTGAGGACAAACACGAGCTATGTGAACCACCTTACCGCAGTTTATAGCACGTCACGGTCCCATAGAGTGAGAACCTCAGGCGTCCACTTGCTCTTTTCACCGGATCTGGAAGTGTGAGGCTTCTTCCTCACCTACTCCCTTCAGATTTTGCCTGAGATTGGGGAGGCTTCCCTTCCCCTTGCTGGGAGTGAAACCCTTGATGACGCTGAGTTCGCTCCAGATCACTTTCCAATTCCTGGCAGCCTAAACTATTCATTGAATCCCGCTCTCTTCATGGAGATGAGGGGTTGCCTCAGATTCTCCTCAGCCCCTGGTAGAAGAGGTTATCCCTCTCTACATCATCTTCCATCGTCGT